>OFHU01003424.1:0-600000 GCA_900245905.1 Lacerta viridis | reverse complement strand
AATCCCACCGGAGAGGTTCAATCTGAGTCAGCCTCTTGTAGACAGTTTCGGCCGCACTGTCAATTTGCAGGACAACCAGAATGCCGCCAGATCTCTAGCTTCCCTCCTCGAAGCCCCGGAGTTCTTTGTGTTTTTGCAACACGTGGTTTCGGTCCCCGAGAGCGTCGCCAAAGATTTGGGTGACGTCGCGAGGATCGCGCTGAGATCCAAAGACTGCGCAGAGGAAGGCAACAGTTTGTTTGTCCCGGTTTGCACAGAAGCAGGGAACTACGAAGAAGTGCACTGCTATGCGGGTGCTTGCTGGTGTGTGGACTCACGTGGCAAAGAGATCCCAGGATCCAAAGTCCGTGGCTCACGCCCAAGGTGTCCCACCCTGTGCGAAAAACAGAGGAAAGACCTGCAACGCTTGCAAAGAATCCAGCCGGCCGGTTCTGAGCTGTTTGTTCCTTCATGTACCCAGGAGGGGAAATTCCTGCCGGTTCAGTGCCATGGAAGAAATTGTTTCTGCTTCGATTCTGAAGGCAGGACTATTCCCGGAAAAGGTGCCACCACAGAACAGCCCTTGCAGTGTAAGTTCCCTTTCTTGTATTTCCACATGTGTACACACTCTGACTTTTCTTTTGCTAAAAGACTCTTGTGTTTCTGGTTTTTAAAGCCCGCCTCTTGCAGCAGTCTAGCTGCGGCATTTTGCTCCAGCTGGTGCTTCTGGACCCAGGCCCAAGGCATGCCCCACACAGAGCAAATTGCAGTAGTCAGGTCTTGAGCTTACCGGTGCTGAAATCCCTCTGGCTGAGTTCCAGCCCTTCTGCTGTGAAACAGATTCATATTTGGAAAAAAAAAGCCATGTCTGTCAAATGACTGAATAAATCTTAGTTGAGCATTCATTTATTAGACAGTCTCTTGGATCTGCAGAAAAAATAGTGCCAATTGTTCTGTAGGGGGAAATACAGGTTTTGTTTGATGACACACATGAGGAGCAGAGTAGGAGCCATGTGTGAGAGAAGAAGCAATCCTCTTTTTAACATAATATCTGCCACTCACAATCTTTTTTGTGTGTGCTCACCAATTAATCAGGCATCCCTTTTAATGATTTTTTTACCTCATGAATTTTTATTTTCTTATTTTATTTGTTAGATTTATATAACACCCTTCCTCATAAGATCTCAGGGCGCTTCACAGAATAAAATACAGGATAAAAACATGAAAATAAGTTAAACAAAACATCAAAACAGTACCCCCCCCCTTTCCCACAAACACATTTAGAAGGCTGTAGAGTCAGCTAAAGGCCCAGTTGAAGGGGAACATTTTTGCCTGGCACCTAAAAATATATAATGAAGGCATCTGGCAAACTTTCCTGGGGAGAGCATTCCACAAACGGGGAGGGAGCCACTACAGAGAAGGCCCATTCTCGTGTTGTCACCCTCTGGAAATAATCTGACCAATGACACAACTGAATGGTGCAACTCTTTATTGCATGCTTAGCAGGCCGTGTTTCCTTTGCCTCCTGTAGGTCCAAGTGATTGCCAACTAGCAGGCGGTCAGGCTTTCCTGAGAACTGTGCAGCAACTTCTGCTGGAACCTTCGTCCCTGCCTAAGCTGTCCAGCGTCTACATCCCACAGTGCAGTCTCGACGGTCGGTGGAGGCAGGTCCAATGCAATGGCCCCCCGGAACAAACTTTTGAGTGGTACCAAAGGTGGATCAGCCAGAATAATAATGGCGGGGCTCTTCCTTTTGGTGACTTGGTGGCCATCCTGCTCAACTATAAAGAGAGATCTCAGCAAAGCTTTGAAGACTTCGTTAAAATTCTCTACAATGCCGGCCACCAGAAGGTCTTTCCAGAGTTTGCCAAATTTCCTTCCTTTGATGCAGTTCCTCAAGAAGTGTTGGAAGGCAAGACCTCAGGAGGTCCATCACAGAATATCTTGCTGGAGCCGTTCACTTTTTGGCAGCTGCTTCAGGGGCACCTCACTGATTACCCAGGATCTTTCAGCGATTTCAGCACCCCGCTAGGACACTTTGACCTTCGCAATTGCTGGTGCGTTGATGAACAGGGGCAAAAGCAAGGAAAGGAAGCCGATGTGAACAAGATCCCGGACTGTAAGTATTTCATCCTAGTCGTTAGACCTTGTGCTTTAATTGTGCTATAAATGTTCATGCCAACTTTGGCCAACTTGAGGATTCGGAATGCAAGTCCCATTAGGCTCAGCCAGGACAGCCATGATGGGACTTGTAGTTCCAAAAAGCCAGAGGACACCAGTTTGGTGAAGACTGGAATCCAGACCAAATCTGGACTGGGCAAAACATCTACAGTGGTACCTCAGTTTTCAAACGTCTCCATTGACTAATGTTTTGGTTTTTGAACACCATAATGTTGTTGTTGGTGTTCAGTCGTTCAGTCGTGTCCGACTCTTTGTGACCCCATGGACCAGAGCACGCCAGGCACGCCTATCCTTCACTGCCTCTCGCAGTTTGGCCAAACTCATGTTAGTAGCTTCGAGAACACTGTCCAACCATCTCATCCTCTGTCGTCCCCTTCTCCTTGTGCCCTCCATCTTTCCCAACATCAGGGTCTTTTCCAGGGAGTCTTCTCTTCTCATGAGGTGGCCAAAGTACTGGAGCCTCAACTTCAGGATCTGTCCTTCTAGTGAGCACTCAGGGCTGATTTCCTTGAGAATGGATAGGTTTGATCTTCTTGCAGTCCATGGGACTCTCAAGAGTCTCCTCCAGCACCATAATTCAAAAGCATCAATTCTTCGGCGATCAGCCTTCTTTATGGTCCAGCTCTCACTTCCGTACATTACTACACCATAAACCTGGAAGTAAATGCTTCATTTTTCGAACACGCCTCGGAAGTCGAACATGCCACATGGCTTCTGCTGAGTGCAAGATCCTGAGGCCTAGCTGTCGGCTATGAGTTTTCGGTTTTCGAACGTTTCAGAACTCGGACGGTCTTCCGGAATGGATTATGTTTGAAAACCGAGGTACCCACTGTACTCTATATTTTAGAGAGTTTCTTGTTTCCTGTGTATTTGGACACCTCTTAAGATATGGTAACCAGATTCGCATGATGGCTCCTGAGAACAAGGATCAGGTTTTCGTCTGTACTTAGATTTGGTTGGATGCCGATTTGAATTGAGGTGGTCCACAGAACCTTTCAAAACTGCGCTGGTTTTTTAGGCTTCTTAGAATTCCCGAGCAGCAGCAAGTATGAGGCTGCTAGTCCGTAATATGATGAACAGCGATGTTGCTGAAGTGGGATGCTTTTCATCAAGGCAGTATTGCATTTTATGAATTGGGTGGCTGGACTTGGAGGAAGACCTTGGATGACCTAAGTTGCTGAGAGGGTTCAGAGTAGAGGACATTGCAAAGGAATAAATACATGAGCCTGACTCTGCAACTGCTGGAAATTGCTCACAAGTTTTCAAACGTGCCTTCATATAATAAGGGCTGGAAATATATCCTTGCATTGTTTTTAAAGAGGAAGGACCAACTAATGAACAAGGGATACATTCCTTAGGAATCTTTTCCCTAGTCCTCTGGGATGTGCTCTGACACAGGATATGTGAAAGTTGTGTCTGCAGAGCTACATACCAGATTAATATAAAGTTTGTGGCATTCTCTCATCTCCATGAGAACGCTAAGGATATATATCCAGACAGTGGAAACAGAAGGAAATGTAGGAATAAATGAGAATCTGAGGCCAAATGCATTTCCCCTTTGTTCCATGAGTTCACTCTGATTGCTATTCCGTTCCTCCTAACCGGCAGTTTAACTAGGAGGATTTCTACAATTAATTCTGGACCAGCATACTAAGAGCTGTGGTGGATTAGTCCAGCCTCCTGCTTTCCATATATATATATATATATATATATATATATATATATATATATATGATTTTGTATTAGTTCTACATAAAAGTTGTACATAACAAACGTAACATAATCAACATTAAAAAGGGGTTCTTTCGAACCTTCAGGCCTCCTTCCTTCCCTCCATGGGTTCCAATTCTAAATTTTATTCCTGCATATTTTATTGTAATCTATCATCTAATCATACTATCCAAAATTCATATTACTTTACAAGTGTCATTGTATTCCTGCCAATGATTTCAACTGTTTACAGCGGTCTCTCAAATATGTTAGGAAATTATTCCAGTCTGTTAAGAATACTTGGTCTTCCTGGTTTCTGATCTTTCCCGTCAGTCTCGCCATTTCTGCATATTCCATCAGCTTGGTCTGCCACTGTTCTCTAGTCGGTACTTCTTCTTCTTTCCATCTCTGGGCTAGAAGCATCCTTGCTGCTGTCACTGATACATAAACAGTATTTTCTTTTCTTTTGGTAGTTCCACACCTATAATACCTAATGGAAAGCCTCTGGTTTTTTTTTTTTTTTAAATCAAACGTTACCTTAGACATTTTTTTGTTGTTGTTCAGTCGTTCAGTCGTGTCCGACTCTTCGTGACCCCATGGACCAGAGCACGCCAGGCACGCCTATCCTTCACTGCCTCTCGCAGTTTGGCCAAACTCATGTTAGTAGCTTCGAGAACACTGTCCAACCATCTCATCCTCTGTCGTCCCCTTCTCCTTGTGCCCTCAACATCAGGGTCTTTTCTAGGGAGTCTTCTCTTCTCATGAGGTGGCCAAAGTACTGGAGCCTCAACTTCAGGATCTGTCCTTCTAGTGAGCACTCAGGGCTGATTTCTTTAAGAATGGATAGGTTTGATCTTCTTGCAGTCCATGGGACTCTCAAGAGTCTCCTCCAGCACCATAATTCAAAAGCATCAATTCTTTCGGCGATCAGCCTTCTTTATGGTCCAGCTCTCACTTCCGTACATTACTACTGGGAAAACCATAGCTTTAACTATATGGACCTTTGTCGGCAAGGTGATGTCTTTGCTTTTTAAGATGCTGTCTAGGTTTGTCATTGCTTTTCTCCCAAGAAGCAGGCGTCTTCTAATTTCGTGACTGCTGTCACCATCTGCAGTGATCATGGAACCCAAGAAAGTGAAATCTCTCACTGCCTCCATTTCTTCCCCTTCTATTTGCCAGGAGGTGATGGGACCAGTGGCCATGATCTTAGTTTTTTTGATGTTGAGCTTCAGACCATATTTTGCACTCTCCTCTTTCACCCTCATTAAAAGGTTTTTTAACTCATTATATATCATTTCCCATAAAGTTTTTAGCACCCCACATGACCACCACATATGGTAGAAACTACCCTCTTTCCTTTTCCTTTTCCAACACACATTTGAACTATAGGTCTATACAATTTCACAATTTTAAAAAGTAAAGGGACCCCTGACTATTAGGTCCAGTCATGTCCGACTCTGGGGTTGCGGTGCTCATCTCACGTTACTGGCCGAGGGAGCCGGCGTACAGCTTCTGGGTCATGTGGCCAGCATGACTAAGCCGCTTCTGGCGAACCAGAGCAGCGCACGGAAATGCCATTTACCTTCCCGCCGGAGTGGTACCTATTTATCTACTTGCACTTTGACGTGCTTTCGAACTGCTAGGTGGCAGGAGCTGGGACCCAGCAACGGGAGCTCACCCCATCGCGGGGATTTGAACCGCTGACCTTCTGATCAGCAAGCCCTAGGCTCAGTGGTTTAACCCACAGCGCCACCCGCGTCCCTTTCGCAATTTTACTAGGTGTCAAATACCAACAGTACATCATTTTCATATAATTTTCTTTCAACGAACAGCAGGCTGTAAACTTCAGATCCTCTTTCCATAACTGTTCCCATGATGAAAATATGCTCCTGCTTTCCACTTATTTATAGGTAGCCCACTTGATGGCAGTTGCCTTCTCCATCTCTCCTTCCCCAGCACTCAAATACAGAGGGCTGCTGACCAGCTCTGAGGGCAGCTCATAGAGTTAGATTAAAAATTAGGACTAGTAGCCATCTTTTTAAAATAAGATTTTATTAAGGCTTTTCATAACATAGTGCAATACAAAACAAAATAGTCTGAACGACAGCAAAAACAGAAAGAGAAAGGAAAATAATAATAATTTTTTATTGTACCCCACCCATCTGGCTGGGTCTCCCCAGCCACTCTGGGCAGCTTCCGTCAAATATTAAAATACATTTAAAATATCACAGATTAAAAACTTCCCTAAACAGGGCTGCCTTCAGGTATTTTCTGAATGTCAGGTAGTTGTTTATTCCTTGACCTCTGATGGGAGGGCGTTCCACAGGGCAGGCGCCACTACCGAGAAGGCCCTCTGCCTGGTTCCCTGTAGCTTTGCTTCTCGCAGTGAGGGAACCGCCAGAAGGCCCTCGGCGCTGGATCTCAGTGTCTGGGCTGAACGATGGGGGTGGAGACGCTCCTTCAGGTATACTGGACCAAGGCCGTTTAGGGCTTTAAAGGTCAGCACCAACACTTTGAATTGTGCTTGGAAATGTACTGGGAGCCAATGCACCGTAGATCTCTCAGGACCGGAGTTATGTCCTCTCTCAAATGCAAAGTCCTTTCTCAAAGGTAGATCTTAATCCTTATCTCACACAGAAAGGGGTGGACCCTCCTAGCTCTCACTTAAGAGCTTCCTTTTCTTCTCCCAGCCTCCCCCCCCCCAGGAGCTCTTCCCTTCCCTGCCTCCTTTGATTTGCATTGTGTTTCCATTGCGCTGAAATGAATGAGGTGGAATAACATGCTGACAACGTAAGTTACACAATGAATCACGTAAATAGCATAATTCAACCACGGCGGACAACGAGGTGAATATTGTAATTTTCAGCGGAAAGCGAACTGCAGTGGAAGGGAGACGGTGTTGCACGCAACATATACAGGGAGGAACGGAAAACAATGCCTTCTTACACCTGTAACAATACTTTTCCCTTCCGACAGGCCCCACAGAGTGTGAAGCCACCAAGCGAGACGCCATGCAGTTCGTTAGCAAAGTGGAGCAAATCATTAAGGACTCCAACAGCTCCCACTTTCCTTTTGGGCAGAGTTTTTTAGTAGCAAATGGCATCACACTAACAAATGAAGAGCTCCTGAGCAATATTTCTCCGTTGGCGAGCACCATGATTTCAGAAGGGTTGCTGACCGGAAGCGATTACGCCATTCGGCTGGCTGCGCAATCAAGTATGTTTGGAATGGGGGTGGGTGGGTGGGGGCGAGCATGGTCTCTGTCGATCTGGTGAAACAGGTGTTATTTTTAGTGGGGGGGACCTCAACCTTTGATGGCCAGGTGGACTCTTACGGGAGAGTTAGGTAACCAATCAGGCCCTTGGGGGGATCTTGGAGAAGCTGGTTCTGGTTTCCCATTTGCCAGGGGGTGGTGGAATAATGCAAAATATGGCACTCCGTGGCATCTCGGGGAAGGGCTGGGAAAAACCTCTTTCTGAAACCCTGGAGAGCCATTGCCAGTTAACGAAGACCAGGACAGCCAATGTGGTACCCTTCAGATGTCGAGGGGTGTTATGTATGTATGTATGTATGTATGTATGTATGTATGTATGTATGTATGATATTTTCATCCCACCGTTTTCTCCAAGGAGCCCAAGGTGGCCTAAGCACCTTTCCATTGCTCTGCTGAACATCAGCCTCTCTCCAAACTAGGGAAAACAGCTCTTGGGGCTAAAATTTGTTGTTGTTGTTGTTTTTTAGTTATTTAGTCGTGGACCCATGGACCAGAGCACACCAGGCATACCTGTCTTTCACTGCCTCTCGCAGTTTGGCCAAACTCATGTTGGTAGCTTCGAGAACACTGTCCAACCATCTCATCCTCTGTCATCCCCTTCTCCTTGTGCCCTCCATCTTTCCCAACATCTGTTATGAAAACTTCCCGCGGGGGCAGGCTGAGAGACTGACCCCAAAGGCGGACGAAGCTTCCGTGCCCTCTGGCTTCTGGAGTCCAGGGGCACAATGTAATATGCGGTTGTTCCCAGCTTGAAAACAACACACACAAGCCAGTGAAGGCTAAAACCTACTTTATTGTAGATAAGTGCAGAATATTTATATCTGCGTAGCAGCTCATAATTCAGAGCTGTCTGTAAAAGCGTCTGCACCTCCTGATGCAAAACAGAAAGTAAAGTACATATGTAAATTACAATGACATCACATGTGTGGAATGATTGTTGGATTTCCCACAGTGTGAAACATGACTCTTAAGTCAGGTGCCTCGCTTCTTGCAGCTCGGCTTGTACTGATATCACAACACATCAGGGTCTTTTCTAGGGAGTCTTCTCTTCTCATGAGGTGGCCAAAGTATTGGAGCCTCAGCTTCAGGATCTGTCCTTCCAGTGAGCACTCAGGGCTGATTTCCTTAAGAATGGATAGGTTTGATCTTCTTGCAGTCCATGGGACTCTCAAGAGTCTCCTCCAGGGCTAAGATACAATAGGAAATAGACATCCATAGCAAACATCCACTTTTCTAGGCTTTCTCAGATGGATAAATTAGTCTTGGCCATGGGTGTCCATTTTGTTTTGTTTTAGTTTTATTTCAAATGTATCTGGGGTGTTGTTGTTTTTTTTAAAAAAACTGGGTTGGGTTTTGTTTTATTTTATTATTTTTAAAAAACAATACACTGGGTTTTTTTGCTGTTTTGATTGTACATCGCCTGGAGATGTTAGTGTACATGGCAATTAATAAATTACAGTTAACAATGTGTGAGGTAGCAGTTGAAGCATTGAGCCTAAGACCTGGGAGACTTGGGTTCAAATCTGGGTGACCTTGGACAGCCATGGCCTCTCCAGCTAGCCTACCTCACAAGGGTATTGTGAGGATAAAATGAAGAGGGGAAGACCCATGCAAGTCACCTTGGAGTACAGGTGTCATTTGACCTTGGAGGGAAGTCATGCCACAGATGCAACAAATAATTTATTAGTTGCCCACAGCTATTTATGAATCTGCAGGAAAGCAGCTTGCTTGTCTACCTCTCTATGCCAAATATACCTGCTGAGATTGTGTGCTTTTGTTCCTTGTTTTTCTTTGAAGCCTTGCGTTTCTATTGGAGGAGTTTCTCCGCATCCCAGAATTCCTCAGGAGAGGCTGTGCGCTTGGGATTTCAGCCTTACATCCCCCAGTGTGATGGGCTGGGGAACTGGTTACCTGTCCAGTGTTATGACAGCTCAGGTGAGAGAGAGGGCGAAAAAAGCCAGTTGGCAGCACTTTGGACAGCTGAGGAGTCCTACGCCACGGTTGGTGCCTGTGGTCTCCCTTTTCATTTATTGACCCCCCCCCCAAGATTATTTTGAAGAACAGTTTGAGGAGGTGTTTGAACAGGACTGGTGAGGGGTGTGATATAATGGGGAAGACTTAAGACCTGGACCCAGAAGCCTGGAGAGGGCTGCATCTGGCCCTCTGTTCCCTACCTTGGCTAACTTTTCTGTGGTTGGTATATCAGCTATTGTACTCTGGTTAGGGTTGCTACCATTACTCTGCCCACTTTCCCCTCTGGCTCCACCAAGGGACGCGGGTGGCGCTGTGGTCTAAACCGCTGAGTCCCTTGGGCTTGCCGTTTGGAAGGTCAGCGGTTTGAATCTGTGTGACGAGGTGAGCTCCCGTTGCTCTGTCCCAGCTTCTGCTAACCCAGCAGTTTGAAAACACACCAGCACGAGTAGATAAGTAGGTACCGCTGCCGTAGGAAGGTAAATGGTGTTTCCATGTGCTCTTGCATTTGTCATGGTGTCCCGTTGCGCCAGAAGCGGTTTAGTCCTGCTGGCAACATGACCCGGAAAGCTGTCTGTGGACAAACGCCGGCTCCCTCAGCCTGAAAGCGAGATGAGCACCGCAAGCCCATAGTTGCCTTTGACTGGACTTAACCGTCCAGGGGTCCTTTCCCTTTTTACCTTTCCCTTTACCTTACCACCAGCATGTGGCCCCTGCAGATTGCTCACAAAGCGATGTGGCCCTCAAGCTGTGAAAAGAAGATTCCCTGTTCTTGCTTTTAAAGACCAGGACTTTTTGCCAATAATTTTTCACCACAAGGGAATGGAACCTGTAAAAGGTTGCCCCCTGGGACTTGCTCATAGCGCTTGGGGAAGCGGAGAGTGCAAAACCAGCACTGCAGTTCTTTGCAAATGTTGGGGAAGCAGCACATCCTTTGCAGGATTGACTTCTGCTGGAAGAGAGAGAAATGGAGACAAGTGGTTCCTTTATAATATCAGTTCATCTATAAATACACAAGTTAGGAAAGGATGCTCATGGGCATAGCAACCAATTGAGATGATGCTGAGGGCTAGTTAGGTCCAATTTATTCCATTATTTCGAACCTGTTGCCCAATTCCATCCACTGCAATTGAGTGCAATTGAGTGACTATCACAGATATTAGATATATGTTTTGTTGCATCTTAGGTCACTGCTGGTGTGTGGATGAGAGAGGACGCTATATATCGGATTCCCTGGTGACGCGCTCAACACAGCTGCCCCAGTGTAAGTCGTATTCCTCTCTCAAAGCTTTGTCCTTGTCACAGAATCATAGAATTGTAGGGATCCTAAGGGTCATCTAGGCCAACCCATGGTAAGGCAGGAATCTGTACTGTATTTTTCAGTGTATAACACACCCTCATGTACATGCAGACCCCTAATTTTTTTTTGGACCGCAACAACATTTTATGGGGGGGGGGCTATTGCCCAAAGTTGTTGAGCTTTTTCTGGGGGTGGGGTGTCACCGCAGCCAGTTGCACGCACACCTCGCTGCTGCTGTAATTACCACGACCAATTGCCACAGCCGCAGCCAATCACCAGCAGCCCTTGCCGCAGCAACCGTTCACACGCCCAATCGCTGCTGCCAATCACCAATCACCCACTGGCCCGCTGCTATCCATGTATAAGACAACCCACATAAATGGACCAATGCCATGCCTTAGAAATTCCATTGGTGGCCATGAGATGTACATGATACGTGACATGTATTTTGTAACTACTTCTTTGTTTTGAGAGTCAGTTTCAGTGCAGATTCAGCGAGCATATTACACACTTACACACACACACACACACACACACACACACAACTTTCCCTCTGGCTCTGTTGAAGTCATCAAAGTTACTCTGGGGGTGGATCTGACTCCTTACTGCTTGCCCTGTGTGTCTGAATTTGCAACTACTTGCTGTGGTAATACACTTGGCTGGATTGCATCCTGAGTTTTCAGTCTCTGCAGCTGTCATCCCATCTGCATGGGGGAACAAGCGACTGACTATGCCAGGTGATATTCTGCCTGGAACTTTCATGACTGAGGAAGACCATTACCTTAATGCAGGTCAGACGCCATGTCAACGCTCCCAAGCGAATGCCTTACTCTCCGGCTGGAGACGGACTGGATTGGCGTTTAATGTTACTTCAGCAGACCTGTTTGCTCCCTCCTGTGCAGAGGCAAGTCCAGTAGTGCTGGAACCTTTTCGGATAATTACTCTGGATTATAGATATTATCAGACTGCAATCTGAACCGTGCACATTTCCAATCTGAATTTCGGAAAATGCACATTTCGTTTCTGGGTAGGGATGAAATAAATCCAGTCCCAGTGATTTGTGGGATGGAACAAAGTGTCCCTCGCAATTCACCCCCCCCCCTTAGTAAATAGTGAAGTCGGGGATAAGTCACCCATTTTTAAGAAGGACGCAAATTCAATGAACTATTTAGGAGGCTCCTTCCTTCCTTCCTTCCTTCCTTCCTTCCTTCCTTCCTGTGCTGTTGGTGGTTGCTATTGGCAAGCTGTGTCAGTTTGCATTTCTTGGTGCAGAAAGTATAGATCTGATGTGTAGAGATCTTCTGGCTAATTCAAGAGGGCCCTGGAAGCTTCTCCATGTGAAAGAAAGAAGCAGAAGGTTCATGATGTTTGGGTTATTCCTTCAGAGAAGCTGAGTACAGCTGGCTTAAACTGGTTCTCTTATCTCTTTCTGTCAAGGTCATGCTGACTATAAAAGTAAGGCCAGAAGGAGCCTGCTTTTCTCTTTCTTACTCTCTTCCTTCTGGTGGTGTGGTGTTCTGTACATAGTATGCTTAGTGTTAAGGTTTAGGCTTATCATAAGTTATTGTAAGTGTAAGTTAAGACTACTGCAACTGGATTTTTAATGGCAGCGCCAATCCTGAATGTATTGGATTTGTGACCATTATGTTCATTTGCCTTCAGTAGCAGTAAAGCTCTGCTGGATGAAATGCCTCTGGTCTATTTTTTGGGGAATCCTGCAATGTGTTTAAGTTGTTACCCTGCTAACTATAAATTGGAATCTGCTCTGGATCAATATTGAGTAGAACTCCATGAAAAGATGCCCATTTGAGGTGGAAAAGAGGGAGCATATGCAGAAGTCCTTGAGCAAAAGGGATAACATCGTTGGACGCAACCCATCATTTCTCAGATAACAGTCGTTAGATAAAAAGCAGCCTTACAGAAGGCTTCTCGTTCTGCAACTATAACGCAGCTGCTTTCTTCTTCTAGACCGGTGCCTATGCTGTGCTACAGAAGTCAGAAACCAGGGCCTGGTGTGTGGATCCAACATCCGGTGAAGCCTTTCAGCAGAGCGATGTTGATGCAAATGGCAGAGCTCACTGTAAGCGCCTCCCTTAGCTTTCCTTCTGCTCTGGGGATGGATGAACCCGTCAATTTCAGTTTATTTGTGAAAATTTTGCAGCATCTCAGTGCACTTTTCTTGTTGGTGTGTTAGGGTTAAAGGTAAAGGTAAAGGGACCCCTGACCATTAGATCCAGTCGCAAACGACTCTGGGGTTGCGGCGCTCATCTCGCTTTACTGGCCGAGGGAGCCGGCATACAGCTTCCGGGTCATGTGGCCAGCATGACTAAGCCACTTCTGGCAAACCAGAGCAGCGCACAGAAATGCCGTTTACCTTCCCGCCTGGAGCGGTACCTATTTATCTACTTGCACTTTGACATGCTTTCAAACTGCTAGGTGGGCAGGAGCTGGGACCGAGCAACGGGAGCTCACCCCGTCACAGGGATTCGAACCGCCGACCTTCTGATCGGCAAGCCCTAGGCTCTGTGGTTTAACCCACAGCACCATCCGCATCCCTGTGTTAGGGTTCCTTTTCCTAGTATTCATGCAGGGCTTTATTTTCAGCCGGAACGCTCCGGAATTCAGTTCCGGCACCTCTCAGGTGGGTGCCAATTGCCATTCTAACAGAACGAGGGAGGCATTCCTGGGGAGTTCCACCACCTCTTTTACTAGAAAAATAGCACTGTACAGTATACATGTTTTTTGTCATCAATTCTACCTAATACAATGCATTCCTGTATGTTCTTTCCATTAACGGATGCATTTTTATCTCGTGAACTGCCCTGAGACTTGCAGGTAGAGGGTGGTATACAAATTTAATTAATGATAATGATAATATTTAGGTACACTGTCTGTCAAGGACCACCTAATCCCTTATATCCTTGCCCAATCACTGAGCTCTTTCGGGGAGTCACTGTTACCCATAGCCATGCATTTAGCCTTCTAGGGCTTTTTCACACCATCTCTCTCTTTCTCTTCAAAAGGTCCCAGTTACTGTAGTATGCTGGAGTCCAAGGCTCTCTTGCGGAAAATGGGCCGAGGTCACATCCCTCAGTGTGAAAGCAGTAGTGGGGGGTTCGCACCTGTGCAATGGACCGAGGACCAGGAAAGCAGCTGGTGTGTCTTTGAGAATGGAGAGGAGGTTCCTGGAACACGAATCAATGGAAATAAGCTTTCATGCGAACGTGAGTGAACTTGGAAGTCTGGGCACCTTTGTGCTTTCTTTAGAGTAGTTGTGGCCAATCGGCACACTACTGGGAAATGCTGGTTTGCATTGCGTGGATTCGTGTGGGAACTTTTAAGAATTTAATTATCAATCCAGATCTGGATATATATATGAATGGGTAGATAGATATTGAGTTCTTGGAGTTCTTATGCTTAGGATTCCGGAGAACGTATTGACAATGAGACTTTTCTGCGTGCTGTTTTGTGACTGAAAAGCTAGTTAACTGGTGCTGGACATGAAATAGGGAGAATCTAGCTTTCTGGGGGTAGCCTTGGGAAGATCACACTGGAACGTCTTCACGGGATTGTTTAGTGGAGGAGGGGGTGTAATAATGTCACATCCCCTGAGGTCTCAGAAAGTTACAAATGGAATAGATGCCTGATTACATTTTAGTCCCAGATCTGCTCTTAGAAGCAGCTGAATGAATCTGTGCCTACGGTCAGAGGAACTGCAGCAAAAAACCCATCTGGCCCAGGAAGCTGCTATTGGCTAGAAGGCTGTCAGGTGACCCTTCCCTGGATCCAATGGGGACATGCCAGTTGGGCCAATCCATATATATATATATATATATATATATATATATATATATATATATATGTATAGCAGAACCAAAGGATAAAGCTTTTTCCTGGACTGTACTACTCCAGACTACAGGTGGAGGTTGACGTGGTCAAAATGTTCTCTTGCCCTCCAAATCCCTCCCCTCGGTGAGAAGAGTTCAACCTAACCTTCTCTTTGTATGCTATTTTCCCGTTCTACACTGAAATAAATATTTATTTCAGTGTATTCTGTAATAAGAACTCCAACTTTATTTTCCTATTCTATGCATGGCACAAACTCCTTCCTTGGACTAAATGACTTCCAATATAACCTTCCAAAGCTATTATTCTAATCTGCACATAATCCTGAACAGACGACATAGACCCCTTTGTAAGCCCTATAAAATCTGATTGCAGTACAGACATATGAAGGTACCCGCCAACATTTTCCCAATGAAAATAGGGATGCCCTATTCCATTATTGACGCAGGTGACGCTGTGGGTTAAACCACAGAGCCTAGGGCTTGCTGATCAGAAGGTCGGCGGTTCGAATCCCCGCGACGGGGTGAGCTCCCGTTGCTCGGTCCCTGCTCCTGCCCACCTAGCAGTTTGAAAGCACGTCAAAGTGCAAGTAGATAAATAGGTACCGCTCTGGTGGGAAGGTAAATGGCATTTCCGTGCGCTGCTCTGGTTTGCCAGAAGTGGCTTTGTCATGCTGGCCACATGACCCGGAAGCTGTACGCCGGCTCCCTCGGCCAGTAATGTGAGATGAGCGCCGCAACCCCAGAGTTGGACACGACTGGACCTAATGGTCAGGGGTCCCTTTACCTTTATTATTATTATTATTATTATTATTATTATTATTATTATTATTGTTATTATTATTATTATTATTATTATTATTATTATTATTATTATTATTTACCCCCATCTGACTGGGTTGCCCCAGCCACTCTGGGTGGCTTCCAACATATATAAAAACATAATAAAGCATTAAACATTTTTTAAAAAAAACCTTCCCTGTACAGGGCTGCCTTCAGATGTCTTCTAAAGGTTTCACAGTTACTTACATCCAGTCCTTTCTTTTTTCTTAAAAAAAAAAAAAGTTTAGGGTTACTCTCATTTTGATTCAAGAAAATCACCATTTTATAGTTCAAACTGGGAAAAATAAATACAGTAAATGGACAAAAGTACAAAGATTCACATGTTTAGGGGTATTCCTCCCCCTCCGCCCCCCCCAGAAAGAAACCTAGTTTATGTCCTTGGCTCGGGGGTCACATAACTAAAGACCCTTCAACATTTCTCTGATGAAAATAGGGACGTCCTAAGGAAAAGCGAAACATTCCACGATCAAATCAGAAACGGGTCCTGTAAATCCTGGACTGTTCCTAGGAAATTTGGACACTTGGAGGGTCTGTAAATCTGTTGGGTTTTGGAAATGAGTTTACGAGTCCTCCTGCAATTAATCCGAAGGTTCATTATTCCAACACCAAGAAGCCAAATTTCCAAATCCTATTCAGTTGCCAGTTTTGACCAAGGTTTTACTTCCATGATCTGCCATTCTGGACGTGACTTGAGGATGGGAACACGGGCTGTCGGCAGATGAGACAGCTGGGGTGGGAAACAACAATAAATCCATCCTCTTTATCACAAGATTCATCTTAAGATAGATGAGTAGTAATGTTGGAATGCCCATTGCGTCCAATGAGGTTTCCATTAAACTAATCAGTTCCGTATGAGGGAGATTCCCCCGATGGTCATTTTGCTCCTTGCATCTAGCATAGTTGGGGGGCATCCAGCGTTTTCTTGTTGCTGTACATGTCGGGGATTTTAACGCCACGTATCTTAGTACACATACCACCACCCACATCCCCGCTCGCTGTGCACATTTGCCAGGAGAGGAAATTAAGGGAGTCTTGATCTACGGATCCAGGGAGAATGGGGTGGAGAAATTATAAGGCGGCTGAGCAAACTGTACCACTGCAGCCCGCAAAAGGTTAGGTGGGAGAGAGCATGTTTCTGAATGCTCTCCCACGGATCCTTGCAAGATGAAAGCTAGCATGACAGGGAGACATGTTCTTGATGAGCTGTCTCATTCCTCTGCTAACTTTTTTGTTTGTAAGGGATTATCTTCTTGCGTGGAAGAGGTTTCGAAAACGCTATTTCCTGCAGGCCTAAATGGTACAGGAATGTGCAAGAACTGAGTGTTGCTGTAAGAATTAGCAGGACTTTTGCCCTCTCATACGCAATTTTAGATTGTAAAGCACCCTGAAGACAGGGTGAAGCATGGTTACTTTATCATCATCAGTGGTCTTTTTAAAAATAAATAATAATTGCTGTTTTCCGTGTTTGTTTGTTTTTTACTCTTTTAAGCCATTTTTATTGTATCTTGTACATCACCTTGAGATTTGCATATGGAAGGTGATTAATCCATTTATGAAAACAATAGCATTCTTGTTCATCTAGTCCAGGCATGTCCAACAGGTAAATCGTGATCTACCAGTAGATTGCTGGTCGTCTGCGGTAGATCACTGGTAGATCATTGGCTCCCCCCAAATAAGCTGAACAAATGTGGCTCCCCTAAAAAAAGCCCAACATTTTACCTCCTCCCTGAAAAAAACTCAACAACTTTGACCCGAACCCCCCAGAGTTTTAAAACTCTGTGAGTAGATCGCAGTCTCTTGGGAGTTGGCCACCCCTGTTTAATTTTCTAGCCTATTTGTCATAAGCTTGGATCACAATGCATGGTGTAATTTTTGGCCTTTGTCTGTTAATAAAGCAGTGTAGGATTTGTCCTGTGTATAGTTAACACTGCGGGAACGCTTTTAGGAAATCTGATTACATTTCTCTCAAAGTGCACCTTTGGTCTGAATTATCGCTAAGCTGCTTTTGCCACTTACAGCTTCGCAATTCAATTTGAGACAACTTGTGTGTAACTGTTGCTGACGATGTCCTTCCCAGGTCCTCGGTGCCGCCTGCCTTTCGATGCCCCTTATGTCACCAACGGTGGCGTTTTCTGCACTGTCTCCGATGACGCTCCGACGACTCAGAAATGCCGAGTGATTTGCTCTCCAGGCTTCCACAATGTCGGAGAAGAGATGTTGCTCTGTGATACGGAGACTCGCCTCTGGCTAAGAGACCCAGCCCATTCCCAGAACTGCCAGAGTAAGTGCAGAAGTTAAGCATTTGCTGAGTTGGCAGGAGGTTCTGCTGGGCTATGGCTAGTAGAGAATGAAGCATGGCCATGAAAAAGCTAGATTTTAGTCCATTGGGTAGGGTTTATTTTATAGCCTATGTCGTGCTCCTATTCTTTTTTTTGATTGTGTTGAGGGGGTTTGTGGGATTCTGGAGCAGAGACCTGTCAGGAGTAGTAGTAGAAGAAGAAGAGTTTGGATTTGATATCCCGCTTTATCACTACCCAAAGGAGTCTCAAAGCAGCTAACATTCTCCTTTCCCTTCCTCCCCACAACAAACACTCTGTGAGGTGAGTGGGGCTGAGAGACTTCAAAGAAGTGTGACTAGCCCAAGGTCACCCAGCAGCTGCATGTGGAGGAGTGGGGATGCGAACCCGGTTCACCAGATTATGAGCCTACTGCTCTTAACCACTACACCACACTGGCTCTCTCTCCACTGATACCAAATCATATGGGAAACAACAGCCTTACTAGAAAAGCTAACCAACAGACTGAAATTGACACGGGGACAAATAAAAGAGGATGCCTTCACCCCGGCAGTGGCGGAGCATATGCCCATGTTGCCCAGGGTGGGCACACTCCCAAGAGGGGCGGGATGCAGAGAGTGCCCTCCCAGGTGCAGGATAGATGCTTGGGTGCACAGAGCGGTGCGCGCACCCTGCAGCCAGGTGCGGAGCGAGCTGCCCATGGCGGACATTTGGTGTGCCGCCCGTCTGTAACTCCCAAGCCACTGACAGCATACAATCCCTCCCTCCTCCAGAACCTTATACTGAATGCAACATTAATGTCTCACATCAAATGTAACTGATCTGTAAAAGAATCTCTACGACCTGAGAATAGAGACAATGCTCTTGCTTTTGTGACCCAAGAAAATCTTTGATAAAAAGATCTAAGCTAGATTTGATTCGGTGTAAGACCATTACACTCCTTTGGCAGTTCTGGGAAATGCTGAAAACATGAGAACTCCACATTTGCTGCCTGAATTGCAGAGGACGGGGGACCAGCCCCAGTGGGCTGGATCCAGACTTAAGCCATACTTAGAGTCAGTGATAGCCAGTGCCCTTTGGGAGTGGAAGGGCAGAAGACCAATGGCAGCTGGAGCCAGAGCCATCCCCCAGAGGCATAGCAAGCCCAAGCGGTACCCGGTGCAGATTTTTTTTTGTCACCCCCCTCCCCACATCCGCCCACACCCCTTCAAGTCACAGTGAGCATTTTGCGTTTCCCCACAATGCTTTGTGGCACAGTGCCACAAAGCATTGTGGGGGAACGCAAAACACTCACTGTGACTTGAAGGGGTGTGGGTGGATGGTACCCCAGGTCCAGGTGGACTGAGTAAAGCAAGCACAGCTAATGCTTTTGCAGTGCTGTGGTGAGTCCTAAGCCCAAAGCCACTGGATTTGCTCTGGCTTGTGCTTGAGGCTCTAGGTGGAGGTGCCAAATGTCACCCCTTGAAGATGGCACCTTTGTGCCCCCTGAGAGGGCAGTGCCCTGGTGAAATGTGCCAGGCTGCTGGGTGGAGCCCTGGCTGGGCAGAGCTGTGCTTCTGTGGCTCTTCCCAGCAGGAAGGAAAAAGCAAAGTGTGTGCTGTGTAAGCCAGCTGCTGTACTGAGCAACTTATGAGTTGTGGGGTGGGCATGCTGAGAATCACCCCCCGTCCCCTGGAACCCGGGGATAAATAGGTACCGCTCTGGTGGGAAGGTAAACAGCATTTCCGTGCGCAGCTCTGGTTCTCCAGAAGCAGCTTACTCATGACCCAGAGGCTGTACGCCGGCTCCCTCGGCCAGTAACGTGAGATGAGCGCCGCAACCCCAGAGTCAGACATGACTGGACCTAATGGTCAGGGGTCCCTTTACCTTTAAGTTCTAGTGACTTCAGTGAGATTTGCTTCTAAGTGAGTGAGCTTTGGATGAATCTGATGGAGGTGCTTACTCTGAGCTAAACAGATGAGCACCAGATGTTTGAACTTGGCAGCTACTGTCAGTTCACGTAATCTCCAAAATTTTGTGACTTCTGTATATAGATTTATTTTTATTTTTCTTCTGCTGCTGGAAGCAATTGGTTCTCCAGGTTTATTGCTATCCTTACTGCCTTCCCGGCCACTTGGCATTCTGAGTCATTTCCTCCACCACCCTTGGAAGAATGAAAGCAAATATGGGGGGGGGGGTTCTTTTGAATCTTGGCACACACCACTAACTCTCCTGGCTGCACGTGATGAACCATCTGGGCATGCCGACATTCTCAAATAGTGAGGAGTTGTGACCCGCATTTAACAGCGGAAGACATGCATTTCATATTTGCATATCAGGTTTAATTGACTTTTTCCTCCCATGCAGTTTATCTCCATTCACCTTTTGGCTGTGTTTGTAACAAATCTACCTTTTAAACCTGTATGAGAACAAAACAGCCTAAGCTGATCTCCATTATATTTCCGTCCTCTGCATCTTTACTCAGAAGCAAGTCCTTCTGTTTCCAACAGGTGTTTTGCTAGGTACAGTGGTACCTAGGTTCTCAAACTTAATCCGTTCTGGGAGTCTGTTTGACTCCCAAAACCGTTCAAAAACCAAGGTGCAGCTTACAATTGGCTGCAGGAGCTCGCTGCACTCAAGCAGTAGCGGTGTCGGAAGTTCGGCTTCTGAAAAACGTCTGCAAACCGGAACACTTACTTCCGGGTTTGCGGTGTTCAGGAGGTGGTTTGTTTGGCAGCTAAGCTGTTTGATTACCAAGGTATGACTATACTTAAAAGAACTTGGGACACAGGTTCATGAACAAATTAGCCTAAAATGTGCACAGACGTTTAGATGCCTCTGGAGAAATTATGGGTTGGATCCAACCAAGTCAATCTGTTAGCACAAGGACTTCTGCTTGCGCAATGGGATTTCCTCTCCCTGCTATTGTACAACCCCCAAATTGGTTCTGGGTCCCCCTCCTGACCCTCTGGAGCATTTTTGGGGGGTGATGCTCATAGAGAGAGGAGTGAGAGGTGATATTCCATAGCGCAGGTGGAAGTCCTTTTGATAATAGGATGACGTCACTGGCTGTAATCCTCAGATAGTGGGCAGCTGGATTCTTAGCACTAGGGATGAACGAATCCGTCAATGCTGGTTTCTCATTTTTTCCAGCCTAAAGTTCACTTCCCCACCTTTCCACATTAGTTTACACATTAGCCCTCATGAAAATTAATCAGCTTTATGGTGCAAATATCTCCTAAGATGCACAGGTTTGCATGTGGAATGCCTTTGTTCCAGCATTAGATAGGGAGAATGAGAGAGAAGATGGGTTTTGTCTTAGTCACTTGCTGCTAGTCCAGTCTGAATTCTTGGCTCCCCCCCCGCCCCCAATGATAAGGAGATTGAAAAATGTGTGTAAAATAATAATAGAGAGAACAGGCGATGTGTCTGACTGTTTCGTATAACACTGGTTTCTTTTGCTCTCCTTCAAGGGCTCCAGCCATTCCAGAGTGTTCAAACTCAAACCCACTTCCAACTCATCTTGCCTCCTGAGAAGACCTGTGGTCCAGACTTTTCCAAGTTGCTAGGGGCATTCCAGATCTTTATTCTGGATGAGATGAAGGCCCGTGGCTTTTGTCATATTCAGGTATTCATACCTTCTTCATTGGCGATCACACATAGCAGAGTCAGATTGTCTTCCATGAACACTGAGTCTGTAAGTGACTGTGGAGGCCAGTTCTGGATCCACACGTCCTTCCACAGTGGGGACATAGGTTTCTGGGCAGGAGTTGATCACGGTGAGGGTTTACCAAACATGCCTTCCTCTTAGTTCATTTCTCCCTTGCGTCCTGAGTTCGAGCATCTTCAAAGCCCATGACACCTTTGGTAAAGGCTGTTCTCCAATTGGAGCGTTCACAGGCAAGTGTTTCCCAATTGTCAGTGTTTATACTACATTTTTTTTAGTTTTTACTTGAGAGAATCTGTAAACCTCTGTTGTTGACCACCAGCATTACGCTTACCATTTATAAGTTCGGCAATAATATTAACGATAATGATAATAATTCATAGCAGCTTTCCAAGGCGACCCAAGGCTCAACGTATTTATTTATTTAATTTATACACCACTCTTAATTCAAGGATCACACACAAAATAACAATCCAGGAATCACAAGGCAGCTTACAGTATAAAAACACAAAAATACATACAGTAACATAATAACAAGCAAAACAACCCCCCCCGCCCCCAGTTTAAAATGCCAACGGCCTGGGACGGGGGGCGGGGAGAGAAGAATACTTTTGCCTGGTGCCTAAATATATGTACTGAACCTGCCAGGCCAGCCTCAATGGGGAGAGCATTCTACAAACAGGGAGCCACCACAAAAAAGGTCCATTCTTGTGTTGCCGACCTCTGGGCCTCTCATGGAGGAAGCACACAAATAAGGACTTTGGTTAATAATTGCAGGGCCCGGGTCAGTTCATATGGGGAGAGGTGATTCTTAAGGTATTGCAGTCCTGAGCTTTGAATTGCACCTGGAAACTGATTGGCAGCCATTGCAATAGGGCCAGGATTGAATTTTGCACAATATCACACAATTTTGCACAATGTCACACAGATCCCTCGTTCCCTGTCATAGGAGACTCCTAACAACTCTCAGCCCCCTTAGCAAACCGTGATTCCCATAGCTCTTTGAGGGAAGCCATGAATGTGAATGTGATATAATGGTGCTTTAAATAGGCGTGGAAGTGAACAGTGCACAAATAAACTAATATCACCCTTCCCAATATCCAGCGAGGAAGTGCCCCATAGTGTCTAATTTGGTTCTCAGCTAAACGTTACAAAGAACCAACTTCTGTCAAGTTTGGCAGTGGAACCAACTAAACTTTTGGGGCATTGTGAAATACATTTTCCCCTCTTCCTTTACATATGCTGTTCTAAAGCTTGGGATAATTAAGAAAACAAATGTGCACCGGAAAACCTAGCTCATTTGGGCAGCTTCAAAAAAATGTAGAAGGATATATATCCCAGCACGTTATGGTCATTATATTAAAGATTGCCAAGTCACATAAAAGGTTTTCCACTTGTCCTGCTTTATTTTAGCATGTGCCTTGTTTAGCGCTTCAGAATTCATGGGGAAGGCTGGTAGGATTGTCATCTCGCCCTGTTTTGGCTAGAACTGGTTCAGCATCCCATTCATTCCCTCCAGCTGCTTCCTCAAACGGGTGCCCTCCAGATGTTTTACACTACAACTCCCATCAGACCCAGACAGCAAAGCCATGAACAGTATGTAAACTTGCAGGACAGCCTCCCCCAACCTGTTGCTCTCCAAAGACCGACCGGAGAGACGGTTGGCTGGAGCCTGCCCTACCTGGACCTCGCTCCTCCTTCGAGCCATCAGTCAATTGGGGAGGGGGCGGAGCGACGGCCAGCAAGCCGGGTCGCAAACCGTGCCCATCGCTTAGATGGATGAGCGGCAATTATTACATAAAGAGGGATTTGCTCTCCTGTGGTAGGAAGTTGCAAGAGCAGCTTCTTTACATGCTGCAGTGACAGAAAGCACCGGAGTTTTCTGGTGTTTTTGTAATATATCCTAGTTTACCATATGCAAGCAGAGCATAGTGGAAACAAGCAGACTCGTACAGTAGGCAGCCTAGCCATAATCCTGCATCCATTTCCCACAGAGCAACTACACTCCAACTGTTCTTCCTTCTTCCTCTGCTAAAAACCCACTGTCTTAAGTCTCTCTCTGCTTCTGTCTCTCTCTGTTCAAACTGTGACACACAGAGAAAAAGACCACTCAGAGCCACCAACCTCATTTGGTTAAGACCTTCACCTCCCGTTATTTGCTAGGTAGGCAAAACCAACATGATTTACCCATTTGTAATACACCCAGCAGGTGAAAAAGTCATGCATTGAAACATTTGGCTGCTTCTTCTTTTTTAAGGTAAATGCTTTTGGACACCTGGTGTCTGTTCCTGTCTGCGATGATTCTTCTGTGCTGGTACAGTGCCTTGCTGTTGACCGTCTAGGAGTGAACATCACCTGGAGAGCTTTTCTGGAGGACGTCCCAGCTGCTTCGCTTCCAGATTTGCACAACATTGGTGGGTTTAGCTGTTAACGTGTACCGGTCTTCCAAAATGATTCCTGTCTCCCTATTCGTAGACGTGTGCTAGAAATCTGCCAGGAAAATTGTGAGGTTGTTTTATTATTAATTTCTCAGTTTCTCCCTGGAACGAGTGGAATGTTGGGGGGGGGGGGAGAGACTGAAATTTGACACTGCAGAGGAAAATCTGGTTTAACTATCCATTTGGGAGGGAATCGTGCTTAAATGTGGTCATCACTCAGGGTTTTCCTCCTCTGCTCTTTCTAATGGGCCTTTAACACAAATATATCTAGTTCCACTTTCCCAGAGGCATAAGCTACTGGGATGGGAGTGGCAGCAGCACTGGGAGGAGACCAACAGTAATAGCACCAGCACTTGTAGTGTATAACATGGGGAACTGGGCCATCAGTTGGTGGTCTGGTGCATCTGACAAAGTGAAGTCAGTGTAGACAATACACCAGCTTGAAGGACCCTATGGTCTTGCACAAGCAAAAGACTATCCATCCATTAAAAGTAATAGAATCACAGAAATGTAGAGTTGGAAGAGACCCCGAGGGTCATCCATTCCAACCCCCTGAAATGCAGGAATCTAAAACATCCATGGCAGATGGCCATCTACTCTCTGCCTAAAGACCTCCAAGGAAGGTCTTTGAAGGACCCTATGGTCCTATGGCCTGGGCAGGACCCTATGGCAATGGTGGTTTCATTGTCCACCACCTCCCAAAGGAGTCTGTTCAACTGTGGAAGAGCTCTTACCATCAGAAAGTTATTCCAGATATTTAGTCAGGATAACTTGAATCCATTGGTTATGGTCTTACCCTCCAGAGCAAGAAAACAAGCTTGCTCCATCTTCCATGTGACAGCCCTTGAGATATTTGAAGATGGTTATCATGAAGTCTGGCCATAAATTCCAAGTGTAGCTTCCTTCATACTAACGCTACTGCTTGGATTAGGTGCCAGACCCCATCAACAGCTCTGTCATTCTCTTCCCAGAAATTTTGCATGCGTTCATTTTCCATTTTGGAATCTCCTGGACTTTGTACATCTGTCTTCCCCATTTTCTTAATGAGGACCAAATGCAAACATCTCCCAAAGCTGGCTTCGGGAGGAATGATTATGTGTAGTATCCAGTTCTGCTATCTATTTGTGTTTACATTTATGCATCTGGACTGGATTATGTGGGGAAACAGCTATATGTGTATGTTTGTGTGTATCAAGCACATCCTATGTATCAAAGAGCAAGTGGTGTTTAGACACGTATTGGATGTTTGTTTTGGAAGTTTCTCTGGACCACCATGAGGACAATCTGAGTCTGTTCACTGCCTACACAAATAATTATTATCAAAATATCATAAACAGAAAACGAAGGAATAAAAATCTTGGTGTCCCATCTTTCCATATGGTGTAATGATTTCAAGGTGAACGGAACTCAACTGTTGATTAGACTTGTTGATCTTGTTTTCTGAAATCATTGCATTGGGATCTCCAAATTACAAATCCTGCTGTACATATTTTCGTCTACGGAAACCTGTGTTAAAAATGCATGTGTGTTGCAAATGGTGCAGACTGTACATATTTTCCTCTACGGAAACCTGTGTTACAAACACATGTGTGTTGCAAATGGTGTAGAATATCAAGCCCTGATTCTCTACCCCCACCAACCTCTCCTTTAATGCCTTGTTGTATTTCATTTCCTTATAGAAAAAGCAATGGTTGGGGACAATCTCGTTGGACGCTTTGAGGAACTGGTCAAGAGTGGCGGCTTCGTCCTCCAATTGGGCCCTGAGCAATTCCAAGCAGACACTTCCATTAGTTTCCTTGGGAATGGCAATTTTGACACATCTCCTGAAGTCCGCCTGGGATGCAGGAGTGGCTACCTAAAGGTTTTCAATGCTGGAGAAGTTGCCCCAAGTCTCCAAGGATGTGGTATGGTCCATCTTCATTTCTATCTGTTTGTTTTCTTAATGTGTTGCAGTTATCAGTCACTTCTGAGCAAAGTTCAGGAACATTTCTTCTCTGAGCTCTATTGTCTACCTTCAAAGCTGCTTCCTTCTTCTACTTCCCAGAGGTGCAACTGACAGATTAACGCTTAAATAATTTCTTGCAAACTTTATTTGTAAGTGCTTAGAGTTCAGGCCCTTCTTTGTCCATGAATAAACAGAAAGGTGTCCAAGACTTTAGATTATCCCCCCCCCCCAAGTCATTTGCTGGTTGCATGCCATTTGCTTTGTTTCCACGTAGCAGCCTTGGGGTTTTCATAATCCATACTTTAAATATATTAGGGAATTAGCCTTTCGCGAGCCCAAGGAGAGCCGTGTTGTGCTTGTGTCAGAAGAAATAGTGTAAAATGGTAAAATTAAAATATGGAACGCCGGGCAAGAGAATTAAAGAGGCATATGGTAAGACATTAACCAAAGGAACACTCATTTCATGAACAAGGAGCACATGGTGCTAAATGGTGCAGATCACTAAGCAGATGTGGATTAAAGAAGTGTGTTGACATGACGGGAAGCTGAGATGGAGCAGATAGAGGAGATGGCTGACATTTACAGGAAGACAATGAAAACAAATGATGGAGGAGGAGGAGGAGGAGGAGGAGGAGGAGAGGAGGAGGAGAGAAGAAGAAGAAGAAGAGAGAGAAGAAGAAGAAGAAGAAGAAGAAGAAGAAGAAGAAGAAGAAGAAGAAGAGGAGGAGGAGGAGGAGGAGGAGGAGTTTGGATTTGATTTCCCTACTGTGTTTCTGACTAATAAGCAATCATAATAGTAATAGTAGTAATTTTTTTATATCCTGCCCATCTGACTGGATTGCCCAAAAGAAATACAGGGGAACAACAACAACAACATTAAAAGCTTCCCAAAACAGGGCTGTGTTCAGATGTCTACGGAAATAGTAGTTTATTTCCTTGACATCTGATGGGAGGGCATTCCACAGGGCAGGTGCCACCACTGAGAAGGCTCTCTGCCTGGTCCCCTGTTTCTTCACTTCTCACAATGAGGGAACTGCCAGAAGGCCCTCGGAGCTGGACCTCAGTGTCCGGGCAGAACGATGGGGGTGGAGGTGCTCCTTCAGGTATACAGGGCCAAAGCCGTTTAGGACTTTACAGGTCAGCACCAATGTTCTGAATTGTGCTTGGAAATGTATTGGGTGCCAATGTAGATCTTGTAGGACCAGTGTTATGTGATCCCAGTGGCCGCTCCCAGTCACCAGTCTGGCAGTTGCCAGACTTCTGGATTAGTTGTAGTTTCTAAGTCACCTTCAAAGGTAGTGTAAGGACTTTCAGTGGTTGCTCATGAGAAATCAGGCAAACACAGAACTTCTAAACACTAAGTTCTTTATTGTGCAGATATTTACAGTGGAGCTAAAATAAAGACGTCCAGCTCATCCCTCTGCAGAGTCCGGGAATGTCCGTTTCCGGTTCTTTGCCCAGCATAAAAGGCGCGGGATCCTGAACCCCCGCCTCCCCCCCTACGTCCTTCCTCCCTGCTAAAACAGGGTGACGGAAATGGTTCCTTTCGTCCTCTTCCCACTTGGTGCAGAGGCTCTCCATCCCTGCCACAACCCCTGCTCCCACTTCCTGTCCCCATCTCCCCCTCCCCACTGGAAGAGCGATCGCTTCCTCCGCTGGGGGAAGATGATGAGCTGCTCAGCGGAGACGGGGGTTCCCGATACTGAAAAAGCCCCGGGACCGCTTGCAGCTTTGGCGAGGGCGATTTCCTGACAGGTAGCTTCTGAGAGTGGACAGAGAGCATAACTCTCATGGCTAGTACCAATACATGGCCTTGCATTCATAGCCTACTGACAATGCTTGTCTTCCAGCTGTTGGACTTGGGTTACAGGTTAAGTACCTGTTTCATATCCCTAAGGTCATGAGTTTGAGCACTGCTGCGGTCCACCGATGACACATTTCTTTCAATGTTGTAAAACAACAACAACCAGTTCTTCCTTCTGACAGCAAACTGAGTGCATCGTTGGCCATGTGTACATGCAGAACATTCAGGAACCTGGACATTCCAGCCCTTTCCCTTCTTCAACAGCTCTCGGCATAAATAAGACTTCAAGGACATTCAGTCCCAGAGATCTTGCCAGCGCAAAACTCACATATAAAGTTAGAAGGCCTTGCCAGGTAGGAACTTCAGTTCCTGACATCTGGAGATGACCTGATGACTTATTTTTCTTGGATCCCCCCTCCACTTCCCATCATTAGCATATAAAAAGAATTCACAGAATCACAATATGCTTTGAGATGTGAAAATAAAAACACACCCAGTTCACGTTTTCAAAGAAACCACAGTGGTAGGACTGAGCTGAATTTTCACGGGTTAACATTTTTCATGCACAAAGGCGGGGGTAGTGGGGTTGGGTTGGGGCTTTAGAAATATTATTTTGAGTATTGTAGTTTTTTTGTTTTTGTTTTAAATATACCGTTCAGTGCCCCCCCAAAAAATGCCAAAAATGTTTACACAAAGATTAAAATATAAACTTTCAGAATTAAAATACACAATAAAACAGTTCAATTAAATTTATGTTATTTGAAAGACCTCTTCCTCTTTGCTGTCGGTATTACCATTTCATACCATTTCCCCCTGTTCACTGTCATTCTTACACGGCCAGCCCTACCATTAGGCAATGTGAAGTGACCACCCCGGACAGTGGATTCTGAGGTTAAACCCCCCCCCCGGCTGTTTTTCCTGAGATCTCTGGCCATTTTCCTTTGCTGGGGGACAAAGTTTTAGAAACATAGCATTGTAGAGTTGCAAGGGACCCTGAGGATCATCTAGTCCAACCCACTGCAATGCAGAAATATGCAGCTGTCCAACACGGGGATCGAACCTGCAACCTTGGCATTATTAGCACCATGCTCTCTAACCAACTTTGAAATATTCAATGACTGGTCCAGTTGGCTTTTCTACATGGAAAGTGTGTGGGGGGGGGAGAGAGAGAGAGAGAGAGAGAGAGAGAGAGAGAAACTATCAAGCCCATCTCTGGCAGCAAAATGTCTGTGATCAACTCTCAGCAGCTGAATTGGCACACATTTTTTGTCAAAACCAAAAACCAGGGCTCTTGTTGGCTTCATCATCCAGACAGCAAGAGTTTCCATTGCCAGTATAATGACATCATGGTGCTATACAGCTAATCAGATTTGGCTGTGTGACAACATCACTCTTCTCTCTCCGTGAGTGGGAGAATATTTTCACCCTGGTTTGGAATAGGGATTTTTACTTTATTTTAAAATTTTTTTGCAAGAGACCTCTTTCCCCACCACCCACCTAAAAGTGAATTATGCACCCCCTCCTTATTTCAGCCCTCTTAAATGTTAAATAAAGAGTGAGGAAAAAACTAGAACCCTAATTTGGACATTTATATTTTTCAAAAAAGCCCAAGCAAGCGCAAATGAAGCTGTGTTATTTCTGCTATGTCCACATATATCCTTGGGAGGAGAGAAAACTTCCACATTCCTCATGGGGATATCGAGGGTATTTCAAACTTTTGTAGTAAAGCATAGGATAAGTCGCTAAGTGAGCATGTTAGGCAAATGTTACTGCTTGAAATGAAATGCATTATTATTTATTACTGCTTGCTTGTTTATTTATTATTATTATTATTATGATAGTTGTTCTAAACGTTGATAATTTATCATTAAATCGGTTGAAAGGGTTAATTTCAATGGAAAGCTGGTTTTGAGCTACAGACATCCACTGCTTGAATATGCCCATGCGTATACATTTGTGACTTGTGGTTGAATTTAAAATTATCCTTGGATTCCATAGGAATAATACATCCCTTCCCCCCCTCTGCAGTGGTCTGTCCTCCAGGCACCTTCTTCCAGAACGATGGCTGCCTTCCATGCCCCTCTGGATTCTATCAAGACCAAGCCGGAAGTTCTTCCTGCGTCAGATGTCCTCTTGGGAAAACAACTGTCTCTACTGGAGCCTTCAGAGCCGAGCACTGTAAGGGTCTGGAAAAAAATTGCATTCTATATCTTTCCTTTGGGAAAAGATTGGTTTCCAGGTTGAAAATATGCTGTTGCACGCACCCCAACCAATTTCCAGTTTCAGGGGTTCATTCTGTTCCTTGGAATGAATGTCAGTGGAGACTGGGGTGTCTTCAGGAGATATGCTTTTATTGGCGCATCCTGTCATAGAATTCTACTCAGTATTGATCCAGAGTAGATTCCAGTGTATAGTTAGCAGAGTAAAAACTGAAACACGTTGCAGGATTCCCCCCAAAATAGACCAGAGGCAGTATTTCATTCAGTGGAGCTTTACTGCTACCGAAGGCAAATGAGCGTAATGGTCACAAATCCAATACATTCAGGATTGGCACTGTCCAATCCAGTTGAAGCAGACTTAACTTAAACTTACAATAACTTATCATAAGTCTAAAACCTTCACACTATGTGTAAGGTTCGCGAGTAACGGAGCAGGAGCCCAAACAGTCTTTTGCAGTTTTATTGTGCAAACTATTTACAGTGCAGAGCTACAAAAAGCATGTCTGTCTCAGTCGCTGGCAGAATCCGGGAGTGGCCCCTTCCAGCTCCTTCCCTAGCATAAGAGCTTCGGCACCCCAAGTCTCCTCCTACCCTCCTTGAGTTTCACCCCTCTGTGCAACTGGGGTGCCGGAAATGACGTGCCTCCCTTCTGACCAGCTGGGCGAGGTGAACGCAGGGTCTCGGCAACATCCCCAAGCCATCTCCCCACCAGGCTTCCACTGGGGCTCTCAGTGGCATCCCTAAGCCTTCTCCCCTCCTGGCAGGTTCCTTCCCTCTCCTCCCCACTGGAGGTGTGGCGGCTTTCCCCGCTGGAAGAGGTGCTGCTGCTGAATTGGCGCTGGGGCTTTCTGTATGCTAACGGACCCTCTGTTCCCCTCAGTGGGACAGGTGGCAGTTCCCTGATACTATCTATGTACATAACACCACACCAGAAAGAAAAGAGATGAAAGAAAGAAAGAAAGAAAGAAAGAAAGAAAGAAAGAAAGAGTGAAACCCAGACTCCTTCTGGCCTTACTTTTATAGTCAGCATGACTGTGATTGAAAGAGATAAGAGAACCAGTTTAAGTCAGTTGTACTCAGCTTCTCTGAAGGAATAACCCAAACATCATGAACCTTCTGCTTCTTTCTTTCACACAGAGAAGCTTCCAGAACCCTCTTGAACCAATTAGAATAGGAAAGATATCTATACATCAGATCAATACTTTCTGATCTAAGAAGTGCAAACTGACACATATATTACAACCTGACCATAGGATGAGGATAGGGCTCACAACATGAATGCTCTAACAGATGTGGACTCCCCAGGTCCAGGGAAGCCCCAAGATACAGCTTTAGGTCCAGCACAAGGCAAGACATGCCTCTGTGTCTCCAGCTTCCAGCATCAGCCAGACTCTCTCACACAAGAACCCATTGGTCTGTTATTCTCCATCTTAGGATGGTGTGGCATCTAGCCAGCTGAGATGGGAAAAGCCCCACCAAACTTGTTTCTATGGTAGCCTCTTAGGACAAAGGAATGAAGGTACTTAACTGGCCAGCCATGGCCATTATCTTACAAAGAAATTTGTCTGACCAGTTCAGCAGTCTTTTCTACTACCTTCTAAACCTCAGTGGATATAGGACAAACAGGCCAGAAAGGATATCATCCAGGGTGTGATGGCCTGGGAGTCAGACTTAGATGCTGAACCTGAGGGATCCCAGCCTGCACAGGATTCCCCACCTCCAGAACCAGCTGAGCCAGGGCCAGGGCTTGAGCCTGAAGGATCCCCACCTGTGCTGGATCCCCAGGTGCAGGCATCAGCAGAGTCTGCTCTGGCTCCTGATGGGAGGGAGGACCCATTGCCTGCAGGTGCTCCACTCCCAGCCTCATCAGAGGAAGCTGAGGCAGCCCCTGGGTCCAGTAACCCACCAGCCTCTCCTGAGCTGCAGAGGCTCAGGGACAGAGAGGCGAAGAGAGCTAAGTGCTTACAGGAGGAGTGCTCGCCTCCAGGCCCGGAGGAGAGGCGAGTCTCCAGAGGATCGGGGCCGCCCTAAGCATAGGGCCAGATAAAAGCCAGCCAGCCCCAGCCCAAGTTGCGTGAGCAACTTAGTTGCAAACGTATGCTCAACCTGCAACCTCGTGCCTGCACCTGCCTTGGACCTTGACCTGCTCCCTGCCTCGCTCCCCGCCGGACTGACCTCCTTTGGACCCCTAGACCCAGGACTTGACTTGGAGCTCATTTCACGGACAAACCCCTGGGGCCAGCACACAGACTTATCCCTCAAACCTGTAGCAATACATTTGTAGAAGACTGATTCTATGATAGAGAATGAAACTGCACATACATACATACATAATTTTTTTTCAATGCCGCCTTTCCACAGTTCAAACCATGCTCAAGGTGGCTTACAACATGGAAAAATATGCATAACTGCAACATAACAAAATTAGTCATAAACGGTAAAGAAAACTTTAAAAAAACCATATACAACCAAACTGAACAATCTGAATGAAGAATTCTGGACCGTAGCCAATCAGACCACAGTTGTCATATTGTTCAACAATCCCTCACATAAAAACTCCCTGCATGAGAGAAACTAGCACGTGACACATAGAGCTCTAGTAAACTTTCTTTTCAGATGTGTAAGGTTTTGTTTTGATTTTACATACCTGTACATGCTAAGACGTCTACCAGTGAACTGCCCCACCTCATTCTGCATAAGTTGACTGGGGCAATGGAGAGCTTTAATCCACTTTAATCATACAAACCTAAGTTAACGGGGTGCTCTTGAATCCCTTCCACAAAATGGCACACCAACTCTCTCTCTCCCCCCTTTAACTTTCCCTGCAAATAAGGTGTCACTGACTGCCAAAGGGTTGAACAAGCTGTGCGGTGTGAGGAAAACGGTCAATACAGGCCTTCCTTTGAAGACCCGGCTACCAACAAATCTTTCTGCGTGGATAGCCTTGGAAACATATTGGACTGGACCGAAACAGACGGCGCAGTTACAGACTCCCAGTGTTCAGGTGAGTGGACAAGCTTTTACCCCATTCAGGTGGAACCTGGAAACACAAGCAGTTGTCCCCATGAATGGTGGGTTTGTGAGTCTGCTAGCCACTCGGCAGCCACTTAAACTTCAGCTTCAGCCACTCAGAGAGGAGGGATGTCTGTGGCTTCTGAGTGATGTATGTCGGCTGCTCCTATTTGCTCCCATTTCCCCCTTGCTGTGGAAATATTGAGACTGTGGTCTTATCAGTTCCTGGGAAAGGGAACAAGAAGAGGATGCTGGTATTCTGGTCAAAGTGGTCAGCCACCTTTGGTGTTGACAATCGTCTAATTTGGTACGGTGCAAGTTCCTGTTTCTTTACACCCCTTGGCTTGTCTGTTCAGTTAGCCCATGGGTAGGCAAACTAAGGCTCGGGGGCCAGATGCAGTCCAATCGCCTTCTAATGCGGCCCGCAGATGGTCCAGGAATCAGCTTGTTTTTACATGAGTAGAATGTGTCCTTTTATTTAAAATGCATCTCTGGGTTATTTGTGGGGCCTGCCTGGTGTTTTTACATGAGTAGAATGTGTCCTTTTATTTAAAATGCATCTCTGGGTTATTTGTGGGGCCTGCCTGGTGTTTTTACATGAGTAGAATGTGTCCTTTTATTTAAAATGCATCTCTGGGTTATTTGTGGGGCCTGCCTGGTGTTTTTACATGAGTAGAATGTGTGCTTTTATTTAAAATGCATCTCTGGGTTATTTGTGGGGCATAGGAATTCGTTCATTTTTTCCCAAAATATAGTCGGGCCCCCCACAAGGTCTGAGGGACAGTGGACCGGCCCCCTGCTGAAAAAGTTTGCTGACCCCTGAGTTATCCTCTCTCCCAGACTTGTAGATCTGCACAGTGATGGTGATGATGATGATGATGATAATAATAATAATAATATTTATACCCTGCCTATCTGGCTGGATTGCCCCAGTCACTTTGGATGGCTTCCAACACATATAGAATGGCAATAAAACACCAAACATTTGAAACTTTCTGATACAGGTCTGCCTTTAGATGTCTTCTAAAATGTACATTCCCACACAGCTTATCTCTGTATCAGGAATACAACATCATTTTTCTCTTATAGAACAATGTACGGAAATGTATTGATTTTTACCTGTCGTAGTACTTTTGCACCTTTCTTTTCCGAGGTTGGTTTTTTCCTTTTCCTCTATCCCTTATTTATTTATCTCTGCTTTCTCTTGTTGTCCTAATGAAATACCAACCCATCAATTAAAAAACAACAACAACCAATCTCCGGAGATCTGCTGATTTCTCTGCTGTGGAAAATGCGATGAAAATTATGAAGCGCTTCGAGAATGTAAGAAGTGCTGCACAGGCGACGATGGCTTGCAATAATTAATATTGTTTCTCCTTACAGTCTGCAACCCTATTTCTGCCTGGCCTCAGATTTCTTCCCCTCCACCCGCTTTCTGTTCCTGGCTCAAGCCCGGGGTTCCCTTTCCAAGCAGAAATGAGGGTTTGATTAAAAGCACCTGTGGCCGTCCGCAGCGCTGACAACAATGACCATTTGTTTCTGATTAGTGTGGGCTGGTTTTGCTTTGAGGAGACAAATGATTCCTTGGAAAGGTTGATATCCCTGACTTTTCTTTTGTGGTGTCGCTTTTGCTCAGATCCTCCTGGCGGTTCTCTCCACGAGGCTCCGATGTGTAACACACCCAGAATTGTTACCCATTTCTGCTGGTTTTCCTAATGCTCAGGTATCGGAGGACGTAGACAGCAGGTGCCACTAGGAGAAGGAGAAGGGGGGTGCAATTGAAGAATGGAGTGGCAGGTCTTTCTAAAGTAGGCAGGAACACAGGGATCCTAACTCAGACCCCTTGGTCCATCTAGTTTTTCTGCACGTTGATGTTGGTTCTGATCAGAGCTAAGCCGTGAGTTTTCCCAGGGCAAGTGGCAGGACAACAACAACATCAACAACAACAAGCTTGCTTGGACTCATGCCTAGAAGTCATGGGACAAGCAGAGGGAAATTCAGACCAAAAAGAAGTGTGGATGAACCTGAAGGGCTGAGTCCGAAATCTTGCTGCCAGTCAGTGCACTTCTTCTTCTTCTTCTTCTTCTTCTTCTTCTTCTTCTTCTTCTTCTTCTTCTTATCACTCATAGTTGAATAAGATAGTCTTCCATGAACATGGTCTTAACAGTGGGTCCATAAATGACTGTGGAGGCCAATTCTGGATCCACACGTCCTTACACAGTGGGGACATAGGTTTCCAGGTGGGAGTTGATCATGGTGAGGGTTTGCCAAACATGCCTTCCTCTTAGCACGTTTCTCCCTTTCGTCCTGAGTTCAAGCGTCTTCAAAGCCCATGACACCTTTGGTAAAGGCTGTTCTCCAACTGGAGCGCTCGCAGGCCAGTGTTTCCCAGTTGTCGGTGTTTATACTACATTTTTTGGATTTGCCTTGAGAGAATCTTTAAACCACTTTTGTTGACCACCAGCATCACACTTTCCATTTTTAAGTTCAGAATAGAGTAGTTGCTTTGGAAGGCAAGAATCAGGTACTCGCACAACATGACCAGTCCAATGAAGTTGATGTCGAAGAATCATCGCTTTGACACTGGTGACTGGCAGTTAACCTCCAGGGTTTCAGAAAGGACATATTCCCAGCTTTTCCTTGAGGTGATGGGGATTGAACATGACACCTTCTGCATGCAGAGCAGATGCTCTACCACTGAGTTACAGCAGATCCCCATAAATGATAAAATGGTGCCTTTTGATTGAACCAGCATAGAATGGTGGAAGGCAGGCTGAGAGACAAGTAAGCCTTACACATTCCGTTTGTCTTGCTTGTTCATCCCTCTGTTCCTCTTGAATTTAGGTCTAATTCAGGCATGGCCAAACTTGGCCCTCCAGCTGTTTTGGGACTACAGCTCCCATCACCCCTGACCACTGGTCCTGTTAGCTAGGGGTGGTGGGAGTTGTAGTCCCAAAAGAGCTGGAGGTCTAACTGAAAGAAATAGGTAAAGGTACCCCTGACTGTTAGTTCCAGTCGTAGATGACTTGGGGGTTGTGCACTCATCTTGCTCTATAGGCCAAGGGAGCCGGCGTTTGTCTGCAGACAGCTTCAGGGTCATGTGGCCAGCATGACTAAGCTGCTTCTGGTGAACCAGAGCAGCACACGGAAACACCATTTACCTTCCCGCCGGAGTGGTACCTATTTATCTACTTGCACTTTGACGTGCTTTCGAACTGCTAGGAGCTGGGACCGAACAACAGGCGCTCGCCCCGTCGCAGGGATTCGAACCGCCGACCTACTGATCGGCAAGCCCTAGGCTCTGTGGTTTAGACCACAGCGCCACCCACGTCCCAACTGAAAGAAATAGTAAAATCAGTTTTTGGAACTGGAGCATGTATGATTTGCTGTAGCTTCTATATCCTTCATTGGCATATTTTTGCTGTCTGTGTACCCACTGATGCAAGGCCTGTTGTGAGGTAAATAAGTTTATCAGTGATTGGCAGATTGGCATTGCTGATCAAGGGCTATTTAAAGGCAGCCATAACAATGATGCAGAATTCCCTGGTCTCTTGAGTGAAGCTGTTACTTCTCACACCTTTAAAAGTTCTAATTCCCAGGCATGGCTTTTCAGGCAAATGGTGTGGACTTATTTCCTTTCTTTTATGAGGCAAGGCTGGGGAGTTTGGCAAGACTTGATCCTGAGGGCCAAGAAGTGATTGGCCTAAATTGCTTTAATGAGAGGTTAATTTCGCTTTCTATCTCCTATCCTTCGAGGCCAAGCTGGCAACCGCTCATCTCTTGAATGTCTGCCTCAACACGCTCCTAATGTAATTTCTGGCATTCGTTTAAGAGAGGTTGTAGAAAAGAGACAGATTCCAAGCAGGTAGCTGTGTTAGGTCATCTGTAGTAGCAAAAAAAGCAAGAAAGAGCCCCAAGGTCTCTTGAAACCGAATGCATTTATTGTGGTATGAAGTTTCACAGGCAAAGGGCTGCTTTGTTGGAAGGAAAAATAATAATCCACAGCCTTTATATGGTGATGAATTCAGCACCCATTGGAATGTGTTACTCTGGAGGAGCCATTGTACCTTTTACTTGTCTGGCAATGAAATGTTATCATTTTCTTTAGGAACTGTCATTTGTTAAGGGTGCGGACAGTTGTTAGGAGTCCCTGTTCCTCTAACAGAGCTACAATCCCCATAGTGTTTAACAGACAGTCCCTCTCTCCAGAAGTTTCAATGAACATCTCCAGTAGCATTAAACTGGCATGTCTGATATAGCATTGCTAACATGCAGGTATGAGTGCTTGATTTTACACAAACTCATCAACAGTTTATAGGTGACATCAAAGCTAAGATAGCCCTTGACCTAATCAGCAGATATCCAGATTCTCAGAAGCATGTATGTAGCTAATTACGGGTCGGTGGTTCTGGCCCCCCGATCTCTCTCTCTCGATCCCCCACCCCATCACCACTGAGCTATCTGGATCTCCAAAGAATACACAGGATTTGAATTGGTAAAGACCTTCACATCATTCTGAAATGTGTGCTTCAAAACGGGCCGGTCATGATCATATATGACTGTTCTTGGATCTGCTTTTGTTTCAGTCTTCAGGCGCTTCGAGAGAGTTCCTGCTTCCAAGCTCTCCTTTGCGACAGAAGGGGTAGAAATTGTTGGATCTAAAACCACCCCAGGAGAACCTGAGAGTGTGCTCCAACAGTGCATGGCAGGTAAGAGAGTGGATTTCCGTTTCTTCTTTGCCGATGACTTGGCAAAAGTCAGTTTGGGAAAACATTCCAGATGTTCTGAGAACTTTCCCTCCTTGGGACTCTTAGATGCACACCCAATTCTACTCTGGTCTCACTCCAAAGGGTCCTAGCACTCTACTTTAATTATAGTTTAATGGGGTGAGACGTGATGGTTCACCACAGACTTCCTCATCTCTCCTCCAGAGGAGTTTGGCAGTATCGGAAGTACTAGGGAAGAAGGGCATTAATGATGGAGCAAGTCCTTTTCCCCAGCTGCTCAGATGTCTGTCTGTCTGCTAGTGCCCATCTTACTGCATATTATTATTATTCGTTTCATTTCTATACCGCTTCATATTTTTAAGGGGGGGAAATATCCAAGCAGTTTACTACCTATTAAGACATCAAATAAAACAATCCAGAGTAAAATTTTGCTGAATAAAGACAAATATAAAGTATACATTCAAAGCAACGTAATTCACCAGAAGCTAAAAATAACATCTTACAGATTTCAAAATAAAACCAGGCCATCTATGTTAAGTCGTGGGTGAACACAGCAGACGACACAGTGATTTCAAAACAGCTCTTGTTTATTTGCAGGCTGGAACAGGACTGAGCTGAAGGGCTCAGCAACCTGCTTATATAGAACTCAGCTACAACGCAACAGTAACAACATTCTGCAGCTAAGCCAATCCCTGAGTGTCAGTTTCTAATCCTTCATTTGCATAAGCTGACCTGAGTGAAAACCGCTACAGAATGAACTATATACACACACCCCTGGTGGCCAAGGGTGAGAACTTCAATACATAACACCCCTCCCCACCGAGATAAGGCATTAGGTTACAAGCATAGTGGTTCCATTATATACAGCAAATACTCTTGTTGATTCATTAATGCATATAGCCTAACAGTTCAAATTACGATGCAGCATTACGTGTGCAAATTGTGGGTAACATAGTCTTTTAGATACGCTGGGCGTTTGGGAACCCTACCTGACCGCCGTGGGCCAGTATCAGAGTCCGGTTGGCTGCTCGAGTCCCGTTGCGACTGCTGTGCTACCAATGGTGTCGTTGGGCCTGAGTTTCCCGGCTCCGCTGCTGCTGGAGGGCCTGTTGCGAGTGGACTCGGTGGACACTCAGGCAAGGCAGTGGTCGGAGTCTCAAGGGAGTCAGGCAAAACTCTTGCAGTGGCTCGGCTCGGCTCCGTGTCAGCAGTTTGTGAAGGGGGTGTAGGAGTAGCCTCGCCTTCCATTGGTGTCGGTTCTAGAGCTGAGGCTGCCGTTGAGGGTACTGCGGTATCGTCCAAATTCCCAACCCGGCGCCTCAGTTGGTCTATGTGTCGGCGCCACAAACGCCCGTCCTCAAGTGCCACCTGATATGAGCGGGGCCCAGTGACTCCCACTATCGTGGCCGGCACCCAAGGAATGTCACCCACATAATTCCTGGCAAAAACCTTATTCCCGGGAATGAAAGACCTTGGTGCGTCAGCACAGCCCGGGGGCTCGGCTACCCCAAAGTCTGGATGCAACCGATCGAGCGGAGATCTGAGGCGACGGCCCATAAGCAGTTCAGCTGGACTCCGCCCTGTGGCTGCATGCGGGGTGATGTGCTGTACGAGCAAGTATTCCGTGACTCGCTCATGCCAGTCCTTCTGACCTAGGCGTGCCAGTGCCTCTTTCGCTGAGCGCACCATTCTTTCCGCCTGTCCGTTGCTGGCCGGGTGGAATGGTGCTGTTAGAGCGTGGCGGATGCCTAGCCCCAAGAGGTACCTTTCAAAAGCGCCTGATGTGAACTGTGGCCCGTTGTCGGAGACGAGGACATCAGGACATCCATGTGTTGCAAATAGGCCCCGCAGCACCCGGACTATGGCTTCGGTAGTGGTGGAGGGCATCAGAGCCACCTCCAGCCATTTGGAATAAGCGTCCACCACTACCATAAAGGTCCGGCCATGAAAGGGGCCAGCAAGGTCAATGTGCACTCTCGACCAGGGTGCCTTTGGCGTCTCCCAGGTGTTGCCCTTAGCTGCCGGTTGTGCAGGTCTCGATTCTTGACACGCTTGACAGGAGGCAACCCAGGAGGTGATGGCCTCGTCCATGTTAGGCCACCAGACGTAACACCGAGCCAACGCCTTCATTTTAACGATCCCTGGGTGGCCGATGTGCAGAGCCTCAAGGACGCGTTGGCGGAGTCTTTGGGGAACCACGACTCGGTCTCCCCACAGTAGGCAGCCGCGATGAGCCGAGAGCTCATGCTGTCTGGTCGCAAATGGCTGGAACTCAGATGTGAATGGCCCTTCTGGCCACCCCCTCCACACCCAGTTGAGCACACGTCTGATGGTGCGGTCCTGGGAAGATGCGGAGGCCACATCGGCAGCCGACACTGGTGCAGCTGGGAGGTCCTCAAGCAGGAGTACCGATGAAGCAGGAGCTGGGTCTTCCACAAACGCCGGAAGAGGGCAACGACTGAGAGCGTCAGCATGGCCCAGCGACTTTCCCGGGCGATGGATGAGCCGATAGCTGTAGGCTGCCAGAAAAACAGTCCATCGCAGCATGCGTGGCGAGAGGATCGGTGGAGTTGGTCTGTCACCCGCAAGGAGGCCCAGGAGCGGCTTGTGGTCAGTGATGAGGTCAAAGGTTCTCCCGTAGAGATATTCGTGGAACCTCTTCACTCCAGCCACAAGCGCCAGTGCCTCCTTGTCGAGCTGGCTGTAATTCCGTTCCGCCGGAGACAGCGTCCGAGAGAAGTAAGCAAGCGGTGCTTCCCTCCCATCCGGGAACCGGTGACTGAGGACGGCACCGATGCCAAAGGGCGAGGCGTCACAGGCGAGGACCAGTGGCCTGGCTTCACTGTACTGCACCAGCACACTGTCTGAGGAGAGGAGGGACTTGACTGCGTTGAAGGCCGCTGTCTCCCGATGACCCCAGGACCATGGCGCCTTCGTGCTGAGCAGGCGGTGGAGAGGCTCAGCTAGCGTTGCCTTGTGGGGCAGGAACATATTGTAGAAGTTCAGCAGCCCCAGGAACGCCTGCAACTCAGTCTTGTTCTTTGGAATCGGGGCCTCCTGGATGGCCCGAATTTTGGATGTCGTTGGGTGAAGGCCAGAGGCGTTGATGAGGTAGCCCAGGAACTCCACCTGCGGAACGGCAATCTGACACTTTTCTTTCTTCACCTTGAGTCCGGCCTCCTGGAACCTGGTCAGCACAGCGCGGAGGCGCTCGAACAGCTGCTGGTGTGAGTCTGCGGATACCAGTACATCATCGAAATATGGGACCACACCTGGCAGCCCCTGCAGGAGGCGCTCCATGAGGCTTTGAAAGATGCCAGGAGCCACGCTCACCCCGAACTGTAGTCGGCGGCATCGGAACGCTCCTCGGTGGGTGACGATCGTCTGAGCTTCAGCGGTGGCGTCGTCAACAGGCAGTTGTTGATAGGCTTGGGCAAGGTCCAGCTTAGCAAAGACCTTGCCTTCGCCCAGAGAATGCAGCAGGTGTTGGACGACGGGAACTGGATAAGCGTGTTGCTGAAGCGCCTTGTTGATCGTGCACTTGTAGTCTGCGCATATCCTCACCGACCCATCCGGCTTGACAGGTGTGACGATAGGCGTTTCCCACTTGGCATGGTCGACCGGCTCCAAAACCCCTTGCGCGATTAATTTGTCCAGTTGTTCGTCTACCTTAGCCTTGAGGGCGAACGGAACCCGGCGTGGCTTTAGTTTGATTGGAGCGACTTGTGGATCAAGGCTAAAGGAGATGGGTGTGCCTGTATATTGGCCCAATGTGCCATCGAAAACCTCGGCAAATTCTTTAGTTAAGTTTTCGACTTCCGCGTTGGAGACGCAGTTGATGCCGGTGACTTCCAGGCCGAGGGCGCCAAACCATTCTAGCCCTAGGAGGCTGGGCCGCGGGTCTTCAACTACCACGAGTCGGAGTGGCCCCGAAAATTTTTTGAACTTGACCTGGAACTGGCCGACGCCTGTCACGGGAATGTCGTTCCCCTGGTAGTCCCTCAGGTGTACACGATGTCGGTCAAGCTGCCTCTTAGAAAGCTTGGGCACCAAGTCTTTTGATAGTGCTCCAGGACACAACGGACAGGGCAGACCCGGTGTCGATTTCCATGTCACACGGAGCTCCTTCGATGAACACCGTGATATGTAGTTTGCGTCGCGTAGGCGAGTCGGTTTGTCCAATCGTGGTTCCGGATGAGCAGCAACAGTTGGTGAGAGCGAAACAGTTACTGTTTGCGGACCGGGTTGACGACTTGGACTTGCGAGATGGTGAAGAGGCTGTGTTTGATGGCGTAGATCGGCAGACCTTGGCGATGTGACCCTTTCTGGAGCACTGCCGGCAGATGGCGTCTCTGAATCGGCATTTGACGCGGGGGTGGTTGCCTCCACAGCCAGCGCATTCTGGTTGGTCCTTGGACTTCTGTTTGAACTTCCCGCGTTCCCGCTTCGTCTGGTGCACGTCATCGTCTTCACTGGTTGACGCCTCGTCACTGCTAGCCGCTTCGTAATGTACAGCAATTGGCTTCTTAGTTGGACGGGGGCTGACTTCCTGGTTTTGCTCCTCTCTCTCAGCGTTTTCTGTTGCAATGGCCTCATGGAGCGCTGTCGCGAGATCCATGTCTTGTTTTGCTGCAATCCGCCTGCGGCCCTTGCTGCTGCGTAGGCCGCACACAAATCGATCCAGCAGTGCTTCTTCCCAGTTGGCGAACTTGCAGTGTCTCGCCAGCTTCCTTAATTCGGTGAGGAAATCTGCCACCGTTTCCCCAGGCCGTTGCTGTCTCTTATGGAACTCGATGCGCCACGTCATCTTAGACGCAGTAGGATTAAGGTGCTTCGATAGGTGTTCCGTTATGCTCGCGAACGACGCCTCCTGCAGCGTTGTGGGGGCCAGAATTGCCCGAGCCAACTCGAAAGTCTCTGCCCCGCAGCAACTCAGGAACAGCGCCTTCTTTTTATCCTCATCGATGACCCCTTTTACAGCCACGCTGAATTCGAAACGCTCAAGGTACGCATCCCACGCCTCCGGGATGAAATGGTTGCTCCGGGATGGGACTTCCGGCGGCGACGCCATCGCCGGGTGGTCGAAGGCTGCTTCGGGTCCGAAGCGCCTTGTCCATCCCGGGGGTTAGGAGCCGCGCTACCGCAGCGCGCGGCTCCGGTTGGGGTGCGGGAAGAGCGTCCCGCACCCTGGGCTCCCCGGCTGCGCCCGCGGAGGCTCCGAACCCTTCCCTTGCCCCCCTGTAAAGGGGGAGTGGGGGTGAAGGGCAAACGGAGCCGGGCTTCGGGGACATGCCCCAACCGGGATGCAAATGCGGCGACTGAGCCCGCGGTGAGCGTCCAAGTTCTACCTTTGAAGAATGGAGCTAAAAGAACCCGGTGGTCGTGAGTAAAGAATTTGATTAGAAATCGTGCTTTTGGAACGATCCGGGGGGAAGGAGAAAGGCAGCCTGTCCTCCCTCCCTTCGAGCTTAAGAATCTAACCAATTTGAGTGATTGCTGCTACAGAACTGGCTACAATGTATTTAAAATTGACACATGAGACTGGCAAATTCTTCCTTTGGGAAGTTAACTAGAGTAAAATATCTCCTTTTAAAGTTGCGGTATTTGCGCTCCAGCTCAGGAAAATGGCGACGAACAAAGAGGGGAGTAGAAATACGACACCCGCTTCCTCCTCCTCTGCCAGTATGCTGGGTTTTGTCCTTGAACTGGTATTGAACTCTGGACTAACGGACGAACAGAGACTCACTGCCTTGAAGGTGGAACTGCTTTATAGAAAAGTCAAAGTCTTGTGTGGGGGCCTGAAATGGAACCAATTGCCCACAGAGGAGGCTTATAAAACTTTTGATACTCTGGAAGAAGGTCTTGCCAAAGAGCTGAGAGGATGGATGAAAAGATGGAGAGAAATGAATGAGCTACTTCGGAAAAGAAATTCGCTTTTTGGGGGTGGCAGCCCCAAGGCGACGTTAAGATTTTGTATATCCAGTCCCCGAGGTGTGAGCTCGGGGGCCAGGGACAGAGAATTAAGGTATTTACAAGAAGAAAAGGAATGTGACAAGGAACCGAAGAAGCTGAGCGATGATGAGATGGACACCTCTGAACTCGTGGCAAGGAGAGGTTCGGACTGTGCCTGGATCTGTGGACATTTGGAGAGGGAAGAGATATGGAAGTCCAGTGTTGATGCCATCAGGAGAAGAATAATGGACAGAGGGGGTGTGGGGTGAAGCATCAAGCAAAACTTTAAGTAGCCTGATATGGTGAATTGAAATTGGAGGGTGAATACTGTTAACAACATTCTGTTATAATTTTTATTTGAACATGAAAGGAGATATTTCAAGTTATTATGTTATTAGCAGCAATCTTAAGAATAGAAGAGATAGATTAGATATGAATGATTAGTGAAGATTTATGAGGTGGAATATAAGTAAAGTGAATCCAAGTGGTTTAAGTTTATGGACCAAGAAGATTCAATGATGAGGTATCACTATGATGATGTATTTTTAGTAAAATGTTGAAGATATAATTGAATGTAATTATACAATTGAAGTTAATGTTTTTCTTTGTAGGAGAAATGGTTATAAAATAGATTAAGGATATAAATTCGAAGGTGAAAGGGCAGGGGAAGTCATTGGTCAAGATATGGAAATAGAAATTTTTTTTTTTTTAGAAAGATGCAATAAGAAAGCTTGACATTGTTTGTATTTGTTTTATCTGTTTTGCATTTGTTTAATTGTAGGTGTGGGTGTGGGTATTTGTTGTTGTAGAAAAATGCCAATAAATTCTTATAAAAAAAAAAAAAAAAAATGGTTGCTCCGGGATGAAATGGTTCCATGAACCGTGACGCTGCCATCTTTAGTGGACTGGTCTGTCCTGCCAGTCACAGGGAGTCCTGTCGCCAGAATCAGGTCGCTAGGGTCGAGAACCCTCAGCCAGCCTAATTCAATCCCATCCTCGTCGCCAGTGTTAAGTCGTGGGTGAACACAGCAGACGACACAGTGATTTCAAAACAGCTCTTGTTTATTTGCAGGCTGGAACAGGACTGAGCTGAAGGGCTCAGCAACCTGCTTATATAGAACTCAGCTACAACGCAACAGTAACAACATTCTGCAGCTAACCAATCCCTGAGTGTCAGTTTCTAATCCTTCATTTGCATAAGCTGACCTGAGTGAAAACCGCTACAGAATGAACTATATACACACACCCCTGGTGGCCAAGGGTGAGAACTTCAATACATAACAATCTACACTACAGAGTGCCCATTTAATGCAGCCAAGTTAGCGTTTATTTTTATTTTATTGATACGAACACGTAGAAACTACAGTAAAAGTGATAAGTGTAGCAGATAAAAATGCATCTAGAAATGGGGGGGGGGAGGATGCACTATGGGGAGGAAACCCAGAAAACAACTGAGAATACCGCATTTTTATCTTAAACGTTTCAAAAGTAAACATTATTAAGGGAAGTGAAATATAAAATGTACATTTAAAACAGCAGAACTGGCAAGCGAATCAAATATAGAACCTATCTACTGCTGTTGCTTCCTGTCCTGACGATGGCAGGTGGCAGCTGTGGAAGCTCAGGCTCAGTGACCTGGGTCTGCACTAAGAGACAACCAAGATGACCTCTGACCTCTTCTGCAGCTTCAGGTTTTGTTGCTGGAGCCCATCACGGCCCTGCCCTCCCAGCTAGGGTTGCCATGTGTCCTCTTTTTCCAGGACACGTCCTCTTTTTCATGGGTGCGTAAAATGAGAGTCGTCATAGCGATCCAGAGTTAAAAGTAGAAGTCGGAAAGTGTGTCCTCTTCAAAATATGGCAACCCTGTGACTCAGGGCGGGTGGGGGGGGGGGAGGCCTGCAAGGCAAGGAGAAGATATTCCAGGACTCCTAGGCAAGATGATATCTTTTTCTGTACAAAATAAAAAATTCTTTCCAGTAGCACCTTAGAGACCAACTAAGTTTGTTCTTGGTATGAGCTTTCGTGTGCATGCACACTTCTCTCCTCCAGCTGGGGAAAAGGACTGGGGAAAAGGACTTGCTCCATCATTAATGGCCTTCTTCCCTAATACTTCCAATACTGCCAACCTCCTCTGGAGGAGAGTGGGGAGGGGTATTACTCAGAAGGGTGGTGGGAATGGGTGATCAGCTGATAGGTGTGGAAAACCTGTTGACGACTGTTAACGACTGCAATTAGTCTTGCAGGGAAAGGCAAGGGGTGAGATGGCTAAAGATAGCTTTGTCATGTATAATGAGATAAGAATCCAATGTCTTTGTTCAGACCAGGTTTCTCCATGGTTTTAAGTTTGGTGATTAGTTGCAATTCAGCCGCTTCTCTTTCCAGTCTATTTCTGTGTTATGCAGTGAAGTCTCAGAGCATCAGTCTAGAGAAAGGTTTTGGCAGCCGTAGTTTTGATTCTCCGAAGACAAAAGTGAGCCATTGTGCAAGTTGCTGGAGCAGTGCCCCATTCAGTTGACATCCTCAACAAACAGACTGCATCCACCCAACTGGAACTGTGGAAGATGCTTGTTTCCGTTGGCCAGCGTTAAATGCAAGGCTTACGCCAGGAGTCTTTCTATCCTTTCAGCGTGCGAGAAGGACGAGTCGTGTGGGTTTCTCACCTTGACTGCTGCCGGGACAGGGACACTGTGTGAGCTGTACAGCACTCGGGAGACCAACTACAATTGTTCCACCTCTGGACTGGTAACCGAACACAGTTGTTTTATGATTAATCTTCCAGGGGAATGAAGCTTGGGTGGATACCAGCCGTCCTTTCGGTTTTTCAAAATGTTGGCCAGTATACCATGGCTGTGTACCAACCTCCTGGGAAGAAGGTATTTTGCGTGACCAGGCAGTGACAGCCCCAGCCTCCAGGGATCATAAGAAAGGAATAAAGACTCTGAGAACATTATGGAATTAAATTTAGGCCACAACTTTATTAAACTTCTGAATGTAGGAAGACCTTGGCTTAGGCCTTGGGCTTGTTTCCCTCCCAGCCCCCCAGCCGGGGGAACTAGGGCACATCAGGGTAAATGGGATATGGGGGTGCTCTGCGAGATGTAAGTGTAGCAGGCAGCCTAGCCCGGATGTTGAAGGAGACACACACAACCTCAATCCAACTATACCTTGGAGGCCTGGGACTCCAGGCTCTGTACCTACTCTGGACTTCCTCATTCGCCTCTGCAAATGGAGCAATTCCACTGATGACACCTGGCCCAAAGATGAAAGGGGAAGGAACACTTCTAGATCAATGGCTCCACTGCCCTTGGAGTGCACACTGTTAACACATGCAGGGCTCCAAATTGGTCCTTCAACAGCAACCAGTCAAAGACCATAGCAGCGCCGCTAAACAGGAAGAAAAAGTTAACCTGCAAACAAGAAAACATTAAACAATGGGAGAGTAGGGAGGGTGAATCTCCAGAGCCGACTGCCTGGCTATTGTCGGCTCCACCCCTTATTTATAAATAGGGCTGGCCCCACCTCCCAGCAAAAAACTTGATTACTGAGGCTGGGCGTGAACCTCCAAATAATAACACTGAGAGGCAGGCCAGCCCCCTCTCTACTAGAAAGATCCCTGGGAACTGTAGCACCGCACGTGATCCCACAAAGGGCACCCACATTATAATGTGTGAATGCTCATTATTAGAAATTTTTACGTGCACATCTTTTGACCACAGGTTCAGGGTGCTTGGGATAATGCTGCTACCACTAGCGTGGCTCATCTCAGCTGCCTGGTTAAAGTGAGAAGCCAAGATAAGGATGGGGTGAGAGTGTACCTGAAGAAAGGTATGTGCTAAATAACTTGGGCAAAAGAGAGCACCAAAGATTATTGGTGTGTGTGTGTGTGTGTGTGTGTGTGTGTGTGTGTGTTTTCATATTATTGCTATCCTTCAGCCTTTCACTTTCCAGATGGACAGCAAGTCCCATCAGTCTGAGCAAAGATAACTGATGGATAGGGATGAAGGGAGCTGGAGTACAACATCATATGGGGACTGTCTTAGGACTCAGCTACATTAGTAAAAAAAAGTGTTTTAAATGTGTTATAATACTGTGACACCAAATCGCGCTGCAGAGTTCCGTCTTTCGACCACGTGATTTCCCACTTTGAGGTTTACAACACGTTTTCGTGCAACTTTTTTTGGGCGTGCCTAGATCCAGCCTTAGAATACAGGCCACAGCCTTACATCCACTCTGACAATTTGTCCACATATTGTCTCTTGGTGGAAATGCCCAGTCTCTCAGGTAGATAATAATATCAGAAGGGCGTAAAAGGAGATGGCCTAGGCCAGTGGCTTGCCTGGTCTAAACATCCTGTTTTCACAATGGCCAACCAGATGCCCAAAAGCAGGGGCCTAAGTTCTCAGCAGCACTCTCCTCCATTGTGAATCCTAGCAACTGGTTGATGCAGCTGTTCTAGGTCTATTTCTTTCTAAAGCCTTGAGAAAGCTTCCTGGTATTTGCCTCACGTCATTTGCCCTGAAGCTCCAATTTGGATTGCGGAGCTCCTTTTTAAAAATGTTATTTTCCTCCCCTCTTTCCTCGCAGGACAAGAGTTCACGACAGCTGGAGTCAAGACTTTTGAGAGGACTGATTTCCAGGATGTTGTTTCTGGCGTGTACCGCAATCTGGTCCTCTCAGCAGCTGGTACATCTTTGACCGATGTTCATCTCTTCTGCCGCCAGGCCTGCAGCCAAGATGCTTGCTGTGATGGCTTTATCTTGAGCCAGATCATACTTGATGGAGGTAACTCTGCTCAGGCTACAGATGCGGAAGGCAAAGCTCATCCTTCCATTTATCCCGCTTAATGAGAACATTTTTAAACAAACAAACAAACAAAACAAAGCAGAAATGGTCGGTCTTGTTGATCTCATCTCAAATAGGAGCCGCGTTTTAAAGGTTTAAGTGATTAATCTTCACTCACGGCAACTTGTATTTATTAAATGTTATTAAATGATGGAAGTTTGGCATGGTATCAACCTTTCTTTGGGGGGGGAGAGTAGCTGTGTAAAGGGTCTCCTGGTTATTGGAACAGGAGAAATTATAGGGGAAATAAAGGAACCGTCCGTGATCCCAGCAGAGTCTGATATTTATTTACTTGGATAATTTTTATACTTGCTCCCGGGCAAGATAAGCATCAGGCTCCAAGAGCAGCAGTTTGCTGTGATGTATAAACAGGACCTTTCTCCAAGACTGGGCCGCTGGTGTCAAAATAACAGTACAATGGTACCTCTGGTTGTGAACAGGATCCGTTCCGGAGCCCCGTTTGCAACCTGAAAGGTCTGCAACCAGAAGCGCCGCGTCTGCACATGTGCGTGCCGTGATTCAGTGCTTCTGCGCATGCGCATGATGCCATTTTGCGTGTCTGCGCATGTGCGAATTGCCGAACCCGGAAGTAACCCATTCTGGTACTTCCAGGTTCGGCGCATTCGTATCACATGACGAACGCAACCTGAAGAAATCGTAACCAGAGGTACGACTGTATAACGGCCAAGGCAAGATTGTTCAACGAGGAGGTGGAGCTGGAAACTTGCAATTCTTTCCTTGGCTTTCTCCAGGTAGCATCATATGTGGCCTGATGAGCTACCCCGACACATTAACCTGCAATGTTAATAGCTGGGATGCAAGCTTGACGCGTGAACAAGGCGATGCCTGCCAAAAAGTAAAGTACAATACTGGGAAGACACAGTATGCATTCACTTTGGGAGGCCAAGTTCTCACAGGGTGTAAGTATGCCAGTTTACCAATCTTATACTGCACTGTTGTTCTTGTTTGCTACTCAGATGTAGGAATGGGCAGTGTAAATATAATATATCCTCCTCCCTCTAAAGGACTGACGTCGGAGAGCATTTCCTTCTGTCTTATTCAAGCAGTGTTCATGTATGGCAGGCATGGGGGTCCATTTGTAGCTCGAGAGCCACCATCTCTTCCGGGCAACTTTTCAGGGGCCACATGACAGTGTTGTTCAGGGCCAGAGGCAAACGGCATTGGAGGGATGGATGCAAATTTTGCCTTTGTACACCAGGAGACTTTGTTGCGCCGCTCTCTGCCATCCATCCAGGGAAGGAGGAGGCAGCCTCAAGAGTACAGGGATGTCTTCCAGTAGAAACGCTCAAGGAGGGTGCTAAAAAGGGCCAATGAGGGGTGTGGCTTGTGGGGAGTCCCAAATGTCACATAGAGAGGCTTCTGGGCCTGAGGTTCCCCACCTGTGATATATTATTATTTATCAAATTTGTATACTGCCCTATACCCGTAAATTTCAGGGCGGTTCACGACATAAAACCACACTATAAAGATCAATGCAAAGTAGGTGGAGCCTTATTTGCCCCTACGGGTTCCCACGGTTGCGCCCGGTGAGAAAACATGGAAGCAGAAAAGACACCTGAGGCTGCTGGCTTCAGAGAGAGAAAGATTTATTTTCTGCATGCAGAGGTACTGCGGTGTTCAGACAGCCAAGCAAGTACAAAACTAGTCAATTTTCAGACAGTTCTTATAGACAGTTCTCTGGCTCTCTTCCCACCCCAGAAATCTTCCTCTTGTCCATATAAGGAACATTTCCTGTTGTACATATAAGGCAAAAGGACATTTAGCCCTGAGTTGGTTCATGCGCACTTCAGCAAGGCCATCCTATCTGTGACCTAGGCAATTCCTCTCTGTGCAAGGACAGTTACTCTCTGTGCAAGGTCGACCTTCTACTGTTATCTCCAGACTCTTAGTCATAGCTTGCCAGAAAGAAGTGCAATGCAGATCAAAGTTCACAGCTTTACAGAGAGGTTTCATAAAGAAAAGCTTAACAGAGGCACTTTTATACTTCTGGACTAACAATACATTCAGGTAAATATATACAGGTTAGCTAATTAACCCTTTCAGTAGGTACAGTGGAACCTCGGGTTACGTACCGTCCTTTGGGTAATGCGCTCTGCTAACCTGGAAGTAGACGCTCCTGGTTGCGAACTTTGCCCCGGGATGCGAGCGGAAGTCGCGCTCCGGCGGTGCAGTGGCAGCGGGAGGCCCCATTGGCGAAAGCGCGCCTCATGTTAAGAACGGTTTCGGGTTAAGAACGGACCTCTGGAACGAATTAAGTTCGTAACCGGAGGTATCACTGGTTATTTTATGAAGAAGGGACCAAAGATGTGCAGAAATTGTTTGACCCCTGTGGCAAGCATTAAGACGCAGGTGATAGTTGTGAGCAGAAATGAATAGTGTTTTCTTCCTTCCCTAGCTTCCGAGCCAACAGAAAAAGCCTCCGGTTCCTTCTCCAGCTTTCAGCGTGTTTATCTATGGAGAGGTAAGCAGTTTGCTTCCCACACCCTCTTTCTTTTTCTGATAGTCTGCAAGGAATATTGCATATGCTTATTCCACTAGAACTTGGTCAACTCGTGGGACCCGCAACAAAATATTGCAGTCTGGGGTACTCCTGTCCCAGATTCCAGCCATGCTCTTTCCCAGTGTATGCCATCCCATTCCACATCTCCCCAGGTTTCCTACCCCACCCCAATACTCAACTGGCATTCCTCCACCAGTGAGCATGCTCAGTTCTCATTGGGCTATCAGCTCAGTAACGTCTTGGAGGACAATCGTGCCACCAAAGTGTCTCAAACTGATTCCTGTCTCATTCTAGATTCCGACATGATGACCCGAGTGAGGTCTGGCTCCTGTGACGGCGCCGTTGCTCCGAATGAGCCACAGCTTTCAGGTATGCCAAAGAATACCAAGGGAAATGGATTGTGCGTTTGAGTTAGTGCCAGACTTTCAAAATAATATATCTCAATCCCAATGTTCTGTTTGGGGTGGGGAGGATTTAACCAGGAGTGGATGAAATGGGCCCGTTTCCCCTGCAAGCACAGAACATATACTAAAATATCAGTGTGGCAATCCACTGTTGAGAACCAGAGAATGACAAAGATTCACAAAATGTTTAGGGGTATGCGCCCCCCCCCGTGTCCCCCCAGAAAAAAGCACTGTGTATAGCTATATATGGGACGCGGGTGGCGCTGTGGGTTAAACCACAGAGCCTAGGGCTTGCTGATCAGAAGGTCGGCGGTTCGAATCCCCGTGACGGGGTGAGCTCCTGTTGCTTGGTCCCAGCTCCTGCCAACCTAGCAGTTCGAAAGCACGTCAAAGTGCAAGTAGATAAATAGGTACCGCTCTGGCGGGAAGGTAAACGGCGTTTCTGCACGCTGCTCCGGTTCACCAGAAGTGGCTTAGTCATGCTGGCCACATGACCTGGAAGCTGTATGCCGGTTCCCTCAGCCAGTAACGTAAGATGAGCTCCGCAACCCCAGATTCGGACACAACTGAACCTAACAGTTAGGGGTCCCTTTACGTTTTTATAGCCATATACTGTATATAAAAGCACCTATTTACTGCTATACTACCCTGAACATGCCCAATCTCATCTGATCTCGGAAGCTAAGCAGGGACCGGCCCGGTTAGTACTTGGATTAGAAGCAGCTTCCACTAATATGGTGGACTGCAGGTGTTTTGAAATACAACTTCCGGAAATTACAAGAAGTACCTACTATTGCTGAGTGGCAGACGAAGATCATGGACTTTGCAGAACTAGCCAAACTGACCTGCAGGATTCGAGATCAGGTCGATCAGAAATTCCAAAGGGACTGGAGTAAATTTATTGTATATTTGAATGAGAATTGCAAAAACTAGCGGGGTTGAAATAAACCCTACAATGGGGCTTCCGTTTCCGGCACGGACTGGTATGGTCGGAATTCCATCTGCTCCCGACCTCCATGGGGAATTTTGAGGCTGTTTTGGGAGTATGCAGCCTCCCAACCTTCCCAGGAATGTGGGAAGGACAGCTTGCCCGCGGTGCTCCAAAACCTGCTCTGACCCTTCGGGAAAATGGGCAGGGGAGTCAGGGCAGATAGCCCCCCCTGAGGTTCGGCACTCCTGCGACCGGCCTGTCCGTCCGGGATTCCCAACGCTAAGAAAAATGAATTAGTGAGTAGCCTTGGGCATGCTTCAAACGAAAGAGGAGAAAGTATTTTGCTAAAGAACCCAGCCACTGTTTGAAAAGAAGAGGATGAGAATTTACGACTGTATCGGTATGTGAAACGGGACAGAAGGGGGGGAGGAGCCCTGGACTATGTGATTGTATGATTTTATATTAGGCAAATACCCCCCCGGAAGACCCAACGTTTATATAACAAGTGAGATTTGAAGGATTGAAAAATTGAATATGGAGGAGAAATATATGAACTATAATCTATAAATGTGTGAAGTATGAAATGAATCCCTTGGACATTGATGGACTTTAATTGGAAGAATTTGGTTGACTGCCCAGAAATGACGCAGTTAGAATTATGCCCGGACTGCAATGTGAGATCGTAGGAGGGACAAGGCTGCATTCCTTTTTCTTTTTACGTGATGATTTATAAGTGAGATAGCCAACCTCCGAAGATTTATAAGCTGGTGCAGATCGGGACTTTTAAAAGTGGAAAAATATATGAAATATAATAAAGAAGAAAATGGCGATTGCACAAATATGACCTTTGGACTTCAACCAGCAAGGGTGAAAGAAGGAATGTTACAGACTTAAAACCACACAGTGATACTGTTTGTTTGGACTTATCTTACTTGTTGGATATATCAGCGGCTGTGAAAACATTGGAAGAGAAAGCAAAGCAATAGTTTATGATAATATAGCCTCCGGAATTTGAAGCATGGGAAGTCATAAATAAAATTTAAAGTAATAATTTGGACAATTTGGAACCTTTTTTTGTTTTATAATTGGAGAAATAATTTGGAATGTAATTTGGAATGTTTCATATGATATTGTTTTATTGGAAACCACAATAAATATGATTTGTAAAAAAAAAAAAAAAGAAATAAACCCTACAATGTGGACAATAGAGTAAAGATACAAAATGCACGAGTGGATTTGAAATGGAATACCTGTTGGGAGAAAGGAGGGAAGTCGAAAGCTCAGCAGAGCAGAAAGGGTTTTTTGTTTGTTATTTGACAAACAATTTGCAGTTGAAATACGCTAATAGGACTTCAAGAAGCTTTGTAGTTAATGTGTAGAAATATTATTGTAACTATGGTAGTTAGAGTGAGTAAGAGATTTATGATAATGTAAGCAATGGTAGATTAAAGAAGTATAATATTAAGATATAATTCTGAATGCCATGTGGAAGGTCTGAGGGAAGTCACGGCTATGTTAGCCAAAACTGAAAAATGTATGTGAATGTATATTTTATTTTTTGTAGTAATTTAGTATAAAACAATTAAAAAAATTTTTTTTAAAGAAAAAGAAAAAAAAAGAAAATGTTGTTTAAGGAGGAAAAGAATAAAAAATATATTAAAAATTAAATCCAACTTCCATCAGCCCTGACCAGCTGCATTAAAGCATCTCTTCTGTTTTTTCTCTTTGGTCGGATTAGCTTCTACAAGGGAACTCTTTTCTCTGATGGAAAGCAGCCAAATCCTGATTGACCACAACCGTTCCCTACCTTCCCAAGAGTACTGGCTCTTCAAGCCCAGATATTCAGCGGAGCAGGCTCTTCTCTGGTGTCTTGCACGTAAGAAATCTTAGATCATGGGGCTAGCCATTCGCAAATGGCATATTCAGTGGTGGCTCCATGTTTCGGGGAGCGCTTGGGCAATGTACCATTCAACTGCTGCTGTTGCCAGCTGCTGCTCCTTTGCTTCTTAAGAACACAACAGCCCTGATGGATCAGGACAATCAGGGGCGTCGCTGGGGAGGGGCGGTAGGGGCGGTATGACCCCAGTGGCAGGGTGAGCAGCGGCGGGTGGGGGTGACAAGCGGCGGCCCCTCCCGCCACTCCCACGCGCCGCCGCTCCCTCCGTCACCCCGGGAGCAGCAGCGCTGCACGGACGGGGTGCTCGCTCGGCCGAGCGAGCACCCCGTTCCGTGCAGCGCTGCTCCTCCCGGGGTGACCGGTGGTGCGTGGGGAGTGGTGGGAGGGGCCGCCGCATGTCACCCCCACGCACCGCCGCTTGCTCCGTCGCCGAATCGGGAGTCTTTGCAGCCCGCAAAGACTCCTGAATCCGCCGCCCGGCACCCCTTCTTGCAGCGGCTGCTCACGCACGCAAAGACTCCCGAATCCGCCGCCCGGCACCCCCGGGGGCGGGGCGTCGCATGCGTCATGACGTCATGACGCACGCACCACGATGCCCCGCCCCCACGGGTGCCTCTTGGCTTCCCGCCCCCGACAGCCAAGGGGCTCAGAACGCCCATGAGGACAATGGCCCACCTTGTCCAGCCTCCTGTTCTCAAAGTGGCCGCATAGATGCCTGCGGGAAGCCCTCAAGCATAACCCGAGTGCAGCAGAGCTTTTCTCCACCTGTGACACTGAGGTCCAGCTCTGAGGGCCTTCTGGAGGTTCCCTCACTGTGAGAAGTGAGGTTACAGGGATCCAGGCAGAGGGTCTTCTCGGCAGTGGCGCCCACCCTGTGGAATGCCCTCCCATCAGATGCTTCCAGCTGTGGAGGTAGAAAATAGCCAATGTGGAAATTTTGAGAGTTGAATTTCGAAAGGTGCTTTCTTTTGGCCCAAAAAGAGAGAAGAAGAAGGGAGAAGGAAAAGCAGCAAGAGATTGAATTTGGGGGGAGGGAACTTACTGAGAATTTGGGACCTTTACATTATGAGATAGTAAGATTCAGTGGGAATGAGGAATAGGGGAGTTGTAGCAAAAGTGGAGCATAGGATGTCCAAGAGCTGTGTCCCGTTTTAGCCACGCTCAGAGTAGACCCATTGAAATTAATGGACACGACTAGCTTGGGTCCATTTATTTCAGCGGTTCTGCTCTCAGTACAACCTACTGAGGGTTCTTCATCTCTTCTAGGTTGTGTAGAAGATGAGTTCTGCCAGCTGGCGGACATGCGCAACGACACAACTGGAACGCACTTCCCCTGCATCCTCTATCCAGCAGCCCAATTTTGTGACAATTTCATTAACAACGTCCCTGAGAACTGCAACACCGTGTTGCCTCGGAAGCCGCACCTTTTGTATCAGAAGACGGGTGAGTTAAAAGCAGGTGTCTCTCACACATTCACGCCGTACCCTCTGTGTGAGTGAATCGGCGCCTTACCTTTCAAAAAAAAGGTAGTGCAGTGGAGGAACAAATCTTACGAATAGTAAGGAATTGTGTCTAGGAAAGGATCTGAGGGTGAAGCTGTAGGCAGCTGCTGAGCTGGGAGCAGGAGCCTAGGAGGTCAGGCCCAAGGGTCAGAGCCAGGAAGAAAAGCTAAGCGTAATAATGTCATGGACTAGTTGGACACAGAGGAATGGTGGGAGGAACTAGCTGGACAACCCCCAAGGGAAGAAGGCTCAGAGCCAGGGGACTGGTGGTGGGATGACAATGAGTGGTCAGAGGAAGAAGACTGGGAAGAGGAGATGTTGGAAGCTGAGGAGGTCACAGGGCTTAGTGAGCTGGGAGAGTCTGTGGCAGAGAGCAGTTCAGAATCAGAGGCAGAAGCAGGGGAGAAAGGAGGCCAGGAGGCAGAGATGAATCCAGCTGGTGAAGAGGCAGAGGCATACCAAACCCAAGTGGTACCTGGTGTGGATTTTTTTTGTCACCCCCCATCTGCCCACACCCCTTCAAGTCACAGGGAGTGTTTTGCGCCCCCACAATGCTTTGCGGCACCTCATTTGCATGTATACATGCAAATGAGGTGCCGGAAAGCATTGTGGGGGGCGCAAAACGCTCACTGTGACTTGAAGGGGTGTGGGCAGATGGTACCCCAGGTCCAGGTGGACTGAGTAAAGCAAGCACAGCTAATGCTTTTGCAGTGCTGTGGTGAGTCCTAAGCCCAAAGCCACTGGATTTGCTCTGGCTTGTGCTTGAGGCTCTAGGTGGAGGTGCCAAATGTCACCCCTTGAAGATGGCACCTTTGTGCCCCCTGAGAGGGCAGTGCCCTGGTGAAATGTGCCAGGCTGCTGGGTGGAGCCCTGGCTGGGCAGAGCTGTGCTTCTGTGGCTCTTCCCAGCAGGAAGGAAAAAGCAAAGTGTGTGCTGTGTAAGCCAGCTGCTGCACTGAGCAAGTTGTGAGGTGGGCATGCTGAGAGTAACCCCCCCTCCCCTGGAACCCAGGGCGGCCTGCCCCCACCACCTAGCGACGCCCCTGTGAAGAGGCAAGGGTGTCTCCCCCTCCTGCTGCAACAAGCTTCCCTCCACCCTCGTCTCCCAGAACCAGGCAAGGCATAAAGTGGGAGGAGCAAAGACAGACATACGGGTGCAGTCTCTGGTTTCTTGAGAAAAAAACTCTGGAGAGGAGGAGACATGGACAGCTGTGGAGAGGCAGTGGCCTCTAGTCTCGGCAGTTGCTTCATGGGGGCAAGACCTACCAGAGATGAGTTACTGTGCCCGTTAGGCCTGACATTCCTGTGAAGATCCTGTTTTGCTATTAGAGAGTTAACTCCAACTTGCTTGGTGTGATTTATTGCTAGTTTGCTCCTGTCACAGAACACGCTGAAGCCGGAAAAGACTTTTGCTGCTCAGGGAAGTCCTAGCCTAAAGCGAAAGCTTTCCTGTTGCGGAAAATCAGTGGGCTCAGGACTGTTTGTATCCCCCTAGTTGTGGGTGGGACACAACCCCTACAATGGCTCCAGTCCCTCTAGCATAATGCAGGTACCTGCTCAAGGAGACCAGTGGGAACTGGAGCAGGCTTCAAACTAGGATCTTTCAATATTTTTAAAATTGTTAATGTTGCTGTTTGTTTTGCAGTCTCTCTCAAAGGCGCCATAAAGAACTTTTACACCCGCATACCATTCCGTAGAGTATCGGGGATCTCTGTGAGCAACAAGATGGATGTGTCTGGAAGAACTGTATCGAACGGGTATGCTTGTTTCATCTTTGCTTTGGAATGAGAGGCTCTTTGCAACTTCCTCTGAGCAATTTAAGATTTGTCCTGTATAGGCAGGAGGCTAAAATCAGAGGACTAGACAGGCCTCAGAGCCTCTCTCTGTGCTGCAGTATTAACTGCATCTTCCGTAAATTAACCGCATCTTCTAGACCACAGATGGATTACTCTGTTCCCACTCCATGTCAGTTTTACATGTGCTTATTCATAAGTTTCTTCCATCCCGTTTGAGATTAAGGTCACCCAGTTCACTTCATGGCTGAGTGGGGATTCGAAATCTGGTCACGCAGGTCCTAGTCCAGCAAACTTTTTCAGCAGGGGGCTGTTCCACTGTCCCTCAGACCTTGTGGGGGGCAGGACTATATTTTGGGGAAAAATATATGAAAGAATTCCTATGCCCCACAAATAACCCAGAGATGCATTTTAAGTAAAAGGACACATTCTACTCATGTAGAAACACGCTGATTCCTGGACTGTCCATGGGCCGCATTTAGAAGGCATCCGGCCCCTGGGCCTTAGTTTGGGGACCCCTGTCCTAGTCCAACACACTAACCGTTATGTAGCCAGTGCAGACTTCTGAGCACTGGAATGATGTGCTGGAGATTGTCTATCCCCAACCAACAGTCCAGCTGCAGTTCAGTTTTCATCGCTCAAGCTCAAAGTGACATCCTGTCACCCCTTAGGCATCCTATGTGCCTCCTTTCCTTAGAGTAAGGTCCACTGGACACAGTAAATATACATTGGACCATGCTGTTAGTCAAGTACAGAAGTGATCCATGGCTCACAACTTAGTTGTGAAATGATCTCAGTTTTTGTGCTTCAAATACTTTCTGTCTTTCCTGCAGGTTTTTCGACTGTGAGCATCTCTGCGACGCTGATCCTTGTTGCTTGGGCTTTGGACTTTTAAATGCTTCCCAAGGAACAGGTGTGTGTGTGTGTGTGTGTGTGTGTGTGTGTATCCCCCTGCAAACCTATAAGTGGTGGGTTATCTTATATCACCGGGGGGCGGGGATGATCTGGCCATCTTATGTGGGATTCCCCACCAAACTGACAACTACCCCTTCCCTCACAACAGAAGCTGAGCTGCAAACTGCTTTCTTTCCCAAGTGACAAAACCTTCTGAGCCTGCCACACCAGCTCAGCCAATCAGATCCAGATGCTTTTCTGCCAGAAGTGCCGCGTAATGCAGATTTATTTACATGTGTGACCTCCCACATCTGAAAGACACAGCAGGAGGCAGTAAATTCGAAATAAGCTAATAAAACATCCCTTTGAAATAGTCAGTATTTCACAATTGCTAACCCATTATTTTTTCTGAACTTGGATTTCTGGTCCTCCTCCCAAAACAGCAGGAGCCAGCACAATGAGTCCTTTAAGCAAAATGAAGCCTTCTCCCTTCCATTCTTGTGCCTTTGTGCACCCTTAAATCAGCTCTGTGGAGGTCAGGACAACTCCCCAGAACAGCAAGTGGTGGGAGGAGATAGGAGATCGTTCCGCCTGGTAAGCAGAAATGCTTGCACTGACGGAACAATTGTAAGAATGCAACATTGAATTCCACCCATCTGTAAAAAAGGAGGGCCGCCATTAATGTATATTCCTTCCCCTTGCAGGCGGGAAGGTCTTGTGCTTGGTTCTGAACAGTTTGGGAATCCAAACATGCAGTGAAGAACTAAGAAGCGACTGGCAGCTTTCAGATTGCGCAGAAACAGAAATCAGGGTCCATCCCTTTGGTTGGTATCAAAGAACAGGTGAGTCGCAGCACGAACGCTGTAATATTTTATATATACAGTCAAACCTTGGTTGTCGAACGTAATCCATTCTGGAAGCCCGTTCGGCTTCTGAAATGTTCAACAACCAAGGCACGGCTTCCGATTGGTTGCAGGAGCTTCCTGCACTCAGCGGAAGCCGCGTTGGACGTTCGGCTTCCGAAAAACGTTCGAAAACCGAAGCATTTATTTCCGGGTTTTTGGCGTCTGGGAGCCGAAAGGTTCCAAAATGGAGGCGTTTGGGACCTGAGGTTTGACTGTAATATTATGTAATGAGGTATATGCCGTGTTAGGGGTGGGGTGTCATGCTCCTTCCGGGGTAGTTTGCCCCCCCCTTTGATCCCCCCCCTGCATTCAGCTCTCACCTGTGGCTCCTAGAAGCTGTCAGCATGCGACAGCGGCCACACCCTGGAAAACGGCTTCGACTGGCTGGCTAAACCAGGTGAGGGTAGCTAAAACCTTTGGCGAGCTAGGGACTTCCGCTGCATGTGAAGACAGGCTCTGGCGAATTGAGAGGAGTGAACCCTACACAAGTCCGGATTGGAGTCCCTTAGGTGGTTGGATGGTGACTGGTATGCCTCCTTTCTTAAGAATGGATAGGTTTCCTTAAGAATGGATAGGTTTGATCTTCTTGCAGTCCATGGGACTCTTGAGAGTCCCATAGACTGCAAGAAGATTTTTTTTTTTTTAACAGAATTTATTAGCATTTTCATAAAATAACACAAACCCGACCCCACACCTACAAATACAAAAAAAACAAATACAAATACACATAATGTCAGGATTCTTCTTCTTAATTATATACCTTACAAAAAAAAAATTTCTACTTTCGAATCTTGACGCTTGACTTCCCCCGCCTTTTCACCTTCGGTTTTAAATCAATATACTTATTTCCTTAACAACTTTACTCTATAAAAAATTTAATTTTACTTAAAAATAACACAATTATCTTAATCTTACTAATATAACCTAAATCATAACCAAATATTCTTATAACTAAACTTATTTCTTCTATCCTTTATCATGCTGCTTTTAACTTAAAGTTCAATATCTCCTTTCTTACTTAAAATAAACTTATGATTAACAGACTTCACACTCCGATTTCGGATACCATGACAGACCATTTAAATTATAAATTTAATGCTTCAACCCACTCCCCCTCTGTCCATTGTCTTTTTCTGTCTTTCACCAGAACTGGATCTCCAATTATCTTCTTCCAGACGTCCACAAATCCAGGCTGTATTCACAACAAACCTTGCATCGAGCTTCAGGGTGTTCAGCATTTTCCTTCTGGGCTCCTCCGTTTCTTTTTGCCATTCTTGTTCTTGTAAAAATCTTAATTCCATGTCCCTCGACCCCGAGCTGCCACCTCGGAGTCTGGATATTGTAAATTTCCCCGTTCTAGGGCTGCCACCCCCAGAAATCGGTTCCTCTTTCCGGAGTTGCCCAAACACTTCAAAAAATTCTTCAATCACCCCTTCCAGCTCTTTGCAAAGGCTTGATTCCATTTCATCAATCTTTTGAAAAGCCTCCTCTGTGGAAAGTAAATTCTTTTTACTTACAATTCCACTCAAAGCTTGTAGTTTCCGATTAATCAGTTCCAGCCTCAAGACAGTAAGCCTTTCCTCATCCTCTAAATCAGAGTTCAGTATCAATGCAAACGCAAAGTCCAGCATTTTCGGAGGGAGAGTGAGTATCAAGTTTCAGTTCCTGTCTCTTCCTCCCTTTGTTTCAATTTTTTCCCACGTCAGTCCCGGTCGCCATTTCTCCGAAGCCGAGGTATAAAGACCAAAACTTCAAAAGGAGATATTTTATCCCCAGTTAACCCCCGAAGGGAGATCTCTGCAGTCTCAGTTTTAAAATTCCCAATACTTTCTATCGATTGTAGTAGCAGCAGTCACTTAAACAGTTAATTTCTTTCGTCTCCGAAGGGAGGGAGGCGGGCTGCCTTTCTTCTTTCCCCCAGATCGTTCCAAGAATACAAAGAGTCATTCAAATACTCACAGTCACTGGGTTCTTATCAGCTCATTAAAGACAGGTAGAACTTAGACGCTCATCAAAGGCTTTGTCGCCGCATTTACATCCCGGTTGGGGCATGTCCCCTATAGCCCGGCTCCGTCGTCCCTTCACCCCCACTCCCCCTTTACAGGGGGAGCGGGGGAAGGGTTCGGAGCCACAATGGGCACAGCCGGGGAGCCCAGGGTGCGGGACGCTCTTCCCGCACCCCAACCGGAGCCCCGATATGCGGGTACAGGGCTCCTAACCCCCGGGATGTACTGGGTGCTTCGCAGCCGAAGCAACCCACGACCACCATTCAATGGCGTCGCCGCCGGAAGTGTAGACTGCAAGAAGATCAAACCTATCCATTCTTAAGGAAATCAGCCCTGAGTGCTCACTGGAAGGACAGATCCTGAAGTTGAGGCTCCAGACTTTGGCCACCTCATGAGAAGAGAAGACTCCCTAGAAAAGACCCTGATGTTGGGAAAGATGGAGGGCACAAGGAGAAGGGGACGACAGAGGATGAGATGGTTGGACAGTGTTCTCGAAGCTACTAACATGAGTTTGGCCAAACTGCGAGAGGCAGTGAAGGATAGGCGTGCCTGGCGTGCTCTGGTCCATGGGGTCACGAAGAGTCGGACACGACTGAACGACTGAACAACAACAACAACATGCCTCCTTCTGGCAACTCCTGCAGCCAAGCTGGTGCCAAACGTATTGGTCTGCTTTCCTTTGGACCACATCAGTGAGGCCGTGATGGGGGTCTTGTCATCTGGGAAGCCCAGGACCTGGAAATGCACTTCATTGTCTCCCAAGACAAATGGATGGCAACAAGAAGTGTGTGTGTATAAACATAAATTAACCTTCTCCAACATGATGCCATTCCAGTTTTTTGGGGCTACATCTTCCATCATCCCTGACCATTGACTGTGCTGGCTGAGGTTGTTGGTCAAAACATATGGAAGGAACTAAGTTGGAGAAGGCTGCACAAAAACACTTCCCGCATCCCCCCAAAAACACCCAACCTGAAAATAGCTTCCATTTAATTGCACCAGGAATTCAATGAGATAAGCCACCTCATCCAGCTTTCGAATGTAGCCAGCCCTGCCCATTTCTGCATCAAAAGATTTCATTCATATTGTCTCATGCACATCTGTAAGCGATTATTTGTTTAATGCAGAGACAGCAAAGCTTCCCTTTGTATAGCTTAATATCCCAAAGGCGTAGGCAATCTGGAATGTAAAGAAGTTTAATTTTTTTTTGTAGCTGAACTCCACTGAACTTTTGGGCCTTTTTATAGAGTGGGGCAGATAATTAGAACCCAGCTCGCAGATGATGGCTTTTTCTGTAGGCGCCCATATTTCAGCCTAAAAGAGAGTTTATATTTTATTCATCTTCTCGCTGACCCTTAAACTATATTGAGCAGCGAAACTCTGTTCTCTATAACTAGCTGACCACATTGGCATCCTGTACGGGTGGGTGGAGTTTCTTGAGATTTCCTTTCAAGCAAATCTGGCTTTTGTTTACTCAAAGAAATGGAATCAGAAATGGAAAATGTTGCCTATTTATGTATTTATTTTACACCTGTGCTATTACCCTGTATGGTTCTTTACAGTACAACACTAGCAAAACAACAACAACACTGTAGTTATGTCCACACTGTCTGTGCATTTGTTGTTGTTGTTTAGTCGTTTAGTCGTGTCCTACTCTTCGTGACCCCATGGATCAGAGCACGCCAGGCACTCCTGTCTTCCCCTGCCTCCTGCAGTTTGGTCAGGCTCATGTTGGTAGCTTCGAGAACACTGTCCAACCATCTCATCCTCTGTCGTCCCCTTCTCCTTGTGCCCTCCATCTTTCCCAACATCAGGGTCTTTTCCAGGGAGTCTTCTCTTCTCATGAGGTGGCCAAAGTACTGGAGCCTCAACTTCAGGATCTGTCCTTCCAGTGAGCACTCAGGGCTGATTTCTTTAAGGATGGATAAGTTTGATCTTCTTGCAGTCCATGGGACTCTCAAGAGTCTCCTCCAGCACCAATTCAACTAAGTTTGTTCTTGGTATAAGCTTTTGTGTGCATGCACACTTCCACATGAAAGCTCATACCAAGAACAAACTTAGTTGGTCTCTAAGGTGCTACTGGAAGGAATTTTTTTTATTTTTTATTTTATTTTATTTTTTGTTTTGACTACGGCAGACCAACACGGCTACCTACCTGTAATCAGATGTGAGCGTTGTCTTGGGGGCGGCAACATTAGAAAGGCACTCTGCTCACTTTATTTTTTACCAATAATCGGACAGAAGGACTTTGCCACGTTCCATTGATTTCTGTGCTCCAAGATTATTATTATTATTATTATTATTATTATTATTATTATTATTATTATCAAATAAAGGCATTTATAATGTTTACTGGGTTTTTTTCTCTCCTCCAACAGCTAAAGTCCCCACCGTCTGTCCACCTGTCGTTCTACCCGGAAGGCAAGAAAATGGTAAGGAGAAAACAAGAACACCAGAGAAATAATGAAGCATCTCTGACCTTCCATCCTTCCTCTTTTCAATATTGCTGGCCCTCCATTTTTATTTATTTATTTGTTCTGAACCTAAGAATGCTGGTTTCCCCCCACAGTCTTCATGAGGTTTAATGCAGCTTTTTTCATACAGCCAAAACAATCAAGGGGTTTCCCTTATAAAGAAAGCTTACAACGTTTGGGGATTTTCAGCTTAGGGAAGGAGAAAAAAATATGAGCTGGGTGAAGAGGAAGCATGATAAGAGATGCCTAAAAGTAGGTATCGTGTGGGAAAAGTGGTCAAAGAGACTCTTGTCCATTCTTCCATAATACTACAACCCAGTAAGCTCATACCAAGAACATACTTAGTTGGTCTCTAAGGTGCTACTGGAAGGAATTTTTATTTTATTTTTTATTTTGTTTTTACTACAACCCAGTGAGGCTGATTGTTGACAGTTTCAGGACAGGTAAAAGGGGACAGGTCTTCACACGTGGTTCCATAGTTAAACTATAGAATTCACGCTTGCAAGTTGTAGTGACAGCCACCATCTTGGATAGTTTTAAAAGGGAAGTAGACAAATTCGGGGAGGACAAGGCCTTCAGCTGTTGCCAACCACGGTGGCTATGTACTATACCAGGGGTGGCCAACTCCCAAGAGACTGTGATCTACTCTCAGTGTTAAAAGCTGGTAGTGATCTACCCCCTTTTGGGGGCTTCAGGTCAAAGTTGTTGAGCTTTTTTAGATCTTATGCCAGAAGCCACTATGGGAACAGGATGCCTGGCCAGACTAGGTGGGACTTTGGCAGACCCTCCAAGTGTCCCTATTTCCCAGGGACGTCCCTGATATAGAGAAGCCATCCCAGTTTCTGGTTTGATCCCAGAATGTCCCACTTTCCCTTAGAACGTCCCTATTTTCATTGGAGAAATTTTGGAGGGTATGGAGTTATCCGACCCCCGAGCCATCTGAAGGCAATACTGTACAGTTGTACCTTGGTTCTCGAACGCCCCGGAACCCGTACGTTTTGGCTCCTGAACGATCAAAAACCTGGAGTGAGTGTTCCAGTTTTCAAACGTTCTTTTGGAAGCCGAACGTCTGATAGGGCTTCCACAGCTTCTGAATGCCTATCAGAAGCTGCACTTTGGAAGTCGAACGTTTCGGAAGTCGAACCGACTTCTGCAACGGATTCTGTTCGACTTCCAAGGTACAAGTGTATAGGGAAGGGGTTTTTAAAAGGTTTTTTTTGATGTTTTTATGTATGTTGGAGCTGCCCAGAGTGCCTGGGGCAACCCAGTAGGATGTGCGGGTATAAATAGTAAAATTATCATTAAAGAATGGGACGCTTCTATTTTCATTGGAGAAGAGTTGGAGGGTATGCTTTGGTCTGCTCTAGGGGGGCTCTCTGGGAACTCGACTGAAGCTTTCCTTAGACCCCAGGTACTTCACTTTCAAGCCAGAATAGGCCATCTCTCTCATCTCTGGCACACTAATTTGGGCTCTCTGGGAACTTGACTGAAGCTTTCCTTAGAACCCAGAGGGGGGGACTTGCGGTGCTCCAGTTGTGAACAGACTACAACTCCCACCATCTCTCACTTTGGCCATGTTGGCTGTGGCTGATGGGAGCTGGAGTCTGATAAGATCTGGACGGCTATCCCTACTTTAGAAACCCCTTTTGAAGTGTGCTCCAAAGTAATTCAGATGAGATTGTTCAGGTATATAACCTCAAATAGGCCACGCCGGGTATGCGGCCTCACTGGGCTTGTAAGTACCCATTTTGGAGAGGGAGGCTCTGCCCTATTTATAAGCATCCTATTTTAAAACGGAGATAAACATCTGGTGCTCTCGCTTTCCCCCGCGTCCGATGCCCTGCGCCACAACAGGCACCACCCAAGGAATGCAGAAGGCTTCCATTTCACATCTGATAGCTTCTCCGTGCCATGAAATAACAGCTTTGTGTGCAGAGAAAAGTAGTACTCCCAGGGGCAAGATTATAGTTATTATACAAGAAGAGTTTTGTGGGTGTGGGTGTGCGGGGGGATAGCACATGGTGTATTCTGTCCTTTCCGCCTAGACTGACTGGCAAAAACATGTGTGCAGGGCGCATTCTTGAAATAAATGTAATTCGGTGTGAATTTCTCCTAAATAAGGGGGGGGGGGACATCCCACACATTTTGAATGGCACACAATCCTTTGTGCAGCATGGAAAAGTACCTTCCAGAGTATTCAGAAAGCACTGGCATTTCCGGATTTTGGGAACGATGATTTCACACTGAAGTCCTGGATAGACACTTACCTGGGAGTAAGTCCCATATAACTCATGACCCAACCCCGCCGTGCTCTTGATACACTTCCTGCATTCCAGCGCAAATAACATATGGAAAGCAAAAACCACCTTCACGGAATGCCTGTAATTTAACAATAAAAGTTACAGGCATCGTTGGACGCTGGAGGCTACAATTATGCGACGAAAGCAGCTACTGAAATGTGGTCGGGTTGGCACAGTCTGGTTTGAGTAGAATAGAGAAATTTCTCAGCGACATGGAAACTGTGCAGAGCTGAGGCACCTGCAGGGATGCTGTAGAAATTCTCTTCATCATGGCCATTTCAGGCACTAACCAATTGACCTGGGTTAGGATGTTAGGACCCTGATGTTGGGAAAGATGGAGGGCACAAGGAGAAGGGGACGACAGAGGATGAGATGGTTGGACAGTGTTCTCGAAGCGACTGGCATGAGTTTGGCCAAACTGCGGGAGGCAGTGGAGGATAGGGGTGCCTGGCGTGCTCTGGTCCATGAGGTCACGAAGAGTCGGACACAACTGAACAACTGAACAACAACAACAACAACAGGATGGTGTCCCACCCAGAGGAAAAAGCAATGGCAGGAAGTTAAAGACATAGGAAGAGCCTTGTGGGTCAGGCCAATGGCCCATTTAGTTCGGCATCCTGTTCTCACTGCGGCCAACCAGATGCCTGTGCGAAACCAGCCAGCATAAGATCACTCTCCCCTCCTGTGGTTTCCAGCAACTGGTATTTCGAAGCATTGCTGCATCCAGTCGTGGACGCAGAACAGAGCCACCTTGGCTAGTGGCCATCGATAGATAGTCCAATCCCCTTTTAAAGCCATCTACAGGTGAAACTCGAAAAATTAGAATATCGTGAAAAAGTCCATTTATGTAAGCAATTGTTTTCATTAGCTACTGGAGTTTAATATATGAGATAGACTCATGACATGCAAAGCGAGATATGTCAAGCCTTTGCTTGTTATAATTGTGATGATTATGGCGTACAGCTGATGAAAACCCCAAAGTTGAAATTGTTAATTTGGGGTTCTCATCAGCTGTACGCCATAATCATCACAATTATAACAAATAAAGGCTTGACATATCTTGCTTTGCATGTCATGAGTCTATCTCATATATTAGTTTCACCTTTTAAGTTGAATTACTGAAAGAAATGAACCTTTCCATGATATTCTAATTTTTCGAGTTTCACCTGTAAGTTGGTGGCCATCACTGCCTCCTGTGGGAGAGAGTTCCATGGTCTAACAATGAGCTGTGCGAAGAAGTACTTTTTAAAATCTGTCCTGAATCTTCCAAGTTACCTTAGGCTTCTTTCTTTCTTTCTTTCTTTCTTTCTTTCTTTCTTTCTTTCTTTCTTTCTTTCTCTCTCTCTCTCCAAGTCACTGTGGTTGCAAATTTCTCCATATGGTCTTGCAGTGATGCCACACTGCATTATATGGCTGCTAATGGCATGTTGGAATGTTTAAGACAATGGCCTGGTTCACAAGGCACAGGTAGCCATGCTATGGATTACTGGGGAGTTAATAGGCAGGTGACTATAGGGGATCTTGGGGCCACTTCTCTTCAGTCCTTTTCGCTCCCACACTCCGAACCAAGGCTTGGGGTTAAGCTCTCTCCTGTAACCATGAGCTGAAGAATCAGGGTTTGAATAACACGATTGGTTTGGCTTAGGTGAGTGTCATATGGCAGTCATTAGTATGCTATGGAGAAGGATTCAGACTCTCTTCCCATTATTCTACTGCAGTTCTATTTGTAGGGAGCTTTTGTTGAATTTTCTGTGTGCCCAGACATGCAATACCCTACCTTTAGCACGGCATGGTATTACAGTTCAGTTCAGATAAAGCATTGGCGCTCAATTCCGCTGGTAGCACAATCTGGTTCTGAGTTTGCTGCTAAATGGGACCAGTGGTTGTCTTTAGATCCATACGAAATGTGAATGATACGACTGAGCAGAACTGAAAGTGGCCCTCCAAGCCTTTCTGCCTGGCCCCTGAAATGCTCCTCATGCTACACCCCCTCCCCAAGCCATATCCTTCACTGGATCTGCGTTGCAACTTCCTTGAGTGTTTCTGCCCGGCTGGAATGTGCCCTTCAACTCTGGTTCATTTTTCCTTGGATGGAAGCCAGAGGGGAGTGTGGATGGGTGTAGAAACTGGCTTACAGTACGAAGATTTACATTCATTGTTTCGCCTGCTTTTGCCTCTTGTCCCACTCACCAATGACATGTCCCCACCCTCTCCCCAGGAAGACTCCCCGGGAGGCAATGTAGGAAATGGTTGCCTATTTGTGAGTTAGATTGCAATTGGATCTTCCCTGTGCCATGGCTATTTCAAAGCACCATGGCCTTTCTGCTCATTTGCAAAGTCTGCATTAGGACTCTGTGCTTTCATAGAAGGTGGTCTCTGATTTGTCGAAAAGCAAATAATACGACTCGTTTCCCCATGGTAAAAGAGACTCAAGTGGGCCCAAACGTACTGTTCTGGCCATGTTGTCATCGACAAGTTGAGTCACGTAGAATTATTCCCGATTAACATGCCTGAAGGCAAAACGTTTGCCTCTGTAGCCGTAATATTGCGGTACACGAGGTTTCATGACTTGCTCAAGTTTGCTGACTGAGTCAGTAGACGTGATTGTGAATGGGAACGCTATGGCAATGAATGTATCTGAAAACCATCAAGGAAACCAGACAATTTGGCTCACAATGGAATCCAGACAAAGCCTATTATTTTTTCTAAAGAGCATAACTAGTCATTTTCAGCTTTGTGTCTGGGCCTAGACATACCACTTCCACCGCTTTGGAACGCAGTTGCTGACTGCAGAAAATTGACGTGTAGTTATACTTTAAAAACATGTTGCTTACATTCATGTTGCCGAAAAGCTTCCCCTTTTTGCTGTTGTTTTCAAGACAAAAGAGGAATGCACGAATTGCAGTGTTGTTATTTTTTAAACGCAATGTGGTACTTTTGAAATGCCCAATTCCGCAAAAAGTTCACTCTGGAAATAAAACATTGGGACTAAATATCATATACAACAAGTATTGTATGAAATAAAGAATACAAAGATCTGATTCACATAGCTAACTTTCTCAAGGGTCTCTTTCAAAGGGGTTGGCTGATGGGAGTACAGATCCGTACTTCCCTATATGCTTAGGGAATGCCCTTTATTATGTTACTCTTAAAAGTGTTTGTAAGGTAAATTAAGTAGATTTTCCCCTCGGTGACTGAATGCACTGAATAGTTCTTGCGAATGCCCTGGCAAATCCAGGACACAGTCCATAAAAGCTTATTGAACCAGGAAGAAAAGGGTCTTGCATCTAAGCTTTATCTATGCATAATGAGAAAGCTCTGTCCGGTGTGTGTTTACTTCAGGGGTAACCAATGCGGTGCCCTCCAGATGTTTTTGGACCCCGGCTTCTGTCAGCCCCAGCATGGTCCCCGTGATCAAGGATGATGGGTGCTATAGTTGGGCAACATCTGGAGGGAGCCATGTTGGCTATTCCTGGTTTACTGGGTTGCCCAGCTGAGCCACAGAATAGTTCCATTATTAGATCAAAGCGAGAGTCAGGCAAAGGGATCCCTTTATCATCTAAATATTTGACCACCGGGATACATGAAGTTGCTCTATGTTGTTCTGGAAAATATCAATTAATACTTTGTGGAATTTTACTCTTCTGAATTTTGATTCCTAGTGAATTTGGACAACTGGCAGCGTGTGGACAGGGCCTCAGTTCTCATCGATCCCTCCATTTCAAAAATTGACATTCTGCACATCAGCAGAGATGGTTCCAGTGATTTTGCCACCTTCCGAGACTTTTGCCTTTCAGGTGAGAAGCTTCCTGTTAATCCCATTGTTTCTTATTCAGGGTTTTCCAACGGTGTTCCAAATATACCTGATTTCACCCATCATTTCTGGAACTATTTACCGTAATAAGATATTTACAGAGGTGATTGAACCTTAAAAAAAAAGTGAGAGGGATGTAGAGTAACTGTTTCAAACTGGATCTGCTAATTAATCGACAGAGAGGGCAAGATAAGTTGCTGAATTGTGAAACTTTTTAAAAGCGCAATATAGTTCCCTCAAGTTCTCTTTGCTTTGTTTCCTGCCACTTCCTTGCATTGCCCTCCTTTTGTTCAAAGGTTTTGTGGTCTATAGGGCAGATAAACGTAACCAAGAAACCTTCCTTGGTTTTGCAGTGTTTTTCTATGTATGAACAAATAAAGTCTTGCCTGAGTATCTAACAGATGGGGCGAATTGCTGTGTTTTGTACAGCCCAAATCTCCATGAGGAACTAGGCCTTAGTTCTTGATTCAGCTTTTTGAGCCTGCTTGTTAGTGCTATTTAGGGTTTTTGCTTGGCTTATAAAAACACACACACAAACACACCGAAAAACAACAACCCCAAATCAGACTCACAGCTGAATCTTATCGTCTGCTTGTCTGAGGGTGAAAATGGTAACATCTGTAGAGCAGCAGGGTCAGTTTGGAAGTTACCTCATTTCAAGCGTACTTTTCAGCCCAAATATTTTGCTCCTTTCGGGTTGAGCTCTGAAAACATTACTCTGCACATTTGCAGCATAGGCTGCCATGCATTGGCCAGTGCTTGTGACGTCACGAAAGCACAACCACGAATTCTTGGAGCAGTAAAAAAACAAAGTTTTGCGTTACAGGTGGGTAGCCGTGTTGGTCTGCCATAGTCAAAACAAAATCGAAAATTCTTTCCAGTAGCACCTTAGAGACCAACTGAGTTTGTTCCTGGTATGAGCTTTCGTGTGCATGCACACTTCTTCAGATACAAGTTTTGCGTGTTGTTGTTTTTTCAAGGGGGGGGGGAATAATGAGGGCATGCACAAATAAACATGTTCATGACTCGTTGTTAACAAGTGAGTGCAAAATCGTATTTGAAAATCACTCCCTAACTTGATTGTGTTCTATCTCTTTCCTTTTCCCTTTATCCCATCAATCTGTCTATAAATTTCTTTACCTGTCTTCATCCAGCTACCTGTATATTTCCCTTCCTTCATTTGCTTCTCCATCGTTCTCTGGGTTTTTTTTTTTTTTGTGTGTGTGTGTGTGTGTGTAAGACACTATGAATGAGCCATCAGCGGAGGAGAGAGTGTTTTGTTCATTAACTTCAGTCAGTGCTGGCCCAAGACATTTTGACCCCTGAGGTCAAAATGGCAAAGGGGTGAGCAAAGAGCACCTCCTGCCCCTGTAGCTCCTGCTGCCTGAGGCGGCTGCCTCACCTTGCCTCATGAGTGGGCCAATCCTGTCTTCTGTGATCCTTACTCCAACTTCCCAAGTACAGGGCCCTTCCCTGGCAGATGCCCAACCTTGGGTGGTGCCAACTCCAGCCATATTCTCCATTCATTTACCTATATCTAATGATATCTCTCATCGGTCTATCAAAATAGCTTTCTGCTTCTCGTTTCTTATCTGTCTGTCCATCCACCCACCTAACTTGCAGCCCTTTTCTCGTTCTCAACAGCCTGCTCCAAGGACAAGTCATGCTTGGTGACTACTCTTGAACTACAGCCTTCAGTGATGCGGTGCATATTTTACCCAGAAACACAGACTTGCACATTTGGCCTTGAAGGCCCACACTGTCGACTTTTGCTGAAGGAGCCAGCTACCTATATTTATCGCAGGCAAGGTAAGCTTGCGGCAGAAGGGTCAGAGAAAGCAGGCATGTGTTTTCTTATTTCCCTACAGTGTAATACAGAGTGGACACAGGTGGTGCTGTGGTCTAAACCACTGAGCCTCTTGGGGCTGGCGATCAGAAGGTCAGCGGTTCAAATCCTCACGATGGAGTGAGCTCCCATTGCTCTGTCCCACCTTCTGCCAACCTAGCAGTTCAAAAGCACGCCAGTGAAAGTAGATAAATAGGTACCTCTGCGGCAGGAAGGTAAACAGCATTTCCATGCACTCTGGCTTCCATCACGGTGTTCCGTTGTGCCAGAAGCAATTTAGTCATGCTGGCCACATGACCGGAAAGCTATCTGTGGAAAAATGCGGGCTCCCTCGGCCTGAAAGCAAGATGAGCGCCACAACCCCATACTGTAGTCACCTTTGACTAGACTTAACCGTCCAGGGGTCCTTTACCTTTACCTTTTAATAGCAGAGTATTTGACAGACGCGGGGGGCACTGTGGGTTAAACCACAGAGCCTAGGGCTTGCTGATCAGAAGGTTGGCGGTTCGAATCCCCACATGGGGTGAGCTCCCGTTGCTCGGTCCCAGCTCCTGCCCACCTAGCAGTTCGAAAGCACATCAAAGTGCAAGTAGATAAATAGGTACCGCTCTGGCAGGAAGGTAAACGGTGTTTCCGTGTGCTGCTCTGGTTCGCCAGAAGTGGCTTAGTCATGCTGGCCACATGACCCGGAAGCTGTACGCCGGCTCCCTTGGCCATTAACGTGAGATGAGCGCCGCAACTCCAGAGTTGGACACGACTGGACCTAATAGTTAGGGGTCCCTTTACCTTTACCTATTTGACAGAAGTACACCAGCGTGACTGTCAATGACCTTGTGAAAAGGGAACAATATTAGGTTCAGGTAGGAGGGAATATTCTGGTCTGCAAACCTGTTACTCGTAGTTATGCAAGGCTGGCAAATGAGAGTGAGGGTATCAGCTGCCAGTACCCCATGTCTCCTCTTCCACACTCCATGCTCCATTTTCTCTCCCCCATTTCACATTTTTTTTCTTTCAACATTGCATTAGTAGTGGCTTTCTGCTGCCCCCTACACCTTCTCCCTGCCTCAGTCTAGGAAAGGGCTGAGGGGGTCCTTCCTCAGAGCGAGGCATCCTGGGTGAGATGGCCAACGCAGTGCTTGTACCACCTTCACAGTTTGCCGTAGTGGCTATTAAAAACAACAAAAACAACTCATTCAAGGTAGCTCAGTTGGCAGAGCATGAGATTCTTAATCTTGGGGTTGTGGGTTCGAGCCCACCTCTACGATTCTATGATTCTAACTCTTTAAACTTAGTGGTGAAAGTTCTTTGGTACTTTGGTGAGTTGGGTTATGTTTTTTTCATTGCATGATAATAATAATAATAATAATAATAATAATAATAATAATAATAATAAAAATTGCACCCCACCCATCTGACTGGGTTGCCCCAGCCACTCTCATATAAAATCCTCTCATTGCAGACGCAACCATTTTGACCCCCAAAACAACTGTCATTTAAATAATTTTTTTTAAAAAAATGGTGTGATGGTGATGAGCCCAACTAACGGCTGGCACCATTATTCTTCCTGAGTGAAACAGCTTTGAGCCACTTTCTAGGAACAATGTATGTTAGGGTTCCACAACCGGTGCCCATTAGGCTAAAATCCCCACCCCCCAAATTGTGATCCTGGAGATGAAATATGTGCAGAAGAAACTAGAGTACCAACAGGACATATTGGGTGTGGCAGGGGTCGAGTTTGGAAATCTCTCTGTTCTTTCCAAATGAACCTTCATCCGAACAAGATGATGGATCAATGAAACAGAATTATTTTAACAAGCCTAACTGGAAATAGTAAGACTGAATAATCTCAAAGCACTTTCTGAGACGTCTATCTAGGAAACTTGGTTTGAGGATAGTCGTTGCATCTGCAGGGTGATGCTCAGGCTTACCCAAGCCTCTCTTTGACCTAGATCTAAGCCCTAAAACAGATTTAATCATAAAATTGTAGAGTTGGAAGGGACCCCGAGGATCATCTAGTCCAACCCCCTGCAATGCAGGAAGATGCAGCTGTCCCATACAGGGTTCGAACCTGCAACCTTGGCGTTATCAGCACCACGTTCTAACCAACTGAGCCATCCAAACCCAGACTTAGACCTAGATCTAGGCTCTAAAACAGACTTAATTGCTTTTGTGGCATCCCAAATGGAGCCCAGCCTTGTTAGGAATCTTTCAGTCAATCGGGAGCAGATTCGTAAAGGTTTGATTTATTCTCCCTTCGCTCCGTACAGAGGCATTCCTGTCCGTTGCTGAAAGAAGTGCTGCTCCCTCTGTCCACATCCCGTCGCAAGGAACCTTGTTTGGCACTTCTCAAGCAGTTCGTGTGGGTTCCAGCTGGAAGAAGATCAGGCAGTTCCTTGGGATTCCCTATGCACGTCCTCCAGTGGCTGAGAACCGGTTCCGTCCTCCACAAGCTTTCATCCGGGAGGAGTCCTGGAACGCTTCCACAACTCGGTGAGAAGATGTTTGGCAACTTGTCTGCCAACTGTAATCTTCTTCACTTACTGTAAGAACTTGAGAGCTTCCATGTTGGAGCAGGTCAAAGTCCACTTGGTACAGTCATACCCCGGGTTGCGCACTCTCCGTGTTGCGTACGTTCGGGTTAAGAACGCCCGTAACCCGGACGCATTTCTGGAGTGCGCGCGACCCCTGGATGCGCAAAATGCTTCTGCGCACTTCGCGCATGCACAGAAGTGCTCAAATCGAGCTACTTACAGGTTTTTGGGGTTTTTTGTGTGTTCAGGATACGCACCCCCGCGTTATGCACAGCGACCCGGAACGGATTGCGTGCGTAACCCAGGGTTCCACTGTATAGATCAAAGTCCTACTCAATATGCCTCTTTGTACTCACAAGCAGGGTGATGAATTTGATGGTTGCCCCCTCTTCGAACCAGTATCTCTGGTAGCTCCATGGCTGTCCCTAACGTATGGCAGGTGAGATAATGAGTTCTGGGATACTGTTAAAGAACAGCAGATTGTCAGTTATAGTATTGTTACTATTATTATCATCATCCACGAAGGGGCACCATTTGAACTCTTTTGCCTTAGGAAACAACATGATTTGAGCTTTTTATGGCTAATTAAGTGGCACAGCATCAACAAAAACAGTTTTCGATCAGCTTGCGCAACCAGATTTTTGCAGGGCAATGTCACTGCAAGGAGAAATATCCCTGTATCTGTAATTGTTCAGACTCTTAGCTGTTAACTTGCACCCCTAACTGTTAATTGCTAACAGTGCACAAGCTGGCAAACAACAGTAATAAAAATATAATAAAAAGCAATTAAACAGGAATGAAATTCAAACCCCAATCAATAATAGTCTCTCAGTTTTCTCATTTTATTCCTAGTCTTAAATTCAGTTCTTCACATTTCTATATCAATTTTTTTAAAGAAAACCTTTGTGAGAATTCAGCAGCCTTTTAGTAAGTAAGAATTCCTGCAGTTTTGCCTCGCACGCACATTTTTGCAAAGCAGTTTCCTTTATTGTAATGCATTTTAGGTGTGACCTTTACTAATTTTTTAGGAGAAACTTTTATGTACACTTCCCCATATAAAATGCATGTTAATAAATGCATAATAAACACATTATTGGGCATGGAGAACTGCGCTGCAAAATTCAGAGAAGTGTGAATTTCCAAAAGTGGCTCCTTTTTGTTTTGCACATTGCTTTCTGAACGCAGCAGCAACATCGAGAGGGCCACAGGTTCCTCATCCTTGACATAGTATGTTTTCTGACCCCACGGAGTCTCCCACGGAGATGCATTTTTAAGAAGAAATAACAGTGTAAGTCCTACAGGGCTATTTCAGCTTGTGGCTGAAACGACCGTATAAATGTCTCCATAGAGCTTGATGTTTCATACTCGTTTCTTTAGGGGGTTAGAAAAATGTGATGATCATCTACACCTCATGGTCTGCCCTCCTCCGCCTCCTGCACAGTGTCGCTGGTGGGTGATAGAACCCAGACCTTTGCTGACCTAATTTCTTGCGCACCTGAGTCGTGTGGGTGACTCAACCACATCAGACTCGCTGTTCCCCACCAGAGAGTTAACATCTTGTTAATCCAGGTGTGCAGCAACATACGGTTAAGACACATGGTTTTATACACCAGCTTTTTCTTTTCTTTTCTTTTTAAAAAAAGTATGCTTCAGAAAATGTTCTTTGCTTATGCTCCGCATATATTTGATTTCAACAGCAGACATCCTTTGTCAACGGTGCCGTGCTCTTAATATGAAACATCTCTGGCAAGGTGAAAGCATGGATGTTTCTCATGGAAAAATGCTTCTAGGGAGCTGTTAACACTCAAGTAGTGGCAGAAATGATTTAATGTTATAGAAACGCTCCTTGTACTAGAATCATAGAATGGTAGAGTTTGAAGAGACCTAAGAGGTCTTCTCATCCAACCCCCTGCAATGAAGGAACATCAACTAGGTCATCATACATGACAGGTGGCCATCCAACCTCTGCTTAAAAATCTCCAAGGATGGAGAGTCTACCGCTTCCCAAGGGAGTCTGTTCCACTGTCGCTGTTCTTGTGTTGAATATATGCTATATGGTAATTAATGGACCTTGTTGTTGTTCAGTCGTGTCCGACTCTTCATGACCCCATGGACCAGAGCACACCAGGCACGCCTATCTTTCACTGCCTCCCGCAGTTTGGCCAAACTCATGCTAGTCGCTTCGAGAACACTGTCCAACCATCTCATCCTCTGTCGTCCCCTTCTCCTTGTGCCCTCCATCTTTCCCAACATCAGGGTCTTTTCTAGGGAGTCTTCTCTTCTCATGAGGTGGCCAAAGTACTGGAGCCTCAACTTCAGGATCTGTCCTTCCCGAAGTTGAGGCTCCAGTACTTTGGCCACTTTGGCCATTTATGGACGTAATAGGTATCTAAAGCCATTTGCCCACGTTGCCATGCAACCAGTCCCTGCAGAATGTAGGCAACCTATATATAGAAATGAGCAAACCAGTGATATTTTAGGGAGCAGGCTAGCAGGCGGGGCCCATTACTTACATCATAGGAGCCTACACAACACAAAACACTGTTGCTGTATGTAGGTTTTATTTTATTTGTTTTTTTATCTCATATTTTGGAAATGTACATCCAAGTTTTTTTTCCTTTAAATTTTTTTTGGGCCCCCAAGAGAGTGGGGCCCTAAGCTATAGCTTGTTCAGCTTATATGTAAATCCGGCAATGGCCTCAGGGGGTGCCACAACAATGACGTACAACGGAGAGCGAGAGGCGGGGTGTGGGAGCCAACTTTTGGCATCTCACAGGGTTCTACTGATATTTTAAAACCCAAAGCCCACCACTGGTAGGGAACCAGGCCGTCTGTTTCCAGTGTTTCTCATTTAAAAAGCAAGCAAACATGGACACCCATTTGTAATAACGCTTCCTTATGTCTCCAGGGCAAGTTGCTGGCAACCAGGGGATGATGGAGACGCTCTTTCCTCCGTCAGCGAAGACTGCTTGTATTTGAACATTTATGTCCCACCTAATACTGTAAGTACTAAATCAGGGACACCTCTTTCCAGTTGTTCTTCATGCACAGCAGCACTGGGCTGCTGCTGCTATCAGCGGTAGATTTCGGTCTTTTCAGTGGCACCCTTTGCGAGGTCAAAAGTTGCTGCCCTCCGATCCTTTTGCCTTCAGTTCTGCTCAATTTGCTGCCTTATAGGTGCAAAGACATGCAGCGCCCAGCGTGGAAGAATTGGTTGCGCTGCCCTAAACCTGCCTCTGTTGGTGTGGGAGGGGGAGAAACTCGATTTCCCATTGCCCTTTAATGAGACACTACATGAATTGCACTCCTCGAACTGATATGTGAGCCCTTCGGCACAGCAACCCATCGAAACAGCCCTTCTCTGAATTTTGTGGCGCAGTTCGTCAGCCAAGCAATGCGTGCAAAAGCGTACCTCTTAAGGGAAAGTTTGGAACTCTAGTGAAACTAAGAAATGTGTGTATTTGTGAAACTACATACATTAGTGAATCTAACATGCAGGATAGCAGGGGAAATTGCTCACTTAACTATATGCATTGGGGGAAATTGTGTGTGGAAATATGCATATCAGGAGAAATTTGTTTTACGAGAAAAATGTTGATGGATTTTCATGGGGGATTTTAAATAAATAAATTTGCAAACCGATGCAGAAATGTAAGGAAGTGAACTTTAGACTGGTACATGCAGCTCTGTCCTTTAACACCGTGCTGATACTTCCTAACCCCCCGCCCCCCAGCACATCCACTACCCCCTCGTTCTGTCCAGTGGTAGGGCTCGCCCTATGGGATGGTTCCAATTGAAAAGGCTCCCTTCAGCTTCTTTAATGTAACAAAATTATGAGAGATCAAACCAAGGATCTCAAACAACCTGGCTCTTTATTGACCTTGAACTCCCATCGTACACCGTTTGATGGAGAGAGGGGGCTCATTAGTCTTTACAATAAAAATAAATATATTAGGCAATATTGGGTGGTAGTCATACTCAAAGCAGAACCTCAGTGTCAATAGATTCAAGTTCATTTATTTCAATGGGTCTGCTCTGAATACAATGAACGTTGGAGATCACCCATAATCTGTGTCTCCTTAAGGTTGGGACAACATGAGGGATGAAGGGAATGGAAAGGGTTTGTAGGAAAGAATGAGGAGCAATGAAATATCTAAGAATGTATTTGAGAGCAGCTATAAGAGATTGTATGGGGTTGTAAACATTCATATTGTAGTTTAAGCAAAGGGGTTTGTCAGGAAGTCGGTTCAGAGGATTTGGAAACATGGTTTGTGAAGATTAAACAGGGGAAACCCTGTGTTTATTTTTTTATTTTTTGGTTTTTTTTGGGGGGGGGTTCCTTTTCTTTGTCCCCCCCCCCCCTTTTCGTTTTTCTTTATGGTGATTGTTATGGTAGATTGTAACTTGTCATCTAGTGTGAAAGTAAGATACAGACAACTAAAATATTATTGTAAATAACTTTATTGGTACTGAAAGGATATCTGTTCATATCTGTTGTTTGATGTATCTGGAATTCTGGAATTTTGTTTTGTGGAAAATTTAAATCATGCAATTAAAAAATAATTAAAAAAAAAAAGGTTGGGACAACATGAATGGATATTACCTGTGGCTCCTTTAGGTTGACCTCAGTTCTCTTTACTCCAGTGATGGCCAAACTCGGCCCTCCAGCTGTTTTGGGACTACAGTTCCCATCCATCCCTGACCACTAGTCCTGTTGTAGTCCAACAACAGCTGGAGGGCCACGTTTGGCCATCACTGCGTTAGTCATTCTACTGTAGACTCTTTCCAAACGTTGACTGATTTCATTTCTCTGCCTGTTGCTATCACAGGGTGGAAATCTACCTGTGCTGGTGTTCTTTCACAATGGTGTAAGTGGTGAGGATGTCAAGGCTCAGAGGACACTCATCGATGGCTCATACCTAGCTGGAACTGGCAATGTCATTGTTGTAACAGCGAACTACCGAGTTGGAGTCTTTGGCTTTCTAAGCACTGGTATGTCATAGACCTTGTTGGACACATAAGCGGTAGATGAAACCAGGACTTTGCTGTGTGTAGGGGTTGTGTGGTTTGGATTAAAAAAACATGGAAAGAGGTCTGCTGGATCAGATCAAAGGCCCATCTAGTCCAATGTCATGATCCCACAGTGACCAACATGATGCCTATGGGAAATCCATAAGCAGGACATGAGTACAACAACATTTCCTCCTCTTGTGCTCCTCAGTAACTAGTATTTAGAGGCCTACTACCTCCAGTCTAGTGACCCAGGTAGCACTGTGACTTAAACCACTGTGCATAGGACTTGCTGATCAGGTCAGCAGTTTGAATCCCTGCGATAGGGTGAGCTCCCGTTGCTCGGTCCCAGCTCCTGTCCACCTAGCAGTTCGAAAGCACGTCAAAGTGCAAGTAGATAAATAGGTACCGCTCTGGCGGGAAGGTAAACGGCGTTTCCGTGCGCTGCTCTGGTTCGCCAGAAGCGGCTTAGTCATGCTGGCCACATGACCCGGAAGCTGTACGCCGGCTCCCTCGGCCAGTAACACGAGATGAGCGCCGCAACCCCAGAGTCGGACACGACTGGACCTAATGGTCAGGGGTCCCTTTACCTTTACCTCCAGTCTTGGGGGGTAGTTTCAGGACAACAAAAGGCTAAGGAGTAAACCCTACACAAATCCAGAGAAGAGTCTCTAAGGTGCTCTGAAGCATTGTGGGATATTTAAAATGGCAGTTCATAGCCAACCAAGGCAGGTGTCGTCATCACCAGGGAACCAGTGGATTCCATCCCCCTCCCTCAAAATAAGCATCCTATTTAGACTGTCCCAAGTGTATGTCCTTATTGGTCATGAAGATACTTATTAAATATATGTCTTGTTTACTCGCTCAATGCTTTAACACTATTAATGTAGCTTGCAAGGCAGTTTTCTGTAGTATGAATAAGAAGGAAGTGTCGCAACTCTGTGTAGCTCTCCAGCAACTGTGTCTTCCAGCCGCAAAGCGTTATTTTTGGCCTTCCCTTCCCATTTCAATGAACATCTTGCAATTTTGTTGTTGTTGAATGCCTTGCGTAGACTTCTCTGCTCTTGCATTAATCAATGGCAGCAAAGGCACCAGAGTCAATCTGTGGTGAGGCAGAAGGCAACAGTTAAGCTTAGCTTGGTCCGATAGATTGTGGCACATCATTGTTGTTATTTCATCTTCCCCTTTTATTATTTCTGAGAAATTTCTTCCTTCTCCTTTTCTACGCTTCTGCTGAATTTTGCCCAGCAAAGACCTACAAGCAGTATTTCCTTCCGCCATCTCTCTCTCCCCCCCTCTCACACACAGTTCTCTTAAACACCTGCACCTCCTCCTTACCCCAATTTTATCATTATGTCTGCCCTTACCAGTTCTATTGCCGAAAGAGGTTTCCTTACGCGAGTCAGGTCATTGGTCCATCTAGCTAAGTATTGACTGTTCGCAGCTCTCCATCAGGCAGGAGATATCTTCCACTCCTACCTGGAGATGCCAGGAGTTGAACTGGGATCTCCTGCATGCAGTCATGCTGGATTCCACCCAACATTGTGGGCACCCAGCGCACATGTGTGATGTCACACATCGCTGCCACAGTGGAAGGGCCTGACGGAGCCCCCCTGCCTCAGTGGAAGGGCCAGACGGAGTGTCCCGATGCATTGGGTCGCCCGACCGGGCACCCACAGTAAAAAAAAAATGTGGGTGGCTTGGCACCCACGGTCCCCCAGAGATGGCACTTAGGTCTGTAGGCAAAGCAGATTCTCTACAGTTTGCTGTGGCTGTTTCCCAAGGAGAGGAGGAGAGCCAGTGTGGTGTAGTGGTTAAGAGTGGTAGACTCATTAATCTGGGGAACCGGGTTCGCGTCTCCGCTCCTCCACATGCAGCTGCTGGGTGACCTTGGGCTAGTCACACTTCTCTGAAGTCTCTCAGCCCCACTCACCTCACAGAGTGTTTGTTGTGGGGGAGGAAGGGAAAGGAGAATGTTAGCTGCTTTGAGACTCCTTCGGGTAGTGATAAAGCGGGATATCAAATCCAAACTCTTCTTCTTCTTCTTCTTCTTCTTCTCTTCTTCTTCTTCTTCCCCAACATGTCCTCTCGAACTGCGGCAAGATTGTGCCCTGGACAGGTGCCAGAAAATAAGACACTGTCCTTGGTACTTTTGGACAGTTGGAATGTGTTGGCTCTGCTCTACCCCACTGTCAGAGTCGGTACGCCTCTGAATAATTGCTAGGAACTGCAAGTGGAGAAAATGCTCTTGAGTTCAGGTTTGGTTTGCGGGCTTCCAATACCGGCATCTGCTTGGCCGCTGTGAGAACAGCATGCTAGACCAGATGGGCCTTTCGCCTGATCCAGCATCGCCCACCTTGTATTCTTATCCGTGAGAAATCAAGAATTGAAATTAATTTTGAGAAATGAACTTGCAAGGTGGATAAGTTTCGTGATTAGAGCAAACGGAGAATTGTATTGTGTGGCCAGTGCATCCAACTTCTCCTACTGGAAAACACAGGTGCATCTCCTCCTCTATGCTGCCATCAGAATCGTGCAGCTAATATTATTTCCTATGCAGCCGTTGGTACAAAATCTGCATTTGAATTTAGGAAGCACGAGTGTCCAAGGGGTGTAAATTGCATGCCAGGAGCCCAGAAGAAAATGGACGTAGCAGGAGAAATGGTTAACAGGGAGGATAGAAGCACATGGCCAATGTTAATTATTCCTGCAGCTGCTTTGAAATCCAGCCATTTTAAATGTGCCTAAATATAGAGGTAAAAGCCTGAACGCATAGTCCTGCTTGTGGGCTGAAAACAGCATAATAGCATGGTACTCCAGGGGAATTTTGTTCCCTTATAATAATAATAAAAATGCTACTTTATTATATGATGATGATCATGCTGATTCTGTTCTGCCGACTGTGTGAAAATATATTCAGGTACCTTGTTAACCCTTGAGACTAGCAAACCAAGGTTGGATTTGAAATAACCAGCCAAGATTTGAAATTTGGTGCATTCCTCCACCTGCCCTGCCTGCTGTCTTGATGCGTCTTCCTTTCCCGCTTGTCTGTTCATCCTCTGACATCTTCAGCTGCTTACAGCCTGACTTATACATAGGCTACCTGTTTCCCTCCATTCCCCCTTCCCCCAGCTTGTTGCTTCCTCTCAAGTCCCAGCCTCTCAGTTCCCTCTCAACATTCGGATGTCACACTAAACCATGGTTTAGCAGCCATTCTCAACCTTGGGTCCCCAGATGTTTTTGGCCTACAACTCCCATGATCCCTAGGTAACAGGTCAGGGATGATGGGAGTTGTAGTACAACAACATCTGGGGACCCAAGATTGAGAGAGGCTGGTTTAGTGCAATGTGAATGAGCTGCAATGGGAGTTGGGCTTCTTAATTCCCATCTCTCCTCTCACAGAAGTTTCTTGCCATGTTGTCCAGACTCACAACTGTGATCAGTGTTAACTGCGGTTAGTTCTGGCCTTTACATATTTGTAGTTGTGTTTTATCTCCTATAAGTACAGCGATAACATCTTTTTTCCATTCATATTCTCTCCCCCACCCCACCTCTCTCTGCAGGTTCCACGGTGGCAAGTGGAAACTGGGGGCTTTTGGACCAGGAAGCAGCTCTAAAATGGACCCAGAAAAACATTGCAAGTTTTGGAGGAGACCCCAGTCAGATTACAATCGCAGCTGATCGCAGCGGAGCAGATGTTTCCAGCATTCACCTGGTTACAGGGGCTGTGGATTCTGGGCTCTTCAAGAGGGGGTTGCTGATGGTGAGTACCAATTCTCTCAGATTGTGGTGTGTGGGGGGGGGGAGGTTGGGTTCAGTTGACACTGAAAGGCAAATCCATCAATGTGCATTTTCTGCAACAAGAACTGAGTCAATGTCACCCTTCAAAATTCGCTCTTTTGTGAATTTTGCAGTGCAGTTCTTCAGAGGAGTCATCTGTACAAAAGTGCACATTCAAGAGTAAATGTGCATAAAAATGCATATATTAGTCAAAATATTATTAAAATGTGTATATCGGGTAAATTTGTGTATATTATGAGAAATTCACCTTAAAATGCTGCTGAATTTTCATGCAGACTTGCTTTAAAAAAATCAAGGTGATGTGGAAATGTGAGAATTGAACTTAATAGTGGAAAAATGAGAAATTGATATGTATTCGCCCATCCCTTATGGGAGAGTGCCATTTCTTCCAAAGACAGCTGCTTTAGTGTAGTTCAGATGTATGTGAAACGTATGGTAGTCTTTTACCCACAGAAATCTGTTTGTTTAATAATGTTTTATTACTTGGGTTTTTTGGTTTTTTTTACACCTTTATACACGTTTTCCTCAGCTTCACCCAAGGCTCATACACTGTTACACAATTTACATTATACAAGGGCATCACCCACATAAATAAGTTTATATACGCATATTTGGGACCTCTGAGAGTTATGTAGTTAATAACTCCAGTTATTAACTAAAAACATGCTGGCTCTGGATTTCATAAGGCAGAACCTAATCCGGATTTGATTTAGGCAAGTCTGCAAGCACAGCAACAGCTGGACTACTTTGCTTGAAACCGTAGATTTTCTCTACATTAAAAAAACAAACAAAAAAACCCCAGGGCATCAGGGAAAAAGGTTCTAACTGACTTGTCTCCCTGTGTTAGTTTTCTTCTTACATGGAATTGTAAAAAAGAAATGATTCTTCCGGCCGCACTCTGAGGTCCAGGGTAGGACCGTACCACCTGATTTTGCTAAGCAAAATAACCCCGCACTTTGGATTATCTGAAGCTATGTGACGAACGCTCCTTTGTGTGATGAACACTGCTAAAGGTCTTGTGTGGACTGGCCAGGTCAGAGGAAGGCCTGATGTTTGGGGGGGGGGAATTCCTCAGGGCAGAAGATTAAGATCTGATAATATTCCAGTTCTATGACCTAAAATGCATGTGATGGTGTACTGCTGCGCATAACTTGTGCCTATTATAAATAGACTGTGCATTGTGGGGGGAGAACTGCCTTTGACTTGGATAAGAGCCTATAGAAATAGTAACTAGCCAAACCCGAACGACCTGGTGGATACACGTTTCTTTGTTCTCGCAACCAGAGCCATTCCTGAAAAAGCTTTCCTTATCAGTCGGCGTCTACTGCTTTTCGCTGTACACTTTAAGCCCAGTCTCCAGGCTCTGTCCCCGAGGACATGGTCTCTTGTGGACTGAAAAAAAAATGGCGGTCGCGTTATCTCCCAACAGTGCAAAAATTTTGTCGTTTGAACATGGAGTATCTTAAGTTTCTTCCTGGCCACCTTCTGCTTTATCAGGATCGGTTCTCATGATAAATGAAGGGTGGTTCGAACTTGTTCCGTAATATGACAGACCGGCTTTTCTGCTTCCTGTTGTTTGTGTAAGAGTCAGTTTCTCCAGTTAGGGCAAGATAGGAGCTGATGCTGTTCCTCAGCCCAAAGCTCAGGCCAGAGTCCTCTATTCCAAGAATGTCTACAATGTCACTGTCATCTTCAGTTGATCTTTAAAAAGAAGAAGGAGAGGTTGTTTATTGTCTGAGGTATTGACACAAAATAGGGTACCTCAACTGCCTTGGCTTCTTTGCAGTTTGGCTTAATGCAGTTGGCATCCCCAACATTCGGCCCTCCAGATGTTTTGAGATTACAATTCCCATCATCGCCGACCACTGGTCCTGCTAGCTAGGGATCACGGGAGTTGTAGGCCAAAACATCTGGAGGGCCGAAGGTTGGGGATGCCTGAGACAGACAAATGGGTCAGGGAACGTAGCACAAAATGGGTTTGTGTGTCCCCGGGCCATTTTGTGTTGTGCCACCCATGTTGGTCCTCTCCTGGTCTAACATTTGGACCCAAAGGAAATCGGCAAGAACATTTCTGAAACTGGAACTAGAGATGGTTTCTCGTTGAAGAATAATGGTTTATCCTGCTTCAAAACCTGGTTTCTTTCTTACCCTAATGATATCATTGTGGTGTGTGTGTTTTTGTTTTGTTTTGTTTTTGAAGACAGAAATGCATATGCTCCAAGCCATCAAGTCAATGTATCCATGTAGCATTTGCAGAGTGTTTTGGCTGGTTATAACTAAGTTGGGGACATCATGTGTATGCACATTGTAATGGATTGGTCCTAGGTTGAGGGCTTCGGAGTATCCCCATGGAGTTAAGAGTTAAGTTGCACTCTGTTAGAGTGACAGTTCGCTGTTGGGAGGCGGGACATTCCGCACTTTAAAAGGAGGGAGCAGCCGTTGAGAGAGGGGGAGTGGGCGGAGGGAGAGTGGTGACTGGAAGGTGAGAGGGTGTGGGGGCCAGGATAGTGGTGGTTAGGTTTGAAATAATGTTGTTCAACTGAAGGAAGATATGCTCTATCGTAACTAAGCTTGTAAACAAAAGAAATATTATGACTGTTACGTTTGGTGAAAAATAAAGCCTTGTTCTTGTTGTGCCGAGACATATCGTCGATCATTTGATCCAGCAAGTTAGGAGGGCTCAAGAGAGGGTGAACTCGGAGAAGTGGACCCAAAGACTTACAGGGTGAAAAGTTAGGGAGTTACACTAAGGAGGGTGCAGGGACTAAAAGCCTAGAAGTGCCACATAGTTGCCCTGTGAGCTGAGGTAACAGTAGCAGGGAGGGATCAAACGTGAGTGAAGCCCTGGACTATAGGCCAAAAGGACTTTACATCCCAGTAGCCCAGAGCCAAGCCTATAACCGGCCACGGTAGCTGGATTGGAGTACCCTTGTTACTACAGGACCCCGAGTGGAGGGGGGGGAATGTTGACAGTTTAGACGGACCTCGAAGTACAGGTGGGGTGGCTGTGTAAGAGTACACGGCACGCCACCACAGAGAAATAAATAGTAACAGGGGGGATTTGAGAGGGGTTCCGTCGCACACATATGCACATGCTACAAAAGTGTGGTGGCTTCTCTGGTAAGGGTTTGCTTGACATAAATCATGCAGGCAACCCTTTGTAAAAAAAAATAATAACTCTGACATCCACACAACAGAATACTGTATGAAACAGGCTTCAGTGAGAACATGACTTAGAGTGTGCAAAGGGATTGTTAAATTATTGTATCACTGAGTAGGTGTGGGTTCAACAAAATAATCAGCCACTGCCTGTCGTCGTCTCCTGAATTTCAGTTTCCAACCCCTTTATTCCCCCCCCGCTTTTCAGATATTTATTTTAGCACCCCCCTTTTTTTGTCTACAACATCAGAAAAGGAATAAACTAGGCACAGAAGTGTAAATTCTGGAGTCCAAAACTCAGTCCCACTATTGCACATGTCGTACGAAGCATGAATGCTTTAGCAAGCTTATATTGGTCAAACAGAGTAATTTATTCCACTTGCAGAACTGGGGTTTTGTAGCTGCAGAATCTCAGAGCACCACCTGCATTGAAATAGCCCTCCAGACCTTTATGGACGACAACTCCCTTAATTCCTGACCATTGGGCCAGGACTGATGGGAGTTATAGTCCAAAACATCTGGAGGGCGCTGAGTTGGGGAAGGCTGGCATCAGCTGCCCCGGCCAAACATTACCTCTGCTTATCCTTCCACGAGAAGGTCTTGCTGCGCATCACGACGGGGGTTTCTTGGTTCCTCGGCTCTTGATTCCTTACTTCGTTGCTGCTCGTGTGTTGGGTGAGGCAGGGATTGGTCAGTGTGCAGCAGAGGCCATCGGCTACCTCTGGAAGAAGAAACGGGCGCAATATGAGTTGTGAGTCAAAATGGTCTCTGCCTCTTGCAATGTTTTTGTTTGTTTCTTGGTTATGTTTCCACCCCATCTTTTCAGTTCAGTAACTCCCAGGGCAGCTTACAGTGAGAACATTAAAGATGAAATTAATTCCTTAATGTTTCTGTGTCTGAGCTGGCAGGGTTGCTGGAAACTACAAGAGGGGAGGGGTCCCAATTGTGGGTTTCCCACAGGCATCTGGTTGGCCACTGTGAGAAGAGGATGCTGGGAGAGATGACCCATTGGTCTCTTGATCCAGCAGGTCTCTTCTTAGGTTCTTGAAAACAGGCATAATGTTGGAAAGATGACTGTGATTTATACAGACCACACTGCTTACAGCACAGCTGGAGTAAAGCAAGAACTCTGCTGCTCTTTCGTTTTGTTGCTGAAAAGAGAGAGGCAGTGTGGCGTAATGGTTATAGTGTTGAACTAGGACCTGGGAAGGCAGGGTTCGAATCCCCACTCAGCCAGGGGGCTCTCTGGGTGACTTTGGGCCATTCAGCATCTCTGTGTATGGGGCGGGGGAGAAACCTCTCTCTGCAAAACAGGCTAGAACTGGCTACAAAATAAGCTGTCGATCGACGTGTCTCTTCCACTTTTTCACATCCTCTATTGCAAACTTTAAAAAAGCAAAAGCAAACAGCTTTGAAAATGCATGATGAAGAATGAGATTATCACCCTGCCTTTGGGCTGTTGGATGTTTCTATCCACAAAAATGACCTAAATATAAGTGGGCTGCCTGTTGATATTTATCTAGCGCCAAGCTGTGAAGCTGTGTTCCATTCTCCTTTCCCGCATTGTGTCAGCCACCACTGAGTTCTGAGAAAACACATGGCTTCTAGGCAAATGTTGTGGCTTCACACTATGCAGAATGCATGTGATATTGACATTAATGGCCAAACGTTTGCATTGTGTTTCCCCCCCGCAGGAAGGCTCCTCCCACTTTCGTTCTCTTTGTTCTGAGGGGCACATTCTGCCACTCGGAAGTGGTGTTGCCTTTTGATGGCGAGATCTTGCGAGCGTGCAGTGAGCTTTCAGCATCACAGCATTCTAATCGGCCCCAGAGCTCACGTAGCTCAGATTACAGGTGTCAAGTTTGCAAATAATAATCCCTGAGAAGTGCATTGTGGAGACTAGCCCTGCTGAGGTACAGTGGGATTGTGCTTTCCACACTGCAATGCACATAATTGTTGCATCTTTTAAAAGGTTGTTTCGTCATTTAGCCGTGTCTGACTCTTCGTGACCCCATGGACCAGAGCACGCCAGACACTCCTGTCTTCCACTGCCTCCCACAGTTTGGTCAGACTCATGTTGGTAGCTTCGAGAACACTGTCCAACCATCTCATCCTCTGTCATCCCCTTCTCCTTGTGCCCTCCATCTTTCCCAACATCAGGGTCTTTTCCAGGGAGTCTTCTCTTCTCATGAGGTGGCCAAAATATTGGAGCCTCAGCTTCAGGATCTGTGACCTTCCAGTGAGCACTCAGGGCTCATTTCCTCCAGAATGGATAGGTTTGATCTTCTTGCAGTCCATGGGACTGCAGGGTGTGCAAATATCATATTGGGTGAACCCGTGTCTGATTTCAGCACTGAGCTAGGGGGGAGCTTTTCCTCAAAGCTGTTGCCTCTTCCTTGTGAAAAGCGATGCCTCTCCTTTTTGTCTGTTTTCTTTTACTTGCACCCCTCTGCAAAAGGGAGTGGAAGTGCCCACAAGAGAATGAGTGCTGAGGGAAGAGGGAAATGACCCCTGTTGCCAAGGAAATCTGGCTGATCACCTTTGCCCCCAGTCCAATTGTGCGGGGATGAAAATGAACACTGGAATATGCGTCCCGCTTAAAATAATGCAGTGGATATGGATTTCACCTGCACCTGTAGGTGCTTCTGAAATAATAATAATAATAGTAATAATAATAATTAATAATAATTTATTTCTATCCCACCCATCTGGCTGGGTTTCCATAGCCACTCTGGGCAGCTTTCAACAGAACATTAAAAACATCAAACATTAAAAGCTTCCCTAAACAGGGCTGCCTTCAGATGTCTTCTAAAAGCCAGATAGTTGTTTATTTCCTTGACATCTGATGGGAGGGTGTTCCACAGGGCGGGTGCCACCACCGAGAAGGCCCTCAGCCTGGTTCCCTGTAACCTCACTTCTTTCAGTTAGGGAAATGCCAGAAGGCCCTCAGATCTGGACCTCAGTGTCTGGGCTGAACAATGGGGGTGGAGACCCTCCTTCAGGTATACTGCGCCAAGGCCGTTTAAGGCTTTAAAGGTCAGCACCAACAGTTTGAATTGTGCTTGGAAATGTACTGGATTCAGCCTCCGCTTCCTGCCGGTGGAGAGATCCCACTGCTGCAGCATCCCTGATGGGATGGCTAACCTATCTGGGATACTGCCTTTCGTTCTTCCTCATTGCATCGCTCTCAACAAGATGTGGAGTTAGAATCATAGAATTGGTAGAGTTGGAAGGGTCCACCGGTGTCAACTACTCCAACTCCCTGCAAAGCAGGAATCTTTTGCCTAGCATAGGGCTCAAACCCACAACCCTGAGATTTGCATGCTCTAGTAACTGAGCTTTCCCAGAGTTGGTGAGCTTATTCACAATCTTCTACTGCTAGTTGCACCCAGCTACATGTAACTGCTGTCGGCACAGGGCCAAAATCTTTATGTGCAATGTTAGCAGGCCATCAAACCATCAAAACAGGATGTGTTGTTCGCATCGCCCCAGAAACAGGAACATTGTTCTCCCCCCCCCCCTGCTCCCACCCACATTCAGACTGAGGACAAATGTGAGTACTGTACATACATAGTTAGCCACCAGTGGTATCATTACATAGCTATATCTTTTTGGCTCTGAATAGTTCCTGGTCATGATCTTGTTCACCTTGGTAGACAGGCGAATCACAATGAAGGACCCTTCCAAAATCTTTGAAGTAGCAGCATTGCAGGGGGAGTTGACTAGGCAACTTTACAATTCTATGATTTTTATACTGGGGCTACAAATAAGGGCGAAGGGTCCTGGCTCAATGGTGGAGAATGAAAAAGGTTCCAGGTTCAATCCATGGCACGCAGGGCTGGCAGTGTGCCTTGCCTGAAACCCTGGAGAGCTCCTGCCGGTCAGTGCTGGCAATACTGAACTACATGGACTCCATAGCATTATTATTCTAGATTGATTAGTTTCATGCTTCATGCAAGTCACCCAAAGCAACTGTCAAACACTAAAACCAGCTGCAACAATCAATGGAAACCTTAAAAGCTCCACATCCGCACAAATAAAAGACAGGTCCTTTCAGAGCCTGCCCAACCAGAAGTGGAAAGGCAGTTTTCCTAAAATTAAAAACAACATATTTCTAAAGCAGGGGGGTTTTCAGGGGAGTTTAAACCGTTCCCAAGAGCCCACTGTTCATGTAAGAAGTGATTGCATATAAGAGTTTGGCACAATATTGGCACATCCACGAACTTGTGGAGCGTAGGAAGAGAATATCTTGCAAAACTGGATACTTGTTTCCTGCAGACTCATAGTTTGACCCTTGGGTGACTGTTATGCAATGGCCACTAACTAGGAGGCAAGCAAATCCTGTCCCTGTGCCTCTGCACATCTTTCAGCACGCTGACATACGCAATTGGATCTGCAGCCTTGTCAAAGCAGAATAACTGAGCATCCCATGGGGATTACCATTTGCAATTGTGCATCATGTTTCTCCACTCAAAAGCCAAGGGAACTGTATGAATTAAAGCAGACTTATGCGGTGAGCTGTGTTTCTGAAAGCTTGAAAATGTGCCTCCTTACCAGAATAGTGATTTACAAGGTCCTCAAGGCACTGGAAGGTTTGCCGAGGAGAGATATAATACCAGTTGTTTGGCAGGCGGAAGATTCTGTAATGTTTCACTTGTACGTGCCGGACTGACAACGAATAGAAACCTAGAGAAGGGAGAAGAGTCAAACAATCATCCATTTGTCTGGATACTGAGAAACCCGGGAGCAGTTAAGACATTTTAGAGGAATAGAGACACTGCAAGCACACCTTGTTTTTATCCCATTTGGCTTGTCATGCCAACCTCTAAAGAGTAATTGGAATCAGAGCTTGGTGGGGACAATTCCTTATTATAGGCTGCTATGGATGCCTTGGTAGAGCCCACCCCCCCATTCCCAGGATTCCCAAGGAAAGGGGAAAACTGTTAACCTAGCACAGGAATTACAGGACCAATGGCTCTCCAGATCCCAAATCCCTCTAACATGGGATGAAAGGAGTCATAGGCAGGGCTGCATTTTACTCACCCCAGACTTTGGACTCAGCTATACAGCTGCAAATACAATGTTTTAAGTGTGTTTTAAGTGCATTATAAAAATGTGACACTAGAGGGCGATGGTGAGCTAATGGCAAATTCAATATACTTTTATTATTATTCCAGTTACAGGTAGGTAGCCGTGTTGGTCTGCCATAGTCAAAACAAAATAAAATAAAATAATACCTTCCAGTAGCACCTTAGAGAACAACTAAGTTTGTTCTTGGTATGAGCTTTCTTCAGAAGAAGTGTGCATGCACACGAAAAGTGTTTTTTAAAATATATATGTGGAGATTCAGGCCTAGTCAAAACCTTCATTATAGCTGGGGACCTTTTTGCTACCATTGGATTTTCACGGTCACTGTGGCACGTGAAGTAAAAGCTCAGAGAGCTCAGCTGCGGCAACTTTTGAAATATTGGACATGCCTTTTTGTGGCCCAAGTCAGAAGGCTGGTGTTAAGCTTCAAAGCTCTTAATTGTTGGGGTTCAGGTTATACAAAGGACAACCTTTACCCATATGATTCTGCCCATTGGCTGCCAGTTTGTTTCTGGGCCCAATTCTGGGTGCTCTCATTAGGTTCTAAATATCTTCAAGACCTGCTCCTTGCCTACAGACCCTCTTTGGTGTTAAAACCAGCCAAATGGGCTCTCTTAGTAGTTCCTGTGGGTAAAAAATAATAGTTAAACTCAACCTCAGACGCTCTGCTCATTTGACCACTAGTAAGATCAATTAGATTAGCGGGCATGAGCAATAGGGCATTTTCGGTGGTGGCCCCTGTGGTTGTGAAACTTCTTTCCAGCTGAACTGTACATGGCCCTTGCAGTGCAGGCCTTCAAATAAGTCTTTAAAATGTATCTGTTCCGCACTTCATTTCCCTACTGGGTGGTTTTTGTGCTGTCGGTTCTTTGAGCCTTCAAGCTGTCCTAGAATCATAGAATTGTAGAGTTGGAAGGGACTCCAAGGAAATCTAGTCCAATCCCTACAGTACAGGAATCCTTCCTACAGCTGTCCCTGAGTGGACTCGAACCACCAGCCTTCAGATTAACAGCCAGACACAGTGACCCATTGTGCCACAGAGATATATGGAAACTTTCATGGTGCAGCTGAGACCTCTGTCTTAAAGCTGCCTTTTATCATTATCGTTTTGTGATTAATGTACCTTAATATATTCCATTTCCCCCCAAATTCCAGCCTAAAAACACCCAAATTAAATAATAATAATACAGCATTTAAGTCAGTCTGAAATACAGTATTTAAGCCTGCTGTTCTCTAGATGTTTGGACCTCCCATTTGAAGCTTTCGAGTGCCTACAAACCACATTATTTCCCTCAAAGAATTCAGGGCACTGTAGTTTACCTCTCACACGGTTACGATTCCCAACAACGCTTAACAAGCTACGGTGCCCAGAATCCTTTGAGGAAAGGAAAGTGATTCGAACGTGCTTTGAAGGTATATAGTGTGTACACAGTCATGGTCCAAAACATCTGGACGACACCAGGTTTGCGAAGTCTGGCTTAAACTGCTCTTAAGAGGAAGTATCAGACAGAGAAGTGGCAAAAGTTGAAAGCAAAATCTCATTTTCTCACCTTTCGTTGTTTCGCTCTTTCTAATCATGAACGAGCCAATTCTGGTATTGGGAAGCAGCAGAAGTTCTTCAGCTTTTTCCCTTCCCAGACCTTCAAATAACCAACTGTAGGAGAAGCGAGACTGAGTGAAAAGGCAAACGGGTCTTGTCCACAGAAATGCAGAGTTAACTAGGGGAGTACCGTATAATGTATTTTTTAAAAAAAAATAAATTAAAATTTTTATTGAAAAAAATTAATATTAAAACATAGTAATAGACACATACATATATACATTCTCCCATACATTGTGTAGAAAATGATTGGTTATGAGTATAAATAACATTTTACATTCCTTCTCACCCCTCTACCACTCTTAACCTCCACCACCACCCCACCTCACACAGTGCTGGGCTTCCAATCTTCTCAGCTGCAATATCTTCTATCATTTCTCTTGTATACTATTAATTATACTATTATTTTCAATACTAATATTTTGAATTCCTTCTTTTCTCCTTCTAACTTATTTTTCACACGGAACTTATTTCATTCTGATAGGAGTTCAGGTCTTTCAATAGAATTTTGTATATATCCCCTAAAGGCATTCCATTTCTCTTCCAACCTGTCCTTTGAGATCCCTCCAATATTCCCCATTATCTTAATCGCATTATGGCACTCTATTAATTTGGTATAATGTATTTTTGGTACTGTTACTTTTTTTAAAAAAAAAATCACTGCGAATGTAGACGTCCCCCAGTAGCTGGAAAATTGCTAGTTATGAATGGCAAGAGAGATGCCCCAAAATATGGTGCTTTGTGCATGTGTAGGAGAGATTTATATCAGGACGGGGAACCTGTGTCCCTTTAGACGTTGCTAGACTCCAATGCCCATCATTAGGAATGGAGGGCAAATTCAATTCAGTACACATTTTAAGTCAAAACTATCAAATCTATCAAATTCACACTTCCACAATGAAGCAGATTGGAGGGATTTGGGGGGTAGCCCTCCTCCTGAGCTGAAGTGTGATGTCAATATTCCCCCACACAAGTTGAATCAGCACCCCCCCCCCGAGTGCTATGCCCCTCTGTATTTTTTCTGTACAGAAAGCAGCATGTTTTTCTATCTACCTTACCATCTATCTCTAGGTCCATGGGTTTTGCAAGAGGTTGAGGGTGTCCAAATTGTCGCCTGCAAAGCACTGGAAAACTCGGGTTGTTCTGTTGTTGTTAAAGCACAGCGGTGGGGAGTTTTTCTTCCGTTAAAAGCTTCTCTTAATTTTTCTTAAAAAACTCCTACACAGTTCTTCTTTATCACCCCCCCCCCCGCCCATCTCTTCAGAACTCCCCTAGCAGTGTTCTAGACAGTGTTGCATTACAAGCAAAGGTTTTCTTTTTTTAGTGTGCATGCAAAAATTTACACCGCTCAGCCACCTCTTATTTATTTTAAGGCTGGAAAGAGCAAAATAAGTGGATCTGCCCTGAGCAAGAGACAACCCACACTCTCCCCACTGCTTATATGGGGTGATGGAAGAAAGTGAATCCCTTTGGCTTTCCACACAAAAAGTTTGGGTTCCTCTGCCTGTAAATTCCTTCCACTTTGGTCAAAAGATGGGAATGCTGTAGTTGGTTTTAGATTCTTCGTTATGGTGAACAAAGAAACACAGAGGTTCATTTTATACAGTGGCTCACAAGCCAAAATACCATAATTTCTAGACACATTATTCAGGTCCTTATGTATCATCTATCTATCTATCTGTCTGTCTGTCTGTCTGTCTGTCTGTCTGTCTGTCTGTCTGTCTGTCCTCTACTGTATCTGTCTGTCTGTTTGTCTAGCTTTTTTATACAGATTATGATTATTATCATTTACATTTGTATCCCACTTTTCCTCCAAGGAGCCCAAGCTGGCCTACATAGTTCTCCTCCCCATTTCATCCTCACAACAACCTTGTAAAACGAAATAGAAAATTCCTTCCAGTAGCACCTTAGAAACCAACTGAGTTTGTTCTTGGTACGAGCTTTCGTGTGCATGCACACTTCTTCAGATACACTGATACACTGACAGACTATCTGAAGAAGTGTATCTGAAGAAGTGTGCATGCACACGAAAGCTCATACCAAGAACAAACTCAGTTGGTCTCTAAGGTGCTACTGGAAAGAATTTTCTTTTCTATTTTGTTTTGACTATGGCAGACCAACACGGCTACCCACCTGTACTTGTAAAACAGGTTAGGATTATAGGCCCCAAGGTCATATAGTGAGCTTCATGGCTGAGTGGTGATTTGAACCCTGATCCCCCAGGTCCTAGTCCGACACCGCTACCTGGCACATTTATATGATGCTAAAAATACGGCTGTGCCAAGACAATACTGGGAGTTTCCTCACCCGTGGTAAACTTTCGCTACACACTTTTCTGGGATGTAGTTTTCTTGACCTGTAGTGAGGGAACGGGCTCTCCACCAGCCTCCTTCGCTGCAAGAGAGAGAGAGAGAGAGAGAGAGAGAGAGAGACATAAAATGCATGTTGAAATTTACCTAATTGTAGTGAAACAAGACGAGTGGGGAAAATGGTCTAAAATATATCCCTGTGGGTTGTGAACTCCGAGTGAAATATGAGGGATAAAGGTGATCATCAGTGAAACTACTAGACTTCCTCTTTCCACCCGTTGTATAAAAAAAGAAACTCAGTAAAGTTAATGAGACTTCCTGTTTCCAGATGAGGTAACACCTCCCCCCCCCTACAATCATATGTCAGCTGCTCATTTCGCTGTTGTCTCCGCCGGAGATTAGCAATTTACAACTCTGTCATCTGTCTGGAATACCCACATGCCCGTTACAAGAGGAAGATCGTTTCTCTGTGCTACTTTAAAAAAAAAAAAAAACTTTTATTAAATTTTCAACAATATAACAAAAACATAAGAAAAAACTATTTAAATTTAAAAGAATACAAAATACAAAAATCAAGAAAAAAAATTAACAGTGTCGACAAACCCCCCCACTATAATCACAATAATCATTCAGTCCTTAACATTGTTAACTGACTTCCTCACGTCCTCTTCTTCTGCGTTCATTGTATAGTATCGTTAGTAATTTCTTAACATTATATAATCATCTGTAACATCTTATCTTATTCTTAATCTAATTTCCTTATCAAACTTCTATCTTTCTTAATCTTATCTATTTTCCATAACTGTATCCCAACATATCTTGTAGTTCCATTCTCAAATCTCTGTACTACTTTTGGTCAAGGATGAGGAATCTCAAGTCCAGCGATCTAATGCGGCCCTCCAAGCCTCTCTGTGTGGCCCTCAAAAGTCTTCCCAGGCCACATACCAGTGTAAACAATAGATGCATGTCAGGGCAAAAAAATAATAATCTTAATTTCACATCCACTTTAAAAATATTTGGGAATGGCTGACCATTCAATAGGATGCACTCAGGTTACATTGTGCAAATAAAAAGAATAAAGTAAAGGTGATGGCATTGTTAGCATATTAATAAGAATTCCCAAAGAATGACACACACACACACACCCGCTATCTAGGGATAAAATAGGGCTGCCGTACGTACAGGTTTTCCTGGACACATCCGGAAATCGGACTGAAAAATGGCAGATTTTTGCTGAATAGGCAATATGTATGGGAAAACCCGGATGTATGGGAGGTAGATTGAAGAATACATTGTCCTTGGGTTGCTTAAAATTTTAAGGTTAATATGAAGCCACTGTGATTGTTCACATGCTAACTTTAGCAGGGCCCGAATGCTCTGGGTGATATTTGACTAAATATCCATACTAAGTAGCGCCAACGAAATCGACAAACTCAAGCAAGGCATGGCTCATTCAAATCCATAGTTTTTGGTGGGTCTACCCCGAGTAGGGCAGCCTGATACCATCCTGCTGTATATTTGACTGCAAAGCTGGGATCTTTGCAGAAACTTTTCAAGCCCCCGTACCACTGATTATAACAGGCAGACTGTTGAAGGATAGGGGAAGTAACATTTTCTGTAGCTCTCGGCACAGAAGTTGGCAGTGTAGCCCCATGGCCCGTTCTCTCATTTGAGTTGCAGCTTTTGCCCTAGGCTGCAAGTTCCCTTAGCTTTCTTTCGCGCCTCAGCAGAATCAAAACAGGAAAAGGAAAGTTCCACTAAGTGCCGACTTTCATGCTTGTGGGCTACGGTCTCCAATGCATGATTGGTACACAACAGGTAAATTTGAGCAAAACCCACCCATTTTTTTTTTATTTCTTTATAGAAAAGCAAACGTTCGTTATGAGCAAAGCCAGGGGCATTGTTGTTGTTGTTCAGTCGTTCAGTCGTGTCCGACCCTTCGTGACCCCATGGACCAGAGCACGCCAGGCACGCCTATCCTTCACTGCCTCTCGCAGTTTGGCCAAACTCATGTTAGTAGCTTCGAGAACACTGTCCAACCATCTCATCCTCTGTCGTCCCCTTCTCCTTGTGCCCTCCATCTTTCCCAACATCAGGGTCTTTTCCAGGGAGTCTTCTCTTCTCATGAGGTGGCCAAAGTACTGGAGCCTCAACTTCAGGATCTGTCCTTCTAGTGAGCACTCAGGGCTGATTTCTTTGAGAATGGATAGGTTTGATCTTCTTGCAGTCCATGGGACTCTCAAGAGTCTCCTCCAGCACCATAATTCAAAAGCATCAATTCTTCGGCGATCAGCCTTCTTTGATGGTCCAGCTCTCACTTCCGTACATTACTACTGGGAAAACCATAGCTTTAACTATACGGACCTTTGTCGGCAAGGTGATGTCTTTGCTTTTTAAGATGCTGTCTAGGTTTGTCATTGCTTTCCTCCCAAGAAGCAGGCGTCTTCTAATTTCGTGACTGCTGTCACCATCTGCAGTGATCATGGAACCCAAGAAAGTGAAATCTCTCACTGCCTCCATTTCTTCCCCTTCTATTTGCCAGGAGGTGATGGGACCAGTGGCCATGATCTTAGTTTTTTTATGTTGAGCTTCAGACCATATTTTGCGCTCTCCTCTTTCACCCTCATTAAAAGGTTCTTTAATTCCTCCTCACTTTCTGCCATCAAGGTTGTATCATCAGCATATCTGAGGTTGTTGATATTTTTTCCGGCAATCTTAATTCCGGTTTGGGATTCATCCAGTCCAGCCTTTCGCATGATGAATTCTGCATATAAGTTAAATAAGCAGGGAGACAATATACAGCCTTGTCGTACTCCTTTCCCAATTTTGAACCAATCAGTTGTTCCATATCCAGTTCTAACTGTAGCTTCTTGTCCCACATAGAGATTTCTCAGGAGACAAATGAGGTGATCCGGCACTCCCATTTCTTTAAGAACTTGCCATAGTTTGCTGTGGTCAACACAGTCAAATGCTTTTGTGTAGTCAATGAAGCCAGGGGCGTAGCAAGGTAAATTGGTACCCGGCGGCAAAAATTATTTTGTCACCCCCCCCCCCGAGGCGTAGGAAGGTCAGGTGGTACCCGGTGCGGAAAATTTCTTGTCACCCCCCATTGATTCCCCCCCTGCAAAAATGGTTTTACGTTATTTCATATTTTCTTACAAAGGAATAATAACAAGTAATAATAATAAAAAACTTTTATTTATATCCCGCCCTCCCCGGCCGAAGTCGGGCTCAGGGTGGCTAACATCAGATACATAACATTGGTATAAAATCAAACAATAATTAAATTACCTCCTAAAAACATCTCAAAATCAAATTAAAGTCTAATTAGATGGCTTTCCACAGGGTTAGGGTTGGGAACAGTAAGTGCTCCACTGAACTGAAATTTCAGCCTTCACGACATAGGAAAACAGCCAAGTAAACAGCTATTTTGGTGGAGGAGGGTCAAGATATTAACCGATATGCATGAAATTTCATATATAGCTATATAATCCCTAGTATAGTAAGATAAGACCTTTGGAGCAGGCATTTTTTTTTAAGTTTTTTATGAACCGCCCTAGTAGGGCAGTAATTGTTCCTTGATAATTTGTCACCCCCTCCATTATGGAACATGGGGCAGTCCGCCCCCTATGCCCCCCCTTTGCTACACCCCTGAGGAAAGCCCTTTGAATCACCAGAGCCATGCAAAACACCTCAGAGCCCTAACAGTGGAGCTTTCCCTGTTGCCCAGTTATTTACAAAACAGAGACTTTCGTTTGTTTCTCACACATAGGAAAAGTGACTTCACCCCCTCAGTTTCACATGCAGAGATAGAGAGGAGGGGGAATTTGTTGGAAACTACTTAAATCAGTTGCCCGTTGGTAGGGTTCGGAAACCATTTTCTCCCCCAGCTCAAATGGACTAGAACCTTGAGAGTTGTATGTTTTATTTCCAGTAGCCCATGGGAGCCCTCTGCAGCCCCTCACACGTCCCCTCACTGTTGATGCTGCAAACCAATTTTGTTTCTGCTGCCAATTTTTGTGGCACAGAGGGGATGGGGGCGCCTACCCAAATTGCATTTCTCGGCAGCACATCATTGAATAACGCGAATTTCTCAGCTGTCCTTCAATTGAATGCAAACTCTTTTTATTTTTTGAAATAAAATAAACTAGGAAGGTACTCACTCTGATATCACCCGCAATTTTTCTCCAACGTGAAATATAGGTTGGCTTATATCGGGAGCAGGGTAGTTGTCAAGGACAGCAAGGAAGTCACTTCTCTGGCCTGAAGAAGAGTGAAGGATGCAAAATATGAAGTCAGTTGAAGACTGATCAATATGTTCAGCAAAATCCAGTCATAACCTTGGTGCATCCAGAAGCAAAGACTGTTGACCAAAATCCAGTCATAACCTTGGTGCATCCAAAGCCTTGACCCAGTATACCTGAAGGAGCGTCTCCACCCCCATCGTTCAGCCCAGACACTGAGGTCCAGCGCCGAGAGCCAGTGTGGTGTAGTGGTTAAGAGCGGTGGGTTCGCGTCTCCACTCCTCCACATGCAGCTGCTGGGTGACCTTGGGCTAGTCATACTTCTTTGAAGTCTCTCAGCCCCACTCACCTCACAGAGTGTTTGTTGTGGGGGAGGAAGGGAAAGGAGAATGTTAGCCGCTTTGAGACTCCTTCGGGTAGTGATAAAGCGGGATATCAAATCCAAACTCTTCTTCTTCTTCTTCTGGTGGTTCCCTCACTGCGAGAAGTGAGGTTGCAGGGAACCAGGTAGAGGGCCTTCTTGGTGGTGGCACCCGCCCTGTGGCACACCCTCTCATGTCAAGGAAATAAACAACTATCTGACTTTTAGAAGACATTCTGAAAGTGTGGCACAGAGAATTTTTTTTTTTGAGAACCATTGGAGGCCCACATTACCCCTACCTGAGAGCTGCATAAAGGTAAAGGTAAAGGGACCCCTGACCATCAGTTCCAGTCGTGTCCGACTCTGGGGTTGCGGTGCTCATCTCGCTTTACAGGCCGAGGGAGCCGGCGTTTGTCCGCAGACAGCTTCTGGGTCATGTGGCCAGCATGACAAAGCCGCTTCTGGAAACCTGGCGAACTACCTTCCCGCTGGAGCGGTACCTATTTATCTACTTGCACTTTGACATGTTTTCGAACTGCTAGGTGGGCAGGAGCTGGGACCGAGCAACGGGAGCTCACCCCGTGGCAGGGATTCGAACCGCCGACCTTCTGATCAGAAGTCCTAGACTCTGTGGTTTAACCCACAGCGCCACCTGGGTCCCTTGAGAGCTGCATAAGCCTAGACTCTGTGGTTAACCCACAGCGCCACCTGGGTCCCTTGAGAGCTGCATAAAAACCTTTTAAAACCCTGTTTAGTTGCCATCACTTATGTGGCACCTGAATGCCATCTCCCAAAGCCTAGCTGGCAACACATCTCAGGTACATGTTCAGCCCTCTTCGCTACTAAGACTAGGCCTGCTTTTGCCACGATAGCTGCTATCTCCTGCCTCTGGGTGAAGATTTATCCTGGGCTGCTACAATCTAATCAAACGATGGGACGTTGATTTTCTTCTGTCAAACAAGCAGTACATCTTTATCTTGCCAATAGCCTAAAAATAGTTTGAGGCTTAAAAATAGCACAGGGCGGAAATGCAAAACCACAGGAAGTCAGAAAAATCAAGGTCACCTTCCTGTTCAGTTAGCAGTTGGGTTGGGTACCTTGGTGACTTGGCTAGTTCCTCTGCCAGCAGCACAGCTGCCATCGGCAGAGAAAACATGGACACCTTCGTCATAAAGGCACAAGATAACATTTACATGTCCCGTTTGCTCATGCGTAAATTTATCGGGAAGTGAGATTGTAAGGACAGACCATAACATAGCGCTTTGCATGCAGGAGGGGGTTTGCAGTCCATCCTTGGCGCCTTACCACTTTTACTTGTTTTCTTCTCCCTCCCAGTACGTTTTCCTTTTGTGCCGTGTGTTTCTAGGCTGTAAACCTGAGGACAAATCTGTCCTGTTTGCAGTGACCTGTAAACTGCTCTGGAAGACTCTTTTGGGGGGGGGGGGGCTAAATAACCGGATGAGGGTGAATATATTGGTCAAGTTAAGTAGCTCATCAGCACACTTCTGGATGTAAGAAGGCATAATTTCCCATTCCACCCTGTATTTGCCGCATGCAGCAATGTTTCCATTCTCTTGCAGTTCACCTCCCTCTAAAAACAACATTGCTCATCTCACTGTCTGCTTGTAATGACATCACGTAACTTATATAATTTACATAACTACATAAATTAAGCTCCCATTACGCTATTCCACCCTGTTCATTTCAGTGCAAAGGAAGCACAGTGCAAATGGGAACGAGGAAGTGATGGATTGCCTATTGTTTCTGAACTAAAAGCAACAATGACAGTGGATACCAATTGTATTTGCTGGAGCGATTTCCATACCAGACATGGGACAAATAAGCAAACACTGGGACTTGCCCTCCCTGACATCTCAAGTTAAGATGACCCAAGAACCTGTCAGGGTTTTGTAACCACCCATTGCACCAGATTTTGCAGCCGGTGGCACTTGTGAGCAGGGTATTCTTGCATAGTGGCTGGCCTTGTTTAACGCATGGTGAGTTTTGTGTGCCCAGGGTCAATTCCTACCACGTGCATGTTGGAGCCCAGTGCAAACTGGCCTGGGCTTGTGATGCAACATCTCTACTTGTCCCCATGCCTCCTGTTCTTTGTTCCATATGGCTAAGCCATATTCTTGAGAGCCGGTGTGGTGTAGTGGTTAAGAGCGGTGGACTCGTAATCTGGTGAACCGGGTTCGCGTCTCCACTCCTCCACATGCAGCTGCTGGGTGACCTTGGGCTAGTCACACTTCTCTGAAGTCTCTCAGCCCCACTCACCTCACAGAGTGTTTGTTGTGGGGGAGGAAGGGAAAGGAGAATGTTAGCCGCTTTGAGACTCCTTCGGGTAGTGATAAAGTGGGATATCAAATCCAAACTCTTCTTCTTCTTCTTCTTCTTCTTCTTCTTCTTCTTCTTCTTCTTCTTCTTCTTCTTCTTCTTCTTGAGTGTGGCCCTGCAATGGCTTTATCCTGCCTCCAGGAGCTTCCCAGAACCATCTGGCTTGGCCACCATGTGTGTTTGGGAAGGTGGGCAAAGGATACTGGAATAAATTGACTTTTCATCCGATCCTGCGGGCTGAATTTTCTTACATTGTCACCTCGATGCCAACTTGGGTACAGGCCGTGTGACAAAGTCAGCTGCCCTTCCCCATTAATTGCAAGCATCCACGGGTCCCGGCATAACACAGTTCCTGTTTTGTGGTTTTAAATTGCCATAGTTTCTGGGAAATAGAAGTTGCTGCTTGGTTTTGACACCTATGGCTAGCTTGGACTCTGCGGGGCTCTGGTGCAGAGAGGCACAGAAAGGCAACTTAAATGCTTTTAAAATAATCAGAAGTCAGACTGGTCTTATTCGGCTATGTTTGAAAAGCAGCATAGGTAGGTATTGCCATGTCGCAGGAGTGGAGCCTGGGAGCTAAGGAGTGGAGACCCTGGCTGTGTGTGTGATGGCGCAAGGTGCCCTCCAATGAGCAGGAGGGCAGAATTTATTAATGGCAAAGCGGGTTCTCCTTCATGGAGAGCACGTGTTGCGGTGTGGGCTAGCAAGTCACCCCTCTTTTGCTGGGCAGGATCGTATAGATGGCCATTGCTGTGATTGGGCTCTGGGTGTCGTTGGGGAGATTTCTATGTTGCAATTGTTGATGGACAGCCCAGAGGTTATATATTTCTTTGCACGCAGCGTGGGATTCCTCTTTGCTGCGTGCATCGGATCACCCACCCTCCCTCCCTATTATTAGGCTTCTGCGTATGACCTTGCTATGCCTGTCATGGGGTCGTCTGCTTTTGGGGCAGGGGCCTGGTAGGAATTTTTCCATTTGGCTGATTGGCTGGTGCCATCTGGTTTTCGCCTACTGCGTAGCAATTAGTCACAACTTGTAAGGTTGGCGGTTAGGCATTGGTTATTATTGGTTGGTGGAGGGGTCAGGATTGACTGTGGCTGCCCCTCCAATGCTGCTGCTGCACGGGGAATTCCGTTAAAGGAATCCAGGGGCTCGCCATGCTTTTGTCCGTATCCCCGGTCGGGGGCCAGGGCCACGCAAGAGCCCCTGGGAGCATTAGGGGAGAGGCGAGGGTCAGACCCCCGGCTCCCATTCTCTCCCCAAAGTGTTTTCCCTTTACTGACTTCCACAGGCGGGTGGATGTCAGTTCTGTCCCCAGTGGGACAGATTTGTTGTTGTTGTTCAGTCGTTCAGTCGTGTCCGACTCTTCGTGACCCCATGGACCAGAGCACGCCAGGCACGCCTATCCTTCACTGCCTCCCGCAGTTTGGCCAAACTCATGCCAGTCGCTTTCGAGAACACTGTCCAACCATCTCATCCTCTGTCGTCCCCTTCTCCTTGTGCCCTCCATCTTTCCCAACATCAGGGTCTTTTCCAGGGAGTCTTCTCTTCTCATGAGGTGGCCAAAGTACTGGAGCCTCAACTTCAGGATCTGCCCTTCCAGTGAGCACTCAGTGGGACAGATAGTCTGAACCAATGCCTAAGCAACCACTCACATATTTTGTATTTTAATAAAGTTGTGGCCAAAATTATGCCAAAAAACTTAAACTTAAATTTCTGTGTGAGGTGTGTTTCATTTGAGGGGTGGTCTGGGGACCTTGACACGCAAAAGCTTTTATTGGGTCATGGAGAGCACAGCCCCATTCCACACACCCAAACCTTGACTCTAACCCTTTCCTGAGAGACTCCAAAAAGGATACTAAAACTCTGGAAACTAATGGCAAGCAAGTTTCTGCAAGAAAACACTGCTATGTGGAGTGATCCTGTTCAGATTTCTAGTCAAGCAGCCAAACCCGCTTCCAGGATATTCCATTCCACTCCCCACCCAAGTTCTCTTCTCCCTCATTCCAATATTTAGCATTATGTGGAACTTTGTCCTCATTGTTGCTTATTTATTATCCTTTGCACAGGTATGTTTCTCTAAAGGGTTTTTTTTTTTTTTTTTTTTGTATTTCTTAAAACTTTGGGAACAACCAAGCCACAGGCTAGGCTTGACCTTACGATTTAAAAGTAAAGAAGATCTTTGTTTTTTTTGCGTAAAGTGTGATTTAAAAAAAAAAAAAGTCTTATAAAACCCTTTTCACACTTAGCAGTTCAAAATGCACTCCTTGACTTTGGTATGAGACGCAGAGGCTGATTAGGGGAACGCAACCAGTTTGGGCCGTGCTGGGTGCAGAGCCTCAGGGGTGCCAGAACTATGAAATAGAACGGAAGGTGAGAGGGGTGGGGTGGGGGGTGAATTTTGGCGTCGCACAGGGTGCCGCTGAAATTGGAGACCCCAAGGTCCGCTGCTGCAAGATGCAAACTATAGCTTGCAGGTGATGAATTAAAGGTGTGAAGCACCCAGTAGCTAAGATTTAGGATTGGGGCAATGCTCAGGTTTATTGGGGCTGGGTGTAAGTAAGTGAGCCCTTAATGGAATCCACAACACACACACACACACACACACACACACACACACACACACGTTTTGACCAAACTCTGATGGAACTGTGATTTTAATTCCCCGTCATGCCATGGTGTCGCTCTGTGATATGGAGGGAAATTAAAATGCGACCCCGCAACTGCGGGAGCCTTGTGGGAAGTTAAAATGGTAGCTGCCCAATTGACTGGAGTCCCATTTGAGGAGGGTCCCAGGTCAGAGTCAGTAGTGGGACCTGTTGGAGGTTTGGGATGTTGACAATTGCCTGAGGCCACCATATGCTGATGGTGTCTCTGAAAGACATTTCTTTTTTTGCTCATGTCATGTCAAGTAGAATCATAGAATCATAGAGTTGATCATAGAGTTGAATCATAGAGGGCCATCCAGTCCAACCCCCTGCCAAGCAGGAAACACCATCAAAGCATTCCTGACAGATGGCTGTCAAGCCTCTGCTTAAAGACCTCCAAAGAAGGAGACTCCACCACACTCCTTGGCAGCAAATTCCACTGCCGAACAGCTCTTACTGTCAGGAAGTTCTTCCTAATGTTTAGGTGGAATCTTCTTTCTTGTAGTTTGAATCCATTGCCCGTGTCCGCTTCTCTGGAGCAGCAGAAAACAACCTTTCTCCCTCCTCTATATGACATCCTTTTATATATTTGAACATGGCTATCATATCACCCCTTAACCTTCTCTTCTCCAGGCTAAACATACCCAGCTCCCTAAGCCGTTCCTCATAAGGCATCGTTTCCAGGCCTTTGACCATTTTGGTTGCCCTCTTCTGGACACGTTCCAGCTTGTCAGTATCCTTCTTGAACTGTGGTGCCCAGAACTGGACACAGTATTCCAGGTGAGGTCTGACCAGAGCGGAATACAGTGGTACTATTACTTCCCTTGATCTAGACGCTATACTCCTATTGATGCAGCCCAGAATTGCATTGGCTTTTTTAGCTGCTGCATCACACTGTTGACTCATGTCAAGTTTGTGGTCTACCAAGACTCCTAGATCCTTTTCACATGTACTGCTCTCAAGCCAGGTGTCACCCATCCTGTATTTGTGCCTTTCATTTTTTTTGCCCAAGTGTAGTACTTTATATTTCTCCTTGTTAAAATTCATCTTGTTTGCTTTGGCCCATTTGTCTAATTGTCTAATTGTTCGTCAACAATTTATGGTCTCCCTTTCTCTTCCCACTCCTCCTCCTCCTCCTCCAAAATTGTAGTTTAATTTAATTGAAGCACACTTACCAGATTGCCAGGGTGTGATATTTATCTCAGGCGTGGTTTTTGTCGTTCTTATAGTGTTCCCCATTGTTCTTCCTTCAAAACGTGAGCTTCAGAGCTAAATTAGCAAAGACAGATGCAGAAACTTGAGGTTAGCACCTGCTTTGCTTACTGGCATTTAGTAGCTTGTCAGAAGAAGAAGAAGAAGAACGCAGACACATACTTTGCATTGATTCTTCTTCTTAATTATTTGACGTTCTGCATATGTCTGAGAAACGCATGCATTCGCTTAAGTTCTCACAACTTCCCTGAAGTTGTCACAACAGTGGCCGAAAACCGCAACCAGAAACGTTGCCAAGAACTGATGTATAAAACAGTATTTTCCACCGATGTTGTATTTGCATAATAGGAAGTTGCAGTCAAAGCATGAAAAGAGAGTGTGTGTATGTGTTTGGGGGCACCAGGGACAATAAGACATCAATAGGCTTAGTCCACGCAAACTCAGGCATACAAAATACTGGTACATGCTCTGCCTCCTCAAATCCGTCTCTATTCTCCAGGGTTCCTCCCCCCCCACTCTGCCTCAGTTTGCTCTCAGCTGAACCACAGAGGGATGGAAACAATTCCCTGAAACGCATCCACATACTGTACCCTCAAGAATTAAAACAGACAGCGCTGGTTTTATAAGACACAGCTTAGTTTCATAACAATTTCAGCAAGAGACAGAGGCTTGGTTCAGATTCACCTAATTTGCACTCCCCGAAACAATATGCAGACTGAAAAACAGCTAGCCTTCAAAGCCCACACTTCTACGAATTTTGTGATTCTCTGACCGAAAATGTGTACAAAAACGTGTAAATCAGGAGAGAGTCTGCATGGGAATTAGTTTCCCCCCAAATGGCCTATGAAACTGGCAGACTAATAAACTAAAAGGCTGAAAGATTCCATGGTGTCAGTGTTATAATTTACCAGATTGAATGGTGGCTATCTTCTGATGCCAGCTCTAAGAGGTCTTTTTGTCAAAAAAAAAAAAAAATCCTTCCAGTAGCACCTTAGAGACCAACTAAGTTTGTTCTTGGCATGAGCTTTCGTGTGCATGCACACTTCTTCAGGTCTTTTTGTGTATTCCTCAGTTGACACAGGGTGTGGAAATCTGGGGCGTTTTGAAGCCAAAACAGTTGGAGATAATACAGAATAGATTTATTTGCGCTTTATTGGGTGTCCCACCAGGAACACATGTGACTGGAGTAATTCCAAATTTATTTTATGTTGGAGGCTGTCGTCTTTTTTTTTTTTTTTTAAACAGACATTCGGTAAATGAACTGGCAGAATTGTGTACAGAAGGGCAGCCTCGTTTATCCTCCCCAAACACCCAAATAGCTATCAGTAAACTGTTACTGGGGAAATATGGACTTGATCATGATTTTATCCAGATTTTCCAGTACTTTGCCCGCCTTAAAATCACACTGTGGGGAAGAGAAATACTTATCGGAGGACCTTTTCTCTGCAAAACAATTACAGCCCTGGATTTTTTGGGACTAATTTTCTGGAAGGGAGATTCAAGGAAATCCCCAGAGATTAGCCCTTTTGCCTGGGTAGAAGAAACCACATGTTATACTGTAAGTTGTATGAAAGGGGCAAAAATAATTGGAGAAATCTTTAGTGGTGGTTGTCCCTTGCAGTAATATGGAAAAGGGTAAATATCTGTTGTCCAGTTCTGACAGGTATGTAATGTTTAACACTGCTGTATTTGCAGTAAAGGCTGCTGAACTTAGACAATACCATGTTGCCTCCTTTGAGATCTAAACTTCTGTTTTCCCTGTATATTTTATTCCTTATATGGGCCAAGTTTTTATTTTTATGTAATAACTCTTTTAATTTTTGGTCACATGTTTCTGTTGGGCTACAAACAGCATGCGGTTTCTTCGTTAATAATTTTGCACACAAATCCATATGTCAGTGAAGATAACATACAAAAATAAAAACGTATTAGGGGAAACTGCAAACAGAAACGGTCCTTTTAGGGAAAAAAGCACACTAAAATGCTGGCAAACTTTTTTTTATGAGGACTTAAAAATATTGCAAACTCATGCTGAAATGTGGTGAAAGAAGATTTGAAAAAATGAGAAATTGATAGGCACTAAAATTGCAGGGTCGCCTTATATCATATGAGTCCACTCAGCTGCTTCGATCTGCAGAACAGGCACTGATAAATATGCCACATAATACTCTTTCTACATCTGTAACAAATTGATATTTTAGTGTGGCAGAACTTTGGAAGTTCCTGCCTACTGACATCTGTCAGGCTCCATTGCTGTATACTTTTAGACACCTACCTATAATATTTTTGCTTAGGCGAACCTATCCGGACACATAATTGTTGATGCGCTTTAACCTCTCTCTCTTTTATATATACTTTTACTATTAACTATGAACATTAATTAATATTGATATTAACTATTTCAAAAGTTTATTAATTGTATCTGACTGGTTTTTCTTTTAATTGATAATTTTAATATTTCTTGTAAACCGCTTAGTTTTAAAACCAATCAGCTGGTAATTTTTGTCAAATAAATAAATTGGCGTATTCATCTGTTCCAAATTCCAGCCTGTAGGGACGTTCACTTACTCTGTCGCGGTCTCACACAGTTACCTTGAAAGCCCAAGCTACTGTTTTGTGCCATTCCAAATCTTCATCATGCCTTTCGGTGAAAGGTATGTGTGGACTCCCTTGTTCTGTGGGGTTTTGTGCTGATACGGTATTGATTGTTTCGTCATTTATAAATGTTATTATCCTGCCCTCCAGGTCCACAACTCAAATTTGTTTCTTAATTGAAAGAAAAAAGGCTGAAATCCTAACCAGACTTACTTGAGAGTAAGCCTAGAATCATAGAATCATAGAGTTGGAAGAGACCACAAGGGCCATCCAGTCCAACCCCCTGCCAAGCAGGATCCAAGCCTCATTGGATCCTTTGAGACTTAACCTCTGAGTTAACTTGACTAGGATTGTGCTGTTAAAATACTAGCAAAAGGCAGCAACAAAATGAGGAATAAAGGAGGCAACTGGTCTTTACCGAATCAGGCAGTTGGTACATTTAGCTCAGTGCAATGTCTACGTTTTCAGAAAGGGTTTCAGAAAGGGAGTCTCTCTCAGTGCCACCTGAAGATGCCAGGAGATGAGCCTGCTACATGCATCTATTAAGTAATATTATATTGTAGTGAAAATAGCATAAGAAAGATGCATTGTATCAGGAGAAGCTGCCCACTAGAATGCGTACATTAGTCAAAACGGCAGATAGGAATGGGTTTATTGGGAGAAACCTGCACTACAATGCTGGCGAATTTTCAAAGAGGGTTTTCAAAGGAACAGAAAATTCACAAATTGCTGCAGAAATACAAAAAACTGGATTTTAGATTGGGGGAAATGAGAAACCGAGAGAACAGAAATTGACAGGTCCACCCCTAGTCAGAAGAAGAATAGAAGAAGAGTTTGGATATGATATCCCGCTTTATCACTACCCGAAGGAGTCTCAAAGCAGCTCACATTCTCCTTTCCCTTCCTCCCCCACAACAAACACTCTGTGAGGTGAGTGGGGCTGAGAGACTTCAGAGAAGTGTGACTAGCCCAAGGTCACCCAGCAGCTGCATGTGGAGGAGTGGAGACACGAACCCGGTTCACCAGATTACGAGTCTACCGCTCTTAACCACTACACCACACTGGGTCTCAGGGGCGATGGGGGTTTGTGCAACAACAGCTGAAGGACATCAGGTTAGATACAAGGCTGCTAGGAACTATCAAGGCAGGATGAAATCCTGAGGTCTAGGTGGAAGGTGCTTCACAGTGACCCCCCAGGAGATGAAAAGGGGTTTCTAAACTTGCCTCTCCAATTGCATAGAGGAGACCCTTAAGGATAACAGGAGATTTTTGCTGGCCCCTAATGGAAAAACAATGAGATACCAACTAAAGAAGAATGTCAAGAAAATTTGGTGGAATATGCTGAAATGGTGAAGCTAACTGAAAGACTTCGAGACAAGGACAAGAGAGAATTAAAAGATTTGGTAACCATTTATCTTGTTACCTACAGAAACACTGTATAGAAATGGACTCACTAGCAGGGTTAGAGTAAACACCTACAATTAGCAAAACAAATATAGAAATTACAATCATGGTAAGAACATAATAATATTTAATTTAGAGAACGCATTATTAAGGTATAATAAAATAAGCAGAAGAAGTGAATATGTAAAAAAACCAGAAGAGGTGGTTGAGGGAAGTCGTGGGGGGAAAGGGAAACCTGGTATTTTTCTTTTTATTTGATATGATGTCATTGTGATGAAGATAAATATGTAAAATTCAATAAAAACTATTTTTTTTAAAAGAGGGATAACATTAGATCTCCAGTCAGACTTGCTGCTGAATGAGCATCGATCTCTTTCCCACCCACCAGTTGTGCACACATCCTGCCTCCCTAGAATCCTGGGAACTGTAGTTTACCCATCACAGACCTAGAATTCCCAGCACCCTTAACAAACTACAGCTCCAGGATTTGGGCAGGGGAGTGCTTTAAATATATAGTGTTTTTTGTGTGGTTTTTTTTTAAGTAATTCATTTCAGAGGTAGTCAGGAAAAGTAATTCATTTCAGAGGTAGTCAGGACTCCCTCTCCCAAGCCAAAAGTGGGCTTAGAGAAGAGAGAATGGTCAGTTTCAAGATACTGGAGTGAAATTGCTTCTCATATCTCCCACTGTGACCCTGTCAAGGCATGCAAAGTATTCTGTGAAATGCCGGGCTTCTGTTATTTGTTTAACACGTTCACCGAAGGGCTTCTTACTCTGCTTTGGAACAGGAAGCTAATGCGCCCATTTCTCTCGGTGTGTATGTCTTGCAATTTGCAAAAGGCAATTTGAAAGAGGCTGTTTGTGGTGTGGAAATTCACCCTGCCCTTTCGCCTCTGCTGAATGGGTTTTGCAGGCTTTTTTTTATGGCTTCGGACACCTGCAAAACCCACTTAGCCAGAGGCAGCAGTGCGGTGGAAGGAAAATGTGTGCGTTGTATACCATGGGAAGTGATGCGCCTCTCAAACCGCTTCTGACTTTCTTAAAGCAAGCAAGCGAAAACGGCTTTCTGCCTCCATCCGTGGGGCCAAACGAGGCATCCCAGACGCAGCCATGTTTGCTGCCCACTTGCCTGCCCTATTCCGTTTTGAGCCCCTTCCCTTCCCTGCCCCTTCCCTGCCTAACACATTTGGGAAAGAGGGCAAGAACAGCTCTTATGCATCAGACCAGTGGCCCAAGCCGTCCAGCATCCTGTTCTCACAGCGGCCAACCGGATGCACAAAGGAAGCCTGTGTGCAGACCGCAAAGCACAACAGCCCTCTCCCCTCCAGTGGTATTCTGGTATTTAGAAGCATCACTGCCTCCGACGGAGGAGGCAGAGCACAGGCACAAGGGTTGGTTGCCTCGGATATAGCCTTATGCTCCTTTAAAGGTAAAGGGACCCCTGACCATTAGGTCCAGTCATGTCCGACTCTGGGGTTGCGGCGCTCATCTCGCGTTACTGGCCAAGGGAGCCGGCGTACAGCTTCCGGGTCATGTGGCCAGCATGACAAAGCCGCTTCTGGCAAACCAGAGCAGCGCACAGAAATGCCGTTTACCTTCCCGCCAGAGTGGTACCTATTTATCTACTTGCACTTTGACATGCTTTCGAACTGCTAGGTGGGCAGGAGCAGGGACCGAGCAACGGGAGCTCACCCCGTCGCGGGGATTCAAACCGCCGACCTTCTGATCAGCAAGCCCTAGGCTCTGTGGTTTAACCCACAGCGCCACCTGCGTCCTTTAAAGCCTGCCAAACCAGAGTCCATTGCTACATCCTGTAAATTCCATTGTGCGAAGAACTAGTTTATCTTGTCTTTCCCCCCTCCGAATCTAAAAGACGCAGGGGGTGGGGACAGGGCAGAGAGTCACCCAGAAGGTCAACAGGGCACGGCAACTGGAGAATCCTCCTCCATCTCCATCTCCTTCCTGTTCACACTGCTTAGATGCTCAGAGAGAGAGAGAGAGCAGGAGCCACGGGGCCCCCTGTAGGGAGTTTAGGCCTCGGCAGGTGCACCTGTCCTTTTCTTTCACCCCAGCCCTGATACAGTGTCCCCCAAACTAGGGTCTCCAGCTGTTTTTGGACTACAACTCCCATCATCCCTAGCTAGCAGGACCAGTGGTTGGGGATGATGGGAATTGTAGTCCAAAAACAGCTGGAGACCCTAGTTTGGGGGGACACTGCTGTATGTGACAGGCGAGGGAAGGGACGTAACTCGGTGCCAGAGCATCTCTGCCTTTTGTGCAGAAGGTCCCAGGTTCGTTCCCCAGCATCTCCATCTAAGGCTCAGGAAGTCCCCCTACCGGAGAGCAGCTGCCGGTCAGTGTAGACGATACTGAGCTAGATGGACCAAAGGTCTTATTCCATATACAGCAGCTCCCTATAAACCAGGCTGTGCCGGAAAGTGTATGAGGCATTGGGACAGGTTTAGCTCCCACCTCACTCACAGCTTTCAATGGAATCGGTGAATACAGAGATTTTGTTGCCTCCTCCTATCCCATATTGGCCTCCTTGAGGAGCTTCTTCCTTGCACCAGCCTAAAGAACTGATTAACCCCCCCCCCCCAACCTTTTCTCCAGCAAAACCGCCACAGCTTCCTTGGGTTGTGCAAGAACTCTCAACGTTGCTGTGCGGCAGGGCGCTAACTCTGTGCTGGATTTCAGCAGAGCTTACCTTGCGTTTAGATGCCAAGCATAGTTCCCTGCCCCTCTTCCTTTCCTTCTTCCTTTCACCAGTGGCTCCTGGCTTCCATGTCGCTTGGAAACGCCAGAGGGGAAAGCAGGTTCAGTTCTGATGCACACAGCCGAGCGAAGTGAAGCTTTTGGAGAGTTCGGCAGCCTATCATGAAACGCCGTTCTTGCTAAACAAGGCTCATACTTCCTCTGTGAGAAATAAGGAAGGGCTCCACATATTGCGCGAGATAAGTTCCTGTTGCTAGTTGCTAGCTGGGCTGGGAGGTGGTCTGGGGCACTTTTGCTCTCCTTTTTCAACAAGCCGTTTTCACGTCAAGTTTTGGGGGGCCTGCGGGGCGGTGCAAGCGGTTGCTGTGGCTGTACAAAAAGCAAAAGGAAGGGGTCCCCCTGTGCATACGAAACCTCTGTGCACTACAGATTTCCAGTGCCTGTTGCTCGCTTGTGCCGTTTATGTATTTATAGCTTGCTGCAGGCCTTCCTTCCTCCCAAGAGCCCAGAATGGCATGTTGCATCATGATACTCAGCTGTGCTCAGCCCAGAAAACTGGCATTGTGGGCATGCAGAAAAGCAAGCTTCGGTGTCAGGGATCATACTTGTAGAATTGTAGAGCTGGAAAGGGACCCTGAGGATCCTCCAGTCTGAAATTTCCCAAACTTGGGTCTCCAGTTGTCATTGAACTAAAAAATCCCATCATCTCTGACCACTGGTCCTGCTAGCTTGGGATGATGGGAGTTGTAGTCCAACAACTGCTGGAGACCCAAGTTTGGGAATCTCTGCTCTAGTCCAACCCCCTGCAGTGCACGAATCTCAACTAAAGCATTTATGACAAGTGGTCACCCAGCTTTAAAACCTCCAAGGAAGGAGAGTCAACAACCTCCTGGGAGAGTCCCTTCCACCATCGAACAACTCTTACCATCATAAAGTCCTTCCTGGTGTTTAGTCAGAACCACTGAGCCTCTTGGGCTTGCCGATCGGAAGGTTGGTGGTTCGAATCCCCACGATGGGGTGAGCTCCCGTTGCTCTGTCCCAGCTCCTGCCAACCTAGCAGTTTGAAAGCACACCAGCGCAAGTAGATAAATAGGTACCACTGCGGCAGGAAGGTAAACAGCATTTCTTTGTGCTCTGGCTTCCATCATGGTGTTCCGTTGCACCAGAAGCGGTTTAGGCATACTGGCCACATGACCCGGAAAGCTGTCTGTGGACAAACACTGGCTCCCTCGGCCTGAAAGCGAGATGAGTGCCGCAACCCCATAGTCAACTTTGACTGGACTTTACCACCCAGGGGTCCTTTACCTTTTTACCTTTTTTACCTTGTTGTTGTTCAGTCGTTCAGTCATGTCCGACTCTTCGTGACCCCATGGACCAGAGCATGCCAGGCACGCCTATCTTTCACTGCCTCCCGCAGTTTGGCCAAACTCATGCTAGTCGCTTCGAGAACACTGTCCAACCATCTCATCCTCTGTCGTCCCCTTCTCCTTGTGCCCTCCATCTTTCCCAACATCGGGGTCTTTTTTACCTAGTCACATACATAATACCATCAAGGCTTTCTTGGGTTTATCTCTTTCTGCTACAGATATTCTTCTGGTTCTGACCTACTGTGACCTCTTCTGGAATGTAGCAACGGAGGAAAAATCCCCTTTCCCCCCAGTAAGAGCTTGTGCTGCTGATGATAAGGCAGTAAGGGAAGGAAGAAACACGATTCTGTAGCTGTACACGGAAGCAGCAGAAAGGACAGTGTGTTACATACGCAACACACTACTAACGCAGCTACTTCAGCATTCGAGCATTTTCCCGAAGTGCCCTGATTCATAACGCAGTGTGCAGAGTTGCATAATTCGCAAATGCCGGGCTTCTGTCCATTGCTGCTGGAGTTAGACTTCATGGAGGAGGACAGGCTCCAGAATTGCTTCACTCCACTGCAGCAATTAATTTTGAAACATGATAACATAAGAGGATGCCCGCTGGATCAGGCCAATGGCCCATCTGGTCCAGCATCCTGTTCCCACAGTGGCCAACCAGATGCCTGTGCGAAACCCACAGCAGGACCCAAACACAAGAGCCCTCTTCTCTCCTGGGGCTTCTAGCAACTGGTGTTCAGGATCATTACTGCCTCTTGGCTGTGTAGGCAAAGCATAGCCGTCATGGCTAGTAGCCACCCATGAACTTGTCTAATCTTCTTTTAAAGCCATCCATGCTGGTGAGCACCACTGTTTTTTCCTGTGGCAGCGAGTTCCACAGTTTAACTATGTGCCACATGAAGAGATGCTTTCTTTTATCTGTCCCACATCTCCCAACATTTAGCTTCGTTGGGTTTCCTTGACTTCTAGTACTATGAGAGAAGCGGGGAAAACTTTCCTCTCTCCCCTTTCTCCATGCAATGTATAATTTTATGAACTTCTATCGTGTCGCATCTAACTCACCTTTTCTCTAAATTAAAAGCCCCAAATGATTCAACCTTTCTTCACCTTTCCTCCCCTTGATCATTTTGGAGGCCCTTTTCCTGAACTTTTCCGAACCCCAGAATATCCTTTTTGAGGTGAGGCATCCAGAACTCTACGCAGCCTTCCAAACACACTCACACCCTAGATTAGTGCAATGGCATTTACGATACCGGTGGTTTTATTTTCGATTCCTTTCCGAATGAGAGAGCGAGATTTACGTGGGTGTTCCTTTTTCTCATGGTTTGAGTCAGACGTCGAGCGGCTTTCCAAAAGTCACTGGAGGTCATTCCCCCTCCTCCACAACAGGGAGGCATTGTGGAGATTCTTGCATGATGCAGCCAACGTTCAGGCTAGTTTGAAGTATGTTGCATTGTATATAATAATAAGCGTAAAGCACAATCTCTGTATCACAGGAGTGGGGAACCTTTTTCACATTCTTCTGGGCAGTCAGATGAGGTCCATGCACCAGCTGTGGGCTGGAGCAGCAGCAAAGATAGGAATCAGCGTGTTTTCACATGAGTAGAATGTGTCCTTTTATTTAAAATGCATCTCTGGGTTATTTGTGGGGCCTGCCTGGTGTTTTTACATGAGTAGAATGTGTGCTTTTATTTAAAATGCATCTCTGGGTTATTTGTGGGGCCTGCCTGGTGTTTTTACATGAGTAGAATGTGTCCTTTTATTTAAAATGCATCTCTGGGTTATTTGTGGGGCCTGCCTGGTGTTTTTACATGAGTAGAATGTGTCCTTTTATTTAAAATGCATCTCTGGGTTATTTGTGGGGCATAGGAATTCGTTCATATTTTTTTTCAAAATATAGTCAGGCCCCCCACAAGTTCTGAGGGACAGTGGACCGGCCCCCTTCTAAAAAAGTTTTCTGACCCCTGGTAGCAGGTTATCAGCCCACTGAGAAGTATCTTTTGCCCCCTCCAGTTGCGAACCTCAAGGCAAAGCAGATAAAGTTCTGTGGGGGGAGAAGCTTCCTCCATGTGGAGATAATATCCATTCAGACAGTTTCCATTCGCACGTGGCTATTCTTGAGGTCCCCAGCAGAACTAACATGATTAGCAGCAGGGCTAGTGTATGTTTCTTTTAAAAAGACACCCTTTGCATGTTTGTTTTTGGAGCTCTTTTTTCTTTTCTTTTTGCAACCCTCCAGCGAGATTGCCGCCATCAAGAATGAGAGAAGGATATTAAGCCCCTTAATAGAAGCCTACAAATCTATTTATTTTTGAGGGATTAAGCGAATGCAACTGCTGCTACTGCAGCCTGGAGCAAATTTGAAAGCTGAACACAGACTTTTCTGGATATATATATTAAAAAGTTATCCAAAGCATTCACATATGGGAAGTGGCCTGTAATACAGAAGCCAGCAAGGCACTCAGAACTGCTGAATTTATTTATAGCAAAATGACCTCCAAGGCAAATCTGCCTTCAAGGGCAACCCCATGTAGAGGGCATTACAGTAGTCCAGTGTGGGTGGGTGGGGGAATCTATTCAGTTTGCATTTAATGACAAATACACCTAATTCACACTTTTCTTCAAAACAACACAAGAACCAAAACACAGCCATCCTTCCAAATTCTCACCGTCGGTCTGCAGGCAAATAGTGCACAAAATGCATATATTAGAGGGAGATTGCTTTGCAAAAATACAGCGCCTCCTCTGTGCAATAAAATAAGGTCAGGCCAAAGCTTGGGTGTGTCCGATGTTCTTTGGATCATACCCGTTGTCTTTAGATGAGTCAGGCTCCAACGCAGCTCTCCCTGTTTCTTTTTGGAATTCCTAAAATAGTTTCCCTGCAAAGCAGACAGTCGAAGGGCAAAATCCTTGGACAGCAGAAAAGTAAGTGGCCTCCTGGGAGTCCTTCACATCTGGCGAGAGTGCAGGGTTGACTCAGCGCCTCTTTCTGATTATATTTGGAAACCTATGATAGACATAATCAGAAAATAAAGGAAACGAGTTGCTTTATTTATAGAAACATGCAGACTTGCTCCCTGGGGGTAGGGTGGGGAGGAAAATTTCTTACACCAGCTACCTACTGCAGCACTCGCCAAAGTGGTACCTTGCAGATGTTTTGGCTGCACTGCTGGGAGTTGTGGTTCAAAACATCCGGAGGGAACCACCTGGACGAAGGCTGGGACAGAATACAATTAATCCATCACCCATAGCTGGCACCATCTTATAAAATCTCCGCACACCCCGAACTTCTAATGTAACAGAGAGGAGGGAGAACATCGGGCCTCCTTAAAGAGAAAGTAGCAGATCAAACTTATCCATCCTTAAAGAAATCAGCCCTGAGTGCTCACTGGAAGGACAGATCCTGAAGCTGAGGCTCCAGTACTTTGGCCACCTCATGAGAAGAGAAGACTCCCTAGAAAAGACCCTGATGTTGGGAAAGATGGAGGGCACAAGGAGAAGGGGATGACAGAGGATGAGATGGTTGGACAGTGTTCTTCGAAGCGACTAGCATGAGTTTGGCCAAACTGTGGGAGGCAGTGAAAGATAGGCGTGCCTGGCATGCTCTGGTCCATGGGGTCACGAAGAGTCGGACACGACTGAACGATTGAACAACAACAACAACAAGCAGCTGATAGGAAAGCACACAGATAATTTCCCCCTATCCTTCCAACCCGATGCCCCAACATGCACATGTGTACATACCCCAGATGTTTTGGATGCACAGACATCTTGGGATGGGGACAACAGGCAGGAATTCACATGGCAATCATCTAGGCCTAGTGGACAGACCGTATCAATGGGTTCCTGTCCATAATCAACAATTACCACTGGAATGGAAGCTGAGCTAGAGATTTTTGTTGCTGGCATCTGTGTGTCTCAAGGGACTATGGAGTGCGCCTCCGGGAGTGAAGCCAAACTGCTGGAGAATCACAGTGCCAGCTGTGGCTGCACAGACCAGTAACTCACAATTGCTGCCTCCTGAATTGTTTTTGCCATGTTAGCAGCACCAAAGTGACTTTGCCTGGGCAGTGTGCCTGGAGTCCCTGGGCTGCCGAGATGACAAGACCTCCCTCTTTGCCTCGCTGATGTGGTCCAAAGGAAAGCAGAGCAATGCGTTTGGCACCAGCTTGGCTGCAGGAGTTGTCGGAAGGGAGGTGTACAAGGTGCCACCCAACTTGCCTTAGGGATTCCGCTCTGGATTTGTATAGGGCTGATTCCTTAGCCTTTTCTTTTAGGATCATGGTTTGGCCAGGGGGGGTCATCTGTTGTGCAGATTCCCTAGCATGCCACAGTGGAGCTAAGAGGAAATGAGCATAAAGCACTTGGAAGTCAGGTTGAAATAATAATAATAATAATAATAATAATAATAATAATAATAATAATAATTTATTTTGGGCGGCTTCCAACAAAAGATTAAAAATACATGAAAACATCAGTTGTTAAAAACTTCCCTAAACAGGGCTGCTTTCAGGTGTCTTCTAAATGTCATGTAGTTGCTTATTTCCTTGACATCTGACTGGAGGGGGTTCCACAGGGCGGGTGCCACTATGGAGAAGGCCCTCTGCCTGGTTCCCTGTAACCTCACTTCTTGTAGGGAGGGAACCGCCAGAAGGCCCTCAGAGCTGGACCTCAGTGTCTGGGCTGAAGGATGGGAGTGGAGACGCTCCTTCAGGTATACAGTGGTACCTCTGGTTAAGTACTTAATTCGTTCCGGAGTTCCATTCTTAACCTGAAACTGTTCTTAACCTGTAGCACCACTTAGGTAATGGGGCCTCCCGCTGCTGCACCACTAGAGCACAATTTCTGTTCTTATCCTGAAGCAAAGTTCTTAACCTGAAGCATTATTTCTGGGTTAGCGGAGTTCTTAACCTGAAGCATATGTAACCTGAGGTACCACTGTACTGGGCCAGGGTCGTTTAGGGCTTTAAAGGTCAGCACCAACACTTTGAATTGTGCTCGGAAATGTACTGGGAGCCAATGTAGGTCTTTCAAGACCGGTGTTATATGGTCTCGGCGGCCACTCCCAGTCACCAGTCTAGCTGCCGCATTCTGGATTAGTTGTAGTTTCCAGGTCACCTTCAAAGGTAGCCCCACATAGAGCGCATTGCAGTAATCCAAGCGGGAGATAACTAGAGCATGCACCACTCTGGTGACAATGTCCGCAGGCAGGTTGGGTCTCAGCCTGCGTACCAGATGTAGCTGGTAGACAGTTGCCCTAGACACAGAACTGACCTGTGCCTCCATGTACAACTGTGAGTCCAAAATGACTCACAGGCTGAGCACCTGGTTCTTCGGGGGCACAGTTACCCCATTCAGGACCAGGAAGTCCCCAACACCCACCCGCCCCCTGTCCCCCCCCCCAAAAAAAACCAGTACTTCTATCTGACATGGTTAAGGCAGAGAAGTCCTGGCCTGGTTGGCCCATTAGTTACCAAGGTAACCAGCTCATGGGTAGGTCATCCATCCCATTGATTTGACCATGAAAGATTTATATGTGATCGCCAACAATCAGATGATCAGGCTTGAAGCCAACTCCCGAGAGCATGAACAGAGCAATGCTTCAACACTTGCCAGACTGATAGATTTTCAGTGCCACTTCCCCTATGCCAAAAGGACTGTCAGGGAACTGCCAATGGGCAGGCAGGAGGTGCGGGGGCTGTCGAGGGACAGAGAGCCACAGCGCCACTCCGGCAGCAGCCTCGAATCCAGTGAGGAAAGCAGGATGTGCCTTAGTGGGAAGGAACAGCAAACAGATAGTTTGGTGGGAACAGGGCACAGGGATGCTACTACAGAGCCCCAACATGCACCTGGAAGAGCGGAGGAGCAAAGCGCAGTCGCACTTCCGTCGCCCCAGGTGCATAGAGGGATGAAACGTAAGGATTCTAGGAGGAGATTCGGAATACCGAAACTTTTATGTTGGGGGAGGAACCAGCAGAGGCCACTCCCGGATTCTGGTACAGACTTGAGCGGTCATGAACTCTGAGGCACTGCTTGTAAATAGCTTGTAAATAAACTGTTATATGTATCCAGACACATCGGACTCTTTACTCCCAAGGAGGGACCACAGCAGCCTTACAAGGAAACCAACCTGGAGACCCCCAACTAATAGTGGACACTTGCCTGAGTTGTGTTTTCACCACAAACTGACAAAGGCAGACTTCTGTAGTCCTGCCCTCTGAGATGCCACTTCGCTCATCCATTTTGTTTTGTTCTATACAGACACTTCCTTGTTATAGGGCTGCCATATTTCAAAAAGTAAAAACAAAAAGGACGCCACAAAAGTTGCTGAACTTCTTTTAGGGAAAACCACACAATTGTCAAGCTTTCTTATGGAAACCCCCCAAATTGTTGGACTTTTTTATTAGTGGTTTTGTTGTTGTTTACAAAAACACCAATTGACTTATCTAAGGACACAGCACCGCCTTTCGGAAATTCCGCCTTTGAAATCCCAGCAACGTTCGGGAAAATCCAGACGTATGCCAGACTGCTCACCCCTCATATATGACGCTTTGTGTTCTTTTTCTGATACAGCGATTAATCTTCTTGCTAGGTAAAATAACGTGAGAATCAACTTGGTGGGTGTTGTTTTCTTGAGTTTCTTATGCTGAAAGACAGGGTTCTAACCAAAAGGCACCACAGTATTATACGTAAATGTTGTTTGAAACGGTTGCTACGTGCTTCAGAATGAATGTCTGTGTGCTTAATTTATGTGCAGTTATATATATTCTTTGCAGAGTCATCAATGCAGTACTTTCCTGGCAAAGTCAAACATATCCCAGTACATGACTTTTTCATGTCTTGCTATTTGTGTGTGTGTGTGTGTGTGTGTGTGTGAATGAAGTTTCGACAACTCAGAGTGTTAACCAATGTTCCAAACTTAGGATGAGTCATTTGTGAAACCACTTTTTTTTTCCTTTTTACTAAATCTGCTTTAGTATTATAGTTCAGATGTTATCTGCTTGCTGTCTTCTATTGTCTTCTTCGTGTCAAGTTAACGTCTCTTTGTAAGGAGCTGAATAGCATCAGTCTTAAGTGGAAAAGCATCGCTCGGCCATTCATAGCCAACAGACGTGGGGAAAACAGGCACGAGGGATCCAGTGTGTAGCTGAAAGTGGGTTTTAAGGGATTCCAAAATCATAGACCAGGAACCAGTGAGATGGTAAATTCAGAAAAAGCATCAGATTAAGAGCCACAGGTGATGTAGAGGCATACCGCAAACAGAGGCAGAAGGTTCTGGTTCTATTCTATAGGTTTTGTGGGAATGTTCAGGGTGGCAGGAGAGGATATATTTTTTATTAATATGCTTCCTAACTTGCGCTAGCAAGTTCCTTTATGTAGCAGAGTTACATTCCCCCCTTTTATATGCACAGCAGATAGCTGGTTGCAGGCTCATGTGAGCCTCTCACTATTATACATTTCAATCTGTCTCAGATTGAATTGTACATTCTTACTGGGATCCCTTGAATCCCTCTTAAAAGAATAAAGACGCGGCAATCTTATTCAAAATCAATAAAAGAAGTTTACTCACATCAGTTCACAGTTGGATTCCTGAAGGCAGACTTAGTTACAAATATGTACATGTGGATCTACCCATAGCTGTCAACCTTCCCTTTTTTGCAGTGGGAAATGGCGCTGGAATAAGGGAATTTCCTGCAAAAAAAGGGAAAGTTGACAGCTATGGATCTACCCCATATGGGGGAATAATCCCAGTGCTTCTGCTGGCTGAGAGCTAGCAGGGCAGTCCTAGCTAGAAGCTGGTCAAACAAAGAAGGAAGTCAAAAAGAGGAAAGTGTGCTGCGTGACTCGTCCTTTTGTTACCTGGACAGGTTAGGTCACGCCCACCTTCTATCACATGCAAAAGGAAGGATGCTCCAGCCAGGAGGAACAGGAAGTTTCGGCTGGCTGGACCAAACACTCCCTTGCATGTCTTCTCTAGCATTACAAGGAATGTTGTACTTGACTGCCTCTCATGGATCACATCCCACAGGTTTTATGTCCCTTTAAGGAAAAAGGGAGTAGAATGTGATGACATCAGTGCCCTGGGCATTTATTATTATTAATATTGACAATGGATGCTCATTTCGTGTAGTTGTCCCAGAACATGCTCTTTCCTCCCATGAAAAGATGCAAGTAGTCCAAGGGGAAGAAGGGTTTTCTTGCTTGCTTGCTCTTTCTCTCAGTTTCAAGGCACTAATCCTCCCCTGGCATCTCATTATTTTATTTTATATACCGCCATTTTCCTCCAAGGAGCTTCAGGTGGTGAACATAGTTCCCCCTCCCTATTTTTGTCTTCACAACAACCCTGTGGGGTAGGTTAGGCTGAGAAGCAGTGACTGGCCCAAGGTCACCCAGTGAACTTTGTGGGCTGAGTGGAGATTTGAACCTTGGTCTCCCAGGCCCTAGTCCAACACTCTAACCAGTGCACCATAAAGGTAAAGGTGAAGGGACCCTTGACCATTAGGTCCAGTAGTGTCCGACTCTGGGTTTGCAGCGCTCATCTTGCGTTACTGGCCGAGGGAGCCGGCGTACAGCTTCCGGGTCATGTGGCCAGCATGACTAAGCCGCTTCTGGCGAACCAGAGCAGCGCACAGAAATGCCATTTACCTTCCTGCCAGAGCGGTACCTATTTATCTACTTGCACTTTGACATGCTTTCAAACTGCTAGGTGGGCAGGAGCTGGGACCGAACAACGGGAGCTCACCCCGCGGGGATTTGAACCGCCGACCTTATGATCAGCAAGCCCTAGGCTCTGTGGTTTAACCCACAGCGCCACCCACGTCCCTAGTGCACCATAGTGGCTCTCATTTTTTGTCCGTGGCTCCGTATCCCATGGCTCTGTGTCCATGCAAAGTGTGGATACCAATGGGAAACGGCAGAGAGAAGAAGAAGAAGAAGAGGAGGAGGAGGAGGAGTTTGGATTTGATATCCCGCTTTATCACTACCCGAAGGAGTCTCAAAGTGGCTAACATTCTCCTTTCCCTTCCTCCCCCACAACAAACACTCTGTGAGGTGAGTGGGGCTGAGAGACTTCAAAGAAGTGTGACTAGCCCAAGGTCACCAGCAGCTGCATGGGGAGGAGCGGGGATGCGAACCAGGTTCACCAGATTACGAGTCTACCACTCTTAACCCCTACACCACACTGGCTCTCCTTTTCCATGGCTGCTCCCAGATTATGGAATGCTCTGTCCTGTTAATTGTGGTTGACAGCTTCCCCATCCCACCCTTGTTATAATAATAATAGCAATAATTTATTATTTATACCCCGCCCATCTGACTGGGTTTCCCCAGCCACTCTGGGCAGCTTCCAACAAAATATTAAAAAATACAATATGATGTTTATCTCTGGTTGTTAACAACCATTTAATTACAGATAATGCTTTTTTGGTTTGTTTGTTTTGGCTTTTACTCTTTTAACTGGTTTTAACTCCATTGCGTTGGTTGATTGTTCTTATATTGCTATTTTATAAAATTTTAATTTTAAAATGTTGTAAGCTGCTGTGAGTCGTGCTTCCACCAAGTTAATTGTTCCCAGATCCAGTTTTCAGGGGTGGGGGGATGTGCCCCAAGCTACCAGAACTTTGGAAACACAGTCTTAGTAGTCATTCAGCTATACAGGGAGGCAGGGAAGCGAACCAGCTGCTAGGGGCAGTTGAGAGATATCCTAATTTGAGACTATTTCCGCAAGGCAAACCCTCATATTTGACTCCCCATTAACTTGTATAAAGGGGCCTATCGGTTCCCAGTGGGATGTGGCTTCATACTTTCACCAAGACAATTTCCTGATGAGAGAATGCAGCTGAATGTTAATGATAAGGACCTGAGCTGGTGGGGGGAGGCAGAGGGAAGCAGATTTCACTTAGACCACATTTACACCATACATATGAAACAGTAGTATATACAGTCATGACTTCTCCAAAGAATTCTGAGAGCTGCAGTTTGTTAAAGGTGCTGAGCGTTGCTTTGTTGTTGTTCAGTCGTTCAGTCGTGTCCAACTCTTCGTGACCCCATGGACCAGAGCACGCCAGGCACCCCTATCCTCCACTGCCTCCCGCGGTTTGGCCAAACTCATGTTAGTAGCTTCGAGAACACCCTGTTAGACATCACAAAAATACAGAATCCAGGGTCCTCCCACTGGTTTCCCCGACTGAAAACAGTCAAAACCTGCGCCAATTACTTGGCGAATATCACCGATCCCACCCTTCGGAGAGCTTTCACCATGGCCCGTTTTCAAACTATCCCTACGGCCTATCTGTCAGGCAGATTTGCAAAAATCCCGGTAGAGCACCGTATATGTCCTTGTCACATGAGAACCAAAGAGGATCTCACACATTACTTGTTGTACTGTCCCATCTACTCGGCCTTCAGGGATGTGATCTTACAAACTATTCCCAATTCAATAGTCAACTCTGAGGACCAAGTAAAGTTTCTGCTGGTGGACGCTGACCCACGGATTTCCTACGTGGTAGCGGTCTTTGTAGCGAGGGCTATGAAAACCAGGGTGGGGTTCGTGAATGATGTAGTGAAGGCCCTCCCATCGCTCTCCTAACCTGTTGTTGTATCCTCTTTTCTGTTTGGTGGGGGGTTTTGTTTTTTGTTTTTTGGTTTTGTTTGTCTCCTTTGCTGGGACAGCGCGGCATGAATTTTATAATCTATTTTAATAACTTTAATAATTTTAATCCTACCCTTTTAATAATGTTATATGGTACTTTGTGTAAAGGCATGGACCTCACAAATCTAATAAATGATGATTCATCTGTCAGGAATGCTTTGATGGTGTTTCCTGCTTGGCAGTGGGTTGGATTGGATGGCCCTCATGGTCTCTTCCAACTCTATGGTTCTATGATTCTATGATTCTGTGAAATAATTATTCTTTGCTTTCCAGGATTTAATATGCATCAGGGAAGCACTTATATCCAGTGGCGTAGCTAGCTTCTGCGCTGCTGGGGGCGGCGGCAGCGCAGAGGCACCCCCCTGGGGGAGGGGCACGACGCGTGCGTCGTGACGTCATCATGACGTCACGACGCACGTGGATGCAGAAAGGGGGGATTTCCCCCTTTCCGAGGCTTTTTTTCGGCGGGGGGTGGTGGCCAGCGAGGAGGGGGTGACAAGCGTGACACCCCCCTCGCTAGTCGCCCCCCCGCCGAAAAAAGCGGCGGAAAGGGGAAAAAGAAGCAGAGCCGCGCTTGAACGCGCCGGCTCTGCTTCCTTTCCCCGCCCCCCCCCCCGTTTTTTTTTGGCGGGGGGGTGGCCAGCGAGGAGGGGGTGACAAGTTTGACACCCCCCCTCGCTGGTCGGCCCCCCCCGCCGAAAAAAGCGGCGGAAAGCACCCCGTCCGTGTGCTGCTGCTCCCGGGGTGACGGAGGGAGCGGCGGCGTGTGGGAGTGGTGGGAGGGGCCGCCGCTTGTCACCCCACGTGCCGCCGATCGTTCCGTTGCCCCGGGAGCAGCAGCACCGCACACACTGTGCGCTGCTGCTCCCACGGCGACGGAGCGAGCGGCGGTGCGTGGGGGTGACATGCGGCGGCCCCTCCCACCACTCCCCACGCACCACCGGTCACCCCGGGAGGAGCAGCGCTGCACGGACGGGGTGCTCGCTCGGCCGAGCGAGCACCCCGTCCATGCAGCGCTGCTGCTCCCGGGGTGACGGAGGGAGCGGCGGCGCGTGGGAGTGGCGGGAGGGGCCGCCGCTTGTCACCCCCACCCACCGCTTGTTATCCTGTCACTGGGGGCGTACCGCCCCCACCACCCCTCCCCAGCGACGCCCCTGCTTATATCCATCCGCAGCCACCTTGACTTGAACGTCTGTTTTCTCTTTTCAGGGAGGTTCTGCTTTTTCTCCTGCGTCAACCATCAGTCAGGCGAAAGCACGGGCGCAAGCTTCCATTTTAGCTCGTGAACTGGGATGCCCTTCAGCCAGCAGCGAAGAAACTGTATCCTGCCTCCGCCAGCTGCCTGCCAAAGTCCTCAATGATGCACAAACCAGGGTGTGCCTATTTTCTTGTTTTGCTGGCAGAGCTGAAAATGTGTGGGTTGCGGAGGTCAGATCTGCCCCATAACAGTAGCAGAGAAGCAAGGCTTTCTTTGTCTTGGTATTTCATTTTGTGTGGGTAAATATTACCCTCCAGTCTGGGGAATCAGTATTTGCCAGGAAGGAAGAAATGGTAACAATATAAATCACATTTAAAGGAGAAACGACCAAACTTGCCCTTCTCAAAGCACTTTGTGAACTGAAACACCAAATTTTGCCATGCGGTTCTCCAACAAAACAATATGCACAAAAATGCATAATAGTGGAAAATGTGCTTGAAATGCACATGTTAATGAAAATACAGAATTGCATTATGCTAGGGAGAATTGTTTGCCCCCCAAAAGTGTATATTGATTAACACTGCTTACAAAGATGTGTTGATTAGGACAAATTCACACCAAAACACTGACAAATTTTCATGGGAATATTTTTTTTTAAAAAAATCACAGTTTGCTGTGGAAATGTAGACAACTGAATTAAAGATTTGGGGGTGGGATGATTAACTTTCTTCAAGCAAAGCTAACAGATCAATCCATTCCTCTATCGTTATTATGGCTGGAATATTGATGGGTTAAGACAAGCATAGGCAAACTCCGGCCCTCCAGATGTTTTGGAACTACAATTCCCATCATCCCTTTCTAACAGGACCAGTGGTCAGGGATGATGGGAACTGTAGTCTCAAAACATCCGGCGGGCCGGAGTTTGCCTATGCCTGGGTTAAGGAGTTGCTCTGGTGAATCAGCCTGCAATTTATTTAAAAAATAAATTGGGCAAGATTCACCTAAGAAGACTTGCCAACAGAATGCTAGTTCCTGGAATTCACGAGTTGGGGAGACAGCTGTTGCGTCCAGTTCCTGCCTGTGGGTTTCCCATGGGCGTTGGGTTGGCCACTGTGAGAACAGGATGTTGGACTAGATGGGCCACTGGCCTGAACCAGCAGCTATGTTCTTATGTTGTTCCTCCCTCCGCTCCCCAACACTGACTGCCTCTCTGCTCGTATCGTAGCTCCTGGCTATAAGTGGACCATTCCAGTACTGGAGCCCAGTCGTTGACGGTGTCTACCTCCAGGAGCCTCTTGCAGAAGCTCTGCAACGTTCTCGACCTTCGGAGGTGGACCTGCTGATCGGAAGTGCTCAACAAGATGGGCTGATCAGCAGAGCAAAGGCAATTAAGGTAGGTACGCTGCTGTGCTGGAAGCAGGCCCGTCTTACCCATAGAGGCTAGTGGCGCCAAGTTCTGGAGGGTGCCAGACGAGAGTCCGGGGAACACCGAACGAGCATGCTGAGTGAGCGAGGGTCCGTGCACTGCTCCCGCCGAGCATCGGCTCAGTTTTTTCCCTTTTAGCCTGCAGGTGCCGAATTCTGTGGGGTGGCAGAAGACTAAAAGGGAAAAAACCGAGCCGACGCTCGGCAGGAGCAGCGCATGCGCCCTTGCTCACTTGGCACAGGCCTGCTCGCTCGGTGTGCTGCCTGCCGTGGCCATCGTGGCATGAAGCGGATAGCTGAGCTGCGAGGCGCTGCGTCCAGCCTCCACCTCTTCCCTGCCGGAGGAGCCTCCCTCCAGCTGCTGCCCGCCTCCTCCAGCCTTAAAAAAAGGTCGACAACTCTGGGAAAGGGTGGTGGTGGTGCCGGAGGCATCTTTGCAACACAGCACTGGATATGTTTAAGATGGCCCTGGCTGGAGGAGGAGGAGGAGGAGGAGGAGGAGGAGGAGTTTGGATTTGATATCCCGCTTTATCACTACCCGAAGGAGTCTCAAAGCGGCTAACATTCTCCTTTCCCTTCCTCCCCCACAACAAACACTCTGTGAGGTGAGTGGGGCTGAGAGACTTCAAAGAAGTGTGACTAGCCCAAGGTCACCCAGCAGCTGCATGTGGAGGAGCGGAGACGCGAACCCGGTTCCCCAGATTACGAGTCCACTGCTCTTAACCATTACACCCCACTGGCTCTCATTGGAAGTGAAACTATAAATAGCAACTGCCAGCTGCTGGCTGCTGGAAGGATCTACAGGCAGGGGGAAATCCATCTATACCACCTTAATGTCCTTGGAGGAAAGCTGGGATAGAAATGTAATTTTGTGTCCCTATGAATATTGCCCTCCCCATTCCTAAAATACCCCACTTTCATGGCCTGTGAAAGCGGGTGTGTGTGTGTTTTGCTCAACAACCGTGGCGTATATTTGCCTTCGATATGGTTTTGTGTCTATTTGTTCTTAGCTAGCTTGTGGGTTTTAGCTGTGTTCCATTTACCATTTTATTTGTACACCGGAGAGCTCTTTGATCAAGTGGTTTACAGACCTTCGAAATAAATCGCCTCTTGCCACTCCACCCTCCACTGAAAGGGACTCTTCTTGATATAAGGCGACTCTTGTACACATTTGCCTGCAGATTTGTCGTCCAGGGGCCTCAGTCCCTGCAGGCTTCCTGGCAAGCAGATTCCACACGACGCCGCTTTGACTAGGGACTGTAATCCCAGATTTGCTCTCGGAGATGTGGGCAGTGTAACAGAGAGTCCCTGGGGCTTCATCTCCCCAGCTGCCGAAAGAGAAGCCCACGTTTTTCAAATTAAGATAACGAGAGACGAAATGTCTGTGAGTGTGCCGAAGTATTCAGGAGGCAGACGGTCCTGAAAGCGTTTCTTCCCCACAAAGAGCAGCACATGCTCCTTTTGTGCTCGGTCTTTTCATCTCAGCATCCTGGCCGATGGCTCCTTGCTTTCTCTTTTCCCCCTGTGAAGCAATCTGCGCCGACCTGTTGCCAATTATCGCCAGTTTTACTGCACGCGACGGTCTGCCTTTCCATCATCAGATGAAAAGAATCGCCTCTTGGTTGCTCCGAAATGTCAAAAAGAAGTTAGGCAACCACTCATTCTTTTTTTCCTTTTAATGTCTTCCATTTATGTAAGCAATTGTTTTCAATAGCCAATGGAGTTTAATATATGAGATAGACTCATGACATGCAAAGCGAGATATGTCAAGCCTTTATTTGTTATAATTGTGATGATTATGGCGTACAGCTGATGAAAACCCCAAAGTTGAAATTGTTAATTTGGGGTTCTCATCAGCTGTACGCCATAATCATCACAATTATAACAAATAAAGGCTTGACATATCTCGCTTTGCATGTCATGAGTCTATCTCATATTATTAGTTTCACCTTTTAAGTTGAATTACTGAAAGAAATGAAACCTTTCCACAATATTCTGATTTTTCGAGTTTCACCTGTATATATAGGGGAAGCTATGGATGAAAATGTGCCTTTTAAGGGAATTTGCATTATGTTGGGGGGAAATTGCTTGCAAAAGTGTGTGTGTGTGTGTGTTAAGCGAAATGCTCACTAAAATTTTGGAAAAAATTAGTGAGGTTTTATCCCCCCTTCAAAAATAAATCAATCACAAATTCAGGCATGGATGTGGCAGACTGAATATAGGATTGGCAAAATGAGAAACTGATCTGTCCAGCCAGCCCTAGTGTGGGAGATTTCCCCCCCCCATGTGAGATCCTGTCAGCAGCGTAAATCGTTACATTCCAAACATACGCTGACCATGAGGGATCTGGCATTTGTGAGTTTGAGGCCTAAACATCCGTTTGAGTGTACGAACTGATACACACACAAACTATTTTGTTTTGTTTTCGAGTCAGGCCAATGATAAGAAAGAAAAATGGTGAGTTGCTCTGTGGAACTATTTGGAAAGAGATGTTTCCAGGCAGTTTCGTGAGCCAGTCGCAAGTCTCCCGCCAACAAGATGGAGCGGAGGGGCTGCTCAGGTTCCCAGCTTTTCAGGAAATGACTCTATAGCCAGTTCGGGGGTGGAAGAAATCTACTCTTTAAAAACAGACGGTAAAGGAAATTATATTTCAGAGACATATTATTCCTTAAAAGATGTGTGTGTGTGGAGTCGTCCCAAAACCCTTGGCTCTGTTGAGAACGGGGGCGGGTGCTTGACATCTTTCGTCGTTTCTGACTGGATTTCTGAATGACTCACGCAAATTCCGGAGCTTCCAGATGACCTGTTTACTGAGAATTCATCCTGGTTTTGTTTGCAGGGGGATTAGGTGACACTGGTTAATGAATGAGCATTTGTTCCAATTTGTTTGCGGGGAAGTTAGTGTGGGATGTAAACACAGAGCAGCCAAACCCAACACTGCTAGAGTGGACATGAAGGTAACTCAGTCCTCCAGGCTTAACTTCCTGTTTACCTGGACTGAGTTACAGGAACCAGAAGTAGGTGTGGTCTTACCTGGGAACAAGATCCCAAAGATCACTCTCCATTTTGCCTCGTCTTTTGAACAAGCAGGATGCTCTCTCTCAGCTTGCAGCTGAGAGGAGCAGAGGTGAAGCCTGTTCCCCTATGGAATCAGCTTCACCACATGTAAATATATTTATCTAAGCTTATCTGCCTCTTTGAGCCTGTACTGTAACTCATGGATGACTGTAAGTAAACTCTTTTATATCTTATAATCAGTACTGTGTTGTGTCTTTACTTTTAAGAGGGAAGAAGGGGAATATACCAGGAATATATATTTCTTATAGAGGCTTTAGCAAGCCTATGCAACCGTTTTCTGCTGTGTTTTAAAAGGGAATGTAACTCTGCTAAGTTTGGAGCTTGCTCACACAAGCTGGGATGATATATATAAAATAATATATACTCATCCACACTCCTAAACATTCCCACAGTTAGACAATGCTGTGTTGAAGCAGGTGTTATCTCACATTTCCCCCCCCCCATCACTTTCCTTACTGAAGGAAAAAAAAAAAGGCTGATTCTCGGGCAAGCAGGTTTGTTGTGCGACAGCTCCAATCCAGCTTGAATTTCCCAACATGAGTTTGCTAGTATGTGATTGAACTCCACCCGAATATAATGATAGCCCTATAGGTGGCTCCTAGAGAATTTAATCTGCTGTATTAGGGTCACTGAAAGCTCCAGCTACCTGATGGTACTCCGGGCAACTATGGCAGGGCTGAGAGGCAGTGTGGTGCAGTGGTTAGAGTGTCAGGATGTAGGACCCAGGAGGCCAGGCTTCAAGTCTCCACCTGCCCATGAAGTTCCCTGGGTGACCTTGGGCCAGTCACTGTCTTTCAACTTAACCTACCTCGCAGGGTTGTTGTGAGGATAAAATGGGGAGCAGGAAAAGTGCCATGTATTTCTCCTTGGAGAAAAAGGTATAATAATAATAATAATAACAACAACAACAACAACAACAACAATAATAATAATAATAATAATAATATACAGACCTATATATATATTCCACAAAACTGCTGCACAAAGACAGAAATAGATACAGTACTGAGAATTCATTATTATGAGAATCCAAACTTTCATCTTCTGTGAACTTCTGTGAATGCCAAGTCCCACAAACAGAGGAAGGCAGGATTCCAGGTCAGCTGGGTTGTGTGTGTGTTCCTTGCAGTGCAAACTTCTTTGACCCTACCCCATAGAGGAGAGAGGTCATTTAATTATTGGTCCTATTTAAGGTTTTGTTATCAAACAACTAGGGACCAGTGCCTTGGAAGACTGCCTCCAGCCATCCTGTACAGACCTGCCCGCTCACTATGATCCTTGGACAAGGCCCTGTTAGTGGCAGTGTCATCTGCAGAGGTGGATCTTACGGCATTTTGGAACAGGGCCTTCTCGGTGGTGGTGCCCGGCCTGTGGAATGATCTTTCCTCTGAGTTACGGCAGGAAATTACAGCAGTGTGCTTTCCACTGGCTGTTAAAAATGACCTTTTTTATTTGCCTGTGTCAGCAGTGGGACCTGTCCACGTAAGCAGGAAATTGTGGTTTCTTGTTAAGCCTGAACTGAGCACATATCTCAGTGTAGGTGACAATTTATAGACATTGCAGGGAATTCAATGCCACGGTCTTCCGATTGTACGAACCATCGTCTCCTCCCCCTGTGTGCTGTCTGGGAAGTTCTCCTGACCCTTCAGAGCAGAATTTGGGGGTGGGTGGGGGGGACAGGGGGCACCCAGGGGCAGGAGAGGGGTGGAAAGCCCCATTGCTCTTGCCCTGGCTTCCCCTCGCATGCCAGGTTAGTTGAATCTGGGCCATTTGGGTTGTGTTCCACAATGCCCTACTCAGAGTAGACCCATTGATATTAACGAACCCGAGTTAGCCATGTCAATTAACTTCAGCGGATCTGTTCAGAGCAAGGCTAGCACTGAATACCACCTGCTTATTTTAAGAGGGTGGTTTTCTCTCGAATGAAATAGCCAAACCAAGCAGCTTGTTCTCTGAAAAGTCATGCAGACACTGAATATCAGCGGAGAGATTCATACATGTGCAAACTAAGGTGTTTCTGTCCACCTTCCATGCACAATTAGACTTCAGGGAAGGAAGGAAGGTAGCAGTCTGCCTGTTGTTGTTTTTTTAATTGTATAAGCTGTGCTCCTGAGTGCCTCTAAATCCCATTTTCCTTCTCACCTAGCGATTTGAAGTAAGCCAAGGCCGTGTCAACAGCAAGGTAGCCTTTTATAAGGCTCTCCAAAACTCCCTGGGTGGAGAAGATGCCGACCCTGCCGTGCTGGACGCAGCCACCTGGTTTTATTCCCTGACGCACTCCTCCACCGAGTACGCCTCCTTCTCCAGGGCTTTGGAAAACGCCACACGGTGAGAAACTCTTCTGCGGTGCTCGGATGCCATTTTGTGTTTTTAAAGGAGACCTACAAAAACATTGCAGTGTGGAGCATTCCTGTTCAGAGTGCCAGCCAGCCAGCCAGCCAGACCCTTTTCCAATGCACTCCATTCCACACATCCTCTCTGGTTTCTGTCAATCTTCTCAATAGCCAGCCAGAGTTCCATGACCCCTGAGCATGCTCAATCTTCAAGGCCCTTTTGGTTCCAAGCTCCCCCTTTTCCCACAATCTAAGTTGTTTTATTTTTCTGCTAAGATTCCCCTTGGACCTGCTGGATGTGTATCAAATGTGTATCAAAAGGGAATCTCAGTGTGGTTTTTCCCTCACTGTAGAGCAATCCGAAGCTTAGAAGTTTAAATAGTCAAGAGACCACCGGTGTCCTTGATTTGTTTGAATTGAGTTTAAAAGGCTGCTAAAGTGCTCTGATGGATGAGGGCAAGGAGGGGCTTGTGACGGCACGGGCACAAGCTCGTCAGTGCTGTGCGCAATTGGGTACCACAGCAAACCAGTACCACCAGCTACTGTGGCCTTGGCCTCGAAGGGGGTTAAACAGGTGTGGCAAGTCTGCAAGGCATGTGCATCCAGAGCGTAGCAACCCCGCTTTTCTGTGTACATTTTGCACATTTTTAGTCAGCCACTGCAGCAGTACTGCCTCGTTCTGTTCCCTTCTGCTCCTTTCCACGTGATGCTGGTGGTCTGACTTCCCAATCTAGTCCTTTCGGTTTCCCTGCGTTTAGAAGCCACTACTTCAGGAGAAAACAAGCACTCACAGAAAACCCATTTCCAGCTAGGGATGGGGAACCTGCGGCCCTCCAGATATTGTTAGACTACAACTCCGTCATCCATGACCATTGGCCATGCTGGCTGGGCCTGATGGGAGTTGGAATGCAACAACATCTGGATGGCTGCCGGTTCCCCATTCTTACACTCCACTCCCAGCGGTCATTTACAGAAGAGAAGTGTTTTCTATCAACTGCTTGCTTGTTTAATATAGGCCCTGTATAGACTGTAAACCAGTGGTGACGTTCCATATGTCGTATTGCTCCATCAGCCCCAGCCACGAATGACATTGGACTACAAATCCCATTATCCATGACCATTGGCCATGCTGGCTGTGGCTGATGGGAGTTGTAATCCAAAACATCTGGAAGGCAACAGGCTACCCATTTCTCTGTCTTTCATGCGCTCTCTCTCTCTCTGTTTAGGATTATTTTAAATGATGTTGGGAGTGCCACTGAGTAAGTGGGAAATTAGGGCTCATGCTCATTTTTAGGTCGGTAGCTTGTGTGTTTCCCCTGCCCCACCTGTTCCCCGTTGTGGACTGCCACAATTGAGTGGCAGGGAGCAAAACACACAGTGTGATGATGTCAGGATTCCATCTATGTTTTGCTACTCACTATAGAGGCGGTCAAACTTGAGATGGGGTTCCTGACTTGTTCCTAAGCGTATGGATGGAAGATGAAAGTGGTTTTTAACAAAGAAAAAAGTCCTTAGATAGATAGTCCGGTTTTGAATTGTGGGTTGCGATCCTTCTAGCAAACTTGAGATGAGGTTATAAACAGCAAGAAGGAGGTCTTAGCGGTTAAGCTGTAGCCCCTGCATGCCGTGTCTTGTGGTTTATGAGTGTTTCTTTCATTTTCTTCGGCCTCTCCTATGTGGTTTCCGCAGGTTTAAATTTGGCCAGTTCCCCATATAGGTCCTTAATAATAAGAAACCAGCCCGCCCTCACTCTCCAGCATGTCAGCTCCATCATGTCTTCCTTTGCAGCACAACTTTTCCACAAATCAGAAAAGCCGTTGGGATGCAGAGAACCTTTTCCGCACACGTTACAAAGTCCCACAATTTTTTTGCAGCTGAACCCTTGTCGTTCTGCTTTTCATGTTAGCGGCTCCCTTCTCCAACAAGCAGATCAGCGACATCGCAAACCTCCTAATGTTTTAAACATGGGTTGCGAGTTGCTGGAGGTGGCTGGGTCACCGCAGGAAGCATCTGCAGATGAACAACAGTGACATGCTAAGGACGAATGAAATCTGGGAGGAATGTTGTGGGTGTCTGGGACATCGCTTCCCTGCTCCTTAAAATTATGCCTGTATTTTCTTACATTTGTATCCTACCTTTCTCGCATTCTGGAGTAGAAGGCAGGTGTTCATGTGGTTCCAAGGTGATCTCCTATACAGGTGCTGACCAGACCCATGTCTACTTATTAGCAGCAAGGTGATGGCCTCATGCACCTTCAGACCAGACCCTGGGACTTTAGGGGTAGCAATTATGGCTGAGTCTCACCAGGCAAGGGACAATTGTTTCATCAACTACATGAGCCATTGGCTGCTGGCTTGGCCTAGACCCAGTAAATCCATCGATGCTTTGAATGGTAATGCAAGAGATTTTTTTTCTATCAGATGTCAGAGTGCAACATACAGTAGGAAGCAGCCTTAAACTGAGTTAAACCATTGGTTCATTTAGCTCAGTATGGTCTGAACATAACAGGATTTCATATAGGATTGTTTCTTTGTCCTACCTAAATAATAATAATAATAATAATAATAATAATAATAATAATAATTTATTTATACCCCGCCCATCTGGCTGGGTTTCCCCAGCCACTCTGGGCAGCTTCCAACAGAATGTTAAAATACAATAATCTATTAAACATTAAAAGCTTCCCTAAACAGGGCTGCTTTCAGGTGTCTTCTAAAAGTCAGGTGTCTTCTATGGATGCCAGAGATGAGTTATGGCCTTCCCCCAAATTGCAGGAAGCTGTGCTCTCTGCCATGGCGGGCCATTCATCTGCCAAGCTCATTATGGTCTTCACCAGCCTCTTGCAATCTGTTGCCCTTCAGATGTTTTAGACTAAAACTGCCATCAGTCCCCGACAGCATGGCCAGTGGGGGTTTGTAGCTCAAAACATCTGGCTCCCAGGAACAAGAGCATCACTTGTTAAAAACTGGAATGGCTTCCTGTCGTTGCTAAACATCATGAGGTGGTTAGTCAACCCTGTGGTTTTGCAGTCTTTGTGAAATGAGCATTTTGGAAGCCTCGGATTATTTCTCAGGAACGTGTACGAAAGAACACATATCTTGCGTTTGTACAGCAGAGCTCTCCCTCGCAGCTTTACAAAGGAAGGCAAAGGAAGAAGCATACCATGAAGCAGCCTTCCCCGACCTTTGGTCCCCAAATGACCTTTGCTCCCACCAGCACCATCCACCTTGGTCAGGGATGATGGGAGTCATAGTTTGCCTGGGACCCAAAGGAGAGGAAGGTTGTTGTAGAGGAGGGATGGGGAACCCACAGGGCTAAATAGGTCTCCACATTTGGCTACGTCTCTCCCACCTGCCCTATCATGCATGATGTCATGTTTAGGGAGGACAAATATGCAACTCCCTGCCAGAAGTGGGGTTTGCAGAGACAGATGACCTCTGTGAGCATCATTCAGCAAGGGAAGCAGCAGTAGGTCTTGTCTGAAGAGCTGAATGAATGGCAAGGTCGGATGGATGCATGGATGGATGGATGGATGGATAGATGATAGATTTTGTTGTTCAGTCGTGTCCGACTCTTCATGACCCCATGGACCAGAGCATGCCAGGCATGCCTATCCTCCACTGCCTCCCACAGTTTGGCCAAACTCATGCCAGTCGCTTCGAGAACACTGTCCAACCATCTCATCCTCTGTCATCCCCTTCTCCTTGTGCCCTCCATCTTTCCCAACATCAGGGTCTTTTCTAGGGAGTCTTCTCTTCTCATGAGGTGGCCAAAGTACTGGAGCCTCAACTTCAGGATCTGTCCTTCCAGTGAGCACTCAGGGCTGATTTCTTTAAGGATGGATAGGTTTGATCTTTTTGCAGTCCATGGGACTCTCAAGAGTCTCCTCCAGCACCATAATTCAAAAGCATCAATTCTTCGGCGATCAGCCTTCTTTATGGTCCAGCTCTCACTTCCATACATTACTACTGGGAAAACCATAGCTTTAACTATATGGACCTTTGTCGGCAAGGTGATGTCTCTGCTTTTTAAGATGCTGTCTAGGTTTGTCATTGCTTTTCTCCCAAGAAGCAGGCGTCTTTCTAATTTCGTGACTGCTGTCACCATCTGCAGTGATCATGGAGCCCAAGAAAGTAAAATCTCTCACTGCCTCCATTTCTTCCCCTTCTATTTGCCAGGAGGTGATGGGACTTAGTGTTTTTGATGTAGTACATCAGACCAGGTAGGTGGGTGGATGGGTAGGTAGGTAGGTAGGTAGGTAGGTGCTAGGATTTTCCATTTTAAAAAGAACAGAGAATAGTATGAGTAGAATGAGCAGAGCAAGCATTCAGCTGTAAATGGAAGATTGCAAGGGAAGATCAATAGTGGTGGGTAAAATTAAACCCCAGGGAGTCTGGCCCTCCATTATGAATCTTCTCGCTGTGCAATCCCAGGTGAGCATGGCATCTTGCCCTTATGGAAAAAGCGACTCGCAATTTAAGACCGGCAGGTGGAACAAAGCACAGAGACACCTTCGCGGGAGAATAGCGGAGCTTTGTTTTCATTCGCAAATACTGCAGGAAAAAACCCCAAAGACCAGTTCTGAAGGTTTATACTACCTTGCAGATCACATCGTTAAGAATGTGTTTTACAGGTGTGCACTTGCGGTGTCTGAATGGGAATGCAGGTTTCCATCATGTATTCTTTTCTTCGGGGAGGGGGGGGAGTGTCTCTGAGGAAATTTGAAGAACAAAAATAAATAATAAACAACTGGTCTAAACCTTCTCCCAAGCTGGGCTGTCTGGCCAAAGCAAAGAGAAAACGTACCGGTATTTAAAATAGATTTTTCCTTTTAAAAAAACCCTGCCCCCGGTTTGGTGGCGCTCTTTTTATATAAACAGATTTGTTTCCACAAAACAAAAGAGCGGTTATTTGATTATATAAGATTTGTGCAAGTTTATTTGTTGAATTATTTGTTGTTTTTGAACAATGGGATAAAAGGGAGTTTGCAAGTTTCAGCAGCGCTGCTTAGTCCCTGTACTGTTCACTTGGCTTGCTATAATGAGGCCTCTCTGTACATTATCTCCTTCCTTTCCCTATTTGAGGCTCCTTCGTTGCAACTTGTTATCATTTGGCCATTGTTTCTTGAGCATAGCATCGTTTTCTTTTGCCGTTTCTCAGGGACCAGTTCATCATTTGCCCCACAATAGACATGGCTCGGCACTGGGCTGGCAATGGCAGAGGGAAAGTCTTCATGTACCATGTCCCAGACACCTCCTCCCTGAGCAGGTAAGAGCATGGACAGAGTTCTGTTTTCATGGATCATGGGATGTACAGTTCAACTCTATGATCATTGCTGCTGTTGACAACGATGATGCATAAATACTCCCATCAATCCATTCCTTTCCATTTCTTCATTTTTTAAAAAAAAAATCACATTCAAAAATGTTTTCTCTCACACACATTTCATAGAATTATAGAATAATAGAGTTGGAAGGTTGGAGTGGCTGCCGAGACCATATAACACCATTCTTGAAAGATCTACATTGGCTCCCAGTGCGTTTCTGAGCACAATTCAAAGTGTTGGTGCTGACCTTTAAAGCCCTAAATGGCCTTGGCCCAGTATACCTGAAGGAGCGTCTCCACCCCCATTTCAGCCCGGACACTGAGGTCCAGCTCCAAGGGCCTTCTGGAGTTCCCTCTGCAAGAAGTGAGGTTACAGGGAACCAGGCAGAGGGCCTTCTCGGTGGTGGCACCCTCCCATCAGATGTCAAGGAAATAAACAACTATCTGACTTTTAGAAGACATCTGAAGGCAGCCCTGTTTAGGGAAGTTTTTAATGTTTGATGTTTTATTGTGTTTTTAATATCCTGTTGGAAGCCACCCAGAGTGGCTGGGGAGTCCTGGCCAGATAGGTGGGGTATAAGTAATTAATAATAATAATAATAATAATAATAATAATAATTATATTATTATTATTATTATTACTGCTGCTGCTACTACTACTAACCCAAGGGTCATTTAGTCCAACCCCCTGCAATGCCAGACCCTCCAAGTGTCCCAAATTTTCCAGGGCTATCCCTGATTTATAGAAGCCATCTCAGTTTCTGATTTCCTCCCAGAATGTCCCGCTTTTCCTTAGGATGTCCCTATTTTCATTGGAGAAATGTTGGAGGGTATGGAGTTATCTGACCCTCAAGCCATCTGAAGGCAATCCTGTTATAGGGAAGTGTTTAATGTTTTATTATGTTTTTTATATATGTTGGAAGCTGCTCAGAGTGGCTGGGACAACTCAGTAAGATGTGTGGGGTATAAACAGTAAAATTATCATTATGGAATCGGACGTCCCTATTTTCATCGGAGAAATGTTGTATGCAATATGCAGGAGTCTCAACTAAAGCATCCATGGCAGATGGCCACCCAACCTCTGCAGTAAGCTAGTGTCTCCTCTCTGTCGCTCATCCAGGCAAGCAAAATGAAATATCAGAGTTTCGGGGCACATTGCAACCTGACAAGAATGCTCAAGTTACAGGTGGGTAGCCGTGTTGGTCTGCCATAGTCAAAACAAAATAAAATTCTTTCCAGTAGCACCTTAGAGACCAACTAAGTTTGTTCTTGGTATGAGCTTTCGTGTGCATGCACACTTCTTCAGATACACTGAAACAGAAGTCACCAGATCCTTAAATATAGTGAGGGAGTGGGGAGGGGTATTGCTCAGAAGGGTGGTGGGAATGGGTGATCAGCTGATAGGTATGGAAAACCTGTTGACGACTCTTAACGGCTGTAATTAGTCTTGCAGGGAAAGGCTTGCCTTTCCCTGCAAGACTAATTACAGCCGTTAAGAGTCGTCAACAGGTTTTCCATACCTATCAGCTGATCACCCATTCCCACCACCCTTCTGAGCAATACCCCTCCCCACTCCCTCACTATATTTAAGGATCTGGTGACTTCTGTTTCAGTGTATCTGAAGAAGTGTGCATGCACACGAAAGCTCATACCAAGAACAAACTCAGTTGGTCTCTAAGGTGCTACTGGAAAGAATTTTTGATTTTGTTTTAAGAATGCTCAAAACATTCAAAACTGATAAGGAAAATCACTGGGGAAAGGATGTGACTTGAGAGGTCTGGAGGACCACATTTGCCACCCCCCAGCCCTAAGGTTCTGCATCCCTGCCCTGTCACTTTCTCAATGGTCTAGATAAGAAGGACGAGAGTTTGATTTGGGCCATATCTGCAAGCCCTGCAAGCTGGGGTAATTAACTGATTACAAACAACAACAACAACAATAACAACAACCATCAGTTCTGCATTCCAGTCCTTTTCTATTCCTTTCTTCTTTTGTGTTTCGGGCTGTGTTATATATTTGCATCTGGTTGGCGATGTGCCCCAGGCCATGGGTGCAAGAAGGAACCAGGTGTGCTCAGCTTCCGTTCCTTGCATTGTGGTTTGAATGTGGAGTCACTCAGCTGAAATAACTGGACGAAAAGGAGGCCTCTCTACTTTCTCTTTCTATTGCTTCCTGTGTTTAAAACATTTTCTCTCTCTCTCTCTCACACACACACACACCCTGCCCATTCTTCCTCTGCTGCTTTTGCACAATTATAGGAAGCTGCCTTATACTGAATCAGACACTTGGCTCACCTAGTTTAGAGTTGTCTGGTGTGACTGGCAGTGACTTTGCCAAGACCTCGGAGCAGGCAGAGGTCTTTCCCATCACCTGCTTTTTCCAGGTTCTCTAGCAAGAATGCTGGTGGGGCAGCAGACTGTGAGCCTATTACCCCTCGCTTAAAAACAGCTGCACGGGTTTCCAGTTGTTTTCCAGGTTGGATTCAAGTTGCTTACTTGATTGTTTAAAGCCTAAATGGCTTGGGACCCCAATATCTCCAGGAGCATCTTCTACCTGGTGTGGCAGCCCAGAAAAGTGCCTCTTCCAGGGCAGATCCTTGTCTCCCTAATGAGGTCCCCATCTCTTTGTAATTTTAGTAGCCTTTTTGAAGACACACCTTTCTCGGGCAGGCATTTGGAGGAGAAGAGACTTGATCACTCTGGTCTGATCCGCTTATAAGCTGCTGTTGTGGCTGGGAAGCTGCCACGAACCTCCACTTCACACTCTCCCCTTGTTACTAAGTGAATTTCTAATCAGGTGTTCTGGGTCAAATTTCAATCCACCCCACCTGTCCCTCTGAGGTCCGTCTGTGATGTCAATCCCCTTTTATTTATAATCTGGGAATCTCTTAGTAACGGGAGTTTTCCTGTCCAGCGGCCGTGGCCGGTTATATCCTCTGCTCTGGGCTTCAGGGGTTAAACTCTTCTTTGCCTACAGTTCGGGGTCTCTCTTTCATTAGATCCCTCACTATATCAGTTAGCTAAGCCCTCTTAGCAACTCTGTGGCAATACCAGGGTTTCCGCCCGCTAGCCCCTCCTGAGGGAACTCCAAGACACAAACTATCACCCTGCAGGTCAGTTTTGTCTTTCCCTGAGTTCACCTCCTCATGAGCATACATAACTCGCTGGACCAAATAAACGACGATACTTTCTTAGCTCAACAATAACAAGTCTTTATTTCTTTCAGAACATAACGGTTTCAGTAATGCAATCGTTTATAAGCTTAGTTTCATAACAGTGTAAACTCTTTCTTTCAGCATCATATACACATCTTCAACCTATCCTAACCTACCCTAACCTACCCACCACTATCCTGGCCCCACGCCCTCCTTCTTCCAGTCACCACTCTCCAGGAAGAACTTCCTGACAGTAAGAGCTGTTCGACAGTGGAATTTGCTGCCAAGGAGTGTGGTGGAGTCTCCTTCTTTGGAGTCTTTAAGCAGAGGCTTGACAGCCATCTGTCAGGAATGCTTTGATGGTGTTTCCTGCTTGGCAGGGGGTTGGACTGGATGGCCCTTGTGGTCTCTTCCAACTCTATGATTCTATTCTATGATTCTCTAACGGCTGCTCCCACCTTTTAAAGAGCGGAATGTCCCGCCTCCCATGAGATATCTGCCACTCAAACTGGGGTGCCCATTAACTCATAAAACACCGTGGGTTTCTGAAAAATCCCTTAACTTAGATCCGATTCGTTAAAGAAGCTCTCTGTGTGATTTAGAACCTGAACTGAGGTTCTAAATCGCATGCTGGGCTCCAACGGAAAGAGGGAGGTCCCTTCTGCAGAGGTTGCGGCTGAACTCCTGCCATAGCCGGTGCTACCAGTGTTAAGGACGGGGCTGAAGCTAAAAGCACAGCCCCCCTTGTACTCACTTTCTCTCTTCCTGTGAAAAAAGGGCTAGAGAAAGCAGAAAGAAAAAGCACAGACTCAGCTCATAGTGGGTGTAACAAGGGAGACATTAGAAGCAGTTTAAATATATGTTCATTCAGTGTCAACAGAGCCCTGAAATCAGGAGATGGGTTGTTGTTGTTGTTTTTTTTGGCACTCAGGAAAATGAGGTCTAAACTAGCTAAACAGACTTGGCTCAGCTCTAGTTTTCTAATATATAATAATAATAATAATAATAATAATAATAATAATAATAATAATTTATTACCCCGCCCATCTGGCCGGGTCTCCCCAGCCACTCTGGGTGGCCTCCAACAAATACCAAAATACAATACAAAGTCACAGTTTAAAAACTTCCCTAAACAGGGCTGCCTTTAGGTATTTTCTCCCTCTTCTTCGTGCCATCTTCCCGGCCCTTTCCAAAGTCTTCCGAATATCAGGAATGTTTTAAGCAGCTCCTCCAGACCACATCCACATTCTTAGCATAGCTGCAGATTAGCCTACGGTCTTCCAGGCCTGGCCATCTCTTCCTGTTCCCATGCTTTGCAGTTTTTGGAAGCTGCCTGACGTCACGTCAGACCTCTGGTCCCTCTAGCTCAGTGCTGTCTATGCTGGCAGGCAGCGACTCTCCGGAGACTGTTTGCAACCCTAGCTGAAAAGATTGTCTCACCTGCTCTCTATACCCAATTGATCACTATGCTCTGCAGCAACGGGACTCCTGAAGATGCCGTCTTGTCTGGAAACAGGCCTTTAGTGTTGTGGCACCTGCCCTTTGGAACACTGCCCCTTTGAATATTACATACCCTCCAACATTTATCCAGTGAAAATAGGGGCATCCTGTTCAATAGTTAAAGCCATGGTCTTCCCAGTAGAAATGTATGGAAGTGAGAGCTGGACCATAAAGAAGACTGATCACCGAAGAATTGATGCTTTTGAATTATGGTGCTGGAGGAGACTCTTGAGAGTCCCATGGACTGCAAAAAGATCAAACCTATCCATTCTGAAGGAAATCAGCCCTGAGTGCTCACTGGAAGGACAGATCCTGAAGCTGAGGCTCCAATACTTTGGCCACCTCATGAGAAGAGAAGACTCCCTGAAAAGACCCTGATGTTGGGAAAGATGGAGGGCACAAGGAGAAGGGGACGACAGAGGATGAGATGGTTGGACAGTGTTCTCGAAGCTACTAGCATGAGTTTGGCCAAACTGCGGGAGGCAGTGGAGGATAGGGGTGCCTGGCGTGCTCTGGTCCATGGGGTCACGAAGAGTCGGACACGACTGAACGACTGAACAACAACAAAACAACAATAATAATAATAATAATAATAATAATACCCACCCCCATCTGGCTGGGTTGCCCCAGCTACTCTAGGCAGCTTTCACACATATATATATATAAATAATAAAACATTAAACCCTGAAAAACGTCTGCATTTTATTTATTAATTTATATACTGCCCTATACCAGGGGGTCTCAGGGCGGTTCACAGAATAAAATCAATATATAAAACCACAAGATACATAATAAAAATAAAAACAACAACCCAATAGCCCCCCCCAAACAAAACAACAACAACACATTTTAAAAGGACATAGGATGAAAAACATCCCCATACAGGACTGCCTTCAGATGGTCATAGAGTTACTTCTCTCCTTGGTTCGGGAGTCACATAACTCCATACTCTTCAACATTTCTCCCATGAAAAGAGGGATGTTCTGAAGAAGAGCAGGACATTCTGGGATCGAATCAGAAACCAAGATGGCTTCTGTAAATCCAGGACTGTCCCTGGAAAATAGGGGTACGGGGGGGCGGGGGGGGCGAGGATCTAATATTAGACAGATGCCATCTCTTGAAAGAGAGCAAGCTGTTGAAGAGGGTTAGCATCTTCCCATTATGGTCCCTTCCCAGTTGACATCAGACTGCCATTCCATCAGTTCCCAGGTCCTCAGGTGCAAATCCACCAGAATCCCAGCAGCTGTTCAGGACATTTACGTAGGCATTGTACCCACTGTCTGGGGCTGAAGGGGAGTTGAAGTCCACTAGAGCAGTGTTTTTCAACCTTTTTTGGGCAAAGGCACACTTGTTTCATGAAAAAAATCACGAGGCACACCACCATTAGAAAATGTTAAAAAAATTAACTCTGTGCCTATATTGACTATATATAAAGTAATTTTTCAATTTTTCCCACGGCACACCAGGCAACATCTCGCGGCACACTAGTGTGCCGCAGAACAGTGGTTGAAAAACACTGCACTAGAGGACTACAGGTTCCCCATCCATACTTTAGTCTGCCCCCAGGAAGGCTGCTGTGCGATATGCTGATTTTTCAGTACCTTCGTGTTTGTTAATCAGATAATCCAAAATTCACCCCCTGCTATCGACTTTCTTTTTTAAGTCTTTTGGGGCTAATGTGAGATTAGTGGTCCCTAAAACCCCCACAGAGCTCAAATCATTCCAGCAGTGGTAAGAGAGAATAATTGACATCTGGAATGGAGGGGAAAGAGACTTGATTGTGCTCCAGTTGTTCTCGGCCTAAATATAAGCCCCCCCCCAAAAAAAAATTCTGACCGTGAAAAGTTAAAGCGCAGCTTAAATTTGCGACCTTACAAAAATTGGTTTTTATGATATCGCTGCTGAAACAGACATACGGTAAAATGGAACGGGTATGAGTGCCTGTGGAATTTTAAGGGAGCGGCTTATATTCAGGTGCGGCTTATATTCGGGCTAATATGGTATTAACGGCCTCGGCCAAGTATACCTAAAGGAATGTCTCTCTACCCCCATCATTCAGCCTGGACACTGAGGTCCAGCTCCGAGGGCCTTCTGGCGGTTCCCTCCCTGCGAGAAGTGAGGTTACAGGGAACCAGGCAGAGGGCCTTCTCGGTGGTGGCACCCACCCTGTGGAACGCCCTCTTGTCAGATGTCAAGGAGATAAACAGCTGACATCTGAAAGCAGCCCTGTACCAGGAAGTTTTTAATGTTTGATGTTTTGCTGTGCTCTTACAGTATATCTGTTGGAAGCTGCCCAGAGTGGCTGGGGCAAACCAGTCAGATGGACAGGGTACAAACAATGAAATTATGATTACTAGTGGTAGTATTAGATTGTATGAACATATTGTTTATTCAACACGTACGAAAGATCATATACAGATGGTGGCATCTGCAGTGAGTTTATAGTTTATAGCTCACCATCAGGGCTTTTTTTTCCAGCCGGGACTCTGGCACCTCTCAGGTGGGCGCCATTGCCAGTCTAAGAGAACAAGGGAGGTGTCCATGGAGAGTCTCGGTGCCTCTTTTTTTAGAAAAATACCTCACCAGGACTTGCTGTGGCAGGGGTCAGCAAACTTTTTCAGTAGGGGGCTGGTCTACTGTCCCTCAGACCTTGTGGTGGGCCAGACTATATTTTGAAAAAAAATAATGAACAAATTCCTATGCCCCACAAATAACCCAGAGATGCATTTTAAATAAAAGCACACATTCTACTCATGTAAAAACACCAGGCAGGCCCCACAAATAACCCAGAGATGCATTTTAAATAAAAGGACACATTCTACTCATGTAAAAACTTGCTGATTCCCGGACTGTCCACGGGCTGGATTTAGAAGGTGATTGGGCTGGATCTGGCCCCCGGGCCTTAGTTTGCCTACCCTTGTGCTATGGCATCCAAGAAAGGTCTCTGTAAATATTCCCTCAAAAGTCCGCAGTGCGTGAGAGATTATCTGCTCTTCCTGCTCAGTTCCTGTTATCGTTCATCGTAATTGCGTGAGGGATCAGATCTGTGTAGCGCTGGCAAGGAGGGAGTCAGCATCTGCCTCCCTATCGAAAGCAGGATCTGAAGTTGTCTGATGTCCAAACATATCCGAATAAGCTGCTGATCCCGTGTTTGCCTTGAGCGTCTTGTTAGCCCTCGATGTTCTTTGGTCACCGCGCTGCCAAATCCACAGCAACGCAGCTCAGGAAGCAGAGGGGATTTATTGCTTTTTCCTTGTAATTTACTTAATATGTATTATCAGAAAACTTGGCCAAAGGTGTGGGGGGGGGGGAGAAAAGGAGGGGGGGAAGAGGCAGAACAAATGAAGAGAACAACTCAATTCCATCCACATATATAAATGGTTTTGGTGTGTCCCCCCCCCTTATATGCTTTTCTGTTTACTGCTCATGGATAACAACACAGATGGCTAGACATCATAATCTTTCTCATTTAAAGATGTACAGCTGAGATCAAAGCCTCCTCCAAATGTCTTTGCAAAGCTCCACGCTGCCTGTGGGCATCCCTTTCTTCTTGGAAAGGAACTGATGAGCACAAAAAAGACCACTGGAATATCCAGCTACCCTCCCAGTTAAAACCAATGAGAATGTTTTCGCCTGGTGTCTAAAAAGAGACAACAGTTGCACCAAGTGTGCTTCCCTTGGGAAAGAAATCCACCGATGGGGAATCGCAATCCACTGATGGGGAATTTGCCATTATTCAATATGGAGGCATAGTTGCTGAAATTGCTGAGCCAGTGTGGTGTAGTGGTTAAGAGTGGTAGACTTGTAATCTGGTGAACCGGGTTCGCTTCCCCGCTCCTCCACATGCAGCTGCTGGGTGACCTTGGGCTAGTCACACTTCTCTGAAGTCTCTCAGCCCCACTCACCTCACAGAGTGTTTGTTGTGGGGAGGAAGGGAAAGGAGAATGTTAGCCGCTTTGAGACTCCTTCGGGTAGTGATAAAGTGGGATATCAAATCCAAACTCTTCTTCTTCTTCTTCTTCTTCTGAAGGCAAAGTTGATGCACTTAGTTAGAGAAAAACTATTGCTGACATTGCTGTGTCCAGTTCTGGGCACTACAATTTAAGGAGGAGATTGGCAAGCTGGAACATGTGCAGTGGAGGGCAACCAAGATGATCAAGGGTCTAGAAGCCAAGCCTGATGAGGAACGGTTGAAGGAGCTGGGTGTGTTTAGTTTAGCCTGGAAAAGGAGAGAAGATAAGATAGCCCTCTTCAAATATCTCAAGGGCTGTCTCAGGGAAGGTGGAACAAACTTGCTTTCTGCTGCTCCAGCTAAACATTAGGAAGAACCTTTTGACAGTAAGAAGGTGATGAACTCTTCTTCATTTAGGTTTTTAAGCAGGGGTTGGATGATCATCTCCCAGCGATTCCTTAGTTGTGATTTCTGCATTGCAGGGGGTTGGACTAGGTGACTCCTGGGGGACCTTTCAACCCTACAGTTTTATGATCCTATGAAATGTTGCCCATGTTCTCCCCATTTTATTTTAAAGAATTCGAGTTAATCCAAGGTGAGCTTCAGAGAGCTTGCCTGTCTCTAGGCACGTTTGCAATTCATTAGTTCCATATTGGCTCAGATTCTAAAGTGAGCACAAGCTATTTGTGAATGATGGCAAGTTGGCTACCCCTGCTCTAATTTAATCTCAAATATATTCCCAACTGTCCCCCCCCCAATCGTAACAAAATTATGATTTCCTTTTTCTTTTAAAAATAAAAGGAAAGAAAGAAAGATGACTTCACATGGTTGCAAAACAAAGTTTCCAGACTTCTGTTTTGGAGTGGGAACATAACTTCAGCATCTCATCATAGCTTTCTCTGGTTCATTTGATTTCTTTCTGAACAGCTGAAACCAAAACTATTCACAGGAGCAGCTAAAATGCAGAAGGCGAATACCTTAAGAGGTGAAATCATGCAGTGCTAAAGAGACAATGAGGTTTGGAGAGATTTTGCAGAAATGTGAGAAAAGTGCTTTGGTTAAGAGGTTGTTATGATTATTCACTGGAAATGCCAGCCACTGGTACCCGGAGAAAAAACCCCAGGTTGAGGTAATGCCGTAAGATTCATGCTCACTGGGAAGGAGAAAAACTGGCCACATAATACGTTTTCTGCATTTTAAGAACCGGGTCTTTTAGTGTGGCAGCAGCTACACTTTGGAAGTCCCTGCCGATTGATATCAGGCAGGCAACTTCATTGGACTCTTTTCAGCAGCTGATAAACACATTCTTACCTACCCAGATGTTCAGAAAGTTGACATGAGTTTTAAGACGCTTTTAGTCCAGTGTTATTTTAACCTTTTGAAAGTTTTAAATCATTGCCATTAATTTTTCTTACCGATGGTTTTATTGGTTTATCTTTTTTTTTTGCGAACCGCTTTGAGGTTGTTGGTTGTTTTTTTTTTACAATTAAAAAAAATCATTTTTCTTCCCTTACAATTATTTAAAATTGCTTCCCTGCTTCCTCCCAAAGGAGCCCTGGAGAGCAATCACACAAGCAATAAAACATCTTAAAAAAACGATTCCAGTACAGATGTGGACTGGATACCAATACAGGAAAGAAAATAGAAAATTCTTTCCAGTAGCACCTTAGAGACCAACTGAGTTTGTTCTTGGTATGAGCTTTCGTGTGCATGCACACGAAAGCTCATACCAAGAACAAACTCAGTTGGTCTCTAAGGTGCTACTGGAAAGAATTTTCTATTTTGTTTCGCCTATGGTAGACCAACACGGCTACCCACCTGTAACTGAACACGGGAAAGGGTATCCTTGGGTTTTTTTTTATCGATGAAACCTAATAAAACCTCCATGTTCAGTCAGTGTACCCCTGAAAACTCAATCCAGAGATGAGCAGCAAGGAATCAACCTTAGCTTCTTCTTCCTCTTGTTGTATCAGTTCCAAAGCTCTTGATGTGACCCAGCAAGTCAGTTCTTTTGACATCATTGCTGCGGTTACTTCTCTGAACAGACTTGCACTGTGGACAGACAAAACCGTCACGTTGTCAGTGGGCCCCTCCCTCTCCCCACCCTTCTATATCCCCTGTTCCTATAGAAGGACTATTTGTGGCCAACATAACTGCAATATGCATGTGGTGAAGCAAGCCCGTTATTGTTAAAGCAGAATGAGTGAGCTCCGATCCAGCTTAATCCCTGTCTAAACATTCAGAGATGGGAAAATATGCTTTAATCTGGTTTCAGGTCTTGCTTGTCTCTTCAGCTGCTGGTAAATAATTTGCTTTCCAGGTGCAACGTTGTTTTTGGCGCTTTTGGGGTGAGGACAGAAAGGCCCAACATTGCCTTGTGTGTGTAAATATATTAGGTCTGTCATACATCTGGGCAGGGGCGGAATTTCCGTTAAGCAGTAAAATGCCCTGGGAAACCAGGACATATGGCACCCCAGTGCAGCCTCCCCAATAGCTCCAGTTACAGAGGCAGCAGCAAAAGGAAGGCAGACGGAGCAACTCATCGAAGGGACCTCGCCTCCAAACTGGACCTTCCCTTGCTCGGCACTGGAGGTGGATGGGGCCACGAGTGAGGGGCTCCTGGTTGGGAATCGGGGTCCCTTCTTAATACACAGGGCCGGATTTAGGTTTGATGAGGCCCCCTAAGCTACTGAAGGTAATGGGGCCCTTTATATGTCCAGCTGTCCTTTGTCAACAACAAATTGCTGCTGTTTTTTGTGTTGAATATATGCTATATGGTAATTTATGGACCTAATAGGTATCTAAAGCCATTTGCACATGCAGAATGTAGGCACCCTATATATAGAAATGAGCAAACCAGTGATATTTTAGGGAGCAGGCTAGCAGGCGGGGCCCATTACTTACATCATAGGAGCCTACACAACACAAAACACTGTTGCTGTATGTAGGTTTTATTTTATTTGTTTTTTATCTTATATTTTGGAAATGTACATCCAGGTTTTTTTCCTTTAATTTTTTTTTGGGGGGGGGCAAAATAGTGGGGACCTAAGCTATAGCTTGTTTAGCTTATACGTAAATCTGGTACTGTTAATACCCATTGCTGGAGAGCACAGGAAGTGGAAAGTGTGAATGCCCACATGTGTGTCCACACCAGGACCTGCAACGCCAATTCCTTACTACATCCTTGGCCAAATCTATGACTTGAGTTCTGCCTCCCGCCATCTCCTTGTCTTCTGTAGCTGCAGCTTCTAACCATGGGACTGTTTTCTCACTTTCTCCATCCAATAAGACCACTGCTGATGTTTTTCATTCAGTCTCTTCTCTCTTATTTTTCTTTCAAGCTCAAGCCTGGAGTTATTGCCTGATGTCCAGTATGCCTTTGGACTGCCTTTCCATCCCCAGTATGAAAACCAGTATACCCCGGAAGCGAAGACCCTCTCATTAACGGTCATGCAGTTCCTAGCCAACTTCATAAGATCTGGGTGTGTATTGAGTTTCTTGGAAGTGGTTGCTTTGTCATTTTCTCCATCCCTAACAAAGCTTCTGAACCTCTCTTCTTCTTCTTCTTCTTCTTCTTCTTCTTCTTCTTCTTCTTCTTCTCCTCCTCCTCCTCCTCCTCCTCATTAGCTTTTGTTAAAGATGTCCTTGTGTAACAAAGAAAGAAAAGCACATATAGTCTCTGCACTATATCTTTTGCATCGTTTGTTTACATCCAGGATGAGACACTGTAGTGTTGAGAGCCAGTGTGGTTAAGAGAGGTAGACTTGTAATCTGGTGAACCAGGTTCGATTCCCTGCTCCTCCACATTTAGCCGCTGGGTGACCTTGGGCTAGTCACACTTCTCTGAAGTCTCTCAGCCCACTCACCTCACAGAGTGTTTGTTGTGGGGAGGAAGGGAAAGGAGAATGTTAGCCGCTTTGAGACTCCTTCGGGTAGTGATAAAGCAGGATATCAAATCCAAACTCCTCTTCTTCTTCTTCTTCTTCTTCTTCTTCTTCTTCTTCTTCTTCTTCTTCTTCTTCTTTTGCATTATATGGTGAGGGGATACTGATCTTTCATTCTATTGCTTAGTGTCCGTGCAGGGTTTTTTGTGTCACCGTCGGACATCTATGGCATCCAATAAGCTGCTCTTTAAACGCAGGGAAGCAATCATAGAAGCCTTTAATTAGCAATTTGGCAAGATGTATTTTTAAGATGTGGGTGCGGGTGGCGCTGTGGTCTAAACCACAGAGCCTAGGGCTTGCTGATCAGAAGGTCGGCGGTTCGAATCCCCGCGATGGGGTGAGCTCCCATTGCTCAGTCCCAGCTCCTGCCCACCTAGCAGTTCGAAAGCACGTCAAAGTGCAAGTAGATAAATAGGTACCGCTCTGGTGGGAAGGTAAACGGTGTTTCTGTGCACTGCTCTGGTTCGCCAGAAGTGCTTAGTCATGCTGGCCACATGACCCAGAAACTGTCTGCAGACAAATGCCGGCTCCCTCGGCCTATAGAGCGAGATGAGCACCGCAACCCCAGAGTTGTCCACAACTGGACCTAATGGTCAGGGGTACCTTTACTCAGCCCTCCAGATGTTTTGAGACTACAATTCCCATCATCCCTGACCACTGGTCCTGCTAGCTAGGGATCATGGGAGTTGTAGGCCAAAAACATCTGGAGGGCTGAGGTTGAGGAAGCCTGATCTATAGAGCCAGTGTGGTGTAGTGGTTAAGAGCGGTAGACTCGTAATCTGGGGAACTGGGTTCGTGTCTCCGCTCCTCCACATGCAGCTGCTGGGTGACCTTGGGCTAGTCACACTTCTCTGAAGTCTCTCAGCCCCACTCACCTCACAGAGTGTTTGTTGTGGGGGAGGAAGGGAAAGGAGAATGTTAGCCGCTTTGAGACTCCTTCGGGTAGTGAAAAGCGGGATATCAAATCCAAACTCTTACCTTTACCTATTTTTAAGACACTCACTGGTATATAGCAAGATCAGTAGATCATGGTTATTAAAAGAGCAAAAACTTTACAGTCAGTCAAGACCTGCTTCTCAGTTCAAAAGCTGATTTCCCAATCCTAGCTTTTGTTCTGTCAGTTTTGCTTTCCTGGAAGTCTTCTCGTGTAGTATTGTTGTCAGTAAGCAGCAAGCTGAGCCGGGTACATCGAAATGCCCAGATGTGCAAGTCGTCTCTCAGTTCCTCTTGAAGCTTTGCAAGACAGCTCAGCTCAATTGCAAAAGGATGCCTTTTCTTAAACCTGAGCTGCTGGTGAACCCTGGCAATTTCCAATGGGTATTAGGGAAGAGGAACTGTTGAAAGATGAGGCAGATTACACAGAGTCATCAGAATGAAACGCAACTTCCCTGTACCCTTGAAAGTGTTGCCAAGAGCTAGCCAAAGAAGAGATGATTCTCCAAAGGACAATGCTGTTCAGTTGAGGGTTTTCGTTCTTGTTTCGGTCTTGTTGGAAAGAACCATCTCAGCCGTGGTTGATCTTGTGCCAGCCACTTTCAACCACTGCTCCCCACCTGAAAAAAAACGATGATATTGGCAACTCACCTGAAGGTGTTGTTGCAGGGAAGGAGAGAATTCATGTATGGCACAACTTTAGCAGAACAACACAATTCCTTTGCTGGCTCAGAACAAATCATAGAATCATAGAACCATAGAATCATAGAGTTGGAAGAGACCACAAGGGCCATCCAGTCCAACCCCCTGCCAAGCAGGAAACACCATCAAAGCATTCCTGACAGATGGCTGTCAAGCCTCCGCTTAAAGACTCTTAAAGCTTGAGAGCAGTACATGTGAAAAGGATCTAGGAGTCTTGGTAGACCATAAACTTGACATGAGTCAACAGTGTGATGCAGCAGCTAAAAAAGCCAATGCAATTCTGGGCTGCATCAATAGGAGTATAGCATCTAGATCAAGGGAAGTAATAGTACCACTGTATTCCGCTCTGGTCAGACCTCACCTGGAATACTGTGTCCAGTTCTGGGCACCACAGTTCAAGAAGGATACTGACAAGCTGGAACGTGTCCAGAGGAGGGCAACCAAAATGGTCAAAGGCCTGGAAACGATGCCTTATGAGGAACGGCTTAGGGAGCTGGGTATGTTTAGCCTGGAGAAGAGAAGGTTAAGGGGTGATATGATAGCCATGTTCAAATATATAAAAGGATGTCATATAGAGGAGGGTGAAAGGTTGTTTTCTGCTGCTCCAGAGAAGCGGACACGGAGCAATGGATTCAAACTACAAGAAAGAAGATTCCACCTAAACATTAGGAAGAACTTCCTGACAGTAAGAGCTGTTGGACAGTGGAATTTGCTGCCAAGGAGTGTGGTGGAGTCTCCTTCTTTGGAGGTCTTTAAGCGGAGGCTTGACAGCCATCTGTCAGGAATGCTTTGATGGTGTTTCCTGCTTGGCAGGGGGTTGGACTGGATGGCCCTTGTGGTCTCTTCCAACTCTTATGATTCTATGATTCTATTCCAATCTACACTGCAATATTTTGTTGCAGATCCCCTCTTATAAATAATGGTCATGAGAGTATAGATCAGGCTTCCTCAACCTCAGCCCTCCAGATGTTTTTGGCCTACAACTCCCATGATCCTACCTAGCAGGACCAGTGGTCAGGGATGATGGGAATTGTAGTCTCAAAACATCTGGAGGGCCGAGGTTGAGGGAGCCTGGTATAGATACATGCCTATACTCTCTTGTGTTAAAGGCTGTTGCACAAACTCTGGATGATGCCGGCTGGTTGAATAACAGCTGTTCCTCTTTCTTTCTTCAGAAACCCAAATGGCCCTTATAAGTTCTCCAGAAAAATGACTGGGGTTGCATCCTCTTGGCCTATGTTTCGAGCAGATGCTGATGGAGACAACTATAAGGAATTTACCGCTTCCTTTGAGAACCGCAAAGGGCTGAAGAAGGCCGAATGTTCATTCTGGTCCGATTACATCAAAACCCTCAAAATTTCCTTGAGCTGTAAGTACACAGTGGAAGACACACATTTTCTCTCTTAGGGCAGTGATGTTCAGAAAGATTGCATCAACTCTTCTTTTAGCAGTGCTGTTTTTCCTAGCAAAAAAGGGTGCCTGAACTCACCATGAATGCCTCCTTTGCTCTCTTATACTGGCAATGGTGCCCACCTGAGAGGTGCCAGAACTGAATTCTGGAGAGTTTTGGCTGGGGGAGAAAAGGCCCTGACTTTTAGTACAGCGGAACCTCAATTTTTGAGCATCTCGGAAGCCAAACATTTTGTTTTTTGGATGCCAAAATCTCAGAAGTATTTGCTTCCATTTTCGAACGTGCCTCGGAAGTCAAACGGCTTCCGAGGAACATTTGTCAATTTTCTCCGTTGAAATTGCCAACTGCCCATTAAGCCTCGGTTGTCGAACATTTTGGAAGTCAAATGGAACAGACTGCGTTCGACAACCGAGGTTCCTCTGTATATGAAATGATGTGGCGTGAACCAACCCCTTCTGGGGACACAGGCCAGCATTGGTGGAAGGAGAGCCCAATCACGCAGGATGGAGGCCTTTCTCCCCCCCCCCCACAATTGGCTGGTTTGTGTGACCTTGGGGGGGAGGAGCAGGATTGTGTTACCCCTGTCACAGAGCTTGGAAAGTTCATTCCCAACACACCCCACTAAATCCAGTTCATGCTCATCCTGTTACAAAGTGAACTAGTTCAGTCCGCAGCTCAATTCAAGTTCGTCTGCATGATCCTTGGAAAGGGGGGGGGTGGCGGAGTCCAAGCTTTCAGAATATGACAAACCACTGTGCTTAAGTGTAAATTATACAATGGAACTTCGTGTTATGTACCGCCCTCTTTACGAATGCTTCGGGTTACGAGCTCCGCTAACCCGGAAGTAGATGCTCCTGGTTGCGAACTTTGCCCCGGGATGCGAGCGGAAGTCATGCGCCGGTGGGACAGCAGCACCGGGAGGTGCCATTAGTGAAAGCACACCTCATGTTAAGAACGGCTTTGGGTTACAAACAGACCTCCGGAACGAATTAAGTTCGTAACTGGAGGTACCACTGTACTTAAGAAAACTTCAGCTCATACGCACACAGTGGAATATGAACGGTTTGATTTATTTCCCCCAACAATTGTGATATTTAAGCTTAAAGGCCCAAAGTGTCAAAAGCAGGGGTCAGCAACCAAAGGCCCATGGGCCACAAGCACCCCACGGGGGTTGTTTAACCGGCCCACAAGCCGCCCCCGAACCAAGCTGCCTGCTTGGTGAGTCCCGCACACTGTGCTAAACCGGTGCGGCATGGGGACTTGCTTCCATGGCACCAGAAATTGCGTGTGCACAGACGCCGGAAATTATGTGTGTGTGCAATCCAGCCCACGGAGGGATCTCCGCTGGAGTGAACCGGCCCAGGTGAGGTAAACCTTGCTGCCCCCTGGTCTCAAGCGCTTAAAAAAACAACAACAACACATGCATGACAATGACCTTGAAGATGAACTGCAAATTGTTCCAAGTCCCACCATGGTCTTCTTGACATTTCCTGTTGAGGTCTGTTGACAGGTCCTTTTCTATGGTTTCTCACCGCAGAAGAATACTTTGCAAAAGTAGAAAAAGAAAAATACTGAGGGCAGGAGTCAAAATAGCCCAAGGAGGACTGAGCCACACACACACACACACACACACACACACACACACAAAATGGGCACAGATTGCTCAGGAAACCACAGAAGAGGGGAAACGGAGTGAAGCGGGATAGCTGGAATCAGGCACATCCTCCGCTGCAACATTTTGTTGCAGATCCCACTTGTAAATAATGCTCATTTGTTTTTGTTTTCAAATTCAAAAAGTTAAAAGAAATTACAATCTTTGGAACCCCAAATATTCTCCCAGGCACTGTATTTTTCTGATGTATTTTGATGCAACACTTCTGAAACCCTAAATTGCCATGCTTTGTCCATGTAGAATTATTGTTGCACTGAAATGTTTTGCTTGGTCTTTGCTGCAAGAAAAAATCGTGGATAATTGAATTAGCATTAAATAAATGATTTATAAGTTCTACCGCGGAATCTGCTGGCAGGCTGTTCAGTAATTATTAGCTCGCTGCATTGTTCCCAGACAATACAGTGTAGCCCAGCAGACTAATGTGACACAATAATTAGTGGATTCAATGAGAAATAATGATTTGCATGAGTTTTTCATGGAGTGATGCATTTTGTTTGTGTTGTGGTTGCAGGCAGACGAGAGCCACCCAGCACAAGCAAGCCCAGCAGTGAATTTCTTTCCAAAACCACCCAGAAGAAGCCACTTGGAGACAAAGTAGCCTACAAGAAATAGAACCAAACACTTTTATTGATTTTGGATCGGCTGGATGAAATCAAATTACTACAGATCTGCGGGGGCGTTGGAAATCATCTCGCAAAATCACAAAACTGTGTCTGTGATAGATTACTGAAATTTCAAGTATTTTTGCCGTCGACACAAGATGAGCAGGTTCCAAAAACCTACAGGCACTGCACCATCCAATGAATCACATGTGCTGGGTATCGGTGCATCAAATTGAAATCGTAGCACTCAATAAAGCTTCAAAAACCTTTTAAAGAGAGTTGGCTTCTTACTGTTCTCAAAGTGGCATACCCACAAACTCAACGTGTGACCTGCGGTGGCGAGTGATCTGGTTAAGCACAGAAGCATAGAGTCATGGAGCTGGAAGGGAACACGAGGATGCTCCAATCCAACACTCTGCAATGCACTACAGGACGCGGGTGACGCTGTGGTCTAAACCGCTGAGCCTCTTGGGCTTGCTCATCAGAAGGTCAGCAGTTCGAATCCCCACAACGGGTTGAGCTCCCGTTGCTCTGTCCCAGCTCCTGCCAACCTAGCAGTTCGAAAGCACACCAGTGCAAGTAGATAAACAGGTACCACTGCAGTGGGAAGGTAAACGGTGTTTCCGTGTGCTCTGGCTTCCGTCACGGTATCCTGTCGCACCAGAAGCGGTTTAGTCCTGCTGGCCACATGACCTATAAAGCTGTTTGTGGACAAACGCCGGCTCCCTCATCACTGAAACGAGATGAGCGCCGCAACCCCATAGTCGCCTTTGACTGGACTTAACCGTCCAGGGGTCCTTTGCCTTTTACCTCTTCTGCAATGCAGGAATCTTTTGCCAAACATGAGGCTCAAACTCATGACCATGAGATTAAGAGCCCCATACTCTGCCAACTGAGCTATCCCAGCTGACTTGGAATTGGCTCTATGTTCACAGTCTTCCTTAGGGGCCATTTAGGAGAGGGCAAAGTCCATTTGTTTATCTGAGAGTTTTCCCCCAGCTCCTAAAGTTGATGCGTGCATACTGAGGATGCCACACACGAGTGTCGTCATATTGCTCCCTGTGAATGGTAGTTTGGTTTCGCTCACCTGTGCCCAATCCAGAACAGTGGGGATGAGAGAGAGAGAGAGAGAGAGAGAGAGAGAGAGAGAGAGAGAGAGAAATTCAGCTGCCCAACTACCTGACCAGGTGTACACTCAGGAATCTAAAGAGGGTTTCGATCCAAATGGAGAACAACAGCAACATAAAACAGTTGCAGAAAAAGTAAGGTCACACCCACATCATACAGTTAAAACGCATGGCTTCTCCCAAAGAATCCTAGGAACTGTTGCTAGTTAAGGGTGCTGGGAAGTGTAGCTCTTTGAGAGAGGTGCTACAGTTTCCAGGATAATTTGGAGGAAGTAAAATGCTTTAAATGTATGGACTTGTATCCAACATAGTGCTAAGCAAGCCTGCTGTCAGTGCAAGGATGTCCACTGCTGCAATGGGACTCCCATCCCTGCCTCCTCCCCTGGACTCCGATCCCTACATCCGTTCTGGGGGCTCCCCAACCCTTCAGAGCAGATTTGGGGGCAGTGCAGGTCATGCAGGGGATGATGCTTGCTGGGGAAAGTTCGGCTGCTGGCAGGACACTTAAGTAGGATCATATAATCACAGAGTTGTAGAGTTGAAAGGGACCTGTGGCAATGCAGGAATCTCATCCCTGACAGATGGCCATCCAACTTCAGCTTAAAAACCTCCAAGGGAGTCCACAACCTCCTGAGGGAGTCCATTCCACTGGCAAACAGCTCTTACCATCAGAAAGTTCTTCCTGAAGTTTAGTTGGAATCTCCTTTCTTGTCACTTGAAGCCATTGGTTCCAAGTCCTGCCCTTCAGGCCAGGAGAAAACAAGCTTGTTCTCTCTTCCATGTGACAGCCCTTGAGATATCTGAAGATGGTTTTCCTATCTCCTCTCACTCCTCTTTTCTAGGCTAAACATACCCGTCTCCTTCAACCATTCATCATCAGGCTTGGTTTCCAGACCCTCGATCATCTTGGTCACCATCCTCTGCACACGTTCCATCTTTGGTGCGGATGTGACCTAAGATAACTGAATGACCAAACCTGGAAGGGCGCAAACATCTGCTTGGCTTTGTGGTTTGGTCAAGTAGCCCACAGCAATTCCAGGAAGAGGAGGAAGTTAATATGCAAGAACTTTTACACTTGCACCTACAAAGCACATGAGTTTTCAGGTCACTTAAGGCAGTGATCACCAGTTTTTATTAAAGGTTATGACCGCATTTGGATTACTGAGGGATGGATTTAGGGCTATGTCAGTGGTGCACACACACTGGGGACTGAGCTAAGGGGGTGCCACCTCAAAGCCCAGTAAGTGGGCATCAGGGCTTTAGAGAGGAAGCATGAAGCTCTGAAATGGTTCCCCCTAGAGCTTTTCCGCCTCCTTCCCGAAACGTAGTTGGCACTATGACCCTGCCAGAGCCCTCACACCTCTTTGCCAAAGCTGGGGCCTCCTTATCCATCTATAGCAGGGACGTCCAACTCCCAATAGACTGTGATCTACTCACCCAGGGGACGACGACTGGCAGTGATCTACCCCATTTGTGGGGGGTCAGGTCAAAGTTGATGAGCTTTTTTAGGGAGGAATGTCCTGTTTTTTTTGGGGGGGGGGTTTCAGGCCAAATTTGTTGAGCTTTTTTTAGGGAAGGGGAAAACCGTGTTTTTCGCTCCATAAGACGCACTTTTTTCCTCCTAAAAAGTAAGAGGAAATACCTGTGCGTCTTATGGGAGCGAATGGTGGTCCCTGGAGCTGACTTGCCCAGGGGCCAAAAGCAGATTGTGCTTTTTATTTTACAAAGAGAAAAGGGGGTGTTGAAAGGACCCCGCTCAGCAGCTGATCAGCAAGAGATCGGGAGAGAGATAAGAGTCCCGGCTCCCTTTCAGCCCCGCCCTCCTTTGTTGAATGTGCTGCAGAGGGAGGTTGTTTGTTTCCCCAGGACATGTGACTGGCTGATTAGATTATCTGTCTGGAAACAGTAGAAACGGCTCCCTTTCCTTAAGATTTTTCAGAAATGTGAGTTGAACCCCATAAAAATGGGGCTTTTCCTCTTTGCTTTTCCCCCTTTGCAAAAGGAGCTTTGCTTTTCCCCTTTGCAAAAAAAGCTGCAAAACTTTTAGCTGATCCTCAAAAAAACAGGGCTTTTCCCTTTGCAAAAAAGCTGCAAAACTTTTAGCTGATCCTCAAAAAAACAGGGCTTTTCCCTTTGCAAAAAAAGCTGCAAAACTTTAGCTGATCCTCAAAAAACCAGGGCTTTTCCCTTTGCAAAAAAGCTGCAAAACATTTAGCTGATCCTCAAAAAACCAGGGCTTTTAGAGAAGGAAAATCAGAAAAAATATTTTTTTTTCTTGTTTCCACCTCTAAAAATGAGGTGTGCCCTATGGTCCAGTGCATCCTATGGAGCGAAAAATATGGTAGTTGCTCTCTAAAATATCGCTATGGAAACAATCTGCCTCACAGCAAAAACTCCGTCTTCCGTTCCAGCGAAAATGGAGGGCGGGGAGATGGGGCAGAGCCGCCTGCTCTTAGGCAAAAGGCAAAGGAAAAGGAGCACGCGATCGGCAACGATCAACCGGAGCCTCCCAGGGATCGACCTGCTGGACATCACTGATCTATAGGATGGCGCTGCAAGAGCTGGGAGGCGACACCAAATCTACCCAAGCCTGCCACCGTCCCCTCGGATCGGTTCTGTCTCTTTCTGCTGAGTCAAACCCACTCCACCCCCTGAGACAAAGCGGCAGTGTATACAGACAAACTTCCCTTTTCCAAGGAATCTGAGTAAAAGATCCAGTAGAATTAACCCACTTCTTGAGAAACAGAGAGAAAGAGAGAGTGTCAGAAAGAGGGAGAAAGAATTGAATCACAGAATCGTAGAGTTTGAAGGGTCATCTAGTCTAACCCCTTGCAATGCAAGAAGGGTGACCCTACGCATTTGGGTTCCGGCTGCTCCGCACACTGCCTTCAGTCCTGCCCACCACCGGCATGTAATTGAAAATATTCAATTAATAGGTAAGAGATTTTAAAAAGAGGAGAATTCAAGGAGCACATTGAATTTTTTTTCTACTAATCTGCACATCTTCGTATGCAATCTTCCCAAATATACACCTTTGCAAAGCAATTTTCTCTAATATAATGCACTGCTGTAGGTTAGTTTCACTAATAAATGTATTTTTATGCACACGTTATATAGCTGGCGAATGGAACTCTTTTGGAAATTGGGTAGGCCCACCTTTAAAAATGCAAGCTCCGTCAAATTTACTATCCACCTCTGCATGCGAAAAGGGAAAGCTGGCCTTGTGTCTTTGAATGCTCCTTCCAAATGAGCAGAGCTGTGACTCCCTAGACTTGCATGGTCCCTACGGAACGTATCATTCACGATTCGCAACACAGCCTCCCAGTGGATCTGAAATCATTCACAAATTTCTGCCCAGAGCCAGCGATCAACATGGCAGCCGCCTCCAGCTCAGCAAACTCTCCCACCCCCTCCATTCCGAATGTATGAAACTTAAGAGAGAGAACTTAAAAACTTTCCTGATTCTGGTCCAGTAACTGGTGACTCAGAGCCTTTAAATGAAGACCTGGTCATAAGAGTTGTCCTCCGGTTGTTGTGTGTGTCCACCCTCCCCCTCCTCTTTTGCATAAGAAATCCAGACATCTCGGTGTCTGAAAATGCCGGGGCTCTTTCATTGGAGTCATTCCTCATTAATGTCATGCCCATCGAAGAGCAGAAAAGCAAGGTGATAAATAAGGCAGGGAAGGAAATCAAAGCCTGAGGGCATGTCTAGCCAAAGAGAAGCACACTCTGGGTGCATGCTCAACAGTTCCACAAGTACGTAAGGAGAGCTTTGCTGGATCAACCCAAAGACCCATCCGACCCAACATTCTGTTTTCATAGTGGCCAACCAGATGCCTGCTTGCAAATCCCAGCAACTGAGACACATACTCTGTTGATAGCCTTCCCCTCCGTGAATTACTTAGAATCGTAAAAATAAGGTACCGTATTTTTCGCTCCATAGGACGCTCCGGACCATAGGGTGCACCTCGTTTTCAGAGGAGGAAACCAGGGAAAATTTTTTTTTCTGGTTTTCCTCCTCTAAAACCCATGGTTGGTTTTTTTTTTTTTTTTTGAGAATCAGCTCAAAGTTTTGCAAAGCCCTGCTTTTTGAGGATCAGTTCAGATTTGTGCAGCTTTTGTAAAGGGGGAAAAGCATTGCTTACAAACCAGTAAGCACCAGTACAAACCAGTACAGACCAGTAAGCACCAGCAGGTAATAGGAAGCAAGAGGAAAGCAAACCAGTACAAACCAGTAAGCACCAGTACAAACCAGTACAGACCAGTAAGCACCAGTACAAACCAGTACGCACCAGCAAGTAATAGGAAGCAAGAGGAAAGCGAACCAGTACAAACCAGTAAGCACCAGTACAAACCAGTACGCACCAGCAAGTAATAGGAAGCAAGAGGAAAGCAACCAGTACGCACCAGTACGCACCAGTACGCACCAGTACTAAACCAGTACAGACCAGTAAGCACCAGCAGGTAATAGGAAGCAAGAGGAAAGCAAACCAGTACAAACCAGTAAGCACCAGTACAAACCAGTACGCACCAGCAAGTAATAGGAAGCAAGAGGAAAGCGAACCAGTACAAACCAGTAAGCACCAGTACAAACCAGTACAGACCAGTAAGCACCAGTACAAACCAGTACGCACCAGCAAGTAATAGGAAGCAAGAGGAAAGCGAACCAGTACAAACCAGTAAGCACCAGTACAAACCAGTACAGACCAGTAAGCACCAGTACAAACCAGTACACACCAGCAAGTAATAGGAAGTAAGAGGAAAGCGAACCAGTACAAACCAGTAAGCACCAGTACAAACCAGTACAGACCAGTAGGCACCAGCAAGTAATAGAAAGCAAAAGGAAAGCAAACCAGTACAAACCAGTAAGCACCAGTAGGTAATAGGAAGCAAGAAGAAAGCAAACCAGTAAGCACCAGCAAGTAATAGAAAGCAAGAGGAAAAGTAACAGCCCCAAATGGCTGAAAAACTCAATTTCCCAGGATCCTCAATTTCCCAGGATCCTACTGTGCAAGGGGCCTGGGCGGGGCAGGAAGGGAGTGCGTCTTATGGAGCAAAAAATACGGTAGATCCTAAAAATATACACTTCAAGCATCAAAAGCCAGGGTAAAGAGGCATAGAATCATAGAAGTGTAGAGTTGGAAGGGACCCCAAGAGCCATCTAGTCCAACCCCTTGCAATGCAGGAATATCAACTGAAGCATCTATGACAGATGGCCACCCAACCTCTGCTTAAAAACCTCCAAGGAAGGAGATTCCTTGGAAGCTGTATAATGAAGATGCCAGACACACTTCTGCAGGGATTTACCAGTATTTTTCACTCCATAGGGCACACCGAACCATAGGGCGGGAGGAAAACAAGAAAGAAAAAAAAAACCCTTCACCAAGCTAAACATCATGCAAACCAGTGGGTGGGAGGAAGAATGAGTGAAAATTAGAATCAAAGTACAAAAATACTGGGCTGTGGATGTTGTAGCCACATGATCCTCTCTATGCCAAAGAAGCCTAACCATACTCCCCTTGGGCCATTCCTCAAGGAGGGGGGGCAGTAGCAGTGTCTGGGCTAATGAGTGCAGCATCTCATCCCCAGTAGGTCTTGCCCCATGAATCAGTAGCTGAGACTGACAGTTCCCGCCTCCCCACAGCTGTCTAAGTCCCCTCCTCTCCAGAGTTTTTCCCAAGCAATCAGAGACTGTGCCTGTGTAAAACCAACCTCTTCTCTGCCCATTTCACCCCTCTCCTGGTTCTAGGAGATGGGGATGAGCTTCTTGCAAGAGGAGAGAGAGATACCTGTGATTCTTCACCAGCCTGACTCTTCGCCTCCCTCCTCCCCTGCTTCAGTTTCTGCCTCTGATTCTGGACTTCTCTCTGCCACAGACTCTTCCTTCTCACTAAGCCCTGTTAGCTCTCCAGCTTCCGACACCTCCTCTTCCCAGTGTTCTCCCTCTTCCCCTTCTGACCACTCACTGTTGTCCCACCACCAATCCCCAGGCTCGGAGCCTTCTTCCCTTGGTGGTTCCCTAGCTGGTTCCTCCCACCATTCCTCTGCATCCAACCGGTCCATGACACCACCATTGCCCTATAATCTCATCCACTATGGCCTCTCACACATTCAATGCTGCAGAAGTGTTTGTAGAAGTATGTTTTCCAAAGCTCATTTAGATAATGGAGATGTGGCGTTTTACGTAGTTTGGATATTTAGCATAGACTGATAACGGGAGCTAACCGGGTGATCATGGGTGATTTGTGTGGGAATGCTTAGGAGTGTGGATGATGATATATTACTTTATATATCTCATCCCAGCTTGTATTAACAAGCTCCAAACTTAGCAGAGTTCCATTCCCTTTCTAAAACACAGCAGAGACGGTTGCATAGGCTTGCTAAAGCCTCTATAAGAAATATATATTCCTGGTATATTCCCCTTCTTCCCTCTTAAAAGTAAAGACACAACACAGTACTGTTCATAAGATATAAAAGAGTTTACTTACATTAATTCCTGAGTTACACAGCATTTCTCAGAAGGCAGGAGGCTTAGATAAATGTATTTACATGTGGTTGCTACTTCCATAGGGAAAAGTAGCTCCCTTTGTTCTCTTGGCTAAGAGCCAGGAGGACATGGTTGTTGCTCATTCAAGAGACGATGCAAAAGAGAGAGATGGGGTCTGCTTCCTGTGGTTTTGTGTAAACCTCCCCAGGTGAAACCACACCCATCTCCAGTTACATAGAGGAAGTTGTCTCAGTCCAGGTAAACAGGAAGTTAAGGCTGGAGGACTGAGACACCTTCATGTCCACTCTAGCAATGTTGTGTTTGACTTCTCTGTGTTTACATCCCACAATTTGGAAATGCAACCCATCCATTTCAACGGGTGTGAATGGGTGCTCTAACTCACATGGTTGATTGTCCATAGATATTATACTATAATGATTATCTTGTGGCTGCCACCCCTTTAATCTGAGGTATTAGGCAGAAACTGAACGATCTCCCCGCTGTTCTATTGCTTTTTCAGATGGTTTCTTCCACCAGGCCAAACACATGCAAGAAGCCATGGATTCAGTCTCAGAGAAGGAAATATACATGAAAGACAAAGTTAACTACAACTGGCCAGATAATTTTGGACTGAATAAACGCTGCAGGTTCCAGGTTTCCAGGTTACGCAGTACACACTGGAACAGTTTTGCTTTTAATGAATGCTCCTTAGGTAACACCCCAAAGCCTTGGGGCCTGCTGATGGTCCAGAATAAATTGTTGGCATCCTGTGCTCACGATCGAAAAGCAAGCCAGCTAGCTGAAGGTAAGCCTTGGTGTTTCTGTTTCCTGAATGGGGTGAGTGCACTGGACTTTCCATTATGGCAAAGCAGACTTCGCATTTTTGTTATGGAGCCAGAAGAGCAAAAAGACTGGCTGCCTAGTCCGGCGAAAGAGATCAGCGCATGAAGCTGCCTTATCCCAAGTCAGGTTGTTGGTCCATCTGGCTCATCATTGTCTACACTGACTGGGAGCAGCTCTCCTGGGCTTTTCACGCGAGAGTTTTTCTCAGCCTCCCTGGCCTTGATGACCTGCAGACCAAGCCTTATGAGGAACATTTGAAAGAGCTGGGTATGTTTAGCCTGGAAAAGAGAGGAGATACAATATCTCAAGAAGATTTGAAGGAGATACTTCAAATGTCTCGAGGGCTGTCACATGGTTGTTTTCTCCTGCTCTGGAGGGCAGGACTTGAACCAATGTCTTCAAGTGACAAGAAAGGAGATTCCGACTGAACATCAGGAAGTACTTTCTGACAGCAGGAGCTGTTTGGCAATGAAACAGACTCCCTCGGGAGGTTGTGGACTCTCCTTCCTTGGAAGTTTTTAAGCAGAGGTTGGGTGGCCACCTGTCATGGATGTTTTAGCTGAGATTCCTGCATTGCAGGGGGTTGGACTAGAGTACCCTTGGGTTCCTTCCAACTCTACAGTTCTATGATTCTATGAACTTTGACAGAGAATTAGACCAATTCATATAGAATAGGCCTGCCATTGGCTAATAGCTGCTGCTGATTTTAGGGAACTAAGCTATTAGATTCAGTTCACATTTAAAGGCAAACGTTCCTGATTCTCCTTTTTTGATACGGTTCAGGAACCAAATTTGCGTTGCTCTGAATTTTGGAACACAGTTCTCCAGCCAAGTGATGTGTACAAAAATGCACATACCAGGGCAAAGTGTATATTTAGTCGTGAAAATAATTTTCAAAGATGCATATTGGGGGGGAAGGACTTTGAGAAAATGTGTATGTCGCATACGGACATGTGTATTTTAGCCGAAATCTGTACCGAAATTATGACGAATTTTCACACGTCCCCTGCTTTCAATAGTTCGCAAACTGATGCGGAAAGACAGAGAACTAAACTTAAGTCTGGAAAAATGAGAAACTGAGAGAAACTGAAATTGACAGATTTGACCGTCCTTATACAGAACGTACTTGTCCAGAGGCAATGTGCACCTATTTATCAATCGCTGGGCAGCAGCGCCTCCACCCCCCATCGTCCAACCCGGACACTGAGGACCAGCTCCGAGGGCCTGCTGGCGGTTCCATCTCTGTGAGAAGTGAGGTTACAGGGAACAAGGCAGAGGGCCTTCTTGGTGGTGGTGCCCGCCCATCAGATGTCAAAGAAATAAACAACTATCTGATGTTTAGAAGACATCTGAAGGCAGCCCAGTTTAGGGAAGTTTTTAATGACTGATGATTTAATGTATTTTTAATATTTTGTTGGAAGGCGCCCAGAGTGGCTGGCGAAACCCAGCCAGATGGACGGGGTATAAATAATAAATTGTTGTTGTTGTTGTTGAGAGAGGGCAATCACCTTCTTCCTTGTAAGTTTCCTGAGCTGCATGGCTCTTCTTTTCTTCCTCACCATTCCTCCTCGTGCACTTTTACAGTTGGATGGAAAACAAAAAGAAAATTCTATTCAGGTTCCAACAAAAGAAATCAGACACTGGGTTCAGAATGATGCCATTTGATCAGGTTGATTAGCAAAAAAATAAAAACGAGCCTTTCTTGCCAGGCAAAATGTCATAATCGCAGGACAATCAAGAATTGGAACTATTAAAGAAGAAATGTACTTGCCAAGGAGAAAGAGGTTAATTCAGCCTTTCCCAAACTGGCAACCTCCTGATTGTTGCTGGATTCCAACTCTCATCGGTCCCAGCCAGCATGCCCAGTGGTAAGGGCTTGTGGTGGCTTTAATCCAGCAGCATCTGGAAGGCACTGGCTACCCTTGGATTGGAGAAGCTTGCCCAAGGCTGCACTCCAATTCAGGAGGGCTCTTCTGGTTTTCTCTAGTCTGATTTTTGTTTTGTTTTGATGGCACTCTGGCAGCAAACGCAGGCATTGAGTGCCGACAGGAATTCAGGAATTGGTTGTCCAATGGGGCCACTGAAAAACAAGGGGAGGGAGCCGGCATGCTGAGGAGAGCAATGGGATTTGCAGAAATGCAATTTAAAATGAAAATGAAACCTGATGAAGACTGGGCATGCTCAGGAGCCACAGAGTGTTGACTGTGTGCTTATTCACAATTTCCCATGTCCTGCCGCTTCGCCCCTTGGGAAAACTGCTCTTTAGCGCTCAGTCGGAGCAAACAGCCATTTGGGTTTTCTTCAGGCTGATGTTTGCTCCTATTTAGCATTAAAGAGCAGGTTTTCCCTGGGAAAGCAGTGGGGCAAAATGGAAACTGATTGGACCAGGGTTTTCTAGGTGCTTTCTAAGTGTGGCCAAGCCCTCACATTTGGGGTGGGGGGAGGAAAAACAGAAGATGAGTTTTCTTGACCTCTCACAACTGAGGGTATCTTTGAGTAGAGCATGGCCGGCTGCCTGAAAGCCTGGACAAGAGCATTCCTGTTGGAAGAGGTGGATATGCTGCAACATTTTGTTGCAGTTCCCACTGGTCTGTTTTGATTTTCACAGTGCAGGTGTTGAAAACTTTTAAGAGCATGTCTTTAATTGGAAACCATCGTTTTACGTGAGGGCCCGTCAGGTCCATGTTGCGTTGTAAACCTTATATAATAGGGAAATTGCATCAAACAGGAAAACAGCTGTGCAGTGTTGCAATGCAGCAGTTATCACTTATATTCCACCCAGCAACCCTTGCGAAATGGACACTTTCCTCGTTCTTCACCCCAAGGAGCATCCTCTCTGTTCTTTTCCAAAATGATCAAAGAAGGAAAAGATACACACTCTGTAATTATGCTGAGGTTGAGTATTGTGAATGAAAAAAATGTAAATACACATTTGTGGGGTGTCTTAAAATGTCACAGAACAATCACAGAACAGCACATCTGCTTCTAGCAAATTATTTTTGGTTCGACCCTGATTTTTTTTTGGAATATCGGATCAGAGCCACCAACAGTGTTGAAAGGGTACAGTCATACCTCATGTTGCATCTGCTTCAGGTTACATCTTTTCAAGTTGCATCCCGTGGCAACCCGGAAGTACCGGAACGGTCACTTCCAGGTTTCGCCGCTCACGCATGTGCAGAAGTGCTAAGTCGTGCCGCACGCGCAGATGCGGCGCTACTGGATGCGAACACTTCGAGTTCCGGACGTGCCTCTGGATCGGATTACATCCGCAACTCGAGGTTCCACTGTAGTTGGCTGTCTGTTTTTATTCTGCACAGTACATGATTTCAAATGCTACCCATGGAGTTCTGGGCACATGGCTCCCAACAGCCAGTTTTGCTATAGCTCCTAAGACGAACGAGATATAAAAGTAGGCACAGGAGAGACATGATCAATTAGCTGTAAATCAACAAGGCTGTGAGAGAGCGTTCCTCCTTGCAAATTTCCTGGAATTGCTATAAAAATTCCTTTAAAAAGCCCGAGTGTAAAGTATAAACAGAAATATGTGGTTCAGGGCATTTCAAAATCAGGGATGTACAGGAGCAGTTCATTTCCAGCTGCCTTCCTCAGCTTGTAACTCAGCTAGCAAAAATCAGATTCCATCCATTATTATGAGAAGTGGCTTCCAGTGGAGGCAGCCCTAGTCAGCAATTGCACAAAGGCTTCTGCCTGCTTTTTGCAAGAAAAATTACCTTCCCATCATTGCCTTTGAAGCCATGAAGACCGCTTTTGCTATAGAGTGGGTGTGAAACTCAATCAGGCAATTGCAAAATGTTCGAGATTCGAGAATTGCATTCTGACATGCCACGTGCAAAACAGAGAAATATCTGCTCTTCTTTACACTCCATATTCTAGTAGTAGTACTACAAATAAAAATAACATTAATTTAAAAAGACTGTGTGTTCTTTGAGCAGATTACTGGAATAGTTTGCAAACCAGTTCCATTGCTTTGCCAACCACTCCAATGGTTGTTTGTTATATAAAAGAAATTAATTAATTAAAACCAGAAACCAGAAAATTATGTAAGTATATTTCCAGGAAAATTTGTTTGCAGTAGAAGAGGAATTTGATATTTGAATGTAAAAAAAAATGCATGCACAGAGACACACCAAAAACTGTTTACAGCTCTGGCTGACGCTAGATCTTCCAAGTTGACATTGAGCATTCAGGCAGATTTGGCAGGTTTTATTTTTGAATGAGGCATTTCAAATTCAAAATATGCATTCCTAATTCTGGGCATGAATTTTCCCTCAGCAAAATTCGAACCTGAATCTTTTAGACAACTTTTGCATTGTTTGGGCTTCACATATGAGAAGATCCCATAAATGGTCAAGTTTAAGGATGGAACTTCCTTTTTTTAAAAAAAATTTGATGCCGTGCTTATCCACATAGATTTTATTCCCCTAGTTCCTCTTTCACTTGTCTTTGAAGACAAGCTAGTTCCCTGCCCCAGTTCCCTTGAAAATAAAAACAATTCTCAGATACTCTATGCATTTAAGCAGGGGTTGTATGACCATCTGTCATGGATCCTTCAATTGAGATTCCTATGCATTGTAGGGGGTTGGACTAGATGAACCTCGGGATCCCTTCCAACTCTACAGTTCTATAATTATTATACACATATCTAATAAATAACAACAACAACAACAACAACAATTTATTTATACCCCACCCATCTTGCTGGGTTTCCCCAGCCACTCTGGGCAGCTTTTGTGCACCACCTTCAGATTCCCTTTTTATTGTATAACCATGATTATCTGGACTCATGGTGATATCGGGGTAATTATGCGCAATGTTCTCCAGTTGATGCGCGTGCATTCCATAGCTTCCTTGCTGAAACCCTGTAACTTTTTATACCACTAATGTTCTAGGTCTGCACGTGGCTCTGTGGTCTAAACCACAGAGCCTAGGGCTTGCTGATCAGAAGGTTGGCGGTTCGAATCCCCACGACGGGGTGAGCTCCCATTGCTCGGTCCCAGCTCCTGCCAACCTAGCAATTCGAAAGCACATCAAAGTGCAAGTAGATAAATAGGCTGCTGCTCTGGCAGGAAGGTAAACGTGTTTCTGTGCTGCTCTGGTTCGCCAGAAGCGGCTTAGTCATGCTGGCCACATGACCCGGAAGCTGTCTGCGGACAAATGCCAGCTCCCTCAGCCTATAGAGCGAGATGAGCGCGCAACCCCAGAGTCATCCGCGACTGGACCTAACGGTCAGGGGTACCTTTACCTTTACCTTAATGTGTTTTTTTGTGTGTGTCTTGCTTTTGTTGTGCTATAGTGCAAAGAGTGCCCCTCCAGATGCCAATATTTTAGTAACTTTGGGAAACGTCTGAAGAAAGTGGAACAATGTTATGTGTGGAGAGTCCAGCAGAAATTCACTACTAATAAACTATTATTGCATCAATGGCATGTTGTTGAAGTCAAGAGTAACGAAATTGCAGCTAAGAAGCTGAAATCATATATATGACTGACACTCTTCTTTGGAAATTAAACCAATGTCCAGACTTTAACATTCTAAAAACTTTACTTGCAGAAACTTATAGCTATAGACAAATTGAAACAGAATATTTGCAGTCATATGCTTTTTCAAGCATGGACTTACAGTCTCCTCTTCTAATTCCCAAACAACTGTATTTTCCTCTTTTTTCAGAGCTCAGTACTCAGCCTTTTGTATCTCAATTAGGCCATGCCTTGCAGCTCCTATGAGAGATTTCCAGCTTTACCTTCTCCTGCAGCTTTTCTCTCTCTCTTTCAAGGTGAAAAGTAGCACTCCAACACTCTACTCAACTCAGCAGTGTTCACAGTGGATTATAAAACGCAGTCATCTTGCTTCAGATAAAATGGAGCCTCCTTCACTAGAAACCTCCCATGTGACCAACATTAGCCAATCCCATGAGAACTACTAGAGAAATCTCTAGAATTCAGTTACCAACCAACCAAATTTAAATACATAGTAACGCCTACAAGCATTTACAATTCCAGTGAATTAAATTACTAAACACATGTTTCAGAATAAACAACAACCTGGTCTGGCAGTAACAAGCAGGAGTTCCATACTTACATCTGCCAGGGTATCTTGTGGCAAATAACAGACAGTCATGGAAAATATAAGCAAACACAAAACGAAGAGCCGGGACAATAAAGGTAAAGGTAAAGGGACCCCTGACCATCAGGTCCAGTCGTGTCCGACTCTGGGGTTGCGGCGCTCATCTCGCTCTATAGGCCGAGGGAGCCGGCGTTTGTCCGCAGACAGCTTCCGGGTCATGTGGCCAGCATGACAAAGCCGCTTCTGGCGAACCAGAGCAGCGCACGGAAACGCCGTTTACCTTCCCGCTGGAGCGGTCCCTATTTATCTACTTGCACTTTGATGTGCTTTCGAACTGCTAGGTGGGCAGGAGCTGGGACCGAGCAACGGGAGCTCACCCCGTGGCAGGGATTCGAACCGCCAACCTTCTGATCAGCAAGCCCTAGACTCTGTGGTTTAACCCACAGCGCCACCTGGGTCACCTGCCACCTATTGTCACCTGCCGGGACAATAGGCAAAGAAAAATGTATAAATATACTATAGCAACAATGCAATAAATACAAAATGTAAATGCAATGGCCTGAAACATATACTCAAAAGTGCATATCCGCTACTAATAAATACTGGTCTGTAGCGCAAGTCTGTAGTGATTTATTGCACTACAGACTGGTATTTATTAGTAGGGGATATGCAATATTGAGTATATGTGTCAGGCCATTGCATTTACATTTTGTATTTATTGTGTTGTTGCTATAGGGTATCTTGTGGGGCAAGTTCATGGAGGGAAGTCCCATTAGGAAAAGGATCCCCTCACACGGGTGCTGTAACACCCTGGATAAATCTCTCTCTCTCCTTCCTCCATAAGAGGTCAAAATGGTTAATCAGAGGCTTAATAACAGAACCATTGTGAACCTATTTATGTCTTAGGCAGAGAGGCCACTGAACTAATTTACTTAGAAGGCAGAGGTCGAGACTTCGCTGGAGCCTCGTAGAGTCCCGAGAAACAGCAGGCTCTTGGCATTCAGGAGATTTGAGAATAGCTGGAAGCCTGACTTCAAAACATTGTGTGACTGGAAAAGCAGAGGTTGCGAGAGCCTCTTAATCTATTTGCTTCCTGGTGTCCATTGACAGGCAAAGACTTTGGATGTGTAGGTGCCACGCATTTACAGCACATGGCTTTCGAATCTTGGGAACTGTAGTTTGCCCCTCACAGAGCTAAGGTTCCCAGCACCCGTAAGAAAATGCAGTTCCCAGGATGCTTGGGGGGGGAGCCATTTGTTGATACACAGCTGTCAGGAACAAGCAGGAGTCTGAAGGGTGGACAGAGAAGGAAATAAGGAGAGAAACAGAGAGGAGAGAGGATGATCAAAAATGCAAAATACATTAGACTGCTAAGTCAGTTAGGGAGCAAAAAATGACTCGCTGCTATTCAAAGTACAGCGGGTGACTTTTGCAAAAGAGGAATTGCTGCTGCACACGTGGCAGCCTAGTTTGAATGAAGCGACCTGTTTGTAAATCAGAAATCAGGCCAAGAGATTGTAAGCAGATGACTTACTGGCTGAAGCTACTGGACAGCATCCACGGTACATATTTCATTTCGGGGTTGTGGAGTGTGTTTGTGTGTGAGCGTTTTCCCTGTTTACATTTATACTATGCACCTTCGAAGCAAGCCAGCTGAACACAAAGTGCTAAAAAAAAGCCCTCTCTAACAGTTTCCTAAAGAACGTTCCAGAATTTAGCTCTCCAGCTATCAAGTAGAGATTGATTTAAAGGAATTATTTAGGGGTGGTTTTGGAAGCCCCAAGCTGTGCTCTCTCCAAACGGGATGCTAGCCCGACTCTAAAACAAATAATTATTTTACGTGCTGGCCCAAGCGAAACTCTGCTGTTTGTTGTTGTTGATTCCTTGGGTCAGAAGAAGAAGAAGAAGAAGAAGAAGAGTTTGGATTTGATATCCTGCTTTATCACTACCCGAAGGAGTCTCAAAGCAGCTAACATTCTCCTTTCCCTTCCTCCCCCACAACAAACACTCTGTGAGGTGAGTGGGGCTGAGAGACTTCAGAGAAGTGTGACTAGCCCAAGGTCACCCAGCAGCTGCATGTGGAGGAGCGGAGACGCGAACCCGGTTCACCAGATTACGAGTCTACCGCTCTTAACCACTACACCTCACTGGCTCTCAGAATGATTCCAGGGGCCAGAATGCTCACTTGCATCACCAAGGCCAGCTCACCACTTTCTGTTCTGTATTAACAACCAGGGCTGGCCCAAGGCACTGAAAGCTGCTGTCCACTGATGCCAGACTGTTGACCCATTTGGCACAGTAATGTCTACACTGACTGGTAGCAGCTGACCAGGATTTCAGGCAGGAGACTCTTCCCAGCCCTACCAGGAGATGCTGGGGACTGAACCTGGTGTGAGATAACCAACCTCACGTAACCAAGATGCTTAAGTCTAACTGATGCATGAAGGGGTTAAGAACATAGAGTAAGCTGTCTTGTCAGGCTTAACCTAGGTCACTTCCCCTCATCTTGGGAGGAAGAGCAAAAGGCTTTTAGTCTACCTGAGAAGATCAGCATGTGAGGAAGTCTCAACTGGTTGCTCCAAGCTCAAACTGCATGGCTCTCGCAAGCCACTCTTGTGCTAGGAACTTTCACCACTTTGCAATGGAGCCAAATTTTACTACTTTTGCAACTTTCGTGGCTGATGTATGGAAAAGCTCATGAACCTGACCTTTGAAGAGTTTGTAAGTAAACCAATTTTTAACTCACCAAACGTGTGGACTTCCCCCCCCCCATACTGGGGTAAATGGACATTTTGGAATTCACAAGGGTTCCTTTACCAAAGAGTACTTGTCCCAAACCAAGATCTTGGCATCCAAGGAATTATCTTTTTGTACCTATTTTTTCCTTGTACCGAAACCTGGGACCTTCTGAGGCAGAGTGGATGTTCTGCCAGTGAGCTACAGGCTGCCTTTCCCCTTTTGCTGACTGAGGAGAAAGACAAAATGGAGCTCACTTAGGGATGGCTGAATCTGTCAATTTTGGTTTCTCATTTTAAAAAAAATCAAAAAAATCTTACGTCCAGTTCCATGCCTTTCCACACCAGTTTGTGAGTTCTTTGAAAAAAGTCCTCATGAAAATGCGCCACCATTTTGGTGCAAATTTCTCATAAAATACACAATCTAGAGAATCTGCTGCCACAGGGTGTGGTGATGGTCACTGATGGCTTTACTAAGGGCTAGGCAAATTCACGGAGAATATATCCATCAGGATTAGTAATCATAACTGATTTTGAGAATATTCAGAATTGGTATATCTCTGAATTCCACTTGCCAGGGAACCAGAAAGAAGGGCAGCTGTTGCACTGATGTCCTGCTTACAGGTTTCTGAGATGCGTCTATCTTCATAATTTAATACTTCCATTTCAGAATTTGCTTTTTCACTTCCTTTATTTTTTGCAGCAACAATAGTCTTGGGGTATTTCCCTCGCAGAACCACGGAGCGACTGATTGTTAAACTACTCTGGGAATCGCAGCTCTAGTGAGGAGGATAGGAGACCTGCTAACAACTCTCAGCACCCTTAATAAGCCACAGCTCCCAGAATTCTTTGGGGGAAGCCGAGCATGCCAACTCTATGGGGCTGAGGCCTCTGCAGCCCTTCCAATTTCTGCTGGGAGGGGGCTCAGACTCCCCCAATCTTGAGGGGGCAGAGGAGGCCTGGTGGGATGTCACCCTGACACGGCAGGGCCTGATGGGAAGTTGACTTGGGCTGACCAGTGTGGCCTGATGTGCAAATGTCGCATCACGAGGAGCTCTGGTTGACCTCTCCTGATGTGATAGTTGTCATGCTGTTCTCGTGGACTCCTTCCTTCTGTTGCCTCTCTTTCTGGGAGCCTTGGGCTGCACAGCCCCCATCTTGACAAGCACTTTGCATGAGATTTGTTTCAGTTGCTTGCAAAAAAAAAGAAATATTGTTGTTACAATCCAGCCAGGACCTGTTGGCAAGGCCTCGAGTGCAGTGCTCCTTGCTGTGTGCGGAGAAATGAGCAGGTGTTTTCCATTAGCGGAGAGATGGAGAAAGCGCAGAGGGCATGTGACCTTGGCTGGCTTTTGGGGAACAGCAGCAGGAGACTAAAAAATTGAGGAGGGGAAGGGGTGGGCAGGGAGCCAGGGTTGTCCTTGAACCATTAGCAATGATATGTTTAGGACCTCTTGGACAAGGTGTTAAGAGCAGAGAATGAAATGCGGCACCATTTGGTCTGTGTCACGTAGCAAGGTGAGCAACAAACACCTTATGTGCTATGAAGGACATTAGCCAGGAGACAAGCCATTTAGTCTGGGGGGAAAGGCTGTGAGTCTGGGGACATTCAGGGAGAGGCTCATGGTAAGCTCAGCCTTATAAGCGCCAACATACCAGCCCACATAAAAAGTGTTTTGGGGACAAAGGCTCCATCTGCCTCACCTTGCCCTACGTCTGTTCATGGTAGATAAGGCTAGCAATGGCTTCTGACCCTGAGAGATATGTTTTGCCTCCACTGTTGGAGACAGTAATGCTTCCGAATACCAGTTTCTGGAAACCACAGGAGGACAGAGTGGTGTTATGCTCAGGTCCTGCCTATGGGCTTCCCACTTGATGCTGGCCTGGATGGGCCACTGGCCTGATCCAGCAGGCTGCTGTAAACATAACTGTGTGGACCATTTATAGCAGAGATGGGAACCCTCTGCCTGTTATTGGATTGCAACGCACACCATCCTTGAATATTCAGAGCAGAAATTGTTCCTCTCACACAATGAGTATGTTCGAGTCAACCCAAAGTTCTTTTGCTCCTCTCGCTCAGGACTGGAGAAGAGGAAGCGTGACCAGCCCTTCTTCCCAGTGTGACCTCTAGATATTTCAGAGTATAACTGAACACCACCCCAGACTAATGATCTAGCTGGGGCTGGTGAGGGTTGCTGGTCTAGTTGGATGGAGGATGGGTTCTCCATCACCCTCCATATGTCTCTTATGCCCATCAAGATAGTCAAATGTTATCAAGAAGTAACCCAATGCCGGGAATGAAAGTCTCGCACAGTCTTAGGGTGGCTTGGTATCACTTCTGTGGATCTGCAGTTCCTCCTCTCTCTGCGAATAACGCTGCTGTGTCGATTACTTTCTTCTTTAACGAAGGAGCCGAGAGAGGCTGGGAGTGCAGCCAGCATCTTCTTTGGAGTCCAACTTCAAGGACCAAGGAGAGGCTACAATGCCAGGGAAACACATTAGAGGCTTAAAAAGGGGGGGGGGGAGAAGGAGAGGACTGAGGAGAAACAGGGCCAGCCAAGCTGACCTGGATCCAGGACAATCAAAAATGTTCAGCTTGGCTTTCAGAGTCAAGATTACACACACACACAGAGAGAGAGAGGGGGGGGTCTCCTTAGAGTGAGTTTTGATGAGCGTTTTCATGGGTCTTCATCAGAGAGCTACTTCCGCAAAAGGCCACCTTTCTCCATCCAGCACTGGGGAGGAGGATGAATGAAAAAGAAAATGTCTTGCAGTGAGGAGAGAAGCCTAGTAGAAACTATGCTACTCCAAGCATGGAGCCCCTTGCACCAGCAGAGCAAGCGACTTGGTGCTACTTTGGGTACAAGAGCTGGCACGCTCCAGATATTTTGGACAATAGCTCCCATCAGTTTGTGATTTTTTAAAAAAAGAAGTCCTCACAAAAATTCAGTGAGCATTTACTGTGCATTTCTCTCTCTCTCTCTCTCTCTCTCTCCACATGCACATGCATTTCTGTGTGCAATTATGCCTAAACTGATGCATTTCTGTATGTTATTTCACTTTTTTATGTACACTTACACCCAATACACACTTGTTTTACGCACATTCTTTGGTCACAGAACTGGATCATAAAATTCAGAAACGTGGGGATTTTGAAGAATAGCTGTGCTTCAGTTCACTTATCATTATCAGGAAGTGCAAATGAGATAGGTTTGGACTAAAATGCGAACCAAACTAAATCTCTCCCCCTAAATCCTTAATTTCTAGGTAAAGGTAAAGAAATGCAAGCTCAGTGGACAGGCTTCAGATGCCCCAGCAAACCAAAGTTCGGCTAAACAAACCATGGCTTAGTGTTATGTGCAAGCCAGGCCATGAACATTCAGAAATTTGCAAAATATTCATTGTGGATCCTCTTCAAAATGACCGCAAAGGCATTTAACCAAACATGTGACACTTATTTCTGAGTAAAGGGCTACAGCTCAGTAGGAGAACCATGGACATGGATGCTTATATGTTTGTTTATATTATTATTATTAATTAATTAATTAATTTTCAATACAGCCCGTCATCCAAGGATCACAAGGCAGTTCACAATATAAAAACCACAAAAATGCATAACATAGAAACAAACAAAACAACAACCCCTACCTTACACATTCATATTTATTTGATTTCTATATGTGTGGAATGTGTGGACATCGTGATTGTGTCTGGACTCCGCCATTGATTTCCCCATGTTCCTCCCAAACTGTGATCACAGCCTACACAGGCTTTAGATCAATGAGTAGGTGTCGGGGCAGGTAAATCATAGAATCATAGAGTTGGAAGAGACCACAAGGGCCATCCAGTCCAACCCCCCTAGATGCAACCCTGATCCCCCATACATTCACATTCATAGATATGTCACTTGCAACAGTCGATTAGAATCTGTTATCAGACAGCCTTAGAATTATAAAGTCAGGGCATTAAGCAGCCATGGTCTCACTCTGCAAGCAGAGTGTACTAAGAAAACAGTCTTTTAAGGACAAACCAGCACTGGAGACTATACCTGCTTTGCCAAGTTATATTCTGCTTGGAGAGTTGTTTGTGTTGGTAGGGTGCATTTTAGCCTGTTAAAAATTATTTCCCTACATAGAGCATGAAAAGAGGCTCCTTTGTTATCATCTTATTTGCTTCGCATACCAGGGACAAATTTACTGAAGAGAATAATTATTTGGAAGGGAAATGTTTATTAGGCTGCTTCTGATGAGAAGATCCGCAGAAGAGGGAGTGTTTTCACATACAGAGTATGTTCAGAGAAAACAACTGTGCTTGAGGGCAAGTACTGTTCATACTTTGTAGCTTAAATTTGGCTTTCTCGTTGGGTGACCATGGTTCACGGTAATGGACCTTAGATCCCCCAGATATTGTTGACCTACAACTGCCATAATCCCCAACTAACTTAGCCAAGAGACAGCGATGATGGGAGTTGTAGTTCTACACGATCCGGTAGGGTGCAACCTTGAAAAACAATGACAGTAATTTATTGTTGTTGTTGTTCAGTCGTTCAGTCGTGTCCGACTCTTCATGACCCCATGGACCAGAACACGCCAGGCACGCCTAACATTCACTATAATTTATTAGGACTGGCCAATTTGCCAGGAATCTACTGGGGCTCAAATATTTGGGAGCTGTCCAAACTCACAGATTAACTTCACAGATGGGTGAAGGAGTCTCTTTCCCTGGATGAACACATGCCCCTTTATCTGGTCCACTCAGGGCCACACTAAACCACAGAACTGCAATTTGGCTGGGACATTTTGGACCTTTAGCCCAATGCCGTGCTTGATACAGGAAGTTCAGAACTAGGGTGTCCCCAACAGAATAGGTGTCCAGTCTCTGCCTGAAGATCTCTAGTGAGAGACAGCTCATCAGCCCTTCCTCGGAGAGGACCTGAGATTGGCTTCCCTAGCCCTTCATGCACAAAAATAAATAAATAAATAAATAAATAAATAAATAAATAAATAAATAAATAAATACACAAAGTGCCCTCAGGATCAAGTAATCTGCACATGAAGTTCAGCATCCTTCCCTCACAGTGGCCAGCCAGAGGCCTCTGGGATTCCCACAAGCAGTACCTGAGAACAACAGCACTCGCCTCTTCTGCAGCTTTCAGCAACAGGTATTCAGAGAGCCAGTGTGGTGTAGTGGTTAAGAGACGTAGACTTGTAATCTGGTGAACCGGGTTCGCGTCTCCGCTCCTCCACATGCAGCTGCTGGGTGACCTTGGGCTAGTCACACTTCTTTGAAGTCTCTCAGCCTCACTCACCTCACAGAGTGTTTGTTGTGGGGGAGGAAGGGAAAGGAGAATGTTAGCTGCTTTGAGACTCCTTCAGGTAGTGATAAAGCGGGATATCAAATCCAAACTCTTCTTCTTCTTCTTCTTCTTCTTCTTCTTCTTCTTCTTCTTCTTCATATCGCCTCCAACAGTAGAGGCAGAAAAGAGCCATCGGGGTCGGTAGCCACGGGTTGCCATACATCCGGATTTTCCCGGACATTTAAGCGATTTCTGACCGGACACTGTTTCCAACGGCCGAATCCTGGCTATGTCTGGGGAATTCCAGACATGTGCTAACCCTAAATTTGTCCAGTCTTCTTTTAAAACCATCCACGTCCTGGGGGAGCGAGTGCCACATGGTGCTGCATGAAAACTCGCTTCCTTTTATCTGCCTTGAACTTTCCTACATTCAAAGATGTCCATGAATTCTAGTGTTATAGGAGAGGGAGCAAAACCTTTCTCTATCCACTTTCTCCATCCATGCATGATGCAATAAATTTCTGTCATGTCATCTCTCGCTTGCCTTTTCTCCAAAAAAGTCAGCCAACCAACACCCCCTGCAGAAATATGGAGAACTAAATTTAAGATTGGAAAAATGAGAAACCAAGAGAACCAAAGTCAACAGACTTTGGTTCTCTTGGTTTCTCATTTTTCCAATCTTAAATTTAGTTCTCCATATGTCTCCCTTGCGTCCTGAGTTTGAGTGTCTTCAAAGTGCATGACACCTTTGGGAAAGGCTGTTCTCCAACTGGAGTGCTCGCAGGCCAGTGTTTCTCAGTTTTCGGTGTCTATACTACATTTTTTAAGATTTGCCTTGAGACAGTCTTTAAACCTCTTTTGTTGACCACCAGCATTACGCTTTCCATTTTTAAGTTCAGAATAGAGTAGTTGCTTTGGAAGATGATAATCAGGCATCCGCACAACATGACCAGTCCAACGAAGTTGATGTTGAAGAATCATTGCTTCAACACTGGTGATCTTTGCTTCTTCCAGTACACTGGTATTAGTTCACCTGTCTTCCCAAGTGATGTGTAAAAAATTTTGGAGACACCATTGATGGAATCTTTCGAGGAGTTGGAGATGGTGTTTATAAGTGGTCCATGTTTCACAAGCATACAGTAAGGTTGGTAGTACAATAGCTTTGTAAACAAGCATTTTGGTTTCCCTGCGAATGTCCCAGTCCTCAAACACTCTGCACTTCAATCGGGAGAAAACCACATTCGCAGAGCTCAGGCAATGCTGGATTTCAGCATCAATGCTGGCCCTTGTAGAAAGATAACTGCCCAGGTACATAGAAGTGATTGACATTTTCCAACATTACACCATTGAATTGGATTTGTGGCGCTGCAGAGGGGTTATTTTGTACTTGTTGGTGCAGCACTTTGGTTTTTTGGATGTTGAGCGATAGGCCAAGCTTTTCGTAAGCTTCTGCAGTGATATTTAAGATTAATATTGGCATCCTGGCACATGAACTCTTCCCATTTCACATAAAAACACTTCTCTACACTTAGTTTAAGTAAACAGTTTCATCACACTGCAAGTTGAGGGGGGAAACTGTGATTATTGACTCCTGTGGTTACTGGTTGAGCAAATGTACATTCTTGGAGTTTGCCGAAACCAAGGAGGATGCATTACTTAATGTGTGTGAAGTCATGTTTGAACAGAGCCTTGACTAAGATCCCATTTCCCGAGGAGAGAACAGGGTGACTCCACAGTGGTTTGGCGCTCCCCGCCTGGCTCAGGCCATGCCGGTTTCAAGTTTTCTGGCATTGTCAAAGTTTTCCATTTGTCGCACAGCACTGAGCTTTCATTTCAGACAGATAAATTAAGCGCATGACAGCTTAGGTCCCATCTTGCACCACAACCTCATGCCGTCTCTCAGGACTAAGGCCTCATTTTCACTGAGCAGGTAAGGCTGCCTCTCAAACAGCTGTGCCATTTGGAATGTGGTGGCCCACTGGAATGCGGAGTTAAGCAGGGTTATCGACTGTCTGGCTCCGAAGCACCCTCTCCGATCACATGGAGCCCAGACAGCCCCCATGGTTTTCCCCGGAGCTGAGGGCAATGAAACAATCGCTGAGATGGCTAGAGCGCCAGTGGCAGAAAACTCATTTTGAATTGAACCAAACACAGGTTAGAGTCTACCAAGTGGTGATAGCGACAGCAAAGAGGACTTTCTTCACCACCTCTATTGCATCTGCAGAAAATAGCAGCAGGAGACTCTTTCAGGTAGTCTGCAATTTAATGGAACCACCTTTGCCATCGGGGCCTGGTAAAGACCCCAAGATCTCCTGCAACAGTTTTTTGCAGATAAAGTCGCTCAGATTCGGAAAGAGGTAGACTCCACTGTGGGAAACAGTTTTTTGCAGATAAAGTCGCTCAGATTCGGAAAGAGGTAGACTCCACTGTGGGAGCAGGGCCGGGGCGGGAGAGTGCTAGAGTCCTGTCTAGTCAAGTTGCATGGGATCAATTCCAATCTGTTACCTCTGAGGATGTGGACAGGCTGCTTGGACAAGTGAAACCAACCACCTGTCTCCTTGATCCTTGCCCATCCTGGCTAATAAAAGCTAGCCAAGAAGGGTTGGGTAATGGGCTCTGCGGGGTGGCGAATGCTTCCCTCTGTGAGGGAGCCTTCCCAGACCCGCTGAAAGAAGCGGTCATTAATAGTCCAGGGAACTTTTATTTTATATCCGCCCTCCCCGGCCGAAGTCGGGCTCAGGGTGGCTAACATCAGATACATAACATTGGTATAAAATCAAACAATAATTAAATTACCTCCTAAAAACATCTCAAAATCAAATTAAAGTCTAATTAGATGGCTTTCCACAGGGTTAGGGTTGGGAACAGTAAGTGCTCCACTGAACTGAAATTTCAGCCTTCACGACATAGGAAAACAGCCAAGTAAACAGCTATTTTGGTGGAGGAGGGTCAAGATATTAACCGATATGCATGAAATTTCATATATAGCTATATAATCCCTAGTATAGTAAGATAAGACCTTTGGAGCAGGCATTTTTTTTAAAAAAGTTTTTTTTATGAACCGCCCTAGTAGGGCAGTAATTGTTCCTTGATAATTTGTCACCCCCTCCATTATGGAACATGGGGCGGTCCGCCCCCTACATCCCCCACTTGCTATGCCCCTGGCAGCACCATTAAATGCAGGCCCCCATTGCAAAGAGAAACTGGGAGCTCACAGTTTAAAGTGGGCTTCAGGTCATTCCTTTGCAACAGGGCTTGCTTTCAGCATGCTTTAATTCCATTGCTGGAAGCAAGCCCTGCTACTTTGCAGTGCATCTCAGTCAAAAGTGAATCATGATAAGTTTGCCACTTTTTCCCCTTACAGCATTCACACCTGTGCCATACATATCCAATACCACTTTAAACAGTCATGGTTTTGTTGGCATATTAAGCTGAGCAACTGCGCAACAAGAAGGTTGAGGAGACTGTAGAGCAAAACTAGGAGTGGATTTAATAAAAAGCAAAAATAACAGAAATTACATTAGCTAACAATACATTACAGAAACATGACCCATACAGTGACCCACCACCCAGGGTACTGAGGAAGGTACGCAGACCTCCTTATATACCGTACCCGATTACTGACACGCCCAAATCAAGACAAACTCAGCATCACCTGCTGCACTGTCCCACAGCTGGAAAACTAGGTCAATTAATCTCCTTCTTGCTTTTAAAGAGATATTTCTGTGGAACAGTAATGAACCTTGAATTAACATTCAACAGGTTTCTGCCACCACCCCACCGATAATCCTGGGACCTGTAGTTTAAGAGTCCTTGTTGGAGTTGTAAAGGGACCCCTGACCATTAGGTCCAGTCGCGGACGACTCTGGGGTTGTGGCGCTCATCTCACTTTATTGGCTGAGGGAGCCGGCGTACAGCTTCTGGGTCATGTGGCCAGCATGACTAAGCCGCTTCTGGCGAACCAGAGCAGCGCACGGAAACGCCGTTTACCTTCCCACCAGAGCGGTACCTATTTATCTACTTGCACTTTGACATGCTTTCAAACTGCTAGGTTGGCAGGAGCAGGGACCGAGCAATGGGAGCTCACCCCGTCGCGGGGATTCGAACCGCCAACCTTCTGATTGGCAAGCCCTAGGCTCAGTGGTTTAACCTACAGCGCCACCCACATCCCTTGTTGGAGCTGCGATCCCCAGAGTTCCCTAGGACACTGCTTCCCAATTGGTGGTCCACGTAATCCACCAGGGGGTCCGTGGCACCATTCACACAACAAAAACTACCAGGGAGATATCAAAATATTCAAAAGTCGGGGGTTCGTGGCTTGGTTTTTTAAAAACAGGGGGTCTGCAGCTCCTGGCTAATTGGGAACCACAGACCTAGCAAGAAGGATTTATAGCTAAATTACTCTGGAATTTCTGAAACCAGGGTCCCCTAACAACTCTCAGCACCCATTACAAACTACAGTCCCCACGATCCTTTGGGGGAAGCCGTAATTGTATAAAAGTGCTGTAAATCTACAGTGCAGATAGAGCTACAGAGCTCTCTTCTCCCCCCCCCCTAAAAAAATTATTTATTCCCACACAGCCAAACCTGCCTTGGCTGTCATGGGCTGCCATAAATAACCATAATTACGGGTGAACTCTGAGCATTTGAGCATGGTGTGGAAATTACAGCTTCTCGCGCCGATGTGCAGCGAGTTTTCCTTTAAGGATCTTCTGGCTGAAGGCAATACAGTGCAAAGGAGGAGGTGTGGGACGAATCACTCAAAGGAAGGGGAAGGGAAAAGAAAAAAAAAAGAAAAGGCAGGGAAAGTTACTCCCGAAGAAAAATGCAGGGCTAGTCCTTTACCCTGACGTCAGATCTGTCTTCAATAAAACCTCCCTTAGAGCCCAAAGGGAAAAGTCAGACCCGCTGTCAACCCCGGCTGCGCTCTGCATTCCCTCAAAGAGGTGCCTAATTTGTTCCAAAAGGAGTTTTATTTTTCCCCCTTTTAAAAGATCTGGGTTCAATCAATGTCTTTCATCCTGGCTTCTAGTGATGAGGTGGCTTCTGCCCTGGATTCTAGCAACCAACGGCATTCTGCAGGTGGGTCTCCTTTCCCTTCTTCTTTCCCCTTTTGCTTCCCAAATGTTTGTAGTTTTTGCAACCTGGATGGAAGGAATGCAAAAGGCTGTTTTCTACAGGATGGGTGGTGGGGAATGCAAAAGCCAAAACCCCTGCGTATCTTACTAGCAATAGAGTTTGGGGGGGGGAGAAGCAGATGAAAAGACAGGGGGGTGTCTGGTCTGGTGAGGAAGCAAAGCCCTCTTCAAAATGCAAGTTGTTCAGCATTGCGCCCCAGAGGGAATATGTTCAGGTTTTCTTGACAGCTCAAATGATGATTGAGTGATGTGGGAAGGAAGAACTCGGATGGTGCTCCAGGGACACAGAGCTCTCTTCTGTGCAGATCTCACCCTGTGCCACTGGGGTGGTCTTGAGATGCCAGGGACCGGGTGACTTTTGAGAGTGCCCTGCTGTCCTAAAAAAAATTGAGAAAAAGAACAAGAAATGCAAGCAGTGATAGTCAGGGGGGAAGCTCAGCAGAGCCTAAAGGAGGAGACGGAGAATATTGTTTGGCTGCTGAGCGAGGGGGTGAGTGAGCCCCCCCCTTCCCCCCCCCGACACACCACACGTGGCAGCAGCTCTGGGGATGATGCAGCGCTGGAAAATGCAAGCAAAGAGTGGTCAGCAAAACTGCAAATGCTTTGCATCGGGTGGGAGCGCTGGAGAAAAGCAGTGCGAAAAAAGATCTGGCTTGCAGGACAGAGTGAAGCGGTTCAAAGAAGCAGACGGCGTTTTTGTTCATCGTGAAGATTTCTGCCGGACAGCAAGCAGGCACCCTGCTTTTTCAGATGCCCATCCCAGGGCAGTGTCAAAACCAAGTAGGGAGATAGGAGAAACTGGGCATGCAACGTGTGAACAGTTACTTAAAATAATGTTGAGTAATGTGCAGTTTTTTATGCTTGGAATATACATGTTTTTGCAGCGGGAGGTGAGATATCAGTTTCCTGGGATGCTCAGGCAGGTCAGCTGGAAAGGCGGAGTGGCAGCCTTGCAGGTCCTCTGGGGCTCTGTGATTGCAGCCTAACGCAGCAACGCACATTCAGTCGTCGTCCATCATTGGCGAGCAAGAGAGGACTAGGGATGTCTAATACTAGGCAGCTTTTAATTAAGGAACAGGAACAGAAGTTCTTTATACCGCTCTTCCTAAACTGACCCATTGTGGCGCAGCAAGCAGCAGGAATAGTCTATCTTAGCAGCGAGAAAAACAGAAACTCTTTACAAGGGCCAATCCAAGAATAATTTAGATTTTTTTAAAAAAGAAATTGGAGCTTTCAAAATCATAGGAATGATGGTGAATGGTGGCACAGTCCCAGGAACAATGGAACTAAGGCCCCTTTTGCATCCTATCCGTGGCCCTAATTGCATTACAGTCATACCTTGGATCTCAAACATCTTGGCAACTGAACAAAACGGCTCCCGAACGATCAAAACCCGGAACTGAGTGTTCTGGTTTTCGAACGTTCTTTTGGAAGCCGAACGTCCGACGGGGCTTCCGCGGCTTCCGATTGGCTGCAGGACCTTCCTGCAGCCAACTGGAAGCCACGCTTTGGTTTCCAAACGTTTTGGAAATCGAACGGACTTCCGGAACGGATTCTGTTCGACTTCAAAGGTACGACTGTACTTTCAAACAGACTGTCATTCCTACCTTGTTTAATGACAGGCATGGGAGAGCGCCATTTGCATGGACAGAGGAGGTTTAACCCTTCACCCCAGCCACGGATCTGGATGAAAATCCCCAGTGCAAGCTTTTCTCCCTAAGCATCAGGGATTCCCGATTCCCACCTGCAGACAGCAGAGACCAAAAAGACTTTCAGTTGTGATTTGAGGGATGTAGGCAACACTGACCCAATGAAAGCTGCATCTGCAAAACTGCCTTTGCAGCCCCTCTGTCAATAGTGCAGCCTCTCTCCTTCTCCCTCCTGGGCACTGACCAAAAAACAGCATCAGCCTGGGATGATGCCTTCCATCCAGCTCAGTCCTCTAGTTTTACCAGGAAGCTGTTTTTCCCCGGTCCTACCACCAGGGGGCAGACCCGGGACCGTCTGCATTCAAAGCAGATCTTCCACCACTGAGCTATGGTCCTTCCCCTACAGCTGCCCCTCCACTTGGTCTCTATGGTTGAGCTGGCTCTGTGGGCGGAGTCATCACGAGCCACTCTGCTTTGTTCCTTCGTTGCTTCTGCCCTTTGTTTATTTCTAGAAATATCCCTTTAAACGGCAAAAACAGTGCATTCATAAAATTTATTTCATTAAATGTATACACACTGCTTGAGTGTAAAAAAAACCTCCCAAAACACCCTCAAAGCAATAAAAAATCAAGAAAAATGACAATACTTGAAAACAACGGTTTTCAACCAGTGTGCCATGGCACCCTGGGGTGCCTTGAATGATGGTTGGGGTGCCACGGGCAACACTGGCCTCTGTCCCTCTTATCAGCCATGGAATTAACATTTTGCAGGTCATTTCAGGTGGCGGGACTCAATTCTAGTATCAAAGGCTACTAGAACGCTTCTGAATGCTAGTTGCTGGAAACCACAGGAGGGGAGAATGGAGAGCCAGTGTGGTGTAGTGATTAAGAGCGGTAGACTTGTAATCTGGTGAACCGGGTTCGCGTCGGTTAAGAGCGGTAGACTTGTAATCTGGTGAACCGGGTTCGCGTCTCCACTCCTCCACATGCAGCTGCTGGGTGACCTTGGGCTAGTCACACTTCTCTGAAGTCTCTCAGCCCCACTCACCTCACAGAGTGTTTGTTGTGGGGGAGGAAGGGAAAGGAGAATGTTAGTAGTGAAAAGCGGGATATCAAATCCAAACTCCTCCTCCTCCTCTCTTCTTCTTCTTCTTCTTCTTCTTCTTCTTTCTTCTTCTTCTTCCTTCCCTCCCTTCCTATGATGCCCTCTGCCTCCCAAAGGCTTGCACAGCTGTTTGTTGCAACAGTCCTGGCTACAAGCTCTGCAGGTGAATGGTGCCTCCGGGGTTGGCCATGGGGTGCTTCCCAGGCCCCTGTGGGGCAGTGTGAGGAGGCCCCTCTCTTTGGGGTGGGATGGGGCAGCTCAGAAACCATGGGCAGCAGTAGCAGCTGTCCAGAGGACTCCCAAGGAGAGGGCAGAGGGGAGGAGGCTGGGGGAACCCTCCACAAAGGAGGTTTTCTGAAAAGGGGTGAGGGGCTGCTGGCTCTACTGGCAAGGGGTGACATAACTGGACTCCTGAGCCCCACACGGGTGCCACAGAAAGAATGCAGTCGGTCCAGGGAGCCGTGAACCCAAAAAAGGTTGAAAACCTTTGCTTTAAAACAATACAAAAAAATTTAAAGACTAACACAGATTAAAAATTGCATCAGCATTTCTAAATATCTGGGTAGGCTTGCCTTAAAAAAGCATGTTTTTAGCAGGTGCCATAAAGAACACAGTGAAGATGCCTGCTTGAGATCAAGAGGCAGGGAGTTCCAAAGTCCAGGTGCTGCAGCAGCAAACGATTGAGTTCTTACAAATGCAGAACAGGTATTATGTGGCAGCTGTAGTAGACCCGATTCCTCCAGCTGAAGAGGTCGAGTGGGCGTGTGTGGGCAAACTATATCTATATTCAGGGATTGCTGTTTCTAGCACCTCTCTTGTGTGCCATTCGAGAGATGCTTTTAGCCTGGCCATCAATTCAGCCCCACCAAGATTATTCCCAAAACGTAAGAGTTCATTCTGAAACACACACAAAAATTCTGAATGGAAGGCTGTCTGGTTTTTAGAATAAACTGAATTCCCATTAAGGGAAATACTCTAGTGTTGTTATTGAATATTAGATATTAAAACCAATATTAGATATTGTTGATCGTAGGAAATTAACTGACGCGATGAACAGGATGATGTGAAGGGAAGGCCGCCCTAGAGCATTCTAGGGGGCTCCTTTTATTGAAAACTCACAGCTAAGTTAACCATTAACATACACAGAGAACTCCAAAGACCAAATAAGGAATGGTGTGCCTTCTGATACCATATATGGAAGTTGCTCCTTTGGCTACACCCATGTGACATCTTCATTGAGTACGTGACTTAATGCATGCTTACAGCTCTATCACTCACCCCCTCCTCTAAACACCTCATGATCTCCAGTACTTTTCCACCTATTCCTTTGTTCTCCTGCTCTACCTAAACATGTGTTTCCCAACTTGGTGCCCACAATGCCCACAGAGCCAAATGGTATGCCAAATGAAGCTCTGTATCTTACCTAATCTAAACAGAGAGGCGTGGTATGCCAGCGCCTGGCTAAACTATAATTCCCACATCTCCCCCTTTTTAATTTATTAAATGCAAAAGGCCAAATCAGTTAGATGAGCAAGGGTGTAAGCATATCTGTGTCAAGTGTGGAGAGTCATTTCTGTGAGAGGGTAAGGAGTGCCGCTTTTATGGGCATAATGTGTATGTCATGAGGCAAAACTTGTGCAACAATTGCATTAACTTTGTAAACCTTCTCATAGGAAACATATAAACATATAAACCTTGTATCAAACTATGTAAACTTTGCATCAAACATTTCAAACAATTTCAACAATAGCAATAATAAGAATACTTTTCAGTCTCTCAGAAAGTGAGGGCTCAATAGCTTAATGTCTGTGTCAAATGTTCAACAAAATAAACTTGTTCCTCAATGGAGGGGTGGTGTCTTCTGTAAACGTGTTGTTGACACATTAATGTTGTTATGTTCATGTGTCTGCATCAAGTTAGTAGTAGACAAGTAAAAGCTGCCATGATGTGATGAGAGCGCCTTGATTTGTCCCCAAGTGACATGATGATGCTGTAGTGGCTCTCTGTGGGTCTTGAATCTGGAGTGCTGTAGCGACACGCGATTCTGGTCCCACTGAGTGTCATGGATTTGTAGTGCAGCCAGGTTGAGCATCTGGGCGCGAGTCCTGGATCTGCAGTGATGCTAGGTTGGCCGTCAGGTGGAACATTGGATCCTGACGCCAATCCATCTTTCCATGGTTTCACACAGCGGGCTGTTCACACAAAGTGAGCTGGAACCAAACTGAATCTGAAAAAGTAAACACAGAAACGTAGCCCCACCCATTTCCCCTGTGGTTGGGATTGGCCAAAATGATTTCCAATTGGAGCTAATAAATTTGAATTAATAAATTTGTAATGTTTAAATAAATTTGTGATGTTTAAATTTAGAACTTTGGAACTTCAGCTACCCTTCCTGATTTGCAGGGAAACCATTTCCACTTTTTTCTTTTTAATTTTGACAAAAGCAGCCTTTAAGGTGCTGTGAAATCTCTTAATAATCATTCCAAATCAATAATAAATTTCCAATTGATGACAAAACTCTGCAAAATTATGACTATAGTAAGCAGGTTTTGAGAACTTGCCTTGTGGCTTCTCCTTTCTTGAGGAGTTGTCCAAATATAATGAGAATGCGTCCAAAGAAAACAAAGGAAAAATACTGTGTTGCCAAATTACATTTGCTTGTAAACCCTCTGGGATTTAAACCAGTAGAAGGTAATGGTGCAATCTGAGAACATTTAGACACTGCTGTAAGATAGCTGTTGCATGTTCTAAAGAAGCTAAAACCTTTTTTTTCCAACTCTTTTTGCATGTTGGTGAAACATAGCATGACTGTCCCATGGTGGGATCTAATATGAGCCACATAAAGCTGGCAACTGCATGCTTGTAATAACTGTTGCCATGTTAGAAACAAACTTAAAAGATTTTCAGCTATGTTTGGTGTGATATAGATCCTGAAAGAAAAGCAAATAACCTGACAAACATACTATCTAAAACAATATTAATATCCTGCATTAGGAATTTCTGAAGTGCTAAAGTTACTACATCTTGGACCTCCATCAATAAAAAATTATAAGAGCATCTTTCAAAGGATGCTGTGCAATTATAGAATAAACCTAATTAGATCAAAAGCAAACAGATGAGGATCTGATAGAATATGATAAGAAATCTTTTTCCACATAGTCTGTTAAAAGCTGTTTGCAACTGAATAAACCATTCTCTCCTATTCCCTCAGTGGCAGAGGGATCACTATATCAACTAAATCTAAATATCAAAACTTTATCTCACTCTCTCTAATTTTAAATATACTACAATATTAACAATAAAACTTAGTGTATGCACTAGAGAAATCTATTCTAAATTAGCAAAAAACTTTCTCTTTTGCTGCCTGTGCTTCTGAATTTCCTGTTGTTGGTCAGCTATGGAGATGAGGATTAAAGACAAAGAGATTCCTTCCTGGCATTAACCCTTTAAAATACTGCCTGTGCTACTGATGTTAAAGCAACAAGGTCTGCTAAAAATCAGTTCTGCTGGATTGCTTTTAAATCTGAAAGCTTCAAACAAAAGAAAAGAATAACTGAAAATAAGAAAAGAGAATCTGTCACCTTAATTTGTAATTATCTGTGAATGAGAATATGTTTATAGTCCAAATATAAGAATGACTTCTGTAGCTGACCTTTTCAGGAGTAATTTGCAAACTAAAATTAAGCCAAATTGTTCAAAATTTATTCCAGCCATCCAGGTACAAAACTCTTGTAATGCACCAGATAAACCTCTAGATGGTGTTTCAAAGCCTGTGCCAAATCATGCCTAGTGGTAAAACTTTTTACACAATGGAATGGTGAAAAACAATACTCAAATTACCTGGAAGCTTGCTTGTAATAAAATCAGGATTAGGAAAAATCACATTGTAACAATCTTTTTACTTGCCTGATATTTACAAAAAATTAGTGAAATGCTAAATGATTAATTGCCAATGCTTTAAGAATTAATTACTTCTCCTGAGTAAATTGTAACTGTTTTTCTCAAATAGGGTCTGTAAAACATCACACTATAGGTAGGCAGTGAGCTTAGAAAGACCTATGATTGTTCTCTAATTATCTATAAATAACTTATTACTAAACTCTAGTCATCTATAACTAACTTTTCATTGAACTGATTCATTAAGTCCCTTCCCCACAAGTTAACTTGAATGGGAAGGACTGCAATGTGCTTTTTGAGTTCCTCAGATACCCTCATTTGCATTGCCCAACAAAAACCTTTCTTAAATCTGAGATGGACTATTTTTTCTAATTACCTGTTCTCCTCCTGTCTCAATGATCCTATAAAATTCCTTTATGGGGAGCCCACGTGGCACCCAGCCTCTCTCTCTTGCATCCAGTTTAAACTTTCTGCATAAAAAGAACTCCAAGCTACTTTAAGCTTGCCTGAAGCAGAGACTTTCAAAATGACTTTCTTAAAAGGCCAGGTATTACAAAACAGAGGTAGAAAGGGGGATTGGCTACCATGTGCTTCCGGCAGCAGCAACAATAACAAAAGCAATAATATCAAAACCAACAAACAGAATTCCCTTAAACAATTCCTGCCAGCTGTCTGCTTGCCCTGCTTCCTCCTTGCCTTTTCAAGACACTCCTACCTGCATAGCACGGAAAGACTGAAGCTCTGCTTTTAACCCTTTCCTGAATCTCGGTCCCTCAGCTCTCATTGACTCCTTTAGAGAAGAAACTGATGACTTAGCTCTCTGAAATGCTGACATTACCTGCAAATCTGAGAGCGAAGGGTTAACATCCCCTTCTTCCTGAGTCAATGAAGAAAGCAAGCCTGTTTCTGCTAAGCTTGTCCTCTGCTCTCTCAAAACCTGATAAGATACAGGAGCCCACTGATACTGAATCTGCCCCTGGGCATCTACAACCCATGAAACAAATTCCATAGCAGTAAGCGTCCCTATCAATTGCTCTGTCCTAAAACCCATTCTAATTGCTCCTGGAGAATTAGCTGGCAAAACTGTTGCCTCGGAGACTAATGGCACAGGAGGAGGGGTAGGTTTCCGATCTCCTGTGAGCAAATAATCTCTCTGAGGCTCTAACGCTGCTGCAGCCTGCAGTTTTGAGAGCGAAGGGGGAGAGACCCCTTTTTTTGGGAGTGAGAAATCTGATGGGGGTGCCTTGAAATCTACTGAATGAATGACCCATCTTCTCAATAACATCCCTGCATGAAAACATCCCATAACAAAAGATTTAGCTATGAGAACCACTTCCTGAATTCCTGCCTGACTAAAAATCTTAATGACTAAACTTTCTGCATGCTTCTATACCTGAATTCCTAATGTCTGCATACTCACCGGGAGCTCTTGAGCTGTGGATCCAAAAGGCTTTACCCTGCCTTTGAGTGAGTGTTCAGCTTATCACGTCGGCGTTCACCAGATGTTGTTATTGAATATTAGATATTAAAACCAATATTAGATATTGTTGCTTGTAGGAAATTAACTGACGCGATGAACAGGATGATGTGAAGGGAAGGCCGCCCAGAGCATTCTAGGGGGCTCCTTTTATTGAAAACTCACAGCTAAGTTAACCATTAACATACACAGAGAACTCCAAAGACCAAATAAGGAATGGTGTGCCTTCTGATACCATATATGGAAGTTGCTCCTTTGGCTACACCCATGTGACATCTTCATTGAGTACGTGACTTAATGCATGCTTACAGCTCTATCACTCACCCCCTCCTCTAAACACCTCATGATCTCCAGTACTTTTCCACCTATTCCTTTGTTCTCCTGCTCTACCTAAACATGTGTTTCCCAACTTGGTGCCCACAATGCCCACAGAGCCAAATGGTATGCCAAATGAAGCTCTGTATCTTACCTAATCTAAACAGAGAGGCGTGGTATGCCAGCGCCTGGCTAAACTATAATTCCCACACTCTAGAGATGTCATCAAGCGCTTAGCAGTCCACTCTGACAACCCGAGGTTGTTGTGTATTTAAGCTTATTTATAGTGCTTATTATGGTGTATCCTTGCATAGCTCAGTTGGTTAGAGAGCATGGTGCTGATAACACCAAGGTCACAGGTTCGATCCCCATATGGGACAGCTGCCTTGCAGGGGGTTGGACCAGATGATCCTCAGGGTCCCTTCCAATTCTACATTTCTATGACTATTATTCTAAATGGGACATAGAATGTTTGCAAGGGAGCCTGTTGTTTCATCCGGGGCTGAGACCAGACCTCCCTCCCTTGTGGCTGGAGCTGTGATCCCCTGAGATTGTCCTGCTGCACTGGGAGAAGACCCTGCTTAGAGGTTTTTAAGCAGAGGTTGCATGGCCCCCTGCCATGTAGGATCTAGCTGAAATTCCTGCATTGCAGGGAGTTGGGCTAGAAGACCCTCAAAAGTCCCTTCCAACCCTACACCTCTATGGTTCTAAGAAGGCTTCTCCCAGAGTTGTTAAGTCTACCTGGTGCTTGTTGATCAATTACTTTTGAATCGAGATGAGTATGTATAGAGGTAAAGGTAAATGACCACTGGAGGGTTAAATCCAGTCAAAGGCAACTATGATGTTGTGGCGCTCATCTCGCTTTCAGGCTGAGGGAGCCGGCGTTTGTCCACAGACAGCTTTCCGGGTCATGTGGCCAGCATGACTAAACCGCTTCTGGTGCAATGGAACACCGTGACGGAAACCAGAGCGCACGGAAACGCCGTTTACCTTCCTGCCGCAGCGGTACCTATTTATCTACTTGCACTGACATGCTTTCGAACTGCTATGTTGGCAGGAGCTGGGACAGAGCAACGGGAGCTCACTCCGTTGTGGGGATTCGAACCACTGACCTTCCGATTGGCAATCCCAAAAGGCTCAGTGGTTTACACCTGTGTCCCAGGCAATTACGTATAGAAATGCACCACTTGCTATTGAATTCTCAGTGCTGGCTTTCATGCCGTTGTGATTTTTGACACAATTCTATATTGATGGGAATGTGGCTTGCCCGTTTTTAATGCCTTGGCATTATCTCAAGCTGCTCTGGGCTCAGCGCTTTGCGGTTGGAGAAGTGGCATGCATCCTGCCGGTGCTTCCTTAGAGCGAAGTCTAGTGTACTAAAGGGAGATTTGCATCCATTGCTCTGCTCTCTTTCACCTCTGCCCCCCCCCCCCGTACCACAGGCATGTGGCCCTTGGAAAGTTGCCCAGGATGGAATGTGGATCTCGGGCTGAGAATGTTTCCCACTCCCGCCCTGACTGGATGTGGTTCTCCAAGGTTTTGCATTGGGAGTCCTTGGATGGGGAATGCCAAGCATGGAACATGGGGTTTTCTGGGCACAGAAGCAAGTTTTCTTCCACTGCTGCGGCTCACCGTGTGGGGGGGGGGGAGGGAGGGAGGCATTGCTCTGTGTTCAAGTTGTCTGCGGATTCACAGATTACCTTCTTTATAGATTGAGAATCCCAAAGATGGGACAGGTCCTGACGCGAAGCTATTTTTGCAGACTCGACTTCACCCTTCGTCGTTTTCCATTTCACTTCATTGATTAGAATTATTCGTCACCTGTCTCCCAAAGGTCTCCAGGCAACTTAGGTACATCAAAAAAAGGAAAAGGGGTTGGGGGGAAGGATATTCAATATATATTACCATAGAGGAGGAAAGCAAGGGGGGGGGGAAATACATCAGTAGTTCATATAATATAACAACCATAAAACTCAAACAACAAACAAAGCAATACTAAGAACCACTAATTAACAAATAAACAAACATAAACAAAACCACATCCTCCTCTCTGTCCAAAAACCATTCACCTCAAGCCAAACATCTTCCCCCCCCCTTTACCTCCCCACCCAGAAGTCTGATGTCAAGGCCAGCTGTTTCAACTCAGTGGGTGGTGGGTCCATTGTCCCCCAGGGGTGGTCCAGCGTCTCTCCTCTCTCTTCAGTGGGGAGCAATACCAAAGCAAGACCAACGGCCTTGGGCTTGGCTCACTTCCTTGAGTTTTGCATGTGCCATTGTGTTCTCTGCCATGGATATCACAGGCTGATGCAGAGACTACAGACCCTCCAAGTGTCCCTATTTTCCAGGGACAGCTGCCCAGGTTTCTGATTTAATCCCGGTATGTCCCGCTTTTTGTTGTTGTTGTTCAGTCGTTCAGTCGTGTCCGACTCTTCGTGACCCCATGGACCAGAGCACGCCAGGCACCCCTATCCTCCACTGCCTCCCGCAGTTTGGCCAAACTCATGCTAGTCGCTTCGAGAACACTGTCCAACCATCTCATCCTCTGTCATCCCCTTCTCCTTGTGCCCTCCATCTTTCCCAACATCAGGGTCTTTTCCAGGGAGTCTTCTCTTCTCATGAGGTGGCCAAAGTACTGGAGCCTCAACTTCAGGATCTGTCCCTTCCAGTGAGCACTCAGGGCTGATTTCTTTAAGGATGGATAAGTTTGATCTTTTTGCAGTCCATGGGACTCTCAAGAGTCTCCTCCAGCACCATAATTCAAAAGCATCAATTCTTCAGCGATCAGTCTTCTTTATGGTCCAGCTCTCACTTCCATACATTACTACTGGGAAAACCATAGCTTTAACTATACGGACCTTTGTCGGCAAGGTGATGTCTCTGCTTTTCCTCAGGACATCCCAATTTCCAGTGTAGAAATGTTGGAGGGTATGGAATAGAATGTCCTTATTTTCATTGGGGAAATGTTGGAGGCTATGGAGACTAGTTCAAGTACAAACCTCCCCATCTGTAAAATGGGTACTTCCCCTCCCCTTAGAATATACTTAATTCCTTAACCGTATGCTAGAAGTGTGTGGCATGATTTGAGTAGATAACTTAAAGAATCTAAATCAGCTTTCTGCATAAAAAATATATAGACGTAAAACACATTCCCAAGCTGAAATCTCAGAGGTAGCTTTAGATGTCAAGGGACTACAACTCCCATGAGTCCAGCCAGCATGGCCAATGGTTAGGGATGATGATCAATGATCTGGAGGACCACACACTGGCTGTTTCTGTGATACATGCTTATCAGGAAATAAGTGCAGTGGAATTAAACAGGGGTTATTTCTGAGTAGACATGCATTTGATTGCTCTCAAACTATTAAATGGAAACCAAGCAGCGAAAAGAGCGATATGCCCTGCTAATTTAATAAGGGGAGTGGACTTAGGAATTCAGCTGGGCTCCAATCTACACGAATATAGCCATTGGGTACACAGTGTTTATTCTCTTTTATAGATGATTTGTCCAATGAGGCAGAGGAGCATGCTGTCTCTTGCAACGAAACATCCCACGGCATAGCTTCTGTCTCGCTTCCGGGACGTCTGCGATCTAGCAGACTAAACAATTTCGGCAGAAAATACTCTAGACATCCTGCCGGTGAGTGGGAGGGGGTGGGGATGAAGTAAATATGTGGCATTATTTTTATTTTTACCCAAGCGTAAGGCAGCACCTCCCACTCCGCGGACTTCAAACACGCTTGCTAATCTCCTTTCATTTTGTGCCAAATTTCCCCCCGTACGTAACCTCGGCTCTGCTGAAACATCCCACATTCAAACAGCGGGGAAGGTGGCTTGCTGTTAATCCGAACTGGATCCAGTCCTTTCTTCAAAGAGCAGAAATGGGGAGTTGTTTCACTATCCACACAACCATTCTGAAAGGGTTGATAGTGTCGTGAGCAACGTGTGGAATTTGGGTGTGGAATCTGAACTCGGATCCGCTGGTCTATACTAGAGTTGGGCGATACATTGATAAATTATATCGGAGCTCCACCTGCCTGCCTAAGGGTGGGGAGGAAGAAACAGCTGAGGTCCACTCCAGACATCGTGATATATCAGCATATCACGGTAATTAGCTGCTGATATCTTCTTTGGCGATCACCTGTAGCTGAGTAAGATTGTCTTCCATAAACATGGTTTTAAAAGTGAGTCCGTAAGTGACTGTGGAGGCCAGTTCTGGATCCACACATCCTTCCACAGTGGGGACATTGGTTTCTGGGTGGGAGTTGATCGCAGTGAGGGTTTGCCAAGCATGCCTTCCTCTTAGCACGTTTCTCCCTTGCATCCTGAGTTCAAGCGTCTTCAAAGCCCATGACACCTTTGGTAAAGGCTGTTCTCCAATTGGAGCGCTTGCAGGCCAGTGTTTCCTAGTTGTCGGTGTTTATACTACATTTTTTTTAAAGATTTGCCTTGAGACAGTCTTTAAACCTCTTTTGTTGACTACCAGAATTACACTTTCCATTTTAAAATTCGGAATAGCCTACAGTGGTACCTCGGGTTACAGACGCTTCAGGTTACAGACGCTTCAGGTTACAGACTCCGCTAACCCAGAAATAGTACCTCGGGTTAAGAACTTTGCTTCAGGATGAGAACAGAAATCGCGCGGCAGCGGGAGGCCCCATTAGCTAAAGTGGTACCTCAGGTTAAGAACAGTTTCAGGTTAAGAACGGACATCCGGAACGAATTAAGTTCTTAACCTGAGGTACCACTGTAGTTGCTTTGGAAGACAATAATCAGGCATCCGCTGCCGATATATTATGATGCTGAAAACCAAATATTGCCCAGCCCTAGTCTATACCCAAGATTCTATCTAGTGTAAAGGTAAAAAAAAGTAAAGGACCTCTGGATGGTTAAGTCCAGTCAAAGGCGACTATGGGATGCGGTGCTCATCTCGCTTTTCAGGCCAAGGGAGCCAATGTCTGTCCACAGACAGTTTTCCAGGTCATGTGGCCAACATGACTAAACCGCTTCCGCGCAACGAGAAACCGTGACGAGTATCCACTGCTTGCCCTACCGTTAGGTAAAGCAGTGGGGGACTTCGGAGCTCTCAAATTTCAGTGGCGCCCTGTGCAACGCTAAAATACGGTGCACCCCCCCCCAGCTCTCGCTCTCCATTCTACAGCATTGCTGTGGCACCCCCAGCTGTTCTGGAGGAACTCCTGCTTCACTCAATAGAGGCCAGTCCAACTCCACAGCTCTGTAATTCTGTTATTTCTGTATCTATGGCCTTAATCGTTGCCCTCTTGCCTCAAAATCACCAGTGCAATTGGGACTGATCTGGATTGAGAGCCAAGTAGATATGGGATTTTGAATTGCATGTGTAATTCATTTTTTTTAAAAAAATGCTTGTAGCTAGGAGAGGAGTTTGAATCCTGCCCCCTTAAATTGTGAGCCAGTTTGAGTCCTGATTCTGGGGGAAAGGCAGGATATATTATGTGGGGGAAAGAGGGTTAGGGGGATATAACACTTTTTCTCCCCCTATGGATCAAGGCCCCTATTTGCTTCTATTTCCTTTGCAGAATGAAGCTCTCCTGTTCTTGCTACTATCCTGATCCATATCTGAGCTTGCAACCTGTGTGCCAAAATAACTCCCGCACTTTAGGGCACAAATATCGAGCTAGCATCTTCCCGATTTTGGGCCAGAATACATTCGCAGCACCATACCCCGCTGTGCTCTCAACTGAAACTCAAAGAAGATGTGACCTGTGCAATTTTTATTTTTAAAGGAGAGCCAAAGCAACTGTAGATGTTGTTGTTGTTCAGTCATTCAGTCGTGTCCGACTCTTCGTGACCCCATGGACCAGAGCACACGAGGCACTCCTGTCGTCCACTGCCTTCCACTGTTTGGCCAAACTCATGCCAGTCACTTCGAGAACACTGTCCAACCATCTCATCCTCTGTCGTCCCCTTCTCCTTGTGCCCTCCATCTTTCCCAACATCAGGGTCTTTTCCAGGGAGTCTTCTCTTCTCATGAGGTGGCCAAAGTACTGGAGCCTCAACTTCAGGATCTGCCCTTCCAGTGAGCACTCAGGGCTGATTTCTTTAAGGATGGATAAGTTTGATCTTTTTGCAGTCCATGGGACTCTCAAGAGTCTCCTCCAGCACCATAATTCAAAAGCATCAATTCTTTGGCGATCAGCCTTCTTTATGGTCCAGCTCTCACTTCCATACATTACTACTGGGAAAACCATAGCTTTAACTATACAGACCTTTGTCGGCAAGGTGATGTCTCTGCTTTTTAAGATGCTTTCCAGTAGCACCTTAGAGACCAACTGAGTTTGTTCCTGGTATGAGCTTTCGTGTGCATGCACACTTCTTCAGATACACTGAAACAGAAGTCACCAGATCCTTAAATATAGTGAGGGAGTGGGGAGGGGTATTGCTCAGAAGGGTGGTGGGAATGGGTGATCAGCTGATAGGTGTAGAAAACCTGTTGACGACTCTTAATGGCTGTAATTAGTCTTGCAGGGAAAGGCAAGTGGTGAGATGGCTAAAGATAGCTTTGTTATGTATAATGAGATAAGAATCCAATGTCTTTGTTCAGACCAGGTTTCTCCGTGGTTTTAAGTTTGGTGATTAGTTGTAATTCAGCCACTTCTCTTTCCAGTCTATTTCTGAAATTCCTTTGTATTAAGACAGCTACTTTGAGATCTTTGTATAGAATGTCCTGGGAGATTGAAGTGTTCTCCTACTGGTTTCTCTGTCTTGTGATTCCTGATATCAGATTTATGTCCATTTATCCTTTGGCGTAGGGTTTGGCCTGTTTGTCCAATATAGAGAGCTGAAGGGCACTGTTGGCATTTGATGGCATACACAATGTTGGAAGATGAGCAATTAAATAGTCCTGAGATGGTATGTTTGATGTTGTTGGGACCAGTAATGGTGTTGTCCGGGTTTATGTGGCAGCAAAGTTGGCATCTGGGTTTATTGCAGGCTCTGGTACCAGTGTCCATGTTGAGTCCTGTTGTAGTATTATTGTGGGTGAGGAGCTGTTTGAGATTGGGTGGCTGTCTGTAGGCGATGAAGGGTCTTCCTCCCAGAGCTTGAGAAAGAGAACTGTCATTGTCTAGGAGAGGTTGTAGATCTCTGATGATGTGTTGTACTGTTTTAATTTGGGAGTTGTATGTGATTACTAGTGGTGTTCTGTTATTTTCTTTTTTGGGTCTGTCTTGCAGCAAGTTCTCTCTGGGTATCAGTCTGGCTCTGTTGATCTGTTGTTTAACTTCATCAGGTGGATATTTTAGTTCTAAAAAGGTTTGCTGTAGATCTCTTAGGTGAGAGTCTCTGTCTGTAGAGTTGGAACAGATGCGGCTGTAACGTAGGGCCTGGCTATATACTATGGATTGTTTGGTGTGTTTGGGATGGTAGCTAGAAGCATGTAGATATGTTTGTCGGTCAGTTGGTTTACGGTATAAGGTGGTGTCTATGTGTCCATCCTGTATTTTTATAGTAGTGTCCAAAAAGTGTATTTCTTGCATAGATTGGTTCATTGTTAGGTTGATGGTGGGGTGAAAGTCATTGAATGTCTGGTGGAAGGTGTCCAGGGTCTGTTGGCCATGTGTCCAGATAATAAAAATATCGTCAATGTAACGCAGGTACAAGAGAGGTTTGAGTGGGTAGGAGTTTAGGAAACGTTGTTCTAAATCTGCCATGAAGATGTTGGCATACTGTGGGGCCATGCGGGTGCCCATTGCTGTGCCGCTGATCTGAAGGAACAGATCCTCACCAAATTTGAAGTTGTTGTGGGTAAGGACAAAATGACAGAGTTTGGTAGCAAAGTCCGCTGTGGTTTTATCTGAAATGGTGTTCCTTATAGCTTGTAAACCATCGTTGTGTGGGATGTTGGTATACAGAGATTCCACAAAGGATAAATGGACATAAATCTGATATCAGGAATCACAAGACAGAGAAACCAGTAGGAGAACACTTCAATCTCCCAGGACATTCTATAAAAGATCTCAAAGTAGCTGTCTTAATACAAAGGAATTTCAGAAATAGACTGGAAAGAGAAGTGGCTGAATTACAACTAATCACCAAACTTAAAACCACGGAGAAACCTGGTCTGAACAAAGACATTGGATTCTTATCTCATTATACATAACAAAGCTATCTTTAGCCATCTCACCACTTGCCTTTCCCTGCAAGACTAATTACAGCCATTAAGAGTCGTCAACAGGTTTTCTACACCTATCAGCTGATCACCCATTCCCACCACCCTTCTGAGCAATACCCCTCCCCACTCCCTCACTATATTTAAGGATCTGGTGACTTCTGTTTCAGTGTATCTGAAGAAGTGTGCATGCACACGAAAGCTCATACCAAGAACAAACTCAGTTGGTCTCTAAGGTGCTACTGGAAAGAATTTTCGATTTTGTTTTGACTATGGCAGACCAACACGGCTACCCACCTGTAACTTTTAAGATGCTGTCTAGGTTTGTCATTGCTTTTCTCCCAAGAAGCAGGCGTCTTCTAATTTCGTGACTGCTGTCACCATCTGCAGTGATCATGGAGCCCAAGAAAGTAAAATCTCCGTAAAGTAAAAATAAAAAAACTGTAGATACCCCAGCAAAAAGTTTTCACCTGCCACCCTGCCTTCCTTCATTCTCGGTCTGGTCTTTCAAGTAAAGCGTGGCCTCAAGTTTGCCTCAACGCTGCCCCCTTATGTTTTAATGTTTCTTTTTTCTTGCTTGCTTTTTATGACAAAGTTTTATTAACACTTCTCACGTCACAATGAAAGACAAACTAATTACACATAAAAGGAAAAAAAAAACCTCAAAAATGGGGGGGGGAGAGAACAGAGAAAAGATAGAAGAGATGGATAAGTACAGAATCCTCACTCACAGATGCATCTTAACTTTTGTTCCACACAGAAAAGGGTGTGCCCCCTAGTTTGAACATTGCAGTGCCTCTCTCTTCTCCCAGCCTCTCACTTCTTGGGTGGAAGCAAAAGAGTAACTGCATGTTCCCCTCAACCAATGCAATAGTTACATTTGCAAAAGGAACTGAGATGCAATAAAAAAATCAAGTTACTCCGCAGCTGTCTGGGTGTGCCAGAATTCTACCCGCTGTTTCTGTTTCAAACACAGAGTCCAGAACTAATAAGCAGAATCCAAAAGCCACAATTCTGAGCCCTTTTCGAGAGTCCGCCAAGTGCAACCTCAGCCAAGGCAGCCTTGTTGACTAAATTTCCAGCCGGGGCTATTTCTGCGCAGATCTATGTGCTCTTTACAAGGTGAAGAAAAGGAGATTGATGATGATGATGATAATAATAATAATAATAATAATAATAATAATAATAATAATAATGTACTGCCCGCAGACTGTCTTGCCAGAGTGGTGCATGCTCTGGTTATCTCCCGCTTGGACTACTGCAATGCGCTCTACGTGGGGCTACCTTTGAAGGTGACCCGGAAACTGCAATTAATCCAGAATGCGGCAGCTAGACTGGTGACTGGGAGTGGCCGCCGGGACCACATAACACCGGTCCTGAGAGATCTACATTGGCTCCCAGTACGTTTCCGAGCACAATTCAAAGTGTTGGTGCTGACCTTTAAAGCCCTAAACGGCCTCGGTCCTGTATACCTGAAGGAGCGTCTCCACCCCCATCGTTCAGCCCGGACACTGAGGTCCAGCGCCGAGGGCCTTCTGGCGGTTCCCTCACTGCGAGAAGCAAAGCTACAGGGAACCAGGCAGAGGGCCTTCTCGGTAGTGGCGCCCGCCCTGTGGAACACCCTCCCAGCAGAGGTCAAAGAGATAAATAACTATCTGACATTCAGAAAATACCTGAAGGCAGCCCTGTTTAGGGAAGTTTTTAACCTGTGATATTTTAATGTATTTTAATATCTGTTGGAGGCCGCCCAGAGTGGCTGGGGGGACCCAGCCAGATGGGCGGGGTACAAATAATAAATTATTATTATTACTGCTTGCTTTCATGTTGCACTTTCTTGTTGATACACCTAGATAAACAGCTCAACTAGAAACAGGGCATTAAAAGTGGAGAACGTTTCTTAAACTTCCTGCCATCTGTTTGTTTTCCATGCTGAATTCATACTGTGTGAGATGCAGTCGAAATGAATTGCGTTCCCGCTTCCCATTAATGTCGAGTTGGTAGATATTTAAGCCTTGTACAAAGGTAGGTGAACTTTCTCAGCTGGAGGGCAACATTTCCTTCTGGGTAACTTTGAGAGGATATTATTATTATTATTATTATTATTATTATTATTAATCAGCAGCCTCATCATTATTTGTATACTGCCTTTCGTCCATCTCAGGACGGTTCACAACATAAAATCACAATGCAGAAACCACAAAATACATAGTAAAAATAGTTAATGGGCTAACAGGAAATCGAATGGCACACAAAATTCAACTCTGAAACCCTGGCAACGTCCTTCGTTCCTTGCAGCCCCTGACTTTTTGCAGACAACCATGTAATCAGGTTGTTCAGCTTTGAGTATTTAGGAAACACTTACCCCAGTCACAAGGGACGTGGGTGGCGCTGTGAGTTAAACCACTGATCCTAGGGCTTGCCAATCAGATGGTCGGCGGTTCGAATCCCCGTGACGGGGTGAGCTCCCATTGCTCGGTCCCAGCTCCTGCCCACCTAGCAGTTTCGAAAGCACGTCAAAGTGCAAGTAGATAAATAGGTACCGCTCTGGTGGGAAGGTAAACGGCGTTTCCGTGCGCTGCTCTGGTTCGCCAGAAGCAGCTTAGTCATGCTGGCCACATGACCCGGAAGCTGTACGCTGGCTCCCTCGGCCAGTAATGCGAGATGAGCGCCACAACCCGAGTCAGACCCGACTGGACCTAATGGTCAGGGGTCACTTTACCTTTTACCCCAGTCACATATTTTCAGGGAAATTCAACAGAAGAAAGATCTAAGCAGGTAGGGGAAATGGCTGGATAGGGTCATGTTTGTTGCATGGAACAGACTATCTGTCAAAAAAGAAGGAGGAGGAGATGGAGCAATGGATGTAAAGCTTGCTTTTCTACATTAGGGTAATTCCTGCACATGCTCACACAACCTTCTCTGCTCTCCATCCAGGGAAGCAAGAGGCATCATGGGAATTCAGGGTCATCTCGAAGCCAGGGGAGGAGGCAGGAAAGTTCAAAGTAGGACCAGTGAAGGGTCTGCCTTCGGCCAGGGGTGTAACCTGGGGAGGCTTTCATGGGCCTATTACTTCTTCTTCTTCTTCTTCTTCTTCTTCTTCTTCTTCTTCTTCTTCTTCTTCTTCTCCCATACCCTCCGACATTTAGCCTGTAAAAGAGGGGACTGAAAGGAGATGTGCTAGCCATCTTCAAATATCTCAAGGGCTGTCACATGGAAGAGGGAAAAAGCTTGCCTTCTGTTATGAATTCGGTGGTCTGTGTTTGCCTGAGCTTGAGTCTGGACTAAGGATTCTGAGCTCCTGATTCGATACATGACGTCCAATCACAGAACATTTCAGGATTTGGGCCTCTGCCATTGGCCCTTGAACTCTGAGTCGTGATTCGCAGCTTGGAAGTTTAGACAGCCAATCACGTTGGGAGTGGGAGTGGCCCAGGCTTTCAGGAATGTATATAACCAGCAGCTTTGCCCCTGTTTCCCCAGTTATGTAGTTCAATAAAAGCTCTTGGTGTTACCATTGTGTCTTGCCTCGTGGGAACCCACCTACACTTCACCTTCTCCTGCCCTAGAGGGTAGGACTCGAATCCATGGCTTCAAGTTACAAGGAAGGAAATTCCGACTAAACATCAGGACAAACTTTCTGACAGTAAGTGCTGCTTGACAGTGGAATGGTCTCCCTCAGGAGATTGTGGACTCTACTCCCTTGGAGGTTTTTATGCAGAGGTTGGAGGGCCAATCTTTTGAGTCCCCAAACTGGGGTGCATGTCTTCCTTCTGTGCTCCCGTGCACAAGATCACGGAGCCCAAAAGATACAATTTCTTTTCAGGGTTGTGCTCTCATGGTGCCCCAAAATGCACATTTTGGGGTGTCACACAATACCATGTCCCCCCAAAGTGTTTTTTTGGGGGGGAGTGAGATCTTGGTGCGAAACCATGAGAGATCACGGAAACCCAAATGGCTGCTGTGCTCTCGTTGAGAAAAAATGGATGTCCCATGCCCCTACATAAATCAAATACTGTTGGTGAAGAAACCCAAAAAAAAGAAGGAGAATCAACGGCAAACTCTTCCCGTCTCCCCCTGCCTGTAACACTGAATTCCTTCTGCCTGACCAAACAGAGAAAGGAGAAAATAAGTTTGGTGACTCTTCTGGGAAAATGTACAAGAATGCTGAGCACTAACGGTTGCTGCCAACCCAAGCAACTTTTCGACCAAGAGGAATGTATGTGGTCCCTCATTTTTCATTTTAATTAGATGTATGTGGGAATCTGGAACTCAAAAAAGACTTCCCCGCATGCTTCCCACAGACATCTTTACCGCACAATGCAACTAGAAATCCATCTTGCATCTCAGTTAAAAATAGCAACTTGCTCTAATCCAGCCACAAGTCTCTATAGGCCAGTCTATATATTGCAGGAGTCAGCAAACTTTTTCAGCAGGGGGCCAGTCCACTGTCCCTCAGACCTTGTGGGGGGCCGGACTATATTTTGGGGAAAAAATATGAACGAATTCCTATGCCCCACAAATAACCCAGAGATGCATTTTAAATAAAAGGACACATTCTACTCATGTAAAAACATGCTGATTCCCAGACCGTCCGTGGGCCACAGACCGCCCGTGGGCCACATGTAGAAGGCAATTGGGCTGCATCCGGCCCCTGGGCCTTAGTTTGGGGACCCCTGATATATTGCATCAACAAATGGAGCTTTTTTAAAAAATAAAAAAGCTCTCTCTCCCTCCCTCCCTCCCTCCCTCCCTCTCGTATTTCCTGAATAAGAAAAAAAGAAGCACCCTGGTAGCTCTATTTAGAGTTGACAAGTGGCATCCAATGATGTCTGCCTGCTTGCACAACAGAAACCCACCAAGGCAACAGGACTCATCGTTTCACTTGTCCTCCTTACAACCTCTCTGGGTGCTCCCAAAAATTGCTCCTGAGGTTCCTACAATCCTCCAGAGCAGATTTTTGGGAAACTGGGCGTGGGGAGAGATGGAGGTGAGGGGAAGAGGTTGGAGAAACCCCATTGCACCCACGGTGCCTGTTTGTGCTACGTTGGATCTCACCCAACATTTTGTCTTATGCATCTGGACCAACTAGGCTGGCTGTTGGGATCTGAATAGATGCTAAGAGATTATATATTTGTTAGGTATTATCTTTTCTTCCCCACGTTTGTGAGTTCAGCAGGGTACATCCCTTTGCAGCTGGAAAAGGAAGCTTAGACAGGATAGTTTTAGCCGTTTGGTTTAAGTAATCCAGGGATGGATCTACACACAGGGGAGGAAACGCTATAAATAAGTCAGATGTTAGATCGTTATAACAAAATTAAATAAAAAACCCTATGGAAAAAATGTGTATAAAAATTTCCTGCTCTCTGGCGCCATCTGGTGTTGCATGTTTATAGCGTAGTCAAATTGTTGTTTCTTTACTAATGTAGCTGAGTCCCAGGATGCTTTACAGCAGACTGGATCCTTCCGTTTCCTCCCCTCTTCTCCCCCTGAAAACAATCATCGCACAGACAGTCTTGTAAAAGGGGGAAATAACATTTACTCATTCAGAATGCTTGCTGAAGAGTAACAGATACAGCCGCTTCATTCAGGTAGGCTTAAAATGGTAAATGAATTCCAAATACACATTTAAGTCTAGCTTAAGATAGAGTTTGAGCTTGTCCTCACATTGCTGGCACAGCGGAAAGAGATTGAAAGAGGAAGAGAATGTGCCCAGGCAGATAGGAGAATTAAAAAGCAATGCCCACCCTTGTCAGGGCACAGTGGGAGTGTCTCTCACAGAGTTCTCTCTAGCAATTTACAGGAAAACTCTAGATTCAGGTAGGTAGCCATGTTGGTCTGACGCAGTCGAAATATATTTTTAAAAAATATTTTTTTAAAATTGTCCAGTGGCACCTTAAAGACCAACCAAGTTTGTTCTTGGTATAAGCTTTCATGTGCATGCACACTTCTTCAAAAAAACTCTGTGAGATTTGGCTCCTATCGCGTGCCTATCTAGCAAAACATGAATTGTTGGTTTGACTGGACTTTAAATATCCCACACTGGTGCCAGCATCTGCCACCTTCAGGCACCAAGCAGCTGGCACAGCTCCTTAGTGCTGATGTTGAAATCCACTTGGGCCCTCCTGACTGACCATCTCTCCAGCTCCATGCTTAACCTGCAACGGTGGCTGGATCTGGGAAGCCACTAGGTGACAACTATACTTTGGAACTCCTTGCCACTGCATATTAGGAAGTCTCTATTGCAGGGACGCGGGTGGCGCTGTGGGTTAAACCACAGAGCCTAGGGCTTGCCAATCAGAAGGTCGGCGGTTCAAATCCCCACGACGGGGTGAGCTCCCGTTGCTCAGTCCCTGCTCCTGCCCACCTAGCAGTTTGAAAGCACGTCAAAGTGCAAGTAGATAAATAGGTACCACTCCAGCGGGAAGGTAAACGGCGTTTCCGTGCGCTGCTCTGGTTCGCCAGAAGCGGCTTAGTCATGCTGGCCACATGATCCGGAAGCTGTATACTGGCTCCCTCAGCCAGTAAAGCAAGATGAGCGCCGCAACCCCAGAGTCGGACACGAATGGACCTAATGGTCAGGGGTTTCTTTACCTTTTATTGCCTTTCCAGTGCCTTTCGAAGACCTTTCTCTCCCCGCAAGCCTTCTTTTATCCAGTGCATTTTTTTTTCTAGAAAAAGAGGTGCCAAAACTCACCACAAACGCCTCTTTTGTTACTGTTATAATGACAAGGGCACCCACCTGAGAGGTGCCAAAACTGAGTTCTGGTGAGTTCTGGCTGCAAAAAAAACCACTGCTTTTATCCCAGTTGGTCTCTGGATTGGATCTAGACTTGTTTCTCAGGCATTTGAAATTGTGCAGAGTTGTATGAATCAACAAGCGTTCGCTCTGTCATACAAATACTTGTGCAGTCGTCCAGACAGCCTGTTCCTGTGTTCAGTGTAATGTGTGAGCAAGCCTATAGCAAAGATGATGGGAGGTCGGAGTACAAGATCAGGAGACCTGTTGGTTCCCCCTCCCTGATACATTGAATGGTGACTCTTGAGAGTCCCATGGACTGCAAGAAGATCAAACCTATCCATTCTGAAGGAAATCAGCCCTGAGTGCTCACTGGAAGGACAGATCCTGAAGCTGAGGCTCCAATACTTTGGCCACCTCATGAGAAGAGAAGACTCCCTGGAAAAGACCCTGATGTTGGGAAAGATGGAGGGCACAAGGAGAAGGGGACGACAGAGGACGAGATGGTTGGACAGTGTTCTCAAAGCTACCAACATGAGTCTGACCAAACTGCAGGAGGCAGTGGAAGACAGGAGTGCCTGGTGTGCTCTGGTCCATGGGGTCACGAAGAGTCAGACATGACTAAATGACTAAACAACAACAAATTCTGATTTCAGCTTGGCTGGTTCGTGCTTTATTTGTTTTGTTTTGCGGCTGCTGTTGTTGTGTGGTGGTCAAATTCTTCTATTATAATTTTGATTCCTGAAAGGAGGGTTGCACACATCACCGCTACTGAAACCTGCAATTGCAGGCTCGGAAAATATTTGCACCACTAGGTGGAGCCGCAAGAGAAGGCAACAGAGCCTGCAGCAAGTCTCTATTTGTTTTTACTACTATTTACTACTGGGCAATCATTGCCAATTATTTTCAACTGGCCCATTCCAATGCTTTGCACAATAGTTGACAACAAAATAAGTTTCCCCTTTGCTTTGTCCCTTTGCAACAAAAATGGGTCATTTGCCAAATGTGCCACTTTTTAGTGACACAAGGACGGAGTCAGTTTTAAAAGATAGCAACTGTGCTTTTCTTTTAATCAACAGAAATATAGTGTTCACATCAAAAGAAGTAATAATACTGCTCTATTCATGCTTTGGTGAAACCACACGTGAAATACTGTGTCCAGCTCTGGGCACCACAATTTAAGAAGGATATTGACAAGCTGGGACGTGTACAGAAGGAGGCAAGCAAAATTATCAAGGGTCTGGAAACCAAGCCTGATGAGGAACGGTTGAGGGAATTGGGGAGGGCACCATCTTGTCTGTTATCTCAAGCACTACCGGCTCTACCATTAGGCAGGTTGGGGCAGCCACCACTGTTGGTGGATACTGAGAGATAGGGGGTTTCCCCCTACTATTCCCCTAAACTCACTTGCCCTGCAACCCCTATCACAGTCTGATATTCTCATGTTTGGTGGAGGATGCATTTCTGCCATCCCAGTTGGGTGATTCTATGAGGAATCAGAGGCTGCCATCTTGTCCTTTCGCACCAGACAGCAAAATAATCTTGGGCTGCCCCTGACCTCGGGCAGCAAAATACATTGAGCAAGATCGGATGCTGGTTATTATTATTAATTAAGATCTTTGCACGCAGCTTCCTCATAGCTAGTTATCAACACCCCCAATGTTACTTGTCTCAATATGGGGTGATTGAGGGATAATTCTGCTGGAGGCTTCTTCTAAATTTAGGTGGCTTTATATATTTATGATTGGAGTTTGTAAATTATTACCATGCAGGATTGTTGTACATGGATATAGTCTGTTTCATTCTTACATAGCATGAGCTCCTTGGAGGAAGGATAGAATCAGGGGTGTAGCAAGGGGGCGTAGGGGGTGCTCCGACCCATGTTCCATAATGGAGGGGGTGACAAATTATCAAGGAACAATTACTGCCCTACTAGGGCGGTTCATAAAAAAAAACTTTTTTTAAAAAATGCCTGCTCCAAAGGTCTTATCTTACTATACTAGGGATTATATAGCTATATATGAAATTTCATGCATATCGGTTAATATCTTGACCCTCCTCCACCAAAATAGCTGTTCACTTGGCTGTTTTCCTATGTCATGAAGGCTGAAATTTCAGTTCAGTGGAGCACTTACTGTTCCCAACCCTAACCCTGTGGAAAGCCATCTAATTAGACTTTAATTTGATTTTGAGATGTTTTTAGGAGGTAATTTAATTATTGTTTGATTTTATACCAATGTTATGTATCTGATGTTAGCCACCCTGAGCCCGACTTCGGCCGGGGAGGGCGGGATATAAATAAAAGTTTATTATTATTTATTTATTTATTTATTTATTTATTTATTTATTATTATTATATTTTATTATTATTATTATTATTACTTGTTATTATTCCTTTGTAAGAAAATATGAAATAACATAAAACCATTTTTGCAGGGGGGGGGAATCAATGGGGGGGGTGACAAGAAATTTTCCGCACTGGGTACCACCTGACCTTCCTACGCCTCTGGATAGAATACTTTGTTTTCGTTTAAGTAAGAAAAAGCAGAGAACTATTTTTTTTTTACGTATTATTCGGTGATCAATGGGGATCAAAATGAATTGCATGTTCTGCGTGACCATGGATTTACTTATGGTCTTCAGAAGACTGGATGAAAAGCTTTGAGAGAACCTGAAAACTGTTGAAATTTGCTTTTGAATGCCATTAACAAAGGGAACCAACAAATTCCATTGCTGTGGTGGTGGGAACTCCTGCCTCTTAAGCAATGGGTGATGAAATGTCCTTTCTAGTCCCTATGAAAGTAAAATGATTAACTTTACAATTGAAGCTTCAATTTTGGCATGAACGGCTGGACCTTTTAAGGGTGAAAAAAGCAAAAGCAGAACTTTAGTAACTTTAAATCCCAGGAGAGTGAACAAAACTCACAGCTAGCATGCAAGACAGACCAATGAATAGGGGGATGGGACTGAAAATTGCCTGTGAGAATGCCGGGATATATTCAATTCCTACGATGACGTCCATTCCAGTTCTATCTTCTGAGAACACACTCCTGGGGTAACTGTTCAGCTGAAAGGCACTGCGGTCCCGCGACAGGTGCAAGAAGCTGTTCCTCTTGGGAGCCGTCCAAACTCACAGGTCAGCCGTAATCTTCTCACAGGAATAAGCAGAGGAAACAGGTCAGGCCTTGGACTGATCCCTCCGGAACCGCCCAATGACCTGGGGAACATGTGCTCAGTGCAATTTACCCAAAGGCAAACAATTGTGGCATTGCACCCCTTCCCCATCTTGAAGTGATAACATTTCTAGACCGGGGGGGGGGCAACTTCCAAGAGACTGCGATCTACTCACATAATTAAAAACTGGCAGTGATCTACCCCCTTCTGCGGGGTTTAGGTCAAGGTTGTTGAGCTTCTTTAGGAAGGAAAACCATCCATGTTTTGGGGGGTTCGGGTCAAAGTTGAGCTTTTTTTCAGGAGGGAAAGTCCTGTTTTGGGGGCTTCAGGGCAAAGATGTAGAGCTTTTTTTAGGGGAGCCAAAGCTGCTGAGCTTCTTTGGGGGGAGCCAGTGATCTACCATAGACATCCAGTGATCTACCAGTATATCACGATCTACCTGTTAGACATGCCTGTTCTAGACCATCATGGAAAACATATAGAAGTATGAATTGCAGCGCATTGCATCCTGATGTTGCTTGTGCATCTAGACCACAGATTGTGGGGATTGTGGTCAGATTGGCGCTGGCAAGCCACGTCAATTCTGCAAAGGTTGGAAAAGGTTGGAAAAGCAGTGCTGGCAATCCACGCTGATGGGGGCGCCAGGTTGGGAAACACGTGTTTAGGCAGGGACAGGAGAACAAAGAAGAATCATAGAATCATAGAGTTGGAAGAGACCACAAGGGCCATCCAGTCCAACCCCCTGCCAAGCAGGAAACACCATCAAAGCATTCCTGACAGATGGCTGTCAAGCCTCCGCTTAAAGACCTCCAAAGAAGGATGGTTGTAATAGTGCTGGAGTGGCTGGAAAAGTACTGGAAAGTCACAAGGTGAGCAGCAGGAGGGGCTCATGTGAGAGAGGCATGGAGGAAGAGCACATACGCAATGGAGATGTCATGGGAGGAGTCTGGGGGTGTCACCTAAGGAGCCCAGGGCAGGAGCACTACCCTATATGGTGTGAGTGTCCCGCCTTGGGTGAGGTTTTTTTCCTTTTTTGGTTCGTGAAACTGCGCCTGAAGGTTAATCTTTGACTACTATGTAAAATCATCAATAAATGGGAACCCGTGGGCGCTGCTCGTGGTTGCCTTCCCGGCTGAGCGCAACAACGGATGGAAGACCTGTGACTTTGCAAACATGGTTGGATTCCAGCTCTCATCCGCCCCAGCCAGCGTTGCCAATTGTCGGGAATGATAGGAGCCTCAGTCCAACAACCCCCAGGTTCACCATTCTTGGTCTAGGCAAAAGTGCTTTTCATGATCAGCCTGGATAGCTCAGCTGGTTAGAGAGCATGGCGCTGATAACGCCAAGGTTGCAGGTTCGAACCCCATATAGGACAGCGGCATATGATCCTCAGGGATCCCTTCTAACCCTACATTTCTATGATTCTTTGTGACCTCTGGACTCCGTTTCCCATGATTCTGCCCTGGGCTTATGAGCAGCCCCCCAGATACTTACCATAAAAGCATAAGAAGAGCTTGCTGGATCAGGCCAATGGTCCATCCAGTCCAGCATCCTGTTCTTACAGCGGCCAAACAGTTGCCTGCAGGAGACCTGCAAGCAGGACTCGAGAACAAGAGCCTCCTCCCCTCCTGTGGTTTCCAGCAACTGCGACTCAGAAGCATTGCTTCCTCCAACTGTGGAGTCACAGCATTGTCTTCATGGCTAGTAGCCATCAATAGTCCTCTCCTCCATGAATTTTCCTAATCCTCTTTTTAAGAAATCCAAATTTGTGGCCATCCCTGTGGGAATGAGTTCCACAGGTTAACTACGTGCTGCACAAAGAAGCACTTGCTTTTATCCGTCCCAAGTCTCCTAACATTCAACTTCAAAAGGAACGGCTGTTGCAAGGGATTTTTTTTACTACTGAATTTCAGGCTGGAACATAGGAAGCATCCTTAAACCGGGTCAGGCTATTGATCTGTCCTGCTCAGCATCATTATATTGGATAGAAGCAGTGCTTTTCCTGTTAAGCGTAATTGTTTAGTTGACATTGAAATGGAAATAACTCTGTGTGTGTTTGAATGTGTGTATTGTTGGAAGTTTAACTGGAAAATTCAATTGGAGTGTTGCTGTTGTTGTTGTTTAGTCGTGTCCGACTCTTCGTGACCCCATGGACCAGAGCATGCCAGGCACTCCTGTCTTCCACTGCCTCCCGCAGTTTGGTCAGACTCATGTTGGTAGCTTCGAGAACACTGTCCAACCATCTCGTCCTCTGTCGTCCCCTTCTCCTTGTGCCCTCCATCTTTCCCAACATCAGGGTCTTTTCCAGGGAGTCTTCTCTTCTCATGAGGTGGCCAAAGTATTGGAGCCTCAGCTTCAGGATCTGTCCTTCCAGTGAGCACTCAGGGCTGATTTCCTTCAGAATGGATAGGTTTGATCTTCTTGCAGTCCATGGGACTCTCAAGAGTCTCCTCCAGCACCATAATTCAAAAGCATCAATTCTTCGGCGATCAGCCTTCTTTATGGTCCAGCTCTCACTTCCATACATCACTACTGGGAAAACCATAGCTTTAACTATATGGACCTTTGTCGGCAAGGTGATGTCTCTGCTTTTTAAGATGCTGTCTAGGTTTGTCATTGCTTTTCTCCCAAGAAGCAGGCGTCTTCTAATTTCGTGACTGCTGTCACCATCTGCAGTATCCATTGGGGTATATATATACTAAAGCTAAGAAGGGCTCCCTAAGCACCTAGATGGGTTGATAATAAAGTGTTGGTGTTCTCTGCTAGCTCTCATGTGGTGTTTAACCTTATATCTTGTAGGAGAGAGGTGTTCAATTGCAAATTGCCATCTTGGGGAATTGGTCCTTGAGTCTTTCTCTGGGAGTCACAGAGAACAAAGGATGTGCTTATGAGGTCTCTCTCCTGAAGACAAAAGAGGCAAATGGAGTCTGTGTGGAGGGAGGGAGACCTCTGATTCTAGGTCTGTTTGGAGTAATCTAATATTTTTAAGAAGATGAGCCTATGCTTGGACAAGCATATGAGTGAAACTTTTTAATCACATTTATGGGTCTGGACATTTTTTTAGGCATATAAAGATTCAGTTTTTTAAACAATAAAGGCCAGTTTTCAGCCGTTCTAGCTGCTTCAAGCTGTGCAATATTAATATCTGCAATATTCCTCTCCCCTGCCCTTGTTGAAATACCTTGATAATAGTGCCGTGGGTGCCAGCACAAAATGGCTGTCATGGGCAGTGGAAAAAAACACATGGCAGAGAAGAACCATAGCTCAGTGGTAGAGTATCTGCATTGCAAGTAGGTCCTGAGTTCAACTCCTGGCATCACCAGGTAGGACTGAGAGAGACTCCTGCCCAAAACCCTGGACAGCTGCTGCCGGTCAGTGTAGACAATACTGAGCAAGCTAGGCCTGTAGACTCTGTACGTGTCCTAGGTTTCTATGTTCTCCATGCCAGTCAGTACCAGCACCGGGTAGATCTGTGAAGCAGGAGAGATTAGTGCACCTGTCACTGGATTCCTGAAGGCTTCGTGAGTTTTCCTGCTATGCTTTTCCTTCTTTTCTTCCCCAGGTCTTTGCCCAGAACATCACCACGACCACAACTACCATGTCACCCCCTGCCACCTCCTCCGCGACCGAGGCTTACGCACGGACGGAGTACTGTAAGTGGCCGTGCGAATGTCCGAAGACGCCGCCCGCCTGCCCGGCGGGTGTCAGCCTGATGACTGACGGCTGTGAGTGCTGCAAGACGTGTGCCAAGCAGCTGGGGGAGAACTGCACCGAGGCGGACACTTGCGACGTCCACAGGGGGCTGTACTGTGACTACAGCAGAGACAGACCTAGGTACGAAATAGGAGTCTGTTCACGTAAGTGATGTACATCTTTCTTTTTGCCCGAGATACGGGTCATGGCGCTTCCCGTCGGTCTGAACGTGTCCCAGGCTGTTTCTTCTCTTAAAGTAGACTGAGAAAGGCAGGATACTCAGTGGTACCTTGGTTTTTGAACGTCTCCGTTGACAAAAATTTCGGTTTTCAAACCGAAAGTAAATCAAACTCGGAAGGAAATGCTTTGGTTTTCGAACACGCCTCGGAAGTTGCACATGCCACACGGCTTCCTCTGAGTGCAAGATCCTAGCTGCCGGCTATTGAGTTTCCGGTTTTCAAACGTTTCAGAACTCAAACGGTCTTCCGGAACGGATTACGTTCGAAAACCAAGGTGCCACTATAAAAGCATCAAATAAAATAATAATAACCGCAACAATAACATTGTGAAGCATTGTCAGGGTTTAGTTTTCTTCCTCTAGCTGGGCCACCTCTTTGTGATCCTTTGCCAGTGTGGTGTAGTGGTTAAGAGTGGTAGACTCGTAATCTGGTGAACCGGGTTCGCGTCTCCGCTCCTCCACATGCAGCTGCTGGGTGACCTTGGGCTAGTCACACTTCTCTGAAGTCTCTCAGCCCCACTCACCTCACAGAGTGTTTGTTGTGGGGGAGGAAGGGAAAGGAGAATGTTAGCCGCTTTGAGACTCCTTCGGGTAGTGATAAAGCGGGATATCAAATCCAAACTCTTCCTCTTCTGGATTTGCCTTGTTCCACTCTATCAACATCTGGCAACGTTGCTTCTTTTTATTTTTATTTATTCCAGAGGTTTTCAACCTTTTTGAGTCCACGACTCCCTTAACCAACTACATTCTTTTTGTGGCATCCCTGTGGGGCTCAGGAGCCCAGTTATTTTGTCTCTTGCCTGCAGAGCCAGCAGCCTCTCACCCTTTTTCGAACACCCTCCCTTGCAGAGTGTTCCCTCAGACTCCTCTCCTTGGGAGTCCTCCAGGCAGCTGCAATTGCTGACCCTTGTCTCTGAGCTGGCCCACCCCACCCCAAAGAGAGGTGCCTCCTCACACTGCCCCACAGGGGCCTGGGAAGCACCCCCTGGCCAGCCCCAGAGGCACCATTCGCCTGGGGAGCTTGTAGCCAGGGCTGCTGCAACAAACAGCTGTGCAAACTTTTGGGAGGCAGAGACACTGAGAGGGCATCAGAGGGAGGGAGGGAAGGAAAGAGGGACAGAGGCCAGAGTTGGCCGCGGCACCCTGGCCATCATTCAAGGCACCCCAGGGTGCCACAAGATGCTGGTTGAAAACCACTGTTTTATGCATTTTCCAGTTTTCATTTTATACCATACATATTTCATATGACATTTGTTTCTGCACAGATTTCCCAATCTGACTTCAGTGGCTTTCCAACAAAGCCTTAATTTGCTGCATCTCCATTAATTTCTCCACCCTTTTTTTATTTCCGTCATTTTCTACTGTTGTTCAAAGAATTGCCCCTACTTGCAGGTTTACTGTAATGTCATTTCTTTTTAGATATTCTATAAGGTATTTCCACTCTCCCCCCCCCCCTTGCCTTCCTCTCATCCCACTTCCTTATTTTGGCTACAGGTATGTAGCCGTGTTGGTCTGCCATAGTCAAAACAAAAAACAAAAATCCTTCCAGTAGCACCTTAGAGACCAACTAAGTTTGTTCTTGGTATGAGCTTTCTTGTGCATTCCTGGAAGGATTTTTTTAATTTTTAATTTTGTTTTTATTTTGGCTGCCATGTTTGCTAATTCTGTGAGCTCTATCAATTTGTACAAACATTACTCTTCTGTTGGTATATTTTCATTTTTTTCACGCTTCTTCTTTATCTTCTTAGCATCAATTCTTTGTTGCTTTGGGCGTTCCAGCTCACGGTTAAATTAAGACCAAAATATTTATTGTGCGCTCTTCCAGAAAATTCAAGTTCCCAACCAATTTGTAAGGTTTGAGGTTACACAGTAAACACTCCAAGTGTCGAAATAGGATCGCCGGGGTATTGAAAACGTGGTTTGGCTTTGAAGCCGTGCAAAACCTTGACAAACCCAGGAGGGGGGGAAACGTGCAGATCGGCTTACAACTCGGTCTCAAGTTTGGGAATTTCCCCCTCTATTTAAAACAAAATCCAACAAGCACAGGATCATTGCAGTAAAAGTGCAAAAACGGAGACTCAATGGCTGAGTCCCATTTCTGTCTGCAGTTGAAACAGGATATTCTATTAAAACTGCAGAAGCTGTGCGTGTTCCTGTGGGAGAGAAATAAAACAAAACAAACTACTAGTTCTATGCTGTAGGCATTTGTATAAACACCTGTGAACTCGAGACAAAAGGGGTTGGTTTTGAAAGACTTTGATGGCACAAGCCGTAACCTGCACTGTGGATTTCATATTACCTTGGGAAGGGCTGTAGTTCACCTTTGGAACATCTCGTTCGCTTACGAAATGTCACTGCTTCAATCAATCTCTGGCCTCTCCAGGTAGGATTGAAAATATCCCCTTTCTGAAACCCTGGAGAGAACCACTGTCCTTCAAAGTAGACCATACTGACCTTAGAGGGATCAATTCTTTGGCTCAGTATAATGGCTCACCCACAGTTACCTTTCGTTCCACACTTTATAGGCACGAGTCCACATTTTTAAAGCTCTGTGCCTGGGCACTTTTTGGAGATTCCCCCCCTCCCGCCCCTTACCCCAGGAAAACCCACTCTTTAATGCCAAATCGGAACAAAGGGAAATTTGGGTTTCCAGTAGATTGCCATTCGCTCTGAATGAGTTGCTTAAAAAGTGTGGGATAACCAACATGTCTAATTAATTCATGAAGGGGTTAATGCCATAGAGTAAGCTGTCCTGCCAGGCTTAGCTAGATCACTTCCCCTCACCTTGGGAGAAAGGAAGTCAACCTATTGTTCCTTCGGTTTACCATGTGAACTCCTGCATGTAAAGAGGTCTGGGCTGGTTGCTCCAAGCTCAGACCGCATGGCCTTTACAAGCCATTATTGTGTTCCTATACCAATAATTTAGGAATTTTCACCACTGTAACTAAGCCAAGTTGTACTGCGTGGTACTGTATGTAAAAGCACATGAATCTCACCAGGCAAGGGGACAAGTTAAAGGGGTTTAAAAAAATAATATGCACAGCACATGAATGTGGATTTCTTCCTTCCTCATAATATTGGAAGCTGGGGTCCAACTATGAAACTGAAAGCATTGTAGCATCATTCAGCCTGGACACTGAGGTCCAGCTCCAAGGGCCTTCTGGTGGTTCCTCCACTGCGGGAAGTGAGATTACAGGGAACCAGGCAGAGGGCCTTCTCGGTAGTGGCACCCGCCTGTCCTGTGGAACGCCCTGCCACCAGATGTCAAGGAAATAAACAACTACTGTATCTGACTTTTAGAAGACATCTGAAGGCAGCCCCGTTGAGGGAAGTTTTTAATGTTTGATGTTCTATTATGTTTTAACTCTGTTGTTGTTGTTGTTGTTGTTGTTGTTGTTAAAGGTGCCAATGGAGCTGGCTTTAACATTCCTAGAGGATAATGCCGTTGGCTCCTAGTCACAATGGTTAGATGCTCCTTACATGATCAGGGGCCGCATGCCTCTGGATACCAGTTGCAAACTGGGAAACAACAGAGAGAAAGAACGACTGCCCTCGTGCTCTGCCTCTTGGGCTTCCCATAGGCATCTGGTTGGCAGTTGAATAAAGAAGTTCCTTTTCTCCAGGGAGGAAAGAAATCTGTGTAAATCGGATGGGTACTTACAATCCATATATCTCACTGCCTTCTGAAAACGTCATTGTTTCACCAAGTTTTAGTTACAGGTAGGTAGCCGTGTTGGTCTGCCATAGTCAAAACAAAATAAAAAATTTAAAAAAATAAAAAATAAAGCTACTGGAAGGATTTTTTTATTTTTTATTTTGTTTTCACCTGCAGCAGTAAGCCGATGTTGCTAAGAGGCTAAAAGGCTACTGCATAGGTGGGCTTCTCGTGAGGGAGAAGAAAGACCATACGTGCCAAATATCGGTCGAGGGACGAGAGCAAATGGGGCCCTCGGTACCTCCCATATTTATTGGTGACAAACTCATACATAAAGAAAAGCAATTAACCAATAATCATACAGCATCCTTATACATATGCATAAACTACTGACCAATGAACGTTGTGTACTTCTATAATAATTAAGTGATTAATCAACTATATTAGCAACTATAGTAGCAAAGCTTTATCATGCCCTAATGTCAGCAGCCCTTTGTTGTTAGGCAGTGCGTGTCATCCTCATGTTATGCTTGTGATCTTTTCTGTATAACATACTTAATCATAGGAAGCCTGTGATGTTGGCAACATATATTAATCTTAGGATATTGTATATGAACCCAGGGTCACACCATTGTGCTTGTCAGAGATGTGGAACGGACGAACTTTCTGCCCTACTGCACCTGCAGCATGGCATGCCAACTTACCAGCTTGCTGGAGAGTTGAAGCACATCATGCTGCGATGTGCACAGGCACATCCTGTATTATTCCCACATTCACCAAGATTTAATTAGAGAATTAAACTGGCTGTTACTACTACTACCACCACAGTCAAACCTCGGTTCCCGAACACCTCCGTTATCTTCCTTTTTGACTCCTGAACATCAAAAACCCGGAAGTACGTGTTCCGGTTTTCGAACGTTTTTCGGAAACCAAACGTTCGGCGCAACTTCCGCTTGAGCGCAGGAAGCTCCTTCAGCCAATCGGAAGCCACGCCTCGGTTGCTGAACGTTTCAGAAGCTGAACAGGCTTCCGGAATGGATTACGTTTGACAACCAAGGTTTGACTGTATTGTTGTTGTTATTAATAGGCCCTATACCCGCAGGTCTCAGGGCGCTTCACAACATAAAATTTGACTAATTTATGTTATTTCTGCATTTTTACGATTTTACATTGCAGTGTTTTAATTTATTGTACCCCGCCTTGATAATTAAGGAGTGGACAGTTTACAAAACTGCTTATAAATAAGTAGATAACTTGCCCTTGCCTGGTTCTGTGTTGGTCGGTTGGTCGGAAGGAAGGAAGGAAGGAAAATCTGTGTATTCTAAACCTGATCGCTGCTGTAAGTTGATATCAGATGTCATTTGAGCCTGGGCTTTTGAAACTCTCTCTCTCTCTCGACCCGGAGGGGTTTGACAACCGCTTTGGGTGGCACGCCTATCTAATATATGGAAAGGTCAATGCCCATAGAGGTTTTTTGAATCATATTATAAGAAAATCACTGTACAAAATCTGGATGAAATATAGGTGGAGGTTGGAACCAAAAATTCCTCTATGGACATCCCCAACAGAAGCTATGGCGGTTAAGAAAAGAAATATGCAGGGCAATTGGGCTAGGTACAGAGTAATATCAACAACCTCAGATATGCTGATGACACAACCTTGATGGCAGAAAGTGAGGAGGAATTAAAGAACCTTTTAATGAGGGTGAAAGAGGAGAGCGCAAAATATGGTCTGAAGCTCAACATCAAAAAAACTAAGATCATGGCCACTGGTCCCATCACCTCCTGGCAAATAGAAGGGGAAGAAATGGGGCTCCATGATCACTGCAGATGGTGACAGCAGTCACAAAATTAAAAGACGCCTGCTTCTTGGGAGAAAAGCAATGACAAACCTAGACAGCATCTTAAAAAGCAGAGACATCACCTTGCCGACAAAGGTCCATATAGTTAAAGCTATGGTTTTCCCAGTAGTGATGTATGGAAGTGAGAGCTGGACCATAAAGAAGGCTGATCGCTGAAGAATTGATGCTTTTGAATTATGGTGCTGGAGGAGACTCTTGAGAGTCCCATGGACTGCAAGAAGATCAAACCTATCCATTCTGAAGGAAATCAGCCCTGAGTGCTCACTGGAAGGACAGATCCTGAAGCTGAGGCTCCAGTACTTTGGCCACCTCATGAGAAGAGAAGACTCCCTGGAAAAGACCCTGATGTTGGGAAAGATGGAGGGCACAAGGAGAAGGGGACGACAGAGGATGAGATGGTTGGACAGTGTTCTCGAAGCGACTAACATGAGTTTGGCCAAACTGCGGGAGGCAGTGGAGGATAGGGGTGCCTGGCGTGCTCTGGTCCATGGGGTCACAAAGAGTCGGACACGACTGAACGACTGAACAACAACAACAACAACAACAACAGAGTATTAGTAGAAGAGGAAAATGAAAACATCAAACTTAAAGATTATAAAGAAGTAAGCAACCACTTAACAGGCTGGATACAATACTTTCAGGTAAATGAAAGATTAAAACTAGATAAGAAAGAAGGCCTAGCTAAAGAAACGTCAAAGTTTGAGTTAGAATTAATTCAATCTAGAGGAAAATATATTTCTAAGATGTACAATTTACTCTTAGAATGGGAAGTTACAGATGAAACTGTGAAAAGTGCTATGATAAAATTGGCCCAAGATTTGGGATACAATATCTATATGGCCCAGTGGGAGAGACTTTGGAAGGAGAACATTAAGTTTATGGCGTGCACCAATTTAAAGGAAAACGTCATGAAGATGCAGTACAGATGGCATCTCACCCCAGCCAGGTTATCAAAAATGTATAAAAATCAATTGTCTGTATGCTGGAGGTGCAAAAATAGATTAGGATCTTACATCCATATGTGGTGGGAGTGCATGGCTATTAAAGATTACTGGGACAAGATCTATAATGAATTTAAAAAAAACTATTTAAACTCTCATTCAAGAAAAAACTGGAAATTTCCTGTTAGGGATATTACCATTAGAAATTAAAAAAGAAGCTAGACCATTTCTCATGTATGCAACTGTAGCGGCCAGAATACTAATCGCAAGAAATTGGAAGAGCGATAAAATTCCAACCATAAGTGACTAACCAATTAACCCCTGTGTTGCAAACCCTTAGACAATGAAAGGCAACACGTAGACCAATAAACAATCAAGGCACTAATTCATTAAACGTAACAAACAACCCATAATACAGGACCACATACTTTTGTAAATATGGTTCCTAACATAAAAGTCTCTGAAAGTAATATAAGTCGTATATTTCCTTTATTTTGTGTTGTGTGTTTGCTTTTGTCTGGTTTTTTTGTATTTTGTTTGTTTGTTTGTTGTTTCACTGAAACCTCTTTCTGCTTCATTTCTTTCTTATTGATTTTTTTCTCTCTCTCTCTTTCTTTTCCCCCCCTCTCCGATTCTTTCATACTTTTTTATTTGACCTACAATGGAAAAAAAAAGAAAATGGACAAAGGTTAATGTATATTATGGAGGACCGTTAAAGAAGTATACAAATTAATGAATACATTAACATGTCAATATTAGGAAATGGGTCGATTGCAATGAAGAAATGTGTTTGTGTTGTGTTGTGTTGTGTTGTGTTGTGTTGTGTTGGTGTTGTGTTGTGTTGTGTTGTGTGTTATTATTTGTATGATTTTGGTTTTATCATTATGGAGTTTAAATAAAGATATTTATTTATTTATTTATTTATTTATTTATTTATTTTAAAAAATGAAACTCTCTCTCTCTTGATGCATTTCCCCTCTTCCTTTTGTAGAAATTGTCGGCCTCGACTGCATCCTCGATGGGGTCAGGTACAAGAATGGACAGTCCTTCCAGCCCAATTGCAAGTACAATTGCACCTGCATCGGAGGAGCTGTGGGCTGCGTCCCCACCTGCAGAGACTCCAGGCCGCCCCTCGTTTGGTGCCCCAACCCCAAACAGATTAAGCTGAAGGGGCAGTGCTGCGAACAGTGGGTCTGCGACGACTCCAAGAAAATCAGAAAGACCTCCCCACGGCACATCTCCTCTGCAGGTATTGGCGGGGTTGTCAGTTTGTGGAGCCATGGAGAGGGGCAACTTTCTAAGACTTTGGAGGAAGAAAGCTGCCCACAGCTTTTAGGGGCAAACTCCCTGCAGCATGGAGTTCCAGGTGTAACTTGTTCCACCCTTTCTCTGCAACGACAACAAAACAAATTGAAACCAACAGCCACTTGGGGGCTGGGCGTGGAGGGAATTGAGAAGAGGTGCTGAATTTTTTACCTGCTGGCCCTTTTCAAGCTCAACATCTACCCTTCCAAGGTTGTTTTCCTCCAGCAAGGAAAGAGGCAGAAAGCTGTATTATATAAGGGCAGACCACTGGTTCATCTAGCACACATTTAAGGCCACATTCGCACTATACATTTAAACAAGCATTGTACCATTTTAAGCAGACATGGCTTCCCCCCCCCCCAAGAATCCTGGGAACCGTAGTTTGTTAAGGCTGCTGTGAGTTGTTAGGAGACCCCGAGTCCCCTCACAGAGCTACAATTGCCAGAGTGGTTTTAACAGCCAATTCCTCTTCACAGGGAACTCTGGGCCATTCCTGAGGCATGGCGCATAAGCTCACCTAATGCCATGTGTTCCTTTCCTCTCTTTTTTTTACAGTTTACGAAGGGGAAATTGAGTCTTGGCAGAAAAACTGCATCCCCCACACCTCTTCCTGGAGTCCCTGCTCGAAGACCTGCGGGATGGGCACGTCCCAAAGAATCTCGAACGAGAATGACCAGTGCCGCCTGACAAAAGAGAGCCGGCTGTGTAACATGCGCCCATGTGAAGAGGACATCGCCAAGCACATTAAGGTACGGGATAATACAGGCACAAGTCCTGCTTGTAGGATTGCTCTTGTTTCCTCACCCACCCACAAGATGCTCCCACAATTTCTTCGGAACGCCACTCATTTTTTATCGCATTTCCAGATGACTCCATTTCTAAGTCCTCAGCTTCTAGTGTTTTTCCGCATTCCCTTCTGGGTGTTTGAGACCTGAGTGGTCACTTACTTAGGCTATCCAATTGCAGCTCTATCCTGTCCAAAGAGCTGGACAACATGATGGGGGATCAGGCTTGAGGGAATCGGCTTCCTTCCCCCCTTTGGCAGTAGATAAGCAGAACAAAGAGAAAGGAGTCTCTTACCAGTTAGAAATTTTAATGATCACAGCGAGAGAACAAAGAATCCATTCCTAGGAATGACGGTGCTCCCAATTAAGGGTTTCACCCACTTTCTCCCTAGTCACCCATGTCACTGCCACATCTTGTAACCTGATCTCACAACCACTGTGCTTTCTGTGCCGCCACCTTATCTGCACTACTTGACATTGTGCTGAGCAGATGAATGCTTTCAAGCAACAGTGAGTCTGTTAACTCCCTCTCTCCCAGTGCTTCTCCTCCTAGCTGTTCCCCATCCAGTACTATCCCATCTTCTGCCTTCTGCAAACTACGTCCCTCTGCAAACCACTCTTCCAAATCTATACTGTGTGAAGATTCAGGATCCTGAGCAGGAACAGGGGGAGGGGATGGCTCCCACCATTCCTCCTCAGTGCAGCCCTCCTCAGCACGGTCTCTGACATGGGAGCACAGAGGATTCTGGGACTTGTGGTTTAATCAAGGGGTTTCGCAACTGGGAAGGAAGACTGCATAACCCAGGGATAGTCTACCTGTAGCCCTCTAGATCAGGCACCCCCAAACTCAGTCCTCCAGATGTTTTGGGACTACAATTCCCTTCATCCCTGGCCACTTGTCCTGTTAGCTAGGGATGATGGGAGTTGAAGTCCCAAAACATCTGGAGGACTGAGTTTGGGGGTGCCTGCTCTAGATGTTGTTGGACTCTAGCTCCCATAAGTCCCAGCCAGCATGGCGAATGGTCAGCGATGAAGAGAGCTGAGAGTTTCTAGCACCTTCCAGCCTCCTCATAGTTCTTGGAGAACAAATCCCTGAAGTTTTATTCTGTTTTTAATGTTATGTTGAAAGCTGCCCAGAGTGGCTGGCAGGGTAGAAATAAATTATTATTGTTATTAGGCGTAAATAAAAATGTTAATTGATCAAATTGATTGCTATCATCTCTCTCTTTCTCTCTCTCTCTCTCTCTCATATTGTTTCTAGCCTGGAAAGAAATGCTTAGCAGTGTACAGGAGACAGGAGCTGATGAACTATACTCTGTCTGGATGTGTGAGCAAGGCAGCTTACCGGCCAAAATACTGTGGCATCTGTGTGGACAATCGCTGCTGCACTCCGTACAAGTCGAAGACCATAGACGTGAGCTTCGTGTGCCCGGATGGGACGGGGTTCTCCAAGAAAGTCATGTGGATCAACGCCTGCTTCTGCAACCTGAGCTGCAAGAGCCCCAACGACATTTTCGCTGACTTAGCTCATTATCATGATTACTCCGAAGTCGCTAATTAAGTTGGCTGGGTATGATGGCATGTGCAGGGAGGGAGGGAGGGAGGGAGGCGGGCAAGAGGAGACGCCTACGTTTTATTGCTCTGATTTTACAGAGGGTTGAAAATAAAAGAGAATCTTCCGTCTGCTGTATGCGAAAGCAAAACCATTTGTTGATTTAAATCCTTTCTTTTTCTTTTAATAATCCTGGCCTAAGTCTGCTGTGATTCATCCTGTCATTTTAAATGCTCTTTTAACAACAGGATTTTCTGCAGGATGCCCCGGTTCTTAAATATTTTCTGTTCTCCTGGCTGCAGTGTAAACCTTTAGAGTTATTATTTCCTTTGAGGTTTTGAAGCAGAGGTTGGGTGGCCATCTGTCATGGATGCTTTAGCTGAGATTCCTGCATTGCAGAGGGTTGGACTAGATGACCCTCGGGGGCCCTTCCGACTCTAAGATTCTATTACTCTTTTTAAAGTGCAGGCTTCATCTTGATTTCAGCAAGGCCTTTGACAAGGTGCCCCATGATATTCTTGTAAAGAAGCTGGTAAAATGCGGGCTAGACAATGCTACCATTCAGTGGATTTGTAACTGGCTGACTGACCGAACCCAAAGGGTACTCATTAATGGCTCCTCTTCATCCTGGAGAGAAGTGACTAGTGGGGTGCCACAGGGTTCTGTCTTGGGCCCAGTCTTATTCAACATCTTCATCAATGACTTGGATGATGGGCTTGAGGGCATCCTGATCAAGTTTGCAGATGACACCAAATTGGGAGGGGTGGCTAATACCCCAGAGGACAGGATCACACTTCAAAATGACCTTAACAGATTAGAGAACTGGGCCAAAGCAAACAAGATGAATTTTAACAGGGAGAAATGTAAAGTACTACACTTGGGCAAAAAAAAAATGAAAGGCACAAATACAGGATGGGTGACACCTGGCTTGAGAGCAGTACATGTGAAAAGGATCTAGGAGTCTTGGTAGACCACAAACTTGACATGAGTCAACAGTGTGATGCAGCAGCTAAAAAAGCCAATGCAATTCTGGGCTGCATCAATAGGAGTATAGCGTCTAGATCAAGGGAAGTAATAGTACCACTGTATTCCGCTCTGGTCAGACCTCACCTGGAATACTGTGTCCAGTTCTGGGCACCACAGTTCAAGAAGGATACTGACAAGCTGGAACGTGTCCAGAGGAGGGCAACCAAAATGGTCAAAGGCCTGGAAACGATGCCTTATGAGGAACGGCTTAGGGAGCTGGGTATGTTTAGCCTGGAGAAGAGAAGGTTAAGGGGTGATATGATAGCCATGTTCAAATATATAAAAGGATGTCATATAGAGGAGGGAGAAAGGTTGTTTTCTGCTGCTCCAGAGAAGCGGACACGGGGCAATGGATTCAAACTACAAGAAAGAAGATTCCACCTAAACATTAGGAAGAACTTCCTGACAGTAAGAGCTGTCGACAGTGGAATTTGCTGCCAAGGAGTGTGGTGGAGTCTCCTTCTTTGGAGGTCTTTAAGCGGAGGCTTGACAGCCATCTGTCAGGAATGCTTTGATGGTGTTTCCTGCTTGGCAGGGGGTTGGACTGGATGGCCTCTTGTGGTCTCTTCCAATTCTATGATTCTAAAACACTTCTTGCCTTGGTTTACAACCATAATCTGTTCCGTAGGTCCATTTGTAAACCAAAACAGGTTGTAACCCAAGGCGCGCTTTCGCCAATGGGGCCTCCAAAAAATTTTTGTTCGTAATCCAGAAATAATGGGTTGTAATCCAAAAAAAGGTTGCAAACTGGGACACGCACTTCTGGGTTTGGCGTGCTTGTAATTCAAAACATATGCAAACCAAGGTACCACTGTATTTTCTTTAAACACAGACTTCTCAACAAAGCGTTGCCCAGGCAGGAAACCAAACTATACGATCAAGAGATGATGCGGGAATATGTTTTGGGACTACAACTCCCATCATCCCTAGCTAACAGGACTAGTGGCCAGGGATGAAGGGAATTGTAGTCCCAAAACGATGAAGAGATGATGTGGGAATATTCCAGCGGATGGAGAATTACGTTTAAGAGATGGAGCAGCCTGTGATCTGACGAAAGTCTGGCAGCAGAAGAGGCACCACAATTATCTCATGCTGCACAGACTTCTCAACAAAGCGTTGCCCAGGCAGGGCACATTCCCTATTCATTGAGTTCTGAAAGTCCCTATTGTGAGACGGCGCATGACGGTCACATTGTGCAATGGGCATCTACGAGCGGCCCAGAAGAACAAAGCGCCTCTTCAGAATTCTGCGCTGCAAACAATGCTCCCAAGGTGAGATGGTACAGAAAAAGGAAAAAACATTGAGGAGGCTAGGATTGGGTTAAGTAGGAAATGAGTCCTTCAAAAAGGAGGTTGCAGACAGACAAGGGTTTTCTAGAGGGTTCAAAGTGGGGTTGTTGAGAAGGATCACTTATCCCCACATTGCACAGAGGTCTTTCGTGCTTTCCTTGTGTCTCAGGCTAAACAGGTTTTTGGAAATGAATGGAGCAGGCAGCTACTGAAATTGGATTTAAGGTTGCCCTTAAAGGCAAATCTTCCTTAGTCCCACTTCCGGAATCAACAAGTGCTGGACTCCTGCAAATTTTAAGGTGCGGTTCTCCAGCCAAGCGGTGTGTACAGAAATGTCTATATCAGGGTAAAATGCATGTAATGATGCATATTAGAGTGAAAATAACACAAAAGGCATTCTATTTAGGGAACACTAACTTGCTGATCAGAAGGTCGGCGGTTTGAATCCCTGCGACGCGGTGAGCTCTCGTTGCTCGGTCCCAGCGCCTGCCAAACTAGCAGTTCGAAAGTATGCCCAAAAGTGCAACTAGATAAATAGGTACTGCTCCGACGGGAAGCTAAATGGGGTTTTTGTGTGCTGCTCTGGTTTCGGTGTTCCGTTGTGCCAGAAGCGGCTTAGTCATGCTGGCCACATGACCCGGAAAAACTGTCTGCAGACAAACGCCGGTGCACCCAGCCTGTAAAGCGAGATGAGCGCCGCAACCCTAGAGTCGTCTGTGACTGGACTACATTGTCAGGGTCCTTTACCTTTTTTAACCTTTTTTTTAAACTTGCAAAAATGTGTACAGAAGGAATGTTACCTACAAAATGTGTGTGCTAGGAGTATTGCACACTTAAAGGTTGATTAAATTCTCACGAGGACTTTAAAAAACTAAATAAACCGTGAACTGATGTCGAAACGTGGAAGAATGGACGCAAGGCTGGAAAAATGAGAAACCCAAATGGACAGATTCATCTATTGCCACCTGCAACAAAATGTTGCAGCGTGGAGAGCTGCGCTTCCAGTTTCTAGTTGCTCCGTTCCATTCCCTAATTCTAGGTCCTTAAAGGTAAGCATTTTACGGTCACAGAATAGGCTCAGTTCTCGCTGGACTAGGGTTTTTATTTGGTGGGTGTGGGTCGAGTCACCCCCTCCCAAAATAAGAAAGATTATTTGCATTTCTGTAAAGTTTTGAGATTGCCACGAATCTGCTGATGACATTTCTCTTGTGCCTGAGGAGCAGTTTGTGCTAGAGATACGACGGCATCCACAACCTAAACATTGGACACACACACACACACACACACACACACACACACACACACACACATGCAAAAGGTCTTTAGTAGAGAGGAAAACAGGATGATTGTATGTGCGGTGGGCAGCAATTCCTCTTTTACTACTCTACACATTAGCACTGAATATGTGGTTGCATGTTTCTGGATTTCAGTTGCAGGGTTGGGATTAATGAGGGTGAGAAAGTGGTGTGGATTCGCCCCTTTTTTGCTGCATCGCCCTGCCAATGAAAACTCTCCTTCAATAACAAGTCACCCAAGGAGGAAAGCTGTTGCTGGCACCAATGCTAGCGTCTGTCGCACAGCAAATAGCAGCTTGGGAGAGAAAGGTTAGCCGTCTCCTGCAATCCCACATGTCGTGACCTTAATCTTGATCTCACATTGCTTTTTTTAAAAAACAAAAACAAAAACAAAAACCAAACAACAACTCAGGCACACAAAACACAATCTCACATTTACTGCACCATGATATCCAGCCTTCTGAAAATTTGGTAATATGGTGCCCCGAGGGAGCCCAAAATTTGGCACCCCCAAATGGATCTTCTTAATAACAGATCTTCTCCACCTGCACTGCCCAAAATCCAGGGCTGGTGGTAAGGAAGGGAATCCTGTCTTAAAGCACTTTCCACTCCATTGTCTCCAACTTTTGCTTATATAGTGGTACCTCAGAAGTCACATGGAATCCATTCCAGAAGTCAGTTCGACTTCCAAAACGTTTGGAAACCAAGGCGCGGCTTCCAATGGGCTGCAGGAAGCTCCTGCAGCCAATCGGAAGCCACGGATGTTGCGCTGGACGTTCGGGTTCCAAAGAACGTTCGTAAACCGCAACACTCACTTCTGGGTTTACGGTGTTCGGGAGCCAAAACATTCGACTCGCAAGGCATTCGGGATCCAAGGTACGACTGTACAAACTCTGGATCTCCCCCACCTGCACTGCCCTGACTGATCCAGCAATGGGGGGGGGGTTTGTTGAAAGCAACTAAGGCAGTACCTCCTGTGGCTCCCCACAGCTTTCTGCCCCAAACAAAGCAGGTTGATTCATTTATCATCGAATCCAAAGGTTCCCTTCGGCAGAGGCTGACCCCAATCGTAACCTCCTGCTGGGCACTTCCAGGCACGAGCCACACAGACTGGCCTCCTTTGCCCGGGCAGGAATAGGATTTGGTCTGTGTCAAATGTGGGTCTGCCAAGGTTTCGGTGTTCATGTCACACTGCTTTGCCAAGGGCTTTTCACAGCAGCAGGTGTGTGCTCAGTTATCTCAAGGAGGATTTGATTGCATCCTGCCCCCATCTTAAAGCTAAGCTGCTTACAGAACTAACCGGGCCCATGTCCCCCGTAGACGGAACAATTATCTGTATCTGGGACAAGGCTCAGAAATAGCATAATGTACGCCTGGCAAAAGCCTCACGTTGTGGCGGCTTGTTCTAAGCAGAGACGGCACGTGTGAACCTGCTTCTCTTCTGTACCTGAGCTGCCCCCAAAGCAGTAGAGTTCTGTTACAAAGAGGTGGGCTTCATCGAACAGGTAGATTTTTAGAAATGAAACTGATGGAGAAAGGAAAACTCTCCTGCCCTGTCCGGAATAAATTCAAAATTAAGGTTCTTGAAAGCTCCAGGCCTTTATAAATTAATGTATCCATGCATAGGTCGGATGTGTGTTGATCTGTCGGCATGCCGCACTCCAGGAAACAGCTTTGACTGGATGGCTAAAGCAGCTGAGGACATCTGATTGGTCTCCAACCCTCTGTGAGTTAGGGACTTCCCCTGCATCCAAAGACAGGCTCCAGCAGATTGTGCGGATGAGACCAATTGTGGGCCCCATGGTCAAGAAGGCAGTTTCTGCACGTACAGTAGAAGGAAGTGAGACAGATGGAGCTTGCCAACCTGGGAAGGTAGCCCATCTAGGAGAAAGAAAATAACCTTCTCCTTGACGCTAAACCTCTGCTGCCTTGCAGAATATCTTCATGAGAAAAAATGGCCAAGGAGTAAACCCTACACAAATCTAGAGTTGATCCCCAAGATGGTTGCATGTAACCTTGTATGTCTCATTCTGGCAACTGCTGCAGCTGTTGTTGTTCAGTCGTTCAGTCGTGTCCGACTCTTCATGACCCCATGGACCAGAGCACGCCAGGCACGCCTATCCTTCACTGCCTCTCGCAGTTTGGCCAAACTCATGTTAGTAGCTTCGAGAACACTGTCCAACCATCTCATCCTCTGTCGTCCCCTTCTCCTTGTGCCCTCCATCTTTCCCAACTGCAGCTGAGCTGGTGCCAAATCCATTGCTCTGCTTTCCTTTGGACCAAATCAGGGTGGTTGAGAGAGGGGTCTTGTCAGGGCAGCCCAGGACCTTCTGTAAACCTGAAGGCCTGGTATACCTGAAGGAATGTCTCCACCCCTATTGCTCAGCCCAGACACGGAGGTCCAGCTCCAAGGGTCTTCTGCTGGTTCCCTCACTGCGGGAAGCGAAGTTACAGGCAAAGGGCCTTCTTGGCAGTGGCACCCTCCCTGTGGAACACCCTTCCTTAGAAGTCAAGGAGATAAAAGGACTACACAACTTTTAGAAGACACCTGAAGGCAGCCCTGTATCGGGAGGTTTTAAACGTTTTATTATGTTTTTATATATGCTGCAAGCAGCCCAGAGTGGGGAAAGCCAGCTAGATGGGCACGGTATAAATTATGATGCCCAGGCTTGCATCCTGAGGTCACTTAGGTACTGCTAACAGTGGTTTAACTTCACCCCGGAGGCGAACTCCATTGTTTCTTGAGACAGTCAGGTGCCAGCAACAGTGCTAGATAAGGCGATCTGAATGTGGATTGTCCCATATTTATTCTCTGGTACCCCCAGATTGGGCTGATAAGGACTTCTCTCAGTGTAGACTAGGGCTGGGGGACCTGAGCCCCGCCAGCTACTGCTGGACTCCCATTCCAATATTCACTGACCATTGGTCATGCTGGCTGGGGCTGCTGCTAGTTGGGAGACCAACAGCTAGAAGGCCATAGGTTCTCAAAAGTTTGGGTTCCCAGATGTTCTTGAACTACAACTTTCATCCCCGACCACTCGCCATGCTGGCTAGGAATGATGGGTACTGCCCGAGAAAGGCTGCTGTAGACAAATCTGAGCTAGATTCACCCGTGGCCTGACTCTATATAGGACAGCTTCCTACGACCAACCCTATTGTAAATCACTTTAAGATGTCACCTAGGAAATTATTCATAAATGAAATCAGTCGTGATTCTCAAGGTTGTCTTCTTCCCAGTTGAAGTTAATGGTTGCACATGCTGCCTTCAGCATAGCCGGACCCACCCAAATTATGCATACACACATACACAGATTTTCCTGTGTCACTGAAAAAGGTGCACACCCCTGTGTTCATATAAGGACTGGCGAGTTTGGAGGTTGTTTTGGGCCTGGTCATCCTAACCTACAAGAGGTGAAGAGTAAATATGTGGTTGTGGGGAAAATGTTCCAGAGCAGAACACATGCTATGCTAGGAAAAGGTCCCATTGGCAGGTAGGTGGGAACAACTACCCAACACCTTGGAGAACCAGCGCCTGTTGACGCAGACTGTGTATCATTCAGTATCTTGTCTCCAACCAGTCAACTGGATACTTCTGGATCCAAAGCTCACAAACTTATCTCCAACATCTGACCGTCAGTATCTGACTCTGAATATGGGCATTCTGTTTAGCATCGTGGCCAACAGCCATAGGTATAGCTATATCAATCTGCCCAACTAGTGGCCATCATCACTTCTCAGGGTATGCAGTAAATTCCAAAAATGTGCTTTGTCCACTAGTACTTTGTTTTGAAATTACCAATTTCCTTCGTTGAGTGACCCAGCATTATAGTAACATGGGCTGGGGACAGAGAGAAATCTATTTGCTCAGCCTGTACAATTCATGTTATATAACCTGCTTTCGTAACCATTTTTTTAAAAAAAGCAAAAGCTAACTAGTCCAAATGCGTTAGGCTTTGCATTTCACAAGTCATTTTATTGGTCTTTTCTACCTTTCTGGTGTTCTATCCTCTTTGAGATGGGTCAACCAGAACTGCAGTCATTTTTTTATGAAGGAAATTAGGTTCATGCTTTTTCTCTTCTTTTACACTGCTGCCAACTAAATTGACATTTACAGCAAGCTGTCCATCAAACAGTCATGTTGCCTTTCCTGGCCAGAAACAGCAAATCTCACACATTATGAATATGAATATGAAATTCTCAACATCAACACACTTTACACTTGCTTATATTATTAATCAGGCAACACAATTTTGTTTCCCAGTTTGGATGGTTCTGACTACTCTGGATCTTGAATAATTTGTTGTTATTGGCAAACTTACCTATGTCATGACTCACCCAATCCAGGCCATTTTAAGAGTAAAAGTACTATCAAGCTCCTGTACAGAACTAATTTCTCCCCAATGTGAAAATGGTCCTGTTATCCTCATCTTCTGCTTCCTGATGTTTAACCCATTGATGATCCATAAGAGAATGAACTCAAGGCAGTTTAAGTCATCCATGCAAGTAGTGAGGTGCATTTTCAAACACCTGAGATGGACTTTCTGTCGTGCAGGGCCAACTGAAGTGGGAGAGTCAAATTCATTGGTTTTTTTTAATCCTTATCTCAAAGATCACCACCATTTTCAGGACACAAAATAGATGCAAAACCACTGCAAAGTTACAAATTTATTTTTGAAATAAATACAAATAATTCATTAATAAACTTTTCTGAAATAGACAAGTTTTGCCTCTCAATTACTGTCTGTTCCTCCTCTTCGTCAACCACCCAAGAAACTCTGCAGCTGTCATTTTGAAAATAGGTGATTTGCCTAAACTAGAGCTTAGTTCTCTTTGAAATGCCAAAGATATTCAGGTGTAGAGATGCTTGATGTTTTAAATGCTTGACACCCAAAAATCATGAGCCATATTACAAATTGTGAAGCAGCAAACAGAAAGCCAGTGAAAAATAATCTGTAAAAAAACAACAACAACCATTCTATGCTGGAAATCTGTTGCGTTGCACACTGCTCCCCAAAATAGAGCTCTGCAGACATTAGGACAGGCTGCAGAATCAATACACCTCTACATTCACAGTCATCAAAATCTCCATTGCAGTCTTGCATCTCTCGCTCATGAACAGTGTGGAAAGTATTCATCCAGCACTAGGTCTTAATCCTGAAATGGTAGGGGCTGACTATAGAGCACTTTATAATCATTACTCTACTTTTCCACCTTCTAAGACAATTTACTGCTGGTCCCCCAACCACCACACGCATTACCCTAAGTAGCCACAAGGCCAACTGGTTTTGTCATCTCCAAACATCCTTTTGAGGTCCAAAACATGTAAGACCAAGTGCTGGTATGCTTTTGACAATTTTAACCCTGCCCTTTACTTGCTCAAGCAGTTTTAGTTCTAAAAGGAGAAAGACTGCCACTAAATAGCATGAAGGCTTAAGATTTTGTTTGCCTGAAACTGCAATACATTCCATATATATATATATATCTCCACTCAGCAAACAGAAAGCCAGTGAAAAATAATCTGTAAAAAAACAACAACAACCATTCTATGCTGGAAATCTGTTGCGTTGCACACTGCTCCCCAAAATAGAGCTCTGCAGACATTAGGACAGGCTGCAGAATCAATACACCTCTACATTCACAGTCATCAAAATCTCCATTGCAGTCTTGCATCTCTCGCTCATGAACAGTGTGGAAAGTATTCATCCAGCACTAGGTCTTAATCCTGAAATGGTAGGGGCTGACTATAGAGCACTTTATAATCATTACTCTACTTTTCCACCTTCTAAGACAATTTACTGCTGGTCCCCCAACCACCACACGCATTACCCTAAGTAGCCACAAGGCCAACTGGTTTTGTCATCTCCAAACATCCTTTTGAGGTCCAAAACATGTAAGACCAAGTGCTGGTATGCTTTTGACAATTTTAACCCTGCCCTTTACTTGCTCAAGCAGTTTTAGTTCTAAAAGGAGAAAGACTGCACTAAATAGCTAAACTTAGCATTTGAAGGCTTTCTGTTTGCCTGAAACTGAATGACAATACATATTCCATATATATATATATATATATATATATATATATATATATATATATATATGAGAAAACAGGCCTTGAACACTACTCACAAGGCCAGACACAAAATCTCATTCGATTAATATGTACAGATTTGAGTAAATCCAACTTACACCTGACTTTCAGACTTCTTCTAAAAGTCTCCAGTCATGCATTGTTTTCCCCAAAGCAAATTATTTAAAGACACACTGGGAAAGGGCTTTTTTTTTAACAGTGTAAAAAAGGGAGAGGGGGGCAAGAGATGGATCATCTTCAAAGGCTTTGTTTCTGAACAAGATCCTAGGTAGCTTAGGTTGCAATCTTGGTGATCAAATGCTGTTAGCTTCACCACTGGACAAGTTTTAAAGCAATCTAGAATTAGTTGGAGAACAGAATAGCAGCAACCTCTGTTAAACAGTGTAAAAAAGGGAGAGGGGGGCAAGAGATGGACATCTTCAAAGAAACTTGAGATGCTAGGTAGCTAGGTTGCAATCTTGGTTCAAATGCTGTTAGCTTCACCACTGGACAAGTTTTAAAGTCTAGAATTAGTTGGTCCCTGCTGAACTGAACTAGGTGGGGGACAGAGTCATGTGTTACAGAAAACACTTTAGGTTAAGTATCAAGATACACAGTAGATGGTGGTTAGGTCTCACTTCCAATTCAAGCCCCTTCCATTTAACAAGAAACTTCCATCGACTTGGGGCTGGGTTGTTCAGTGTTGTTTGCAGAGTTGGGAGTGAGCTCAATGTGAGTGTCAGTGTGAGCACGACTCCGGACGTTATCGCCAGTGTGGGACCTGCTCCTGGCACCCTCGCCAGTGTGAGCTCTGCTGCGGTTTCCTTCGCCAGTGTGGGACCTGCTCCTGCCCCCTTCAAGGGAGGAGACACTGGAACCAGATGCTGTGCGGGATCTCATCAGTCTGGTCATGCTTGCAGAAGGCACTGCAAAGGAAATGCAAGTGACAGGTGAAGATTAAAAAAGAAAAAAGTCCTCCTGTATTGGTTAATGCAAATTATGAAGATCAGTGACCAGACTAGGCAACACACACAAGACAGAAAATTAGATATGGAAGTGCTTGTAATCCAAAGGGTGGGAAAAAGATACAGAATATATATAGACCATTAATAAGATACACCGGGGAAGGAAGATGTGCTTGCATGAAAGAGTTTAAGGAAAGCACACAGCCAAGTCAAGGAACAAGAACCTGAAGGAAGATTTGAGGGGAAATTGGCCCAAGTGCTTAGGAACAAAAATGGATTGCGGCAGGAAGTGGATTAAGAAGGGAGGTTTGAAAGCCTAAGGACAGTAGACCACAGTGCTGAGGTCAAAAGTGGCACTGGGCTGCATTTCTGTGACGCATATGTGAGGCAGTGTGATGTAGTAGTTAAGGTGCTGGACTACTGAGTACAACTCAGCCATGAAGCTTGCTGGGTGACCTGGAGCCAGTCACTGTCTCTCAGTCTCACCTACTTCACAGAGTAAATAAAAAAGTAAATCTAAATCAAGAAGCAAGACTGGGAGTTCTGAATAGGACAATCATGAGGCAGATTCAAAGTGTATTGACCACAACGTACTTAGAACTCCCCTTCAGACCTTTCTGCTTTATATTTAATAATAATAATTTATTATTTGTACCCCGCCCATCTGGCTGGGTCTCCCCAGCCACTCTGGGCAGCTTCCAATAAATATTAAAATACATTAAAATATCACAGATTAAAAACTTTCCTAAACAGGGCCTTTCAGGTATTTTCTAAATGTCAGGTAGCTGTTTATCGAGAGCACTGACGGCTGCGTATGTTGGAGCAAGATGTGGGTACTGGTTTGGTCCCCCTCCAAAGCCTCCGCTGGGGCCCTGACAGCGGCTCAGGAACTGGCACACATCTGAAGTTACAGATTCCAGGATGGGTTCCTCAAGCAGTGCAAGATCCAGTAGCACAACCATGGGCGGCTGGGTTCTAGACGCTGCATAGATCCAGTAGCACAACCATGGGCGGCTGGCATCTAGACGCTCATAGGCATCTGATATCAGAAGGTCTAAGCCAAGCAGGTACATGTAGGGATGGGAGCGGTGCAGCTTGTGTACATGCCATCTCCCCAAATGTATTCACCATGAACACCTGAATATGCCTAATGCGCTGCTCCAATTTGGGACAAAGTTGATATCCCTCAAATACTGATGCACCCAAACTTGTACATTTTAAAACCCAACAATTCTAGAACATAACTTTCTAGAGATCTGTTTAGTATGGCAGCTTAAGAGGACACCACACATTTATTTCAAAACAAACGTGTACTTACTGTATCCCATGCCCTGTATGAAGTACTTGAAAGCTTCAGCGAGCTTTGCAGGCTGTTAAAAGAAAATACCACATTTTTTAAATAAAGTTGCAAGTTACCAATGGCAAACTGTTTTCAGTTTTGGACTCCAGTCTTCCAGTAACAGTAAGCCATGGAAATTTGAAAATGCTACTATGGCATGTTATCACTGCTAGGCCAATTTTCTTTAAAAAGTGTGTGCTTGTTAAAACTCCTGCTAGTGGGTACACATAACTGAGCAAGAAGACTGGAGGTTTTGATGTGTGTTGCATCATCGTAGAGAGAAGTGCAATGCAACTATGGTGACCTTTTATTGAGAGGGTGGGGACTACCATTTGGAGGGCAGGGCTACCATGGAAGCATTTTAGAAAGCGGTTGCAAACAGAGTTTGGCATTCTGTAACAGAGTCTCTAAGAAACCCATCACTGCAAAGCTATAGTACTCAAGGCCAAACCAGTAATACTAGGTTTTAATTCAAAGCAGAGTGCGATTTCACTCCTGTCATCGTGTTCCCCACACCTTCAAACAGTCTGGACTTCCTCACCCCAGCATGCATTCTCTTCAGTAAGATCTTACCTGAGAAACCTGAGGAAGGCCACCACAGTCAGCCATCTGCAAAAATGAATAAAAGTATCAATCAATCAATCAATCAATCATTCATTCATTCATTCATTTATTTATTTATTTATTTATTTATTTATTTATTTATTTATATTTTTATTATTTATTGTGTTTGACTAAAATCCATTACACATTCAATTACAGATCCAACACATCAATTAAAACCTGTTAAAAGAAATCCGGAGATATACATCCATTTACAATAAGTCAAATTAATTTATCATTTACAATAAGTCAAATTAATTTATCACCTGTACTGTCTACAGCATTGTCTTTTATATAGCTAGCACGACTACTTTTAGCAGCTTTAGCAAATAGGGCTGTTTCGTATATGACAAGCGGATCACAGTCAGATAATAGCCAACCTATTTTCACTTCAGGGTTCTATCCCAGTAGCGGTGCCAACACCTGTACCAAAAATATCTTTTTGTTGGGTTTTTGATAGAGCTGACAATGGAGTATATTATGGCAGAATCCCAGGCCGCCCACCTGCAGCCACGCTGTTCTTTCTTTTATCAGATCAAAATGAACTGATAACGACAAAAGTTGCCAGATTCACCGAGGGTGCAATGAGATTAAGGGACACTATCTGAATATCATAGATACATGTTTGTTCTTTTTATCCATTGTTGTTTTTATTTGTATACTACGTGTCTGTTGTTGCTATTGCTGTTGGCTATGCGAATAAAGCTTTTATCTATCTATATTATGGCAGAGATCTATATCTTTCACCTAAGAGTAAGATTAAAATATATGTCTAAGTGTGGGTTCTTTTTGTGTTGAGGAGTTACTCACTAAAGAATCCTATTTTGTTATGCCAGATCTACAATCTAGTCACAAATTCCCTCCAACCCCCCAGTAGTACCTAAGACCAGGGTGGATAAAAATGAATTTTTTAAAAAATCGATTTTTTTTATTATTTAAATCGGATTTTTAAAATAAAATGCTTTTGGAGGAAAAATCTTTCTAAAGATAGTTTTCTGTTTAAGTTACATTATAGTCCAAAGGCTATTCATCAGGAAATAAGGATTTGTTTTAAGTTTTTCATGTGTGCTAAAACTCAGTCTAAGTTTTTTTTTTTTTAATTGTTTAACCACATCAGTTAACAAACATGGATACATATGCTATAATGTTATTGTTTTAGTTAAATAAATTGTTATTAAGGAAATGATTATTTTTCTCCTTCCAATAAAGTACAGCAGAAAAGTTGTCCAAATATAAACAATAATTTCATAATTATCTGTCTATGTATTTCTGATAGTATAACCAAATCAGTAATTTTTGATGTAACTGTAAAAACTACTCTGAAAATTTATTATTCCAAAAATGAAACCTTCCTCTGGTTGTAAATATTAAGAGGATTGCCAGCAAGGTTGAACCTTTCTGTAAAAAACTGATTTAAATCAAGTCTAACTGACTAGTGATTTAAATCAAGTCCACGCTGCCTAAGACTCATACGTTTGTATTGACATGTGTGAAAAGGAGTTTCACATAAGAAAAGCACAATTTCTGATTTCATTTGGGGGCAACGTGCTTCTGTTTTGAGGAGGTTGCAATAACCTTCTTGGGATAATGCTTGTGCAAGATGTCGATGGAAAGGGCATGAGAAGTGCAGATGCCAGAGCTTGCACACAGGAAAAGTTTAGGCCTTTTGCAAAGACATACCAAATTAGAATCGGCCAGACTGTGTTTGTTTGTTTGTTTTTTAAGGCCTTTACAATTAGAACAGTGTTTCACTGTGGTACAGATGTCACAGTATCCTTTAGTAGATTAGTGACAAACATGTTAAATCTCTTGGCTGTTCTGGGAGCATAACATTAATCTGTAACCTCAGGGAGGGGATCATCCCCTGAATGTTGTTGACCAATAAACTTGCTCTTCATCAAGAATGAGATGCTCAGCTTTGACTAACAAGGGAACTGCAACTCAGCCGTGCAATCCCACGGAAACCAAGAGATCAGGGCTCATCATGCATAAGACCACCTTGCTTCTGGTGAGGAAGTAATTCACCTTGTCCAGAAGCAGATTCTGCACATTACTGCTTAACCTGCTTAACAGACTGTTTTAGAGAGTACATGTTGTTTTTATTTATTTCTGGATTAGATGGGGACATGGGAATGTGCTGAAAGTGAAGGATATGCACATTCAATGATAACCAATTCCTCAGTGAGCAGCTAGGCACAAAATGACCTCATGCAACTAAACTACCTCACACAAGGCAGTGTCGTGTGCTACTTTTCCCTAATCGTAACCAGAACGCAGACATAACCTGGAGACAGACTAAATTTACAACGTGTCCAATTCTGGAGTAACTGAAATTCAGCACACTTATTCGTTCTCATAAAAAGTTCCTCACCACAATTCCAAAAAGGAAATGCCAATGCGGGTAAAAGCTGATTTCTTGCAAATAAAAATCATTATCTTCGGGTAAACTAATGATTTTACAAATGATGAAAGAGGCAGCCAGGATTACCAATCTCCCAGTTCACACTTTTTGATTTGACAATATTGATATAGACACTGGGCAGTCTTTAGAAGCAGAAAGGCTTTAAAACAGGGGTATCTAATATCTGATCTCTCAGATGTTCAGCTACAACTCCCATCACCTGACCCATTGGTCACGCGGGTTGCAACTGATGGGAGTTTCAAGTCCAACAACTTCTGGAGGGCCACAGGCTCCCCACCCCTGCTGTTGATTAAATGGTTTGAATTACACAACGACATTGCTATACTATACAGGACATTCAAATGACCAAACTGTCAAACACTGGGAAAACTCCATCAAAGGCCAAGGACTTAAGCTATTTTCACCATCTTCGGCATGGTACAGATATATGTTCTCACCAGCCAGGGGGCAACAATGGGAGTAGATGAACTGCTGGAGTTCTTTGTATGACCTCCTGAAACTAACTACTGGCAGGATTAAAATCCATTATGGAATGAGTTTCTGAATGTAGTATTGGTAGCATTATCATCTTCTGATGTCTAACAATGCTTACAGTCCTAATGCATGTACAAAAATGTACCCAGCCATTCTGTCTATAGTAAAGGGGGTGGAGCCTTAATGCTGCTGCAACTTTCTCCCCTAGAGACAGTGATTTTTTTACAGCTGTTATCTACAACATCCCCTGTCTAAGCAAGTCACTTGCCTACAAGCAGCAGTCCCTGTGTTCAAATACTCTAGAAAACACAAACTCCTCTGGTTCTGCAGAAAAGTGCTTATGTTTATTACCTTTAAGAGTGTGGTCTTTGTTGGGTCAAGTTTAGCATTGCAGTCAACCTGTTTGGAAAAGGGAGAGGGAAAGAATGAGCTTTACTTTTACGCTTAGCAGCAAAAATGTCTGCAACACAGCACTTACGGCTCTGACTTCAACATGTCTCAGGAAGCAAAGACCCTCAAAGGCATCCCACAACCTCCAAGCAGTGATATTGCAGATAGAAGGGAGCCTCCACAATGTGGTTAAGCCTGCAAACCATAGAATTAAGGACCAAGCTACATGTGATACTAGTTGTATCACTGGTAGTTGTATTAAAACCAAAACCATTAGGAGCAGGGACGCACCAACACCAATTGGGACTACAGTGCTTGGGGTTTAACCTTTCCGTGTGTGTGTGCGTGTGTGTGCGCGCGCGCATGCATGCATGCATGCATGCTTACAGGAACCCTGGATAAGCTGTCATTTTCCAGACTTTATTGTCCCATTTGCAAATTGGAAGTATGGGCCACCTTACAGATTTGCTGAGAACAGCACTATAAATCACTTTGAACATTAGGAGAGATAAAAGATTGAATAATTCAAAAATTGATTGGTAGTATTACAGTGCGACCAATGTAATGGGTTCCCAGCAATGGATTATTGTGAAACGCTTCTAAAGCTAATCTGTACGTACCACAGCATCAACTGCAGGAGAGCTGTCTCCAACCACCAACAGTGAAGGGCACCTGAAAGGAAATAACTGAAATTGCAGTCATTGCTATATAATTCACTCTCAATATACACGATTTCTAAAACAAAATTTCTTGTAACAAATTACTGAAGAATCAGGCAGCTTCTGTATAAACCACAGAATCTCAAGATATTTGTTGGTGAGTTAACTGTCACTAAGAGGAATGCACAGAATTATTTGAAGCTGGAGCCAGCATATAGCTCAAACAAATAATCCCCAACATTCTGGATCCAATTTCTCGCAGTACCGAATTACTTCACAATAGCAAAAATACATAATCCAAACAAAGAAAGAAACCTCAGCCCCAAAGTTAACAATGAGCAGGAAGAGAGGATATGGAACTATGAGAAGGGTGAAAAATAACTAGACAAACATCCCTTAGCGAGATGTATATCAAAGCAGACAACAGTAAGGCAGCCGTGATGAAACTGTCTACACCAGGCAAAGCCAAACTCGCCCCTCCAGATGAGAGGATATGTTTTGAGAAGGGACTACCTCTGAACAACTCCCATCATCCCTGACCACTGGTCCTGTTAGCTGGAGGGCCGAGTTTGTCTATGCCTGATCTACGTTCCAACAAGGAAGCTTGTGGGCATCTGATGTTACCCTTACTGGTAGCTGTCACTAAACCACAGTAGCTAAGATTCTATTTTGCTTCTCAAGCCTTAAGCAAATTTTTAGTTTCTTACCCATTTACAGCTAAGCTTTCACGATAAAAGTTTTGTACAACTTGCCATATCATGACACTTGTTTCTCAAGTCACGGCTCACTGCTGCGTACCTCAGTAACTGGGACAGCCCAGGAATAAACCACATACATCTCTAAGCGGTTAAGTCCCAGTAGTAGAGCTTCATTTTGCTTTCAAGCCTTAAGCAAATGTTGTTAGTTTCTTACCCATTTACAGCTAAGCTTTCACATAAAAGTTTTGTACAACTTGCCATATCATGACACTTGGTAGTCACGGCTCACTGCTGCGTACCTCAGTAACTGGGACAGCCCAGGAATAAACCACATACATCTCTAAGCGGTTAAGTCCCGTAAGCTTCAGTTTGTTGAGACATCAACAAGGTAAGAGATTAAGACATGCCCACACGCTCTTCAAAAATGAGATTAAAGTGCAAAGTGGTGTCACCATTAACATATTCCCTTCCTTATGTTTGTTCAGATTAATACTTGAAAAGGTATAGAAGAAATAGCTGGGGAAGGAGGAGCTTAATTCGGTATGAAAAGGAGGACAAGACACAGTCATAAAGAGCCCTTTGCAGATGATACTACAATTATGTCTGGCATGTCTAGGGTATTGTGCCTCTTGATTCTGCCACTGAAATTCTTGTTACTCTAAATTCTTGTTATCAATTTAATGGCAAAAAAATGGCAACCATGAGAATTATACAATCAGTTTGACACAGCAGTTTTATCTATACAGATGCATTTCAGAAATTAGTCACAACCAGATGACTACAACTAACAGAATTAAAATGGAATATGAAAAATCCTTACTGCAGAGTTACAACAGTTGTTCCAGGTATAGGCCGCTCAATGTCTAGATCTCTTCGGCTGAAAAAAAAATAAGCAAGAGACAAGTAAGCAGAAGGCTTTCATTTAACTTCTAAGCACTGTTCCTATAAAAAGGCAAGGAGAAGCCATCATAGAGATTCAGAGTTGATAACAGAAGGCTTTCATTTAACTTCTAAGCACTGTTCCTATAAAAAGGCAAGGAGAAGCCATCATAATTCAGAGTTGATAACATGCAATTTGAAGGCCACATGGAGTCCCTAAGGCATGTGGTCCATGGATGCTTGTCAGAGTTGGGCTCTATTTCAGCCTTCAGTTCTTCGAAGAGACCTACAGGTGAAACTCGAAAAATTAGAATATCGTGGAAAGGTTCATTTCTTTCAGTAATTCAACTTAAAAGGTGAAACTAATAATATATGAGATAGACTCATGACATGCAAAGCAAGATATGTCAAGCCTTTATTTGTTATAATTGTGATGATTATGGCGTACAGCTGATGAGAACCCCAAATTAACAATTTCAACTTGGGGGGGTTTCATCATCAGCTGTACGCCATAATCATCACAATTATAACAAACAAAGGCTTGACATATCTTGCTTTGCATGTCATGAGTCTATCTCATATATCATGTCATGAGTCTATCTCCAGTAGCTAATGAAAACAATTGCTTAGCTCATAAATGAAAACAATTTTCCACGATATTCTAATTTTTCGAGTTTCACCTGTAAATGTCGGATACCACCACAGCAAGTAATTCTGACAAAGCTCATGTTTAGAATGAAGGTTGTGCTAGCAGCGGTCTTCAAGAGCAATCTTTGACCCTCCAGACATTGCTGACCTATGATTCCAATCTGACTCCATTAGCATGCCACTGATCCAGGGACATAGGAAGCTGCCTTATACACAATCAGACTATTGGTCCATTTAGCTCAGCATGGTCTATGCTGACTGGCAGTGGCTCTCCAGAGTTTCAGAAAGGGGTCTCTCCCAGGCTAACCTGGAGATGGTGGGATTGCATCTGGAACCTCTGCTACTGAGCTATAGCCACTTTAACAAAATCTGGAGGACCCAACGTTCTTAATCGTCTATTCTAGAAGACTTCAAGGCATTCTGTGGCTGATTGGACTCAAATGGGTGCAGATTGTTATCCCAGGTAATCCAGATGATCCCCAATAGCAGATTACCTGTTGTATGAGTTGACAAAGAGATGCAGATTGTTTTGATTCATATCATTGATGATGTGTTGGCGGTAAGTATGCATCAAATCCTGATGGTTGTGAATCTCTTCCTAAATTCAAGAAAAGCTCCATTATATTTGGTGAGATCAATACCAGCTTTTTATAACAGCTAGTATGTTCTTCTCCAAGTGCTCCCTATTCATCCGTAACCCCCATCCCCTCCAGACAGTAAAATACTTGACAGTAAAGTATGCAACATGGAGCTCTGTCTCTGAAAGATAAACAGCAACATGCTACAGTGGGCTATTTTTCAATAGACATTTTAGAACATTAACACTAAAATAGCAGTTGAACTCCTGCCAGTATTGCCACATTTCAGTTACACAAACTGCCTGGTGTCTAAATCTTCCAGGTTTAATGTAGCGCTCTTAAATTTCAACATCAGAACCCACAAGGAGCAAAGTGCCCAAGTTAAAGCCTGTCACCATTTGAAAGCAGAAGTCTTCATGAAGTGAGGGGTGAGGAATTCTGTCCAAGGGATTAGCATAATAAAGCCTACTAAAATGTAAACAGATATACATGCCCATGTCCTTATGTATCAGAATTCAAAATACTGTCAATATGCTGCAGCATGTCAGTTGCCAGTAACTTTTCCCTACATGAGAAAGGCAACAGGAGTCTTCAAAATTTGAATGTTATAAAACACACTTACCTTACTAAAAAGATGCGAGATAACCATATCTGGCAGTGCATGAGCCCATCCAGAAATCTACAGAATTCAGAAAAATACACATTAGGACAGTTCACACTGTATTGCATAATGGTCTTGCATATTCCAGCGGTTGACAGTCAACCTTCATCACACACAAAAACATGTCATAGTTAAATTACATATCCAATTCATACCATGCAAGAGAAATCATTACTTTGAGTACTGTGTTAACCATTCATTTATTAGACCTATAGTATTTTAAGGTCTTTAAGTCTTATGTGTTTTGTGTGTCACTATGCCTCCCATATTGCCATGAGTTGGAAGGATCAATCAACTTTAAGAACAAAATGATTTGCTCAGAATCTACAACAAGAGAAATCGCACCAGTTTAACCATTTGTTGATGCAATTCAATGTATAAAAATCCTGGTGTTCGAAGTAAATTTCATCACTAGCTAAGAGGCAGGGGTGGAGTATCAATACTAACTCCATCATGCAATGTACTTGTGTTTCAAAGCCGATCTGGAACTAATGTACAGTTGTATCAAAGCGACCTTGAAAAGGATGCCAATCAACATGGATTTTTCCAATCAGTCAATGAAGGGGAGATTACATATTTGTATTGGGCTCAGGGGTATGCTTGGGTGCTGGTGCAAAATCTTTCCAATGACAAGCATTTGGCATTTTATAAAAAAGTATTAACAGGTTTTAAAATTAAATTTAAAAGATGCAGTATCTTACCTTAGTTGCTGCCCAGTCCATCCATCCTTCAGCACATGGGTTGACATTAATAAGAACGAGTCCTTCCACCATATCAGGATGATTAAGCTGCAAATTGAAGAGTCATGTGAACAAACATGCAGATGCACTGAAGTAGCAACAAACAGGGAAGATTTTGCTTTTAGGAAATCAACTTAAAACAATTTGTGGGGGAACACAGAGCCCTCTTCAATCTGAAGGCCTGTGAAAAGTGAAATTTGTCTTTGTAAAGGTAATTTAACCCATCTGTTTTCAGTCAGTGTGTTCAAGTGGAGAGAACTAGATTTAATGTAAGTATCTAGGAGCAAACTAAGACAGATCATCTGCCAATTAATCCTGGACTAGCAGGTATCAGACCAATATTTTCAGTGGGGCCATGTGCAAAATTTGAACAGTAGTTTAGCTTGTGGTTTGGATAAATAATGAAGAAAGTAAAGCATTTGTTCCCTGTGCTTTTGTTACCCAGATGTTAATATACCAAAAAATGCAAGGAAGCTTGAGTTTTTTTAAAACAAGCCATGCACTAGCCAGTTTTCTTTCAGCATGACAGAAGCTGTAAAACCATTGAAAGTATATTGCATAGACTCTGGTAATTGGCAGGCAATAGCACCGAGATTTTAAACCCCTACCCGCCATAGAAACAAGTAAACAACTTACAGCAAATCTGGTTAAGATGTAGGCACCAGCTCCAGTTCCCATTCCAATCACACTTTTCAACCTACATAAAGAAGTTATGAATAATGTTTTAAAGGCTGCTTTTAAAAGGCACTTCTAGCATACTGACCCTCCAGCAGCAAAGTTGGATCCAAGAGTATCCTCCAAGCTACAGACAAGCCCGTTCTGGGAAAGTGCAACCCTGCCCAGAACAGGCCATCTCTCCATCTCTGGAACTAAGGAACTTGTATCTTATCAGAATACAACTTCAATACTGTATAACCCTTATGCCACGCACCCAAATAGGCATGGTGCACACCACTAAATATACACAGGGTTGGAAAGAAGTTGCCTACACGTGTTAGCATAAGTAATTCAGATTAGGTTAATCCATTGCCTGTGCTTCACAATTCTGTCCTACAGGACATAACCAGTTTCACATGAGGGCAATTAGCAGTATGGAAAGTTATATTTGGTTTGCTTAACATTTGTCTTGGTGACTAACCGCAGAGACATGAGGCATTATATGACCATTTGTTTTTCACTATTTAAGTGATAATAAGCTATGCCAAAACCAAGTCACCAGAGTTTCCAACAATGCATAATTCAATTTAACTACTAAATTACTAAAAATGTTCACAAGGGAAGCCTCAGAATCTGTAGTGTCTCTTGACTAGACCAGATAGAATCCAAGAGTAAAGGAGAAACAAAACATTTCACAGTGGCAGTGTGCCAATGTCAGTGGAAAAAAGCAGTAGATAAGCCAAGTGAACTCTTATTTACTACAAGATAAGTCAATCACCATCTTTATTTAGACAATCACATTTTCTCCATTGCCAGTAACTTCTGTAGCCCATAGGTGCCAACTCCCTGGGGCCATAGGTGCCCAAGCACCCACAAGATTCCTCATGGGGCTGGGCACCCACAAATTTCAGTGCCAGGGCCTTGCGCATTGCATGGCACCCATGGACACTGGCACCCATGGTCATGGGGCCAAGTTGGCACTTCTGCTGTAGCCACAGTGATGTGGGTTCCCCGTAGAGCCAGACTACAGAAAAGTTTGACACACAATGGATTCCAGAGCCACTTCACTTCAAATAAGCTCTGCAGAACTCAACAAGGTAGAAATAAGCATGACAGAGTCCACAAAGTGGTAAACTCAGGCAGCCTTGGAATACTGTCATGCAATGGGAAAGTTGCTTCTCTCAATCTGCACTTAAAACCCTGAGTGATGCTACTTACCCAAACTGTTTCAGAATTCCAGGAAGCATTTCAGCCAATTGATCCATTGAAGGGTACATGTATCTGCAACAGCGATGATTGAAGACACAATTTAGTCAAGGCTCAGTTGAAGGATAGGATTTCTACTTCTAAACAGGCAATGTAAGAACAAAGCACCGGAACTCATTCAACAAAAGTTTGGTGCTAGAGAACAAACTATACCAGTTTGCCTCCACCGGGGCTATAATCTGCAAGACAAATGTTCTTCAGAAGCAAAATATCAGGTTTAACTAGCTCAATTCATACATTAATATTAATAATATATTAAAATTATTTCCATGTTTTGGAACTGAGGTTGACTCTACAGCAATAGTTCCATTCCCTCATTCTAGAAGAGCTGCAGTTAACCTTGACAATGCCTTTGTGACATTACATATATAGACACGTGGCCAAGCACAGCAGATGGGAAGCACACATGCAAGAACTTTGTGGACAGAACATTATTCACTCATAAAACTGCAGCATGCACACAGTAAGTTATGTTTCTAGGCAGATACATTTCAGCGGTGGCAGGGAGCTGGAATGGAATATGTTTGCTTGCTACCGCAATATGTGAAGCAGCCCTGAAAAGCATGTTATTCTGGACTGGTTCAAAACTCCCAAGTTATTTCATATGGCAACTGTCACCATGAAGCATGTTACTCCAGGAAGAAAAGAAAGAAAAGGCTGGCATTTGCAACAAGAAGGGATGCAAGACCATATACTTTCAGCACCATAAGGAGGAATTCTGGACAAAGATGTATCTCCACTACCAACAGTTTTTACTTCTTCTGTGCCCTTCCCGCCATCACCCTCCAAACATACCTACAGACTTATTTGTTCATTCTGTCAATATTGAATGAAGTATTCATGTTACCTAAAGTTTAGCCCTAAGAATGATTTATGAAATCTGTCTGCTGTTTAAAATCATCCTCCAAGGGTTTGCTCAGGGTACCTCCTATATTCAGAGTTTAAAAGCATGTGGCTACTGGGGACAAAGCCATCTCTGTAGTGAAGCCCCCGTGATGAAATTCCCTTCTCTGGAAATGTCCAGCTGGGGCCAACTCCATTATTTTTTTGTTACTGTGTTAGAGGGTTTCTTTTAGTGGGCTTTTAACGGAAGACTGAATTTTGTTTCCTTTTCTCTTTTAGACTGGATTTCATATTACTGTTCAGTAAGTTTGCAGAACTTACCCAGGTGGAAAAGAGGCTGCCCCATCTTGCTGTCCAGGCGCATCCACATGGCAGACTGCAAAATGTTGTGTGATTTCTTGCATGTCTTCAAAATTGAAGAGGGGGTTGAAGCAAGTTTTGTCTTTAAGGAAGAAGAGCAGAGCAAGAAGAGAAGGTAGAAACATTAATGAGAGAAGAGCAGTTGTCAGTTCTCCACACCTTGCAACTTGAGACCTCCATCCCCCAAATCTCAAAACAAGGAGTTAACTTAGGCAAGTTATTCTTGTTGTGTATTAAATAAGATATTCTGGCAGCAGGGTAAAGTATTGTTATTGGTCAATTTGAAGTGTTCTATCACAATCCACAGCCTGATTGGGTCCCGCCGGAAAGTTTGAATATTATTGGTTCCCGCTAAAATGTATCTTTTCCCTCAGTCCCAATGTGTCTATAAATAGAGCTTTCCCTACCCCCTATCCCCAGTCTTGTCTGATCCCTTACAATAAAGAGCTGTTTTCACTACGAAGTATTGCTGGACTTCTTGCTATCAGAACCCACGACACAACATACTGGCGACGAAGGTGGGATTCGAATTAGGCCGGCTGAGGGCTGCTGACCCTAGCGACCTGATTCTGGCGACAAGACTCCCTGTGACTGACAGGACAGATCAGTCCACTAAGATGGCTGCGTCACGGTTCATGGAACCATTTCATCCCGGAGAAACTGAGGCCTGGGATGCTTACCTCGAGCGCTTTGAATTCAGCGTGGCAGCAAAAGGGGTCACTGACGAGGAAAGGAAAAAGGCGTTGTTCCTGAGTTGCTGCGGGGCAGAGACCTTTGAGTTGGCCCGGGCAATTCTGGCCCCCACAACACTGCGGGAGGCGTCGTTCGCAAGCATTACGGAACACCTCTCAAATCACCTTAATCCGACAGCATCGAAGATGACATGGCGCATCGAATTCCATAAGAGGCAACAACGACCTGGAGAGTCGGTAGCAGTTTTCCTCATCGAATTAAGGAAGCTGGCGAGACACTGCAAATTCGCCAACTTGGAGGAGGCCCTGCTGGATCGGTTTGTGTGCGGCCTTCGCAGCAGCAAGGGCCGCAGGCGGATTGCGGCAAAACAAGATATGGATCTGTCGACAGCGCTCCGTGAGGCCATTGCGACAGAAAGCGCTGAGAGAGAGGAGCAAGACCCGGACCAGCGAGCCGAAAAGAGAGCTGGAGCGTCAACCCACACCGTGGACGACCAGGATGTCAGCCCCAACCAACGCCCTGTGCGGGGAATAGAGATGGTGCGACAGGAGAGCACAGCAAATAAAGGTCGGCAGGGGGTCTGCCCTGGCTGCGGCGGATCACATGAGAGGAGGAAGTGCCGGTTCCGAGAAGCTACGTGTCATGCTTGTGGGAAAACGGGGCACATAGCCAGGGTCTGCAAGTCGAGTGGCACGTCGGGGTCCGCGAAATCAAGAGGTCAGAGGACATCCACAGCGACGCACCAACTCGACGATTGCAACTACCTCACGCAAATCGAGGGCAGAACTGTGCCATTTCCAGCCCAAGGGAAACCAGCTGTGCGGGTCCTAATCGAAGGGAAGCCGTGTAACATGGAGGTGGACTCCGGATCCGGATTCTCCATCGTATCGGAGGACACGGCCAGATCGTTATTTCCTAGAGGTAAGCTTCCGAGATTGGAGCCCTTCCCGGCTACTCTGCAATCCTATTCCGCTGGCCGCATAGACATTTTGGGAATGTGCGCAGTGAACGTACAGTTCCGCGAGAGGGAGGCCGTATTAAAGCTTGTGATCGCAAAAGGGAAGCGCACTAGCCTGCTGGGCACGGACTGGTTCCCGGCCTTAGGGTTGGGAATCTCAGGGCTCAACACGGTCCAGATAGCTTCGGAGACATTTAACACCCTGTACACGGAATTTGGGGAGCTATTTAATGGAGAGTTAGGATGTTATAAGGGGCCTCCAATTGACTTAGAACTGGACCCGGGGGTTGCGCCAATGCGCCTCAAACCCAGGCGGGTTCCATTTGCGCTACAGCCTAAAATAGAGGCTGAATTGGAGAAGCTAATACAGCAAGGGGTGCTTTCACCAGTGGACTCTGCTAAATGGGAAACACCCATTGTCACACCCCTGAAGGCTAATGGGGAAATACGAATTTGTGCGGATTACAAATGTACGATTAATAAGGCCATCAGGGGCAACTCGTATCCAATTCCAGTAGTGTCCCAACTATTAGCGAAGCTGGCTGGGGGCAAGGTGTTTGCAAAGATTGACTTGGCACAGGCATACCAGCAGCTTCCAGTGACTCCAGCGTCCGCTGAAATCCAGACAATTGTAACGCACAAGGGCGCCTTTAAGGTGAATAGGCTGCAGTTTGGAGTCTGCGTGGCACCTGGCATATTTCAAAGTCTTATGGAGCGCCTGTTACGGGGCCTGCCAGGTGTCCTGCCGTATTTTGATGATGTGTTAATTGCGGGCAAGGATGCTCAAGAACTACTGGGACGCATCCAGACAGTCCTATGCAAATTCCGGGATGCGGGGTTGAAACTAAAGAAAGAGAAATGTAGTTTTGGGGTAGCAGCTGTGAACTTCTTAGGGTACAGAATTGATGCTGCTGGCATCCACCCCATGGAAGACAAGGTTAAGGCTATCGCCGCAGCACCGACACCTAGTAACAAGGCTGAGCTGCAGTCCTTCTTGGGCCTCGTCAATTTCTATCACGCCTTTGTGCCACACAAGGCATCGATAGCCGAACCACTGCATCGGCTACTCCAAAAGAAGTGTGCATGGCGTTGGGGGCAACCGCAACAGAGAGCTTTTGAAACGCTGCGGGGCGTGCTGTCAAAGGAAAGTACACTTGCCCACTATGATGCTGCTAAACCACTGGTGCTGGCGTGTGATGCCTCACAATATGGCGTGGGGGCTGTCTTGAGTCACCGGGAGGCGGATGGGTCGGAGCGTCCAATCTCATTCTATTCCAGAACCTTGAGCCCCACAGAGCGGAACTATGCCCAGATTGATAAGGAGGCACTGGCTATAGTCACAGGAATCAAGAAGTTCCATGACTACGTGTACGGCCGCCCTTTCACAATTCAAACGGACCACAAGCCTTTGCTGGGTTTGTTCAGCCCACATAAACAAACGCCTCAAATCTTGTCCCCACGCATGCTCCGATGGTCCATCTTTTTGAATGGATTTCAATACGAACTGTGTCATGTGAAGGGTAAGCTGTTGTGCCATGCGGACGCGCTGAGTCGTCTACCACTACCTGGAGCAGCCGACGACGACCCAGCCCCGGCCGAGCACGTCATGATGATGGAGACACTTCCCGGACCACCCGTGACGGCCGTCGACATCGCCGCAAGAACTAAAAGGGACCCCGTCCTCGCCCGTGTCCTTGTGTGGGTGGGGAGGGGATGGCCAAGTGGGACTCAGGAAGAGAAATTTAGACCTTTCATGGCAAGACAAAATGAGCTGTCCCTCCATAAGGGTTGCATATTGTGGGGCGATAGGGTGGTTATTCCAAGGTCTCTACAGAATGAGGTGTTGGACACATTACACATGGGTCATCCGGGCATGGTTCGGATGAAATCTTTAGCCAGGTGCTATGTGTGGTGGCCTGGCATGGACAAGGACATTGAACAATGGGTGCGCACCTGTCGAGCGTGCCAGGAGGTGCACCCAGAAATGCCCAGGGCACCAGTGCATTGGTGGGAGCGGGCTAAGAACCCGTGGAGCCGGCTCCATGTAGATTTTGCAGGGCCGTTTCAGGGAAAGGTGTTCTTAATTGTAGTAGACGCCTACTCGAAATGGCTGGAGGTCTCAATTGTTCCAAACATGTCCTCAGCTGCTGTAATCAGGGCCCTTCGCATTTTGTTTGCAACGCATGGGTTACCCGAGACCATAGTATCAGACAACGGGGCGGCTTTTGTGTCCCAAGAGTTCAGGGCATTCCTGGCCGATAATTTCATTAGAGGGGTCACTTCTGCTCCCTTTCATCCATCCTCGAACGGACAAGCCGAACGGATGGTGCGCACAGCCAAGGGTGCAATAGCGCGCCTCTTGGAAGGGGATTGGTCTGCTCGCATTGCAAGGATGTTGTTCCTGCAGCACACAACGCCGTGTGCATCCACAGGCAAGTCCCCAGCTGAATTATTAATGGGAAGGAGGTTAGCCACAATCCTAGACTATGTCCACCCTGACAAGGTGCCGGGCCGCGATACAAGAGAACCACCGGCTGCCGAGGGTGACAGAACCCGATACCTGACAACAGAGGATTTGGTTTGGGTCCGGAACTATGCAAGGGGACCCGCATGGGTGCCGGGGGTGGTCACCCGACCCAGTGGGCCAGTGTCATATTTTGTGACGTTAGAGGATGGCAGAGTAATGCGCCGCCACATTGACCAGCTAAGGCGCCGGTTCCCAAGCAGGGTAAGCCCGAGGGGGGAGGAGCCGCGCACAACTCTGCCGGCGTCCGGTGAATCGCAGCAGTCTAGTCAGGATGACTCCGGGCCACAGGGGGTGGAGGGCTCCGAGAGTCAGGAAACCGAGATCACCACTGATGAACCTAACCCGGAAACAACTAGTCAGCCTAGAGAGTCAGCTAGTGACACAGCTCCAGCTGAGGTACCCGAGGTTATTGGAGAGAGAAGTCTGACCACGGATAGTCCAAGGAGTGACACACCGGGGGTTAGGCGATCCGGTAGGACTCGAAGACCTCCGCAATACTTGAAAGATTACGTGTATAGTCTCAACTAGGTGCGGGGGAGTGTTGTGTATTAAATAAGATATTCTGGCAGCAGGGTAAAGTATTGTTATTGGTCAATTTGAAGTGTTCTATCACAATCCACAGCCTGATTGGGTCCCGCCGGAAAGTTTGAATATTATTGGTTCCCGCTAAAATGTATCTTTTCCCTCAGTCCCAATGTGTCTATAAATAGAGCTTTCCCTACCCCCTATCCCCAGTCTTGTCTGATCCCTTACAATAAAGAGCTGTTTTCACTACGAAGTATTGCTGGACTTCTTGCTATCAGAACCCACGACACAACAATTCTTTTTTAAAAGAGAGAAAAAAGTAAGCTTGCTTGATAGGCACCAAGTAAAAAGAGGCCTTTCAAATCATTGTTACCCATGGGCCACTGTTCTAGTTCTATGTGTTTTTATAGCACATAGTTCTAAAAGAAGGTTTTCATAAAGGTTTTACCATTGTCTATTTCAATTCATGCCTCATTTATATTTATTTTATATGGTCCTAAACAAAGTGCTAAGGACCATATTAAACAAATATACAGTAGGAAACACAGCACTGCTGACATGAGCTGCCTTATGTCTGTATTTCCGTGGACGTGTCACCCAGAAACAGCTACCCACTGGAGTATGTCCGGGAAATGCTTTGGTGCATTTAGAAGTTGGACCTGTTTAAAAGAGCGTTTAATTATTATGCAGTCCCATCAATCAGTATGGATAAGAGGAAATAAGCTAAAATTAATGCACTTTGTCACAAGAGAAGCAGCTGTTTGTGCACACTTGCTATGAGAGCAGCGAAGGTGTGCCCCACCTTGCCGACACATTATCACACTTACGATTGAGTCCAATGTCATGGTATGTTAGAATGGCAGGCCTATTTCCTCGAGGAGTCCCACACATGGTAACATGGACAGAGCCATGTACTGTCTCAATATCTTGTTCCTGTAGGGAAAATAGGGACCATTAGTAGGCAGCAAAAATAAGGATTTTACATTCAACAAAAGGGTACCTTAATTAACCATCACCTAGCACCACTTTTGACTGGTGTTGAATGGATCTATTTACTACTACCAGAATTTCCAGTAGTAAATCCTTCACTTTCCACTGATTGGCTACCAACCTGCACTTTCAAACGGTGCACAATTCCTTCACAGGAATTGTTTACACATCAATTGCCCACAGTTGATAAATTATAAATGCTAAAAAGAATATTGTGTGCTAGCAACTCAAAACTGATACTGTGATTTGAGTACTTAATTCCACAATCTAAATTAAACTAGGGAAATGAACCCTGTGAACACAATCACAGTGGAACACTATCAGGACTTGGTTATGCTAAAAAATATTCAGCAATTATATTGCTTGTTCTACCAAGGGTATGGGTCTAAAGGCATATGATATAGCAATCTTGCTGAAGCAAAGTGGACGTGGTAGAAAGGTTAAAAATAAAAATAAAAATATTTGCCCATTAGCTGTATTGGCTTTAGGATACATAGGACTTGTTGTAGGATCTACAAAAACATAAACAAGAAGTATTCTTGTCCACTGCCAGTCCTGCAACCAATAATAGTTTTTAAAACGGTTGTCTGAAATTATTATGTACACACTTAGAAAGCTGCTACCTACACTGTTGACTGATACCCTCCTGTGGTAAAACTGTATATACATATTAGACAGATTTCTTCATACAAGAATAATCACCCCTGGCAAATCTACTGCTACTCTCTAGTAATCTATTTGCTACAATTACTGTCTGGTATTAGTATAAGAACTGCTAGAAGTAAGTCTGACCTCACCCTACAAATTACAGCAACTTAGTAATTTTACTTGCTATGAAAATTTAAAACAGACATATACAAATACCTTCCACTCCACAACATGCTCTTATATGTAGACAGAAAAGTGCCCATTATGCAATTGTTCGACAATCAAAACCTCCCACAATTTAGAATTCTGAAAGGCTGACATTACAAAATGTAGGATACAATTTGTTTACCAAGCATCTTTTCCTTGTCGCACATAAACCTTAGAAACAGAAAGCTCACTCAAGGTCACGTAACTCAAGAGTGCACCTCTCTGCATCTAGGATTCCATAACCTCAAGAAACTAACAGACCATAAAAGGATGGTTCATCTTACTCCAAAGTTTTATCACATATAAAGCACTACAGTATGCACATACTGAACACCCATATCTGTCTTTAAAGAAGAACTATACATTTTAGTTTTTACTTTACTTTTTCCCATTTGAAGTACTTACAGCATTATGTAATAAATAGGCAGTATCTTCCACATCCAGCACCATTTTTAGACAGTGCAGTTTGATATTAATCTCAAGGAGTCCAGAGAGAAATAAGGATCAGATTTTACTTGGACCCTATGGTAAGCTGGGTTATATAGCCAAGCTGTTGCTCTGCCTAAGCCCACAACTCCCATAATGCCCCATCAGAAAAACTAACACAAACTAGTTCAGAAGGACGTCATTCTTAAGTAGGATTTAAGACCGGTTTAACCGCAAGTGCCCATACCATACAGGTCAGACATCCACAGTGGGGGCAGGGAAGGGGCAAGGCAATACTGGGTTTTACTGTCTGGAATAGCCCTTGGTTTATGTGTAGCAGTATAGTCGTGCTAATGCCATACAGTATCTCGAAGAGGAAATCCATCTGCATGGAGAGCCTTGCCACTGGGTGAGCACAATGTGCCAGATTATTTTTGACCCAGCTGAAAGATCCTACTTAGGAAAGCCTTCTGTTCTGTCAATGTCACCCAGTTTCATGAAAGGCCTAGGTGGGGCACGGGGGAAGATTAAGGTCTTAAAACTCACACAGGTTTAGTGCTCCGAGGGTACAAGGAAGAGCACGCAGTCAAGAGTGTAAATGAGTAAGTGTTTGGAAGTGTCAAAAAGTAAGTTGAACATCACTTGGGTCATATGGGAGGAGAGCAGTATAGAACACTATCTGACCCTTGTGGTGAAATCAGTGTGAAGGACCTGCTTCTCATAAATACAGTTCTTATGGTAGAATGATCTGATGCAAATTCCACTTGGAAGTTTTTGTTTTTTTTAATTAATCTCTGGAATTACTGAAGATCACAAACTGCTGCAACACTCTAAAACCCCAGGTGTAAACTGGATTGTTCGGGGGAAATGTACCACTACTGTTACCACTTTGAGATATTTTATATACCGGTGACTCCCTACATACACAGGGGTTCCGATCCGGGTCCCTCACGTGCATATGTGAAATCACATAAAATGGGGAGCACCCTGGAAAGTCCTAGTGGCTCATGAGGAGACTAATCCCACAGCCCAAAGAGGACCTGATTGGGCTCCACGGATGATCTCTTCGTGAACCAAAGTGGCAGCTGGGCTTTGTTGAGCTGCTCAGCCTCACTGCCTAATAGCTGATTTGTGAGGTAGCGCAGCAGCAGTCGCCGCTTCCCAGCACAGCAGCTAAACAAGCCCTGCTACTTAACAAAGTGCCGTCATCCCCCAGCTCACAGGAGCCTGCATGGCATGGTGGCTTGCTCAGCTGAGGCACAGGGAAGCGGTGATTGCTACCCTACTCCACTGAGACATGTACAAATACTACAACCATTGGGCAGGAAAGATGCATGCAATTGGCCCTTTAGGTGCATGTGGGAGCCTTTTAATAAAGGTCCAAAGTTAAGAACAACTTACAATGAGCTGCATCATTCACAATCTCATTTTTATAACACCATCAAGTAATGCAGTGGTGTGCAGAGAATCACACAAAGCTGCTATGCAAGAGCAACGTGGGAGAGCAGCCCCGAAGAAATGCTCAAGCGTCCTCTGCAGGAGAGCCATATCATGTAATGGAATCCATAGTCATTAGCAGTATATGCTACAATGATGTCTGCTGTGATGCAAGAGTGAAGTGAAAAAAGGAAGCTATACATCTTTTTAAAAACACATAACAGACATGTGTCACAGAGCCAAAACCAATTTGTGCTCCAGTGAATTTCTCAAAGGATATGGATGTATACACCTCCCTTTCATACAGGGTAGGGGCGGGCTTTCTTCTCTGGGGCCACCATGAAGGCACACTCACCCGTTTTGACTCGTTTGATCTTGGGTATTGTTCTTTAATGCAGACTGATTATTCTTCTGAGACTCAAAAGCTCCTATGAGGTGATGAGCATCAGGTGTGCTGCTGCTTTAACTGACTCCCCACAAGGTGAGTTGCCTGCTGGTTTGAAAGGACTCAATTCTCCCTAGGTGTGAGGATGCCTCTATTATAGTTCCAGGTGAGAGATGGTAAAGTGTTTGCTTTTTTCTGCTGCTATTGGATTGTTTTTATTTAGTGGATCTATTTTTCTGTATGTGGTTAATGGTTAGTTGACTGTTTTGAGTGTTTTATTGACGTGAATAAATGGGGACTGTGTGCTTTGGTTTTGTGCAGGTGGAATGAGTTAAGTGACTGTATGGATTTCTTGAACTATTTATGAGATCTTTATGTTGGAACTTTAATTATGTTGCATTTTATGTTTCTTGATGTCTGTATACAATTTGTTTTATGGTACTTAGTTTAAAGTATGTAAAATAATGTTACAAACATTGGTTTTGAATATGGAATTTGTATTGTGCTTCTTATACAGAATTCTTGTTGGGATTTGTAAAAAGAGAAAAATGAAGTCATCTATAAACCAACTAAATTAATGCATTAAATAGTACAACAAACATTATTATGGTGTAAAGTGGCTTTTTGTTTGTTTTAGCTGCAGTCACGGACACACTACTTTTTTTATTTCTGTTATAGAACACGTGGCTCCCATAGCTATAGATTGTAACTCCTGCCTCCTCACAAATACCATAATTCCAGTTTATTTTAAGACCATGTCCCCAGATTATTAATTGGATTGAAAACTTTCCCATGCAGAAGCACATTGGCAAAAAGAATTCATGACAAGCACAAAGTACAGCCAAATCAAAGCCTTCTTCCCAACAACAAAGCTCCAAGCTTCATATCACAACTGACCTGCTTGTCTGATTTCAGGGAAGATTTTTTTTCAATAAAGATGTAGCACACTGAAAACAGATGGCAGCATCCCCTAATCAACGTCAGTGTTGTAGTAAGAGGCTCTTTACTGACCGATTTGTATTAAAACACTATCTTGGGGGCGGGGGGGGGGAACCAAGGTACACTAATCCGATAGAAGGATAAAAACAAATGTGCCATCTGGTCAGGTTATCTCTTGCTTTTCAAGAGGCAGTTTCCTGCTCACTAGACTAAACAATTGCACGTGAGCATTAGTCAAACACACCCAAGAGGTGCCATCACAGCTTGAACTGGACTGGAGCAGTTACACTTTGGCAACTGTCTTCATTAGAGGAAACATTTGTATGTCAATTCCAAATGAACAACCGCATTAATGGCAGACATACACAAAGAGCTGTGGCACTTGTGGAGGGTAACTACTTTTATGTGGCAATAAATCAGATAGCCACTAAGCTACCTTGTAGGTAGCGAGCTGTACTTGCATACTCTACGTCTGAGGAAGCTTTAAGACTAGCTGTGTTTCTCAAGGGGGCTCTGCACATTCCTCATTTTGTTTTAAACAAAGTATTGTAACAGTCAACCTTTTGAGTCAAAACTGGCTCAACAAAGTAGGCAGCTGTCAATTTAGGCATGCAACACTTCACAACAATGAACCAATTAAATTCAGCAGGAGTCAGCAGAACAAGAACCAACAATAGCAAGAGACTCAAAGAAGATGCCTAAGCTAGCCTGCAAACAGTTATTACCTATATTTGTTTGAAATGTGATACCACATACCCACTCTCAGTTTGTAGCATGCTCCTTTAAGACTTGCCAGTGTTGTGCATGTGCGGCACAAAACCAAGAATCAACACACTATGTTACAACCAGGGAGTTTAAGATATAATCCTATAATCAAAACAGTCAGGTCTGTCTCATAAAGCACACAGCCGTGATTTGGATAGGGCTACAGAAGGATCTATTTTTAATTTAGTAGCCATGTATGCTTTAACAGAAGCACCTACATACCTGTATTCTGTGGAACAAACACTGTTCTCACAAGGTACAGGAAAATTCTCACCTATTTACTGTTATATTAACTGGACTTTTGCATTACTAATGCATGGGTACCAAAAAAGTGTAGATTCACTGTTTCAAAAGTTACAGCCAGCCCTCCTCCTGCAACCAAGCAGCAAGTCCACCCCATTCCAACCAAAGTAGATCTTAACACTTCAAAGACATCCCATTGATAATAACCACTTCCTATATTTACATATCTGATACAAATTTACCACAACTCAAGTCTATTTGTCAACTTAGTCTACCTCTAGGCTGTACTGAATAACTGAATGCTCCCTACCGGGGGGGTGGTGTTTCCTTCAAAAAAAGATGGAAGACAATCCTTCCAGGAAAACACTAGATATTAGTGAGAAGGCTAGTCTAGAATCCTTTCCCTCCAAATATGCTTCTTTTTCTGTTTTAAAGACGGGGGGAATGCTTTCTTGCAGATAGAATTCAATCCTGCAAGCCTATTGCCATCTAGATGCAGATAGGCCTTGTTATGGAACTGGTCAAACAAGCCTAGTTTTGGCAGGAAAAAAGTACATCACAAGCTTTATTAGCATGGCATGAGCACACAGTCTTCCAAGTTCCTTTATCTAACAACTTTAATATTTTTCTATGCTTAGGGCATAACACAGGGTAGACATTAGTTGCCCATTTATGTGCCCTGCTTGCTTGCTGATTTGAAACTTCAGGAATGTTGTGCATTTTTTTTCTAGGTATTTAACTACAGGAATTTCTCTTCCTCCCACCCCCATTGCACTGTCGCCATGTGGATAGATCAATACAGCTATTTCAATAGAACAGAACGCACTCATCTTGTTACAGTACAAGAAAGGTTTGGTTCACTAAACACACAACACTATGATGAGTTCAACTGCTGGTCATTAAAGAATGGCCAAGAGCGATGCCACTTTAACTGATTGCTTGACTCCTCTTCACCACTTGTAGTTGTGTGGTAGCAGAAGATCTAAGGTTTAAAGCACAAGTCTCAGATTGTAGGCTGGACTACACTACTACACTGCAAGAAATAAATTCTGTATAGACTCCTGTGAGTTTCACACAAGCATTCAGAGGCTCCCGAATCTCTGGGTGATTCCTTGCTGTGGGCTTGCCTCATATCATATTGCATTATATCCTATCTACAGGTGCTCCCAGATCAGTAATGTACAAATATACATGACTGCTCTGATGCTTAGACATGTATAATCATGTATTATTTGTTTCTACTTGGAATCGGTAGTTTACCCAACTATAGGGTAATTTGAAGCCTAGCAAATCTTTAACCTAAAACTGACCCAGTAAAGATCAGGCAAACATTTATTTTCTTCAGTACAAACATTGACACATCTAATACAAATCAATTAACAATTCAGCCAACTGGTTCTCAAGCCACCACCCTTTGCTGTTTCTATTTGTAAGTTTTTAGAAACCAGTATGAGAAATGTGTGTGGCAGAAAAAAATAAAAGATGAAACAGAGACAACATGCTAGAAAACTAACTACTAGGGTACCTGAAGCAATTTCTCTACTCATGCTGCTGCAATAGCATTTTTCCATAAATTGATATTTTCATTTGATTTTCTGACTGGCATTCACCATAAGAACCCAGAGCAGGTTACAACAATAAAATATACAATTATGAAAATAAACAAAACCATTACAATTTTAAAACATAAAGCCGTTCCAAAAGGAGCAGAACAGTATAACATGGTTTTGAAAAGATTTATGAAGGTTTAGTAATATAATCATGGAGTGTTTTTAGTTTTGCTAAGCAGGGCATAAATAAAAAGTATAGTTAAGAATCTACAAGTTGATTATATGTATGCCGTAGAGTTCTGAAATAAGTTTTTACTAAATTGAAGCTCTACTTACCTGAACATCAAAGTCAGGTAGGAGATGTGTGATTGCCTAGAAAAGCATCATACAGAAGAAGGTCAGGGGGAACGTATCCAGGTGGTTTGATTTCAATTTTAAAATGCAAACAAATTGTGGAATTCTCCTGCTCATGGCTGGCTGGCTCTCTCCACCCCCCTTTTCCAGGACACTCCAATGCATTCTCCCCTTCTTTGGTATTCCACCCCCTCCCCTCCATCAGTCATCCAGCATTCCATTACCACTGAGCATGCTCAATGCTCATTGGGCTGCTTTCTGTTGGAATCCCCATGCAGCAAATGTTTTTACTATATATATATTCTGCAAACCTATCAATCCTGCTGATAACATTTCTCTTCTGTGCATAAGGATCAGCACTCAAGAGAACAGACATCATTATTAGTATATGATGGTGCCAGAAGATCAGGGATGGGGAACTGTTTCTGGCCGGTGGGATGGATCCCTAATTCCCCCCCTCTTCCTGCGTCAACTTTAACAGGTGGGTGGACAGCCCATATGTCAGCCACTGGACTTGAGATCAAGATGCCAGGTAAATGGCACCTGCCAAATTCAAAAGGGCTCACTGTGACTGCTGATCAGTTGATCAACAGTTACAGTAACCTCCTTTGAAGGTGAACTTCAAAGCCTGCCTTCTTCAAAGGGTTTTTTTCTATTTCAATCTGCTTCTCAAAATGGAGCTTTGTTTTGGGAAGTGATTTGAAAGTGGACAAGCTACTTTGAAGGCACACCCTTCTGCCAACTGGCACTTGGAACATACCTTTTAAGAAGCTTGCTCCATTTACTCTGTTGGGGGGGGGGCTCCATTTTAGGAAGCAGTTTGAATGCAAACTGTTTCAACATGGAGCAAACAAGTCCTAATGGGGAACTCCCTGTGTGCAGCTGATCCCAGGGAGGCTTCCTCTCAGCACTGATCAGCGATGACAGAAAGCTCAACTTGCAAAGGAATAACTGGTAGTTGACATTAAGTGCCTAATCATTCATTTGCATCCATGTCTGTACAGGCCCCACACCTGAAGTCATATAGACTGTCAGATGAATGGCAGGTGGCCGTGGTTTGTGCAAAACATCCATGTGGGCCAAACTGGAACCAGTGCCAGGACTAATTAAACTCACAGGCTGCATGTTCCCTACTGCTGTTTAATTTTGTCTTATCAGAAGTTCTACTTTTTAGAACTAGGGTTTGTGAAACTTCGAACTCCAAGAGAAAAGTAGTATTCAGTGTAACATTAGTCATGAGCCATGTTTAGTGTACACAGTCATAGAATTTCTGCTTTGCTCCTCCCTTCCTACCAGTGGGGAAACAAATCACAGAGGTCATATTAGCATTAAATTTGAAATGGAGTGTGTGGTCTCCTTTGCCCAAAATCTAGGGGCAACAAGTTGGGAAAGGCTGCTTTAGAGCATTATGCTTTACAGGAAAAGGACAACTGGATGATCCGGAGTGATCTTGTGCTCTCCCAACACCAACACTACTATCACCAGTAGGGTACCTAGGCTCCCTTGCACCCTTGCAATGAGCTGTATTGGCAAACCCCTGTCCCTTGTGCCCTTGGCAAGGAGATGTTGGCAGCCCAGAGCAGTGGAGAAGTGGCCTGTGCAGCACATGGACTGACAGGTAGGCTCCTAGTCAATGCTCCTGGAAAGAGTGCCAACATGAAAATTCAGTTGCTAGCATTTCTAAAGCAAAGGGGCCCTGTTAAGTCATGTGAAGTGATACTTTATTCTGTTTCACTTATGTAAACCCAGTCCTTTGGTACTATTATTCCCAGGGTGGCAGAAGAATGGCAAGTGAAGCAATTTTTAAAAGGCAGGATAACACAAATATTAAAAATGGGCCTAATTTACGTTATAAAATTCTTGGGCAAATAATACATTCTTTATTTGGTGGCAGAAGAAATAAGATTCAGGGGCATGTGGGCTATGGTGGACCTTTTTCTGGTGGCTATGTACCTAACCTCAGAAGGCAGGGGCATCTGAAGAAGGGCTTCAAAAGATAGCCTCTGCCTTAGGACAAATTCATGTGGGAGTCAGTGGTCCATCATCATCAGGTTTAGCTTACCTCTTCTCTCTCCACTAATGGTTTCACCTCCGTAATGTGAGTGTCAGGGCCGTCTGCCGACATTGTCAGTAGCTGGTACCTAAAAATGTCAAGAACAACAGTCCTGATTACAACTAATATTTACTACATACGAAAATAGATTTATAAAATTTTATGAAAATTCTCAAGAGTGAAAAATGCAAAGACACACAGAACACTGCAAAGATAAAACAAAGTATGGCATGTGGCACATAGACTACGTGAGACAATGAAAATTTATCATTGTTTGTTTCATCTAAGTTACAAGATTACACAGTAATTCTGTATTTTAATATCCAGGAATATACTCATATTATTAATCAATCTTATGTTGAATCTTGAAACCAGAATGCTTGAAATAACAGAAACTTGATTAAGAGAAAGTATTAGGAACACTATGGGCTATTAGTTTTTTATTAGTACACCGAAAGGAACATGCCAGTCTATTTGTTTCAAGTAAAGTGCATAAAATAATGAAGGAAACCACAGGTGGGGAAGCTGAATAATAAGTTCCTGCAGTTTTCCAGCAGGAGCTGGCTAAAGGAACAAGCCTGCGGCCTGTGTAACACACAACAAAGTTTAGACACAGTAGCTTTGGGTCAGCTACAAAGGCCTGGATGTCCTTTAAAAAGGAATGCAATTTTCCAACATATGATTAAGAACTGAAGCATTAAGAACTAGCTTTTAACAGTGACACTTTTTATATGACTTCTGGTTTCTTTTGAAAAGGGATTACCGGTACATATTTCTACACAATCTTAACCAAGGAGTGTTAACTTGCAAAAGAAAAATAGATTAAATGAAATCCTTGGTTGTCAATTATTTAAAGAAACTGTGAAGGATGTGCCACAAAGAGAAAGTCAGTTGCAAAAATTGGTTTAGATTGAATCAAGTGCCGCTTATAATGAGGAAAATGGCAGTTTGTGTTCTGTCGAAAATCAAAGGCTCCCTATCAAGATTCAACCTCTAGAGGGAGTTAAGAGCACATGGACAAACTACTCTGAGTTCTTTGAACTACTGATGGGTTTGTCGGAGTGAGTGAATCAGGCTTAACAGTCTGTGAACATGGAAAGGCTGTGTCTTTCTACAATGCATCGCAGTGGAAGCTGGTTCATTAGGGGAAATGGGCACTGGTTCTCACCAACCTCAGCCAGCCCCCACCTGGCTGCCTTCTTACTTGCAACCAGTCCAGGCGGTGGATCTGGCTGTCAGCACCATCCTCTTTATTCTGTGTTACCCTTGTAGAACTCAGCAGGTAGGAGGCTGGAGACTTGGCAGGGGGTTGGACTGGATGGCCCTTGTGGTCTCTTCCAACTCTATGATTCTATGAAAACTAAAGTTTGTTGGCTCTGGCTCCACCCAATTTTGGTCTCCCTGCCTTCTGCTCTTCCAGTCATAATGGGCACCAGCTACCACTGATGCACTGAGAACAAAAAGCAAAGTTTTGCTCTCCTGAGCAAGTTGACAAGGAAATGTTACATTTCCATGGAGTCAATATGAGTACAAATGCATAAGAAGCTCAAGATGGTTTTTTTCTTAAATCGTTGGAGGTCATTCAAGGATGAATTTGAGAACTTCAGCTCCAAAGTAGGACCCTTGCCCATTAAGATATGTCAATGTCAACGTCAATTAATCATTATATCTTGTCTCTTCTAATGGATGCCACAGTGGGAAGCGTATTATTTTATCTATTTTATCTATCCACTGCACACAGATACAGCTATAAGAATGAGGTGCTGGGAGAAATCTAACTGCATAATTAGAAAACATGCATTATATGTACTTTGAGAAAAATTCCTATGTTCAAGAGGCCGAAATACAAAACTTGCTTTATATCTGTAGTTATTCATGCTAGCAAATTTACAGATGAATTTTAACAAGGTTCTCTACTGGGGCCCCTCTCCACCTTTTGCTACTTTATAGGTCATAAGGTCTTCTAAATAGAATAGCCTGCTTATGCAGTCATAATAGGTTCCCATCAACCTCAGTCTCATTAATGCAATTGTGGCCAATCTAGTTAAGGATTAAAGCTCAACACTGTCACTCTTGTTAGAATTAATGACCCTTAATTGTGTAGCAAATTCCCCTTCAAATGGATCACGTACCAAACTGGGAAGGAGAAAACAAAGTCACTGTGCGACCTCAAAAAGCATGACTACGCACTGTAACTCCACAGCCTGGGTCTTCCAAGAGCCAGCTATACCACTGATGTAGTTCTCATCTCCATCTGCAGAGCCTCCCTCCTCTCATGGCTTAACAACATATAGCACAGAGACAAGAGCGGAGGTCTATAATTCTTCCCAGCATGTGTAGGACCCTGAGCTCTGGGGTATTTAAGGCAGCCAACACACACCCTCACCTTCAGTCCCCAAACTCTCTCCAAGTTTCTTGCTTTCAAGCTTGTTCTCAGGTGCTATATCACTTGTTGTCAACTAAGTTACGATCTATAGGCATATTACAATTAAAACCTAAAAGATCAGGAGTATACATTTGCCATTCTGGTTTTTGTTATGAACATTTCATAATACAGTGGTACCTCGGGTTACATACTTAATTGGTTCCGGGGTGCCGTTTGTAACCCGAAAAGTACGTAACCCGAATGGCGATATCGCACTTTGCACATGCGCAGCCTGCTTCTGCACATGTGCAGACTGCGCAGAATGCTTCTGCGCATGTGTGGACCGCGCACGCGGCAAAAAACACTAACCCGAAAAACTGTAACCCGAAGTGGACGTAACCCGAGGTACGACTGTAGTTGACTTCTAAGACCTATTATGAATTACATTTTAATCCTTTATCAATTTAGTGGCTTATACTTAGTGAACCTAGTAGTAGAGTTCATTTTGTAATTAAGTACAACAGAGTTTCAACAGTTGAACGTGACCCAATCGAATCAACTTTTTTCTGGCTTATGTTTGGGTTATGCAAGTAATTTCCAAATTATTTGTTTCATTGTTTCCACAATGTAGATAAATTAGAATGAGGAGCTATAGTCTTACAAGTCACATCTTGTTTAACAGCTCCTATTGGAGAGGGGATATATAGAAAAGTATTTAACGTATTGATGACTTTTTTTGTGGAATGCCCTCCTTTGTGAGGTGAGCCTGTCCCCTTCATTACTGAACTTCAGTTGAAATTTAACAACATCCTGTTAACCCAAGCATATTATTCCTGTCACTGATCTATCAATCACCTTCTAAGAAACTGCCTTGGCAATGTACACTGAAGATAATCAGAAACAGCTCAAAGAACAAAAACAGCAAATACATTTAAAACAAAATTGAAGCCATACAAAGTAAACACTCATGGTAAAGACCTATTTATGCAGTTGGGAAAATCTGTGGCTGATGTCTTCAATTGTTTCTGGGCAGGGCAGCTGTCTGTCAAGGTAGGACAGGAATGATATGCCACAAAACAGGGACACCCACATTAAAGCCCTGCTTCCAGTTACTGCAGAGTGGGCTTCAGCGATATTTGATGGCTGAGAGATACTGGCTGTGGCAACAGTGAATTAAAAACACTGATTTCAAATGGTTCTAAATGGGTTTTTATTTGATTTTAAATTTTAACATTTTAATATTTAACTGTTTGCCACCTTGGGTTCCTCTGGGAGGAATAGCAGGAAACAATTTTTAATAAATATATTTTGGAACATGGTTCTTCATATTCCAGCAGTTATAAGGGACAATGAGTAACCCTTACTACTTCTACCCTACTTGTTCTAGTCTCTCAACTGTATCTTTATTATACCCATATTCTACAATTTTTACAGAGGCTGTTATCTAACTGTTCTAGACAAACCAAATTCATTTTATTTTTTTCCAAGAATTCTATACCACCCCTGCATAGAAGAGTCACACACAACATCATCATCCACATACATCAGCATTCTGAAGCAGCTGTGAGTTCCCTCGAGCGATAAATAATTTTTGTGAAATAAAATAAATCCACAACAGCCCAACAATTGTGCTAAAAGCTTGGTATTAGTAAGTAGAAAATGCCTGGATGAACAAATTAGGAAGTGTCAAAAATCTGCTAATCCAGATTCACTGCCCTCACACAGAAGTTTATCTATTTATTTATTTAATTTGATTCATACACCACCATTTATCGAAAGATCCATATTTCATGCACATTTTACAGAATTTCAAAATACTTCTATTAAAAACTACATCAGAACATCTATATTTTTCCAAATGTGTGCAGTCACATTGAGGGAAGGGTATGTGCATTTTGATATGTAACCATACAAATGACATTTCCCACTGAAAGCTGGACAGCTGGATAGACCATAGCTATTGCAAACACAGATAATTTTTTGGCAAAATAAGAAAACTGCTTCCCTTCTGATCCTTACTGGCCTTGTCATTATTACTTATTGAAACAGACCACACACACCCCATTCTTCTCACTCAGTAATTTAGCATGTTTCTCCTGAAGGTGCTTATCTTTACAGAGAAGTCAAATTGAATGCTAAGGGAAGTCATTCCTTGATTCCACCACCAAAATGAATCCAGTGGTGATGAACTCTAGGTAAGTCAGTGTTTTCCCCTTTTCAACATTCTAGCCCAGGGCTGCAAGAGGCAACAGAAGAAGGCAAGACTACACACTCTCTCTCTTTAACATGCTAGTTTTCTACATGCAATGCATTTCTAATAAGGCACTCAAATGTGAAGAACCTTTTCTTCGAGGAGTCACAGTGTGGCATCGATGTCTCTTTAATCAGACTGTTAACTTTCATCCATTGCCACTTCTAATTAGTTGAAGCCATAGGCTAGTAAACAGTTACAACAATTGACACGGAAAAGTCTTTCATCAGAGGGCTTGATAGAGAAGTAAATAAAACATGCAAAAGAAAAATATGCTATTTTGATATGAAAATTGATAGGGTAACTGAAAAGTTGTCAACCTAACCCAAACTAAAGTCAATTCCAACTCAAATTTTCCCTCGTTTATGTGGAAAACAAAGTACCAATGAATTCAACAGACCTTATTCCCAAGTTTATGTAACATTAAAGCCTTAGAATCAGAACTTCAACATCTCTCATCTGCAAGCACTAATCTGCTTTCCAAATTGTAACTGGATTAATCCTTTATTATACCCCGAAGTAAAAGGCGGGTGGCTTTGCTTTATTGCCTTCTCATATTTTTAACAGAACATTTGAGAAATATTTTGTGAGGCATGTTAAAATCTTTCTCCAATTGTGTATTAGAAATATGTTAGAAATATTAATACAATGAAATCAAAAAATTTGATTTCTAATTCCGATTTCAAAAAGAGAGGGTCATAAACAGCTCAGAAACAGCTAATTTTTGCAGACTATAGGTACTACTGATGCTTCATTTACCTTTGTGAAATATCTAGAGTTCTTGTATTTTTTACTTTGTATTTTTGATTATCTGGATAGTTAGTTAGCGCTTTGTATTTGCTTTCCATATTAAAATAGTCACTGTTACCAATCACAGATGCAGATTGACTTGTAATACTGATGACTCCCCCCCCCTTTTCTTGCAATAAAATTCCCAAGAACAATTCTTCCTCAAAGCAGACCATTTCAGTATATGTAAGCTACCTTTCCGCACTATCTGCATTTTTATCCTTGTGTATATTCAATTGGTTTGTGGACCACATTAGAAACTGCACATGCACACCATGAAAAGCCTGTGCACATTTGTGTATGTATGGATCAATCTAAATCAACAAAACCACCATAATCATAAGCAAATCAGCTAAGCTAAAAGAGTTAAGCTTTCTGTAATTATCTGGGACCACCACCACAAAAGTGATAATCAAGCTACCAACAGGTGTATGCTTGAAGAAAAATATCCTCTACCTGCAAATTTCTTTTTAAATCTTTCAATTATCATACCCCAGTCTAAAAGCAAGTTCTCTGTTCAGTATTAAAAAAACAACAACTATGCACAAGAATTCCCTAACCTGAAAACTCACAAACCACATTGCTAACTTTGCTTTGCCAGAGTAAATACCTTTACTATCTCCCAGAACCTTGAACTTCATCACACTTCTTGTGAACCAACCCCCTTCACCTCTTTCAGTTTATTGTTCAAGTATGTTCTTTGGGACTTTGTTACTGCTAATATCAGGGGACATCTTATTTTACTTTGCTTAGCTTTAGTTTGTGCTTGCCTTCACTATTTTTTACATTGTTACTGGCCAGAATTATTACAAATATTTCTTTAAGTTGCTTGCAAGGAACCACTCACCCACCCAACAAAGAGTTGTTTTTTCTGCTTTTCAGCACCCCATGGAGTATTACTTCCTTCCCAAACAGTAGTAGTCCCAATGAATGAAAGAAAGAAAGAAAGAAAGAAAGGCTAGATTATTATTGCTGCTTGAAATGTATACACATCCACTTTCACCTCTGAAAGAATAAAAACCATCTCTGAGCAGAGGCAACAATGGGAAATAAACAGATGTGCATACCGTGAGAAACAAAATATCTCAAATCACTTTCATCTCTTTAAAAAACATGTCTCCAAATAAAGTTCTACCCAACAAGTTATAAAGCTATTTTTTCCAGTATTGCAATTATTTCAAGGTTGTACATCATTGGCTGTTGTTTTAAAAAATACAGAGGGAAAAGAAAGAAAACAGAACATAAAACAAAGCAAACATGCATCCATAAAGACAAGAAATAATTGACCTATACAATTGAAAAGTATGCCAAATCTATAGAATCACATAAGGTAAACCCAAAGTCTCTTTTTCTTGATGAATATTCCAATGAACCAAAAAAAACCATGCCATTCCTGTTCCCATATCAATTTCTATGTTCATTCATCTACCCATCTTTCACTACCTACATCTATAACTTTCACCAATTAATTTGATAGCTCTAAGAGGCTTAGACTAATTTATGGAGGATAAGACTAGCAATGAATGCAATTCATGGCCACTATATGCTACCTCTATGATCAGAGACAGAATGTTTCTAAGTACCAGTTGCTGGGGAACAGCACAATAATGCTATTGCCCTCATGTCCTGTCCCTGAGCTTCCCCTTAGGCATCTGGTTGTGGGTAAACAAGATAGGCCTTTTGTCTGATTCACCATTTGGTCTCAATGGTCTTATCTATCATTTTAAGTACAGTGGTACCTCTGGTTATGAACTTAATTCGTTCCGGAGGTTCGTTCTTAACCTGAAACCGTTCTTAACCTGAGGTACCACTTTAGCTAATGGGGCCTCCTGCTGCCGCCGCACGATTTCTGTTCTCATCCTAAGGTAAAGTTCTTAACCCAAGGTACTACTTCCGGGTTAGCGGAAACAAAAATTTTTTTTAAAAAAATCCTTCCAGTAGCACCTTAGAGACCAACTAAGTTTGTTCTTGGTATGAGCTTTCGTGTGCATGCACACAAAAGCTCATACCAAGAACAAACTTAGTTGGTCTCTAAGGTGCTACTGGAAGAATTATTATTATATATTATATATATATATATATATATATATATATATATATATTTCGAATACAGCAGACCAACACAGCTACCTACCTGTAAAGGGTTAGCAGAGTCTGTAACCCGAAGTATTTGTAACCCAAGGTACCACTGTATATCAGCTGCTTTGCTGCAACCAACAGATTATCTGGCAACAGTTTAGACCTTCTATAATGAACGCCTTCAAGATATCCAAGAACTAAGGTGATTTAACTTAGTTTGCCTTTGCTTTGTGAGCTATCCCTTCAAGAATAATTGCAAAAATATTTGAATGCTTTTTAGGTTTCCTCCATCTTACTTGCAAGCAAGCAACTGAAGTTCAAGTATTAAAATTCAATTTAATCCCTGTAACTTGGAAAATAATGTGCTCAGCTTGGTTCCAACAAGCCTCAGTTTGCAGGCATATGGCAGAAATATGCACAACAAACACTATACATCCAACATGTGAAAGCATTAACCATGACCCCCCCAAAAATCCAGTTCAGTCTTTACATTATCATAGGCCCTCTATAAGTGATTTTATATTGCACTTCATTCAAGTGAGCCTAGGCTAAACAAAGATTTCAAGGGACAACTGTCCTTGTGCTTCCTACCTTAGCTGTAGACACAAATTAGTGCAAGAACTGCTGTAGAAATGCTGGCTTAAAGAAACTGTGCTTGGAATGAACTCAAGATGTTAAACAACAGTCTCCATGTATCCAATATCTTCCAAACTGCGAAAAAAACAAATCACATTTCTTCCCCCATGTCTACCAGTGATGTGGAGCAGGGGAACCCATGCTATCATATCCCACCACACATTTCATTAGATTATGTCATGGAGGAACAGAAAGAAAGTCAGACATGAGTGGCAGAAATACACTGTTTTTGGTGGCAGTCATGTGGCTTTTCGTAACTTCTCATTTCACCCTCCAAAACATGCAAGTCCAACTGGAGTCAACTGGGGGAAAATCCAGCTGAAGAAAGCAAGGCTACTGATTCATCTTCTTGCCCATAATTTATATATTTAGATTTATATATTGATTTTGTGCCTGAATAAGCAAACTTCCAACAAACCAAAAGTTAACATACTAAGCGCTTCTTAGCTTATGCAAACCTTTCCAGAAAGTGCTACTTGTTATCCTACTTGTTTATTAAACAATCAACCCACCCTGGCAGTTATCAAGATCCATTTTGCACCTTCAGCATGATAGCAACTGTGCAAAACAGTGTGCTTCTCAACTGGTCAGTGCATCCGCATGGAGCTGGCCAGCTCTGCAATGTTCAGGAATCATCTTGTGTGACAAACATTCTGAAATAATCCAGGGGAATACATTTGGCAGTCTAAATGTTTTCTCTCCAATTCAGCCATTTTAGAAGATTTGCATTTGCCTGCTGAAAGATCAAAATCCTCTTAGCAGCAATACGACATCAGGAGTTTACTTTATCTATTACAAGCCCAGCCCCATCACTCCTCTTCTCAATACCTCACTTTTGTAAACATGACCTAGATGTACACAGCAGCATTTAACATACCTAAACTTAGCCAGTCCAACAAACAATTCATCCTATTACAAACTGTGACAGAAGAGCAAGTGGAAGAATGATTGACAGTAGGGGAATGGGATGGAATATTGGGCAGTTAGAGCAAATGACTGGTAAGGAATGTTGCTTGGAAAATGGCAGAGTTGTGGTTGCAAAGGAAACACAGAAAGGGGGGATAAAACGGGAATAATAATGAAACCATATGTAAGAGTTGGAATAGCAATTATGAAAGGTCAGTAAACCAGAACTCAAGAATTCTGAATAAAATGACCACTTCTGAACATTATGTTCCTACGTAAATGTAAGCGAATGTTTTAATTGCACAGTATTGTGTTGTGTTCTGGTCAGATTCCGTGATAAATTTATCTCACCTATGTGTCTTGTACAGATGTACTTAAGTAAGAATATAAATGGAGAATCTCACTGCTCTCTACAAGTCAGAGGGTAGTGCCAGCTGGCTGCACTCAGCATAGCTGCAGAGAGACTAACCTTGGTAACTACTGCGAGACAAGCACCTCTTATGGGGGATCCCAGAAATGCCACAATACGCTTATCAGCAAGTTTGGCTTACTACACGCAGTATATAAATATGCTAAGATTAAGGCTGCCAGACAGTAATATTTTATATTTACTTTCACATCTCCAAGGTCAGTGAAAGAAAGCACTTTTCTTCTCTAGAAACTAGACTGCATTATACTTTGATAGCAAAGGTTCTAACTTCAAACACGTATATCCCAGAATTGGAGTCTATCCTAATCATGACCACTGCACAATTGCTGTTTATGACATCTACAGTGGCAGAATCCCACATTATGACACCTCAGCATAGCAGTTAAGCCATTAGTATTGTATCCGTATGTAGCTATGGGCCAGAGATTGGGAAGAAATGACTTGCCTAGGGCTGCACAATGAGTTTGTAACTGGTTTCATATTTGCTTCTGGAACTCTTAAATTTATTATCATAATCCAAATAATTTATATAAAGTTAAACCAGATTCAAACTCCATTCAGGAGCAAAGCTACTGCCAGCTGAGCCAGCCGAAGCCTAGCAGAGGGAGAACAAGACTTTAAAATATAGTTTGACTTGCATTACCCTTTTTGATGGTGCAAATTCTGCCAGTTTGCTGCCAGGACATGTGAACAGAACTAGGATCCACCTTAAGTTCCCCCTGCCAAGTCCTGTCCTCACCATGTCTGCTTTTGAAGATTTACACAAGTCTCAGTTCAGACAGCTTCAGCACCCCTGGCTAAGTTGCTTTGGTGTATCTTCAGCTGAGCCACAGCTGGGGACACAGCCAGAAAGGTGCTACATCCTAACTTGCTCATCCTGGTGGATCTTTAGGACTGCCCCCTAACAGGTTCCATTAAAAGGTTCTTGCTTGTCTCCATTAATTAGCCCCTGATCAGTTTCAGGTAAAACTATTAACATTGTGCAAAACACTGCAGCTGTCAGTTCTGCTAACATGCTGCTGCTGTAAGATTTGCAAGCACAAAAGCTTGCAAAATAAAAGCACCCACTCTTTTTTCATATAAATTATGATTAGACATAGCTCAAAAACTACCTTTGTGCATTAGACAATGGTCCATTTAGTACAACAATCTGTGTCTAACAGCTGCTGGCCACAAGCATGGCAGTCAAAAGAAATATATTTCCTTGTCAATTAGCAATTCTGTATTTATATTTCAGATCTTATATATCTTATATACAGATATTATATACAGATCTCCCCAGTGGCTAATTAAAAACAATCCATTAAAAGGACCTTTCACCTTCATGCAGCCTTTCCTAACCTGGCACCTTCCAGATGTTCTTATCTACAACTCCATCAGGCTCGGCCAACATAGTTGATGGTCAGGGCTGATGGGAGCTGTAGTCCAAAACATCTTCTGTCAGGGAAGGGTGCTGCCCTAGCGCTGAAAAATGTCAATGGTATCTCTAGGCATTTTCTTTCACTATGAATACTTGTGGAATCCTAATGCTTCTTCAGTTTCAACAGCACACCAAGGGGGGAAAAGCTGTCTAAAAATGCTCTATAAAATCTTGACTTTCAGGAGATCTCTCAACTTTCTACTTGCTTTTCTAACTACAAAATGACATTATTTACTCTTGTCTTCAATCTCACTACATCATCTCTTTATAACTGTGGCTCAGCCCTAACTTCACAGCATCTCACTTTCTCATAATCCTGTATCTTAGTTTGTAATTTGCCACCTTTGACTCAAACCCTTTAACCATTTTAACTAAACAGATTATCTTCCCTGATTTCTTATCTTTCTCCCTGCATTTTCTGCAGTTTTTCCTCATTTTGCTTCAGCTTTTCTTCTGACACACTTCTCATAATTTCCCCTTTCCTTTACCTTTATTTCCCTCCACAAACATTCATTTGAAAATACAGCCCAAACATCTTCAGCAGCGAATCCTCAATAATTAGAAGCTCTGAGCTGAATCCAGAGGTAGGCTGTTCACAAATGCCGCATTTATTGATCAGTAATCCTAATTTGTTTGCACAAAGTTTGTGGTAAGGTTATACAACACCTGTTGTTTATTCACCATTCATTCTGGTTGGTTTGTGGTGAGGTCACATGATGTCACATACAGCAACTGTTACCTCACAGTTACCAGTGCATTTCCCTATCAATTTCCTTACTGCAAAAGTCTACACCTGAAAAATAACATGCCTGGAAGTAGCTTAAGTCATACTTTGAGAAGACCCACTGAGATCAGTGGGACTTACGCTAGCCATAACTAAGTTCTGTTGAGTTCACTGTGTCTGGATTCAACCCTATACTCCTGCAATGTCTTTATAATGGTTCCAGTTTCCCCAACCCATTTTGATATTGTAATTTATTTTACCTGCTGAAGAGTCTAGGTTTATCTGCTATAGTAGACATTCTGTGTTAAGTAAAATTAGAAATAGTTGTAATGTTTTTTCACCAACTGGGTAGAAAAGATGCATACAATATAGGCACTTCATTTGACTATGGAAGAATTGTACTCACACAAAGTATCTTTACTCACTGTAATTCATCATTGTCCACAAGCTTTTTCTTTTGTTCACCTTTAAATGCAAGACCTTGCGTCAGCATTCACTCTTCCTATATAACTATACAGTATAAGAGCTACCAGTAGAGGGAGCAGTAATTCGCTTTTCCACCAATCAAGTTAGAAAACCTCCTAAAGCTTATGGATGCAGTCCTCCCAAGCACTGTATTGAATTTTCCACAGCACCCATTACTCAGTTCTCAAGTGTGCACTTACGGCTGCACTTGCACTGCTGCTGGATAGATCCCCAAGGCACTTCCTCAGTACCAGACATGTTCTTCAAGGTAAGGACCCAGAAGTACCTCCAACACCCACTACTGGCTGCTTCAGACCCCCTTTGCTCTGTAAAGGATCAATCAGGCTGTGATCCCCAAGTCAGCCTTGCAGAGGAGACAGCTTGACAAGGTTGGTTACCGCTCCTGCATAGATATCCCAAGGCACTGCCTTTAAAATATTTGTACCCTGCTGTTTTACCCAAGGAAGATCTCCATGATGGCTGGCACTATTAAAAGCTATTCTATTAAAATGAAATAAAAAATTACTTCCAGTAGCACCTTAGAGACCAACTAAGTTTGTTCTTGGTGTGCATGCACGCGAAAGCTCATACCAACAGAGCTGGTCTTCGACCGTAATAAAAATGAATGAATGAATGAATTGCTCATACCAAGAACAAACTCAGTTGGTCTCTAAGGTGCTACTGGAAAGAAATTATTATTATTATTATTATTATTATTATTATTATTATTTTGACTATGGCAGACCAACACGGCCACCTACCTGTAACTGGATCTATTAAAATGGTTAAAGATAAATGCATATCCACACTAACATACAAAAGGAGCAGCCAGTTAATCAAATCAAGATCACCTTAGCAAAAATGAAGGTTTTTAACTGGCCCCGCAAAACATAATAATGGATATTTTTTAGAATGAAGCCAGATTCTATTCTTCCACTTGATCTAAAGGTGGTGTCACATGAAGTGAGGCCTCAGAAGAAGATCTTATATATGAGATGATTTTTATAAGAGTTGGTTGCTACCTGCCTATGAATCATATATGCAAACTCTTAACCAATATAAAAACCCGCAATAAGCTTTCAAGTCGCAAAAGCAGTTTAAAAGTACAGGCTTTAATTTCTTTTCCTCATTGAAGTCTAGTACAGGACCAAGCAACAGCTGCTGAGATTACGCAAGATTGGGAGGTGGGGAAAACCAGAAGCGGAATTCTGTGACAGGACTGTGGGCTCAGTTTTGCTGCCGGAAATGGATCCTTAGGCTGAGCACTGTATTCTTTGATTCTATGTTAACCACACACTCCATTGGCCACCATTTTGCATCTGAATGCAACTGGAGGACCTCATTTTGGAATTTTTATTTAAAAAGATTTCACAATGCTTAAGAATGCCACCCCATAGTCTAGTAGAAACAGGAGCATTTCTTTACACAGTAATAGAAAAGGGAAACAGGAAGACAGGGTAACACTGGCAGAGTTTAAGGGGTGCTATAATTATGCATTCATTTTTTGTGTTTTTCTTTGATTTGACAATCTGGGCATAACTCCTAAAGCAAGCAGTCACTAGTAAACTACAGCAGCAGCAAAGGAGCCAATGAAATTGAAAAAATAACAGCATGCTGCAACTTTTTGCAGTTCTGCTTATAAATGTTTGCAACTTGCCAGTTCTAATTTCAGTGTCTGCCGCCACCTCCCTACAGAGTGACAACTTGTTTCCCTATTCCAAGTCCAGCCCAATTGGCTAACTTCTAGAGGTTTCCAGCTGTTTCTACTGTTTTGCAAGGAAGAACATTTGATGTTAAAACGCAAACTGCTAGAATTTCCTTTCCTGTAGAGATCCTTTCCAAACCAGTAGAATGCCAGATCTTTGTTCTCTATTTTACATGCAAATGTGAGGAGCCCTACACCAAGGATCTCCATAAAACTGGAGTGCCACTGGAAGGAGAGCTCCAGGATGCAAGACATTTTCTTTACCTTTTCTCAAATGGGAAACAATTCCTCTCTTTGTATCCAACTCCACACCACTAGCTGATACGATTCCATTCTAAAAAAACAACATTCTATTTTACAACCAAGTACATCTGCCTAGTCATCCCACTGTATGCTCACAGTGCCAGGAATAAGACCAGGCATCACTGTTTTCCAAGCTGCTACCCTTGGAAACTCATGGGTGGCTGTATATATATTCGGTTGTTATACTAATTCTCAGAAAAGAACATGTTTAGACTTGAAATTACTTGTTGATTCCAACTTAATGTGCTTCGCATGGTAGTCCCAGTCACCCAAACATCCCATTTTATGAAAACTTGCCAACATTCATCAGACAAGCAGCCATTTCTAGCACTTGGGAGTCTATGTATGCTTTCATCAACAAATACGTTACTCTATTTCAGGCAGTAACCACTTTCCTCACCACATCAATTAAAAACAAACAAACCACATGCACTAGTAAATCCCTAGAGAGGTAGCCATGTTGCAGGGGGAAAGCAGTCTCATTTAATAAAAATATTAAGAATCTAATAATTATAAGGGAATGGCATTAGAACTATAAAAAATTGTGATTTAAAAAATCCCATGACACTTTAAAGACTACCAGATGTATTGTGGCATACATTTTTGTGTACTAGAGCTAACTTCAACTGAAGAAGTGAGCTCAAGTCCATGAAAACGTATGCCACATGTTGTTTTTATGTATGCTATAACAGACTAACAGCTACACCTCTGAAATTGAAGATCTGGAGTGCATTTTTTAAAATTTCATCATACCCACGAAAAGAACAAGCACCTGCAAGGATATCTATTAATGGATGTATGGTACTGCAACCAATATATTTTTGTGGATGGAATAGAGCTATGAAGATGCCACCCATCCACTTTGAACCCAACTCTTCCCCAAAAACTTTCATGGGAAAACTCCAGTGTTTAACCCCTGCATAGGTTGTGACAAACTTGTTCGGCTCTTCAGACCACTCTAGTAGATCATTCTGCTCCCTTCCTAGAAATAGTACACCTCATCCATGCCCAGAATATTGAACTAAAGTCTATACTGCCTCTAAATGCAAGGGATTTGTGAATGCTTCATCATCTTAGCTTTCCTCATCTTCTTTTCTCTTTCCCCCTCTGCTAATAAAAGGGGGGGGGGAGATGGTTCAATTCCTTCTTAACCCTCATACACCTGAAAACTGCCAAACCTAAATAGCCTTTTCAGAAAAAGATCCATTAACCACGAAGACCAGGCAGAACCTTCATGTGCAAAGGCAGGATAACTCAATACCAGATACAGGGAAAACAACAACAAAGGAGGCCTGTTGCCTCTCTGCCACGCATTATGAGCTCTCTGGAGACAACTAAATGGCCATTTGTTGGATACAGGGTGCTGCAGGAAGATGAAATATTGGTCTAATCCAACAGGATGTTTCTTCTGTCATGAACAATTAAAGTAAACCGTTTCAAAATGAATAAGGGGGAGGGGGGTAGTGGAAGAGAATGATACAAGAAGAAGACTGGAACAGATCTATTCTCCTCCAAACAAAAATACCTGAAGGCGGGGAAGGGGTCCCCTTTTGCCACCATCCAAAGAGAAGCAAGTTCCGTTATCTGAGACAACATCAGAGAAGATTTTGTGAAGCTGAATTCAGTTTGCTGTTACAGAGACTCTCTTGGTCATCCAAATAGCCCTGCTGACAATCTTTACTGTTTATTATGAAGCCTTTGCACAGTGATGATCCGTAACGTTGTGTATTTTCTTTAAAAATAGTAATAATGCTGGACGACAATCATCTATTTGATACTTATGTGACTTTTCCTACCTGTTTATGACTTATTTGTTTGTTTGTTTTTTAAAAAAAACCCAGCAACAATGAATGGCCCATTATTTGAGGTGACAATAAGACTTGAAAGAGACATCAAACCCGTCACCTTCATACTGGGATGGTTGGGCCAGGGAAGGAAAGGAAAGAGAGAAAAGAGAGAAGATCTAGAACAGCAGAAAACAGGACCAACTTTTGAGCAGTAGGATGGGAGCTGGGGGCTGGGGGCTGCAGGTAGAGCAGAAAATACATAAATACATAAAGTGGGAGGGGGGGAAATCACAGAAGGGGAAAGGAGGACTTTTAAGGCACCCTCAAAGAGAAAGCTAACCAAGGACCTCGCCTTTCCCCATCTTGGGGAGAAAGATTCACTTATCATCCTTACAACCCCACCTTTCCTCACAAAGCTACACCACCACTTCTACCCATCGCATTGTCCTCACGGCAACCCTGCGGAGTAGGGCCAGGCTGAAGGTTGGGTGTGTTGTTTTTGTTGTGGCCGCATGTTTTTCCATAGATCACAAACAGACAGCTTTATTTCTATTAATGCTTAATTGTTTTAAGTGACAATTTCTCTGCTTTTTAGCTCTTAAACATTCATAGAATCAAGTGACTGACGCTATATTTTATAGTTTGTTATCAGAAAAAAATGCTCCTTTATCCCTTATGGGTATCCAAAAGCCTGCATAGAATCCTTTATGTAGGTTTTCTATCCAGAGGAGAAAATAACAGAGGCCAACCAGAGAATATTGAGAAGCAAAAGTTCTTAGTTATCTGTAAACCGCCTGGAGCCTCTGTTGGGGGGCAAAGGCAGAGTATAAATAAATAAATATATAACTACTACAACAACAACAACAACAAACAAACAAACAACAACAACAACAACAGTCAAATTCTTGGGGTGGGATTCATGGATGTAGCCAGGGGGTGGGGGAGAGCTTACCCCCCCAAAAAATCAAGTAAATAAATAAAAACACTTAACTAAAAGAAGAAATTTTGACAGATTTTTCTGAGCACTTCATGTCAAAAGAAAGCCACTTAACATACATTTAAAGAAGGCTGGGAAACATTTATTGAACACATGGAAAATAACTGTACACTGCTGAAAACGTTGGCAGCATTAAGATAAATTCAGTCTTTGATGGATGTAGAAGTGGAAAATTGATTTGAATGGCTACGGTAAAAATATGGAGGTACATGTATATGACATGTAAAATGAACCATGGAAAGAGAAGAAGGGAAGTCATTGGATCGTTTCAAAGTTTGCTATTTTGGAAGTGTAAAATTAGAAAATTTAATAAAAATGATGACCAAGAAAAAGTCATTTTGTTGCACATTATCACATTCATTGTGGCCCCTTTGGGCCACTGCTACAATTTGAAACAACTGTCGTTGGGACATTTCGCTCTGAATCCGCTAGACAGAATCCGACAGAGGATGGTGACAGGTGGGTATCCCGTCACCTTCCCCCCCCCCAAAAAAAACCCCAACGTAAATCAACTGCCACGCCCAGGGTGGGATTCGAACTCGCGACCCTGCCATCGAAACCGTTAATGCCACAAACGCGCACGCGCAAACCGCCGTTCCGCCGCCGCCTCACCTCTTACCTGGGTAGGGGGTGTTGGGGGTGGGCCTGCCTCCTCACAAGAAATCCGCTCCAGAAACCGGACGCCCCCTAATAAGGCGAGGAAGTGAGGGGAGGGAGAAGTACCAAAAAGTTTAAAGGAATAAAAAGAGAGAGAAAACGTCGACGGGAGTCTCTCAGGAAACGGCGGCTTCGAGAGAGAAAGAGAGCGCGAACGACTAACGACCAACCGCCTCACGAGCTTTCTGGGCATCGGCGCGCGCGAGGGGCGCCGCGCGATCTTTTATAGGCTAACTCCGGGCGAGGGCCACGCCCCCCTCCGCGAGCGCCACGCCCCTCGCTCGCGCCCAGCTTTGAATGCAACGCCTCGGGCGTGGCCACGCCCTCCTCCCGCCCACTGGAGGGAAGACTGGGCCACACGCACGTCTCTCTTTCTCCCCCGCGGCTCCTCCTCCTCCTCCTATTCCTAGCCACGCCTATCGTTCTAGCTCCGCCCCCGCCAATAGGGCTCAACCTGTTGCTGCGCGGCGCATCTTCCGCGGACCCTTTGCGCGGCTTTTTTTCCGCGGGCCTCTGCATAAATGCAGATTTCGCTTGCTTTGCCTGTTCACAGCAGCCCCGATTCCTCCCAGGAAAAATCCTCCTCTTCTTGCCCAGGAGCCGGGCAGAGAGATTGCAAAAGAAGCAACAGCTAAAGCGTTGCAGAGAGAGGCTTGCAAACTTTGAAAGGCGATGCCTGCCTGCGCGCGCTTGTTTGGAAAAAGTTTAGCCCGTCCCGTTGAATTAAACCGGGAGTTACTCCAGAGTCAGCGGGCAGAGATCGTACTGCAAAGTGCAAACAAAACAAAAGCACAACGACAGCAACTGGGCGTGCAGATTGGATTGCGAATTAAAAGGCAGCGCCTGCGCGCGCTTATTTTGAGAAACCAGCAGCAGTTCTTCTGTGGGGGATCGGGGCTGCACAGTGTTATCATTGAGGTTATTGGAAGATCCCCACCGTAGCATTCAAGTGGGAGTTGCCTACGAGTAAACGCGCCCAAGGATCGGGCGAGGCAAAAGAAAAATAGAAAGCGCTCGTGTGGAGCGGCGTGTGCGTCAAACTTTCCAGGATTTTAAAGTTCCCAGCTTAACCTCTTCCTTTGATACCGCATGTGTGGCAGGTGAATGGTGGATTTTAGCACAGGCATTTTTATTTATTCATCTGTTGCACTGAATACCACGCTTTGCTCCAAGGAGTGCAGTGTGGTCTAAAACCGTAGAATCATAGAATTTTAGAGTTGGAAGGGATCCTGAGGATCATCTAGAGACCAACCCCCTGAAATGCAGGAATATGCAGCTGTCCCTCAGGGACCGAACTTGCAACCCTGGCATTTTCAGCACTGCGCCCTAACCGACTGAGCTACCCAAGCTGTGCAGCTGGTTCTCCGCTCTCTCCACTTTATGCTCACAACCACCCTGCGAGGTAGGTTTGGCTGAGATGCAGTGAAGGGACCTGGGTCACGCAGAGACCTGCCAATGACAGGCAGAGGCTAGTTATGTCCCCATAGCTGAGGTTTACAAGGGCAAAACCGAGGCTAAGATGGGGGGCAGCAGGCAGCTAACACCCACCCACCCACCCACACCTCCCACTGTCCAGGCCGGTTATAAATAAAAAGGAACTGATAATATCTTGTCCAAAAGCATTTCAAAAAACCAGCAGTGGGTGCCAGGAAAAAAATTAAAGTGTATGGCCCGGGTGGTGGTGGGGAGTATGAAAATATACAATTCCTTGCTGGACAACACAATATTATACTTTCCTTTCAGTATTCCTACTTTGGGGACTGTGTAAACTGTTTATATATCCTGCTATTGGCCAACTGAGGGCTGTCCCCCCCCCCCCAGGGTAGCAAGAACGGAAGCAGTGGTCACTAAGTGCTCTGATTTTAAACAGAGTTGTCCGTGCAAATCGTGCCTAAGTGGTCCTGAAGAGTTCCTTGGAATTAAATGCTCCCAGCAAGATGCTGGCAACACCACCATCAAATGTGATTATATGATCCGGTAGGCAGGAAAACATTTTTTTCACCTGGAAATATTTTATCGTTTCTGATAGCGCAAATCTTTAAGAATCCTCTCGCAAGAGGGATGGCCACCAACTTGGAAGGTTAGGCAAATTCACATAGGATAAGTATCAAATCCTACTGCTTAAACAGAGCTCATTCTGTTCACACAACAACTTAGCTGAATTCTGTCCAGAATCACCATAGTCCCAGCTAAGCAAAGCATTTTTTACAGATCAAATCAGAATGGCTGCAATGTATGGGCTATGCGTTAGTGTCTGACAATGACATTTGTATTCCCCTTTTTTTTTGCTCCGAAAGGCCCCTAAAGCAGTGAGCAACATATTGGTACAAAATGAAAAATGAAATAAACAGAAAGCAATTGATCGATATAGAACAGCAAAATCAGCAAGTGCCCACTCATTGCATGTGTGAACCGTGTTTTGTGGTCTCACGGAAGACACAGGTCCCCAACATCCTGCCCCCCACTTGGAAGCCAGGTTAACTCACGTCCCTCCCCATATCTCTCACCTAGGAGCAAGCCCCTCCCCACACCCAGTCACCCATGGGGAGTGTCCTCATCACACACCCAAAGAAGCAAACCAAAGGGGTGGTGTCAGGAGCAGCTCAGCAATAAAACACCCAGTTTTAGTGAAGTTAACTCTGTATTCAACCAAACAGCACAGGCCTAGTGATCACAGCCACTCTTTCCAGTGGGTCTTGCCTTAATGAGGCAGTTGCGAGGACTGAAGGATCCCGCCTTCCCGTCGCTCTCTAGGTCTCCTCATCCTCCAGAGACTCCTTCATCTTGACTGCCTTTGCTCTGCCCTCTTCATACCTCTTTGGGTTCTGGGAGACCATGTGGATAGGGCAGCTGGTTGCAGCAGGAGGGGAAGACTCCCTGGCTTCTTCAGAAGGCCTCCTGATCTCTTCCTCTTGACCACCACCCCTCCTCTCCAGCCTCCACATCTGCCTCCGATTCTGGGCTGCTTTCTGCCACAGCCTCTTCCTGCTCACTAAACCCTGTTGTCTTCAGCTTCCAACACCTCCTCTTCCCAATCTGCTCCACAAATCATTATCTCATCACCAATCCATTGGCTCTGAGCCTTCTTCCCCTGGGGGTTTCCTTTGGGTTCCCCAGCTGGTGCCTCTCACCACGCCTCGGCATCCAGTCAGTTCCATAGATCCCCCATCAGGGCCGGCATCCCACTGTCAGTCTCAAAATAAATAGGCTCCCCCCCCCCACAACCCAGGAAAGTAGCCATTGCTACTCTTCACTGTCTGGGCTAGCTGGCTGAACTTTCCAACTCCTCCGATAGGGAGCTGTTCTGCCGATGTAGCAGAAAAGATCGCTGCAACCTCCCAGCCTGCTGCTATCTGCCTCCAGGGAGAGGAAATTCCACAGCTTTGGGGCCACTGTCAAAAAGGCCATGTTCGCTCTCACTGTCAGTTGGGCCTCTGACGATGGCAGGACACAAAGCAAGGCCTCTGCTGGTGGACTCGACGGAGGGGCAGGATCACGTGGCAGAAAAGTGTAAGGTGCCATGCGTTCGTTTCCCTGGCTGAACAAACAGACCTTTTTCGCCCAAAGCAAGCTACATGCCCTCTCCTCCTTCCCCAGTCCTAAAGCTCTTTGAATTATAAGAACAACAACATAGGTGGTGGGTCAAGGCACACTCTGGAATGAGAATTAGAAACAGATCTGGAGGAGTAATGGCAGCTGAAAATGATGGAATACGCAGAGCTAGCAGGGTAAGAGAACAAAAGGAATAGAGGAAATAAAATATGCAGTTAATTTTTGAAAGTATTATATATATTTTTGTTGTTCAGTCGTTCAGTCGTGTCCGACTCTTCATGACCCCATGGACTCAAATATATATGAGAGAATTAGAAAAGATCTGGATTCCTCCAAATTCAGACTTCATCCGTGGCTGGAAAATTTCCTCTTTGGAAACCACAACTGGAATAAAAGTTTCTGCAGTGAAAACAAAAATAATATTGTCTTGGTTTCGGGTGTTATTACTAATCCGGGTCAGTGAGAGTTCCTTTTGAGATGCGATGGGAAGAAGATGAACTTCCTTGAAACTTGTTCCAAGATCTGTTAAATCTTCACTTACTCCTGGGTAACAGCTAGATGGGGTAACATGCTGCTAGGAGGGTGTGGGATCTTGACCCTCCTGATGAAGGCTGCCAACCCATGGGAAGGAGAGGCAGAGACAACACACAAAAAAACACAACCCATGCTTGGAACAGCAGCTTGATCTGCAGAAATCAACTGCGCATGTGAAGCAACCGTATACTGGGCCAGTTTGCACCAAACACCAAACATAGCTTAGCATTGTGTGCACAAACTAGATTGAGCCTCAGTGAAGCCTTGGGGTCACATGACCCTCTCCTCCATTACTGATACAAATCCTACATTTTCATTAAGTACAAACCAGGAATTGCAGTTTAAAACTAACCCTTGATTCAAACCGAATCATGGGCTATGAAGATTGTGCACCTAACTCTAAACCAGCCTTCATCAAGTTTTGTACTACAACTCCCATCATCCCGAGTTCTGCTTCCTGGGGCTGATGGGAGTTCATCAATCAACAGATTGATGAAGCCTGCCCTAAACTATTACACGAGTCATGTTAAATTCACTGAGTGCACCAAGTCAAACTATTGTTCCTTCTCATCCACTATTACATTTTCCCAGTGACAACGTACTGCAGTTGGATTGCTAGAAAATTGTAACATCGGATATGTTTACAACAGATGGAAGACTTAAACAAAACCCTGTGTCTGTTTACTCATGGGTAAATCTCCTTGCACCCAGAGGCCTTTAGGGTTGCAACTTGGGATGGCCAACTGAATAGAAAAGGTTTCTGCAACAATAATTATTTTCTTCACCACATGGAGATGAGCCTGTTGGCTGGTTTTTATTTTATGTTTTTTTTTTTTTAAAAAAAAGAAAAACAACAGCAACAACCAGTTTTTAAAATCTAGGGAGTCATCTGTACCCCTTGACAACACAAATAACAATAGCCTAAGGGTCCCGGGCCCAAAAGAAGCCAGATTATCCCCAAAAGCCAGGGCTTTTTCAGTGTTGGCTCCGCCTGGTGAGATTATCCTCCACAAGGGCCAGGGCTTTTTCAGTGTTGGCTCCGACCTGGTGGAATACTCTGTCCAACGAGACTAGGGCCCTGCGGGACCTGACCTCCTTCCGCAGGGCCTGTAAGACAGAGTTATTCCGCCTGGCCTTTAATCTAGCCTGATCCCCTATTCCTTTTCCCCTTCCCTTTTTTCTGAAGAAACCCTTCTGGGTCCCACATTAAAATTCCTCCCTGGTCTCCCTATTGGCCTAGCATGACTAACCTGGCCAGTTAGCCCTGGTGATCCCATTGATGTTTGTTTTTATGCTGTTTTTTAAGTTGTTTTAATCATTGTCTTACATTTGTTGTTAGCTGCCCTGAGCCCGGTTTTTGGATCGGAAAGGGCAGGGTAGAAATAAAAATTATTATTATTATTATTATTATTATTATTATTATTATTATTATTATTACAACAGCAAATTTCTGAGGGTTGTCAACCGAACAGAGACAAATGCCTGCGCTGGGTTGCTCTGCATGTAGATCACTCACCAGAAAAAAAAACAAAGGGCAAGGCTCAGCTGTTTTCATTCATTAGCTGTGCATCCTTGCCAAACAGTCAGCCCTTGTGCTGGTCTGTGCCACTGCACTGCAGCATTCCCATCTAATGCAAGGATAGGAAATGTGTGGGTCTCGTGTGTGTGTTCCTGAACTACAACCCCTATCAGCCTCAGCAAGCCTGGTCAATATTCAGGGATTATGGGAGATGTAGTCCAGCCACATCTGGAGGGCCACAGATTGCCCATCCTTGAGTGCAGTTCCTTTCTAGGCGATGGCAGCAGTGGGAAAAGTTGAGATTCCCATTTCGTGAAACCTCCCCCTGCAAAGAACAAGTCTCCAAAAACATTCAGCGAAAAACAAATTTCCGCTCTGTAACTACCACGAGCTGCAAAGCGGCAAGTCAGGTTGCAGAAAAATAGATGAACGCGGAAACTCTTCCCCATTAGGATATTTTTGCTTTAAAACGGAAAAAAAAGTTGCACCGTTCACACCCAACACAGTTAGCTTCTATGCACAAGTAACTCTGGAGTTTTCCATTTATTCATAATGATGCTGCGGTTGGCAAGTGTTTAACTAGCATATTGCAAGCTGAATGAGATGTTTGCTCAGCCATGTCTCGGTTAAGCACGAGTCTGTTATGGGGACCATACTGTTTACAGAACATGCCACCCTTTATGACTCAGCACGGCTTCTCTTGATACAGTTGCCACAGGGAGACAATGTAAAACGCTGAAGATTCACTCCATGAAAATTGACTCCGCTCACGTGAAAGCAAATTCAAGGGGTTTCCATGTGCCATGGATTGACTCCGCTCACGTGAAAGCAAATTCAAGAGGTTTCCATGTGCCAACCACATTTTAAATTTTCAGCACCATGAATAGAAGAGGGAATTCTCACTGCTGTCCCATTAATAATCATAATTTTATTATTTGTCCTCCTGCCCATCTGACTGGAAACCCCAGCCACTCTGGGAGGCTTCCAGCATATATATAAAAACATAACAAAACATTACAAACTTCCCAATACAGGGCTGCTTTGAACCTCAGCTTGGGAGAAAGGTGTGGTATGAATGCATTCGATAAATTAGCAACAATTAACTTGTTGTTTGTCATCCTGGGCTCCTTTGGGAGGAAAGGTGGGGTGTGGATCTAATAAGAAAGACAGGTTTCTTGATTTCATCGTAAAAATGTTTGCAGCGGGGAAAATTAAACCTCTCTCTAGTGCCACCAGCATGAAGTAAATCCTACTCCCTCCTAAAACTGCTCTTTTAAAAAAAACAACAATGCAGGATTTCCTCTCTCGAACCATCTAGTTTGAGCCTAGCCTGTCACCATAGCCTGGGGGGAGCTGACATCTAAACATCAGATCAATTGCCCTTTTAACAAACACCCATTGCAGATCCCTAGGGAGAAGGATGACCTCAATTACTAGCATCGAAATAATTTCACTATGGAATCAAAACTGCCAGGAAAACAACAACAACACTCCTCCCACAAGGGCTGTCATGGCATGCAAGAGCCCTCTTGAGTCAGAGACTCACCTGCAGTTGCTCACGTCCCTTCCGAAGAAGTTCCCACCTCGAGTTTTGAAGCCAAACCGCTTCCGGCAGGTTCTCCTGACTAGTTTCAGAAAGAGTTTGCAGGAGGAGGTGTCAGCTGCTTCCATTGCTGGGTGATGCAGAGGAGGACCAGGGGAAAAAGGGGGTGTTCTAATATCTACCAGATGGTTCAGGAGTGCTGGCTGTGCACCTCTTTGAAAGCTACGCTGTATCTCTTTGCATTAGGGGCACCTGTGCAAAAAAACCTCACATGCAGCCCTTTAGCCTGATTAACAGCTTGCATTCTGGGAATGCTGAGCCCACAATTTCATTGGCTGCCTGTGCCACATTCACAAAACAATGGACTGTGTCAACCTCTGCCTGGATCCTCAAAAAGGGGATGCTATATCTCATGTCCTCAATCCATCGAATATACACACACTTTTTCTGGAGTAAAAATATGCAGGAGAGAGAGAGAGAGAGAGAGAGAGAGAGAGAGAGAGAGAGAGAGAGCCTTTTCTCTCCCTCTCTCATAATAGTATATAACCCCATCATGAGGGCATCCAATGAAGGGGTGGGGAATCTTTGGCTTCCTAGATGTTGCTGAACTACAACTCCCATCCGTCCCAGCACTCCCAGGGATGATGGGAGTTGAAGTTCAGCTCACATATGATGAAGACTCTGCATGTGATGCTCTCCGTCCTTCCTGAATTAAATCAAACTTTCTGTTCACTCTGTGTATGGCACGCTCTCCTCTGCTGTTCTGCCCTGAAGTGCTAGCATATTACAATATTAAATTGCAAGCACAGAACATTCAGGGTAGGGTAGTCAATTGCACCAAGCTTTCTTTTCAGTTAAATCAGATGTGGGGGGGGGGACCTTTGGCCCTCCAAATGTTGCTGAACAAACAGCTCCCATCATGCCTGGTCATAGCCCATGGTTGCAAGCATTGATGGGAGTTGTAGTTCGGGAATATCTGGAGGACCAAAGGTTTTTCCACACCTTATTGTAGAGGCTGGACAGGTATATCTATCTATTTATCTATGTAGACAGCTAAACTGATAACTGGGAGTGGTCGCCGGGATCATATAACACCGGTCCTGAAAGATCTACATTGGCTCCCAGTACGTTTTCTGAGCACAATTCAAAGTGTTGGTGTTGACCTTTAAAGCCCTAAACGGCCTCGGCCCAGTATACCCTGAAGGAGCATCTCCACCCCCATCATTCAGCCCGGACACTGAGGTCCAGCTCCGAGGGCCTTCTGGTGGTTCCCTCACTGCGAGAAGCAAAACTACAGGGAATCAGGCAGAGGGCCTTCTCGGTAGTGGCGCCCGTCCTGTGGAACGCCCTCCCTTCAGTTGTCAAGGAGATAAAGAACTACATCACTTTTATAAGGTCCCAACCAGAGAAGAATGGATAATCAAGATGATGAGCTATGCTGAAATGGCAACATTGATCTGGAGAATCAGGAACCAAGAAGACAAGAAATTTAAATACAGTAAAGAATGGGTGGAAAGTTTATAGACTACCTTAAAGAGCACTGTAAACATCTAGAAACGTTAGCAGGACTGATATAACACTTGTAATGTATGAATTTTATGGTTAAAACGGGATAAAAACAAAATCTGGATAAATATTATAAGATGCAGTAGGAAAAAGATTGAAACCATGTTGGGACAGGGGGAGGTCTAAGGATTCGGGGAATCCCACGTATATATGTACAAAAATTGATTTTATTTGAAAGTAAATGATATGTGAAAAAACTGGGAAGAAAATTGGAAAGAAAAAAAAAGAACTACATAAATTTTAGAAGATGCCTGAAGGCAGCCCTGTACTTTGAAGTTTGTAGTGTTTGATATTTTATTACGTTTTATATATGCTGTAAGATGCCCAGATGGGAGGGTTAGAAATATCATCATCATCTTCATCACCATCTTCATCATCATCATCATCATCATCATCTCGAGGATGCTATAACTCTAGATTCCCTTCATCAAGCAGAGAGTTTGCCTGCCACGACCCACACCATTCTTTTAAAGACATACCATATTTCCCTGTGTATAACACGCCCCCATGTATAAGACTCCAAATTGAGAAAATGGGGGAGATTGCCCATAGTTGTTGAGCTTTTTGGGGGGGGGGATTGCCGATAGTTGCAGAGCTTTTTTGGGGGGGGGGGGTTGCCGGAAATCTCTCCACTATCCGTGTATAAGACAACCCTCCGTTTTCAGCGTAATTTTAAAATAGAATAACATCGTCTTATACACGGGGAAATACGGTAATTGAGCCCACTGCAGGTTGGCGAGGGTGAAGAGGCAGTTTGGTTCATATGAACTGCCCCAGTTTCCACCTCCAAAAGCTTCCAGAGGCAGTCATGGGGCTTTGAATCACCACCGTACTCAAGACGTTAGGACTGCCTTGCAGCACGTTGCCTCAGCTTTAGAGGAGTGTCTGGGTTGCAGGCAAGAAGTCAAGGCTTTCAAGCACGGATGAGTCATCCTGATTATTTCCAGAACACACACACACACACACACACACACACACCCCTGCTAGACAAGGCTTGTCAAACCAAGGACCATCACAACCCATAATGCAAAGGGTGCTTAATTTAAGTTTCCTTAGCGAGAGCAGTTCCTGAATGAACCTGATAAGCAAATCAAACACATACTTCTTTGTCCTTTTTTTTTTTTAAAAAAAATCCACATAAAATCATCTCTTCTGCACAGAAGTCTCTAAATATAACAGGAAGGGAGTTCCTCTTTTGCACACTTAAATACAGACAGAAATCGCTATGAATTGAGCCAAAGTCAGGACATTTGATAAGAGTCCGTGTGGCATAGTGGACAGGGCACAGAGGGGGACTTTGGGAAATGAGCAGCTGAAAAAAAGCCAAAAAATTATACCTCAACAAACCTTAGCAGTGATATCCCTAGGGTTCACTTGGCTCGTCTCTCTAAAAGGGTATGGGAAAATGCAACAATGGAGGATTGCAGCTTTGGGGGTGAAGCCAAACCACTGGAGAGTTACAGCGCCTGCTGTGGCTGTAGAGACCGACACAGGAGAGACATGTTTTGTTGCAGCTGGGCCAGAGGAAGGCATTCGGTTGTGCTGATGAAGATGCGCCAGGGCATTTTTTCTCTCTCCGCTCCTCCCAGCGGTCATTTCTCCTCTGGCCACCGCTACGGATGCCCAACCTATCTGTTTCCAAGTAAACGTGCTTAGGCTCAGCATGTGAGCTGGAACTCCAGAGAAACTTTTGCGTGTGCCTTTTTGATGAAGGGTGAGTCAATTTTAACCAGCCAATCCATAGTTCACATCTGCCTTGCCTGCAGAAGGTCCTAAGATTAGACCCTGATGTCTCCAGATAATGCTGGGCAGTGATTTTTTTTCTTTCTAAAAAAATGTTTAGGGGTACTTTCATTTTCCTACTCTTATAGAAGAAGAGTTTGGATTTGATATCCCGCTTTATCACTAGCCGAAGGAGTCTCAAAGCGGCTAACATTCTCCTTTCCCTTCCTCCCCCACAACAAACACTCTGTGAGGTGAGTGAGGCTGAGAGACTTCAAAGAAGTGGGACTAGCCCAAGGTCACCCAGCAGCTGCATGCAGGGGCGTCGCTAGGGGTGTGTGGTGGGGGCGGTACGCCCCCGGGCGACAGGGGCGAGAAGCGGCGGGTGGGGGCGGCAAGAGGCAGCCCCTCCCACCATTCCCACGCGCTGCCGCTCCCTCCGTCACCCTGGGAGCGGCAGCGCATCGGATCGCCGCTTCTACAGCCTCCTTTTGAGCCGGAGAGCTTAAAAGCGAGCTCTTCGGCTTAAAAGAAGGCTGCAGAAGCGGCGCCGGCACCCCCGGAACCGCCCTGGGGGCGGAGCGTCATGACGTCACAATGTGATGTCACGACGTCCCGCCCCCGGGGCGTTTCCTTTGCCGCCCCGGGTACCGCGGAGCCTTACTCCGCCACTGGCTGCATGTGGAGGAGCGGAGACACGAACCCGGTTCACCAGATTACGAGTCTACCACTCTTAACCACTACACCACACTGGTGTCTCTCAATGAGGCCAAACTTAGATTCACAAAATGTTTAGGGGTATGCATTAACCCTGCATCCACCCCAGAAAAACAAAACACTGGTGCTGGTTAAAGTTCCTCCCTTAAACCCTGGAAAGTCACTGCCAGTCAGAGAAGACAATACAGAGCTAGATGGACAACTGATCTGACTGCACCTTCCTGGGTGGTGGCGAGCAGCCTGGTTCAGAGAGTGTGCTGTGGAAATGGGAGGAGAGATCGTGCAGGTTCGCTTATCTGTCCCATACCCAAAACAGAAATCAACCCAGCAAATACAACCAGTACCCGTCATTCTTGCTTTCAGTGCAGGGGGTTGGACTTCCAACTCTATAATTCTAAGAATGGTTAGAGTGTTGGACTGTGACCTGGGAAACCAGGGTTTGAATCCCGCCCCCCGACTCAGCCATGAAGCTCATTGGGTGACCTTGGGCCAGCGCCATCTCTTTGCCTTCCCTACCTCACAGTATTGTTGTGAAATGGGAAGGAGAACCATGTAGTTCTCCTCGAGCTCCTGGGAAGATAAAGGTGGTAAATAATAATAATAATAATAATAATAATAATAATAATACCTCACATATGTGTTTCCTTTACATTCAAATGAATGGGGTGGAATAATATAATGGCAACATTATTTACACAAGTTACGCAATTTTGCCACAGTGCACAGTGAGTCACTTAACATAGTTTTTGGAGTAAGTTGGATTGCAGCGGAATGGAAATAGCGCTGCAGATGAGAAACGCAGAGCAGAATGGAAACTAATGCCTTCTCACCCCCCCCCCAAACTTTGCATTACATTGTATGCCCTTTAGGCAAGGATGTGGCATTGACTCCCAGCTGCTGACTTGGGGAACGGATCCGGAGCTGCCACTGTTTAGGTTCAATGAGGCTAGGGGCCACCGTTCAGCAATGGGGTTGGTTCATTATCCTGGAGAGGAAGTTAAATGCAGAGTCGACTGTATCCGAAAAAGGCCAAGCCAAGAATAAAAATAGGATTTGGCAACAAGTGGCTGTGCAGGCTTCCGGACTTCCACAGCTGTTTGAAGCTGTTTCCTAGTAGTAATGGGAGGGCAGGAGGAGTTTTCTTGTTCACTATTACCAGTTTTGACGCCAGTTTGAAGGCTCCTACAGGGGCCTGTCCATGCATTTAGGAAAAGCACATGGCCCAGCCCTCTCAAAGAGGACCATTTCAGAATGTAGGGGGCACAGAGTCCGAATGCCTGAATTAGTAAATCACTGTGATTTACTATCACAAGTCTGCAGTCCAAATCATGTTCATCTCCATGGCTGGTACCTTCCTATTCACTGTTTCCCATTTGGAAAGGAATGGCGACCTGCAAGTTTACAGAACTTTGCTTTTGCAAAGCTGCGAGGGTCCATTTTATGCGCCCCAGCCTAGTCTCTTTACTGAAGTGTATTTGCACCATTTTTCAGCAGCAGTGCTTTATTGCATAGTGTTCAGCACAGGGCCGTCTTAAGCCTATCCGGCGCCCTGGTTCAAAGATCCCTCTGGCGCCCCCCGCCCCGCACCCCTGGTGCCTTTCCGCCTGCCTCCCTCCCGCACTGGCCACCCCTCGGGGGGGGCGAGCGGGAGATGAGGGGCATGTCGTTGGAGCGGGCGGGCTGGCACTCGCGCACCGGCGGGCGGGCGGGCTGCAAGCCGGTCGCCCTCGCCTCCTGGAGCCCCAGCTGGAGTGCTGGAAGGGCGCACAAAGCCCCGCGCCGCTCCAGCGCTCCAGCTGGGGCTCCGGGAGGCGAGGGCGGCCGGCTTGCAGCCCGCCCGCCCGCCGGTGCGCGAGTGCCCGTCCGCCCGGGGGCGGGGGCGGGTTGGGGAGGGGGAGCCCAGTATGCCCGCGGGCTCGCGGGGGCGCCCCTGGGGGGCCTGGCGCCCTGGTGCGCCGCGCCACAAGCCCCTATGGCTGAGACGGCCCTGGTTCAGCACCACCCCATTCAAGCTTGTTCGCAACGCATGTGCTCAGTTCATATAACCATGGCATTTCCCGGGCAGGAGTAGAGTTGCCATGTCATCGCCACAAGGACTAGGCTGAAAAACAAGCCAACTGTTGGGTTATTTTAGGTTGCAACAGCCTAGATTCTTGCTCCCAAGATCTTCTGGCTGCTGTAGTTTTGCAATCAAACGAAAAGATCCCAGTTGAGCACCAAAGTGTCTCAGACAGTTTCCACAACACAGCGTGCATCCGGGTTTCTTCATTCAGTCCAGTGATGGACAACAGTCCCCTACCCCCCCAAGGGCGGGGACGCGGGTGGCGCTGTGGTCTAAACTACTGAGCCTAGGGCTTGCCGATCGGAAAGTCGGCGGTTCGAATCCCCGCGACGGGGTGAGCTCCCGTTGCTCGGTCCCTGCTCCTGCCAACCTAGCAGTTTGAAAGCACATCAAAGTGCAAGTAGATAAATAGGTACCGCTCCGGCGGGAAGGTAAACGGCGTTTCTGTGCGCTGCTCTGGTTTCTCCAGAAGCGGCTTAGTCATGCTGGCCACATGACCCGGAAAAACTGTCTGCGGACAAACACTGCCTCCCTCGGCCAGTAAAGCGAGATGAGCCCCACAACCCCAGAGTCGTTCACAAATGAATTGTCAGGGTCCTTTACCTTTACCTTTTACCCCCAAGGGTACATATGGAGAGCCTCTGGCAGGAGAGACAAATTGACTAATTCAGTATGAGGGCCAAACTATCTATCTATCTATCTATCTATCTATCTATCTATCTATCTATTTATCTATCTATCACATTTATATACCACCTTTCCAAGGAGCTTAAGGTGCTGTACCTGGTTCACCGCTCCAATTTTATCCTCCCAACAACCCTGCGAGGTAGGTTGGCTGAGGGACAGCCACTGATCCAAGGTCACCCAGTGAGCTTCATGGCTGAGAGGGGATTTGAAACCTGGTCTCCCGGGCAATAGTCCAGATCTAACTATCGCACCAAACTGACTCCACTAACATAACGACTTGTTATGTTAGCAACAGAGCTGTGGCTTTAAGTCAGGGGTGGAGAACCTCAGTTCATGGGAACTGAATGCAGCCCTCCCAAGAAGAACTGTTATTTCAGGTTTAGTTGCACATGCCTCTTAATGAGCAACAAACAATCTAAAATGAATATACCGGACGGCAGACACATCCCTCTGAAAGTAAGGAAGCAAGGCTGACTCATCCGTGCTGCATTGGAAGCAGGTCCACGGTAGAGAAAGTGCGTAATTTGCAGTGCATCCGGTTCAAAATCAAGACCTGGCAGAGACCTTAGAGGAAATAAGCAGCGGCTGGTTTCCAAACCAAAGTGCTTTGAGACAAAAGCGTTTCACAGAAACTCACCCCCAAAGAGCAGGCCCACTGGTTACAAGGAAAGTGAGCTGGAAAGATCTAACTTTCAAGGGAAAGATGCTCCCAAAACAAAAGCATGTGTTTCCTCTCCCCACCCACTTGCATTTCCTGGAGAAATGATGACAACCAGAAAGGTTTCCAAGGTCAAGCATCCAAGAGCCCCCTATCGAAAGGCAGCGGACATGATTTTGGTTCTGAAAATGCGAGATCTTCTGTTTATTTTGCCTGGGAAACCACAGACTCTGTTGCCTCTTGTTACTCCCCTCTGCAAGTGCAGCCCAAGAGAAAAAATGTTTGTAGTTAGTGCCTCTTGCCCCTATCGTTTCTTTAAATGGTGTCTTAGAGTTGGAAAGAGCCTTGCAAATCCATCTTGTCAACCCCCCGTTGCTTAAATGCAGGAAAACCAAAAGAGCCTCTGTGGCAGGGTGGTTAGGATTGAATTAGGACCGGAGAGACCGGGGTTCAAATCCCTACTCATCCATGAAACTCACTGGGTGGCCTTGAGCCAGCCACCAACTCCCAGCCTAACCTGCCTCATAGGGTTGTTGTTGGTATTGAATGAAGAAGTGGAGAACGACATTTTGAGCTCCTTGCAGAAAGGGTAGGGTATAAAGGCAAGTGGAACATGACATTGTTGTTGTTCAGTCGTTCAGTCGTGTCCGACTCTTTGTGACCCCATGGACCAGAGCACGCCAGGCACGCCTATCCTTCACTGCCTCCCGCAGTTTGGTCAGACTCATGTTGGTAGCTTCGAGAACACTGTCCAACCATCTCATCCTCTGTCGTCCCCTTCTCCTTGTGCCCTCCATCTTTCCCAACATCAGGGTCTTTTCTAGGGAGTCTTCTCTTCTCATGAGGTGGCCAAAGTACTGGAGCCTCAACTTCAGGATCTGTCCTTCCAGTGAGCACTCAGGGCTGATTTCTTTCAGAATGGATAGGTTTGATCTTCTTGCAGTCCATGGGACTCTCAAGAGTCTCCTCCAGCACCATAATTCAAAAGCATCAATTCTTCGGCGATCAGCCTTCTTTATGGTCCAGCTCTCACTTCCGTACATTACTACTGGGAAAACCATAGCTTTAACTATACGGACCTTTGTCGGCAAGGTGATGTCTCTGCTTTTTAAGATGCTGTCTAGGTTTGTCATTGCTTTTCTCCCAAGAAGCAGGCGTCTTCTTAATTTCGTGACTGCTGTCACCATCTGCAGTGATTATGGAACCCAAGAAAGTGAAGTGAACATGACATACGCAAAAGAAAACAAAACCTGGAACGAGCCGTAGCCAGATACTGCCTCCATATTCTCAACCCATCAGTCTGTAGGGTTAGAAACATAAATGTTTGGATGCATGGAAGTATTCTGCATCAGAAAACACATCCTGCCTCTGTACAGCAAACCTATAGACGAGTGAAAGCTGCACATCAGCTCCTGGTCTGGTTTGTTTCAAAAAAAGCAACTGTAGCATTTGCCCTATTCACTGGAGTTTTCTAAATGGGAGCATTGTTTCTCGGGCTGGCAATAACGTTCTCTCTGTCATTTGTTTGTCGATGTCTTCCTAACCCTTTCATTTTTTTGTTTTACTTAGAAAAAAATCTATAATAATCTATGCCCTTAGCAGCGGGCATAAAACAATTTAAAGCCGCTACTGATGTGTAAGGAACAGGTATATGTAACCTGTTTACATTTATTTTTAAAATTAAGTCTCTCAAATAGCACCACGACGAGGCTTGCCCGAGGCTTGCCCAGGGAGTTCCACAGCGCAGGCCCTGCCGTGATAAGGGAACAGCTCCTCGCAAAGTTGGAACTGGCATTATATGGCCTGGTGAAAGTGAAAGTGCTGCAGTTTGATGAGATCAAATAGGCAGGGCTAGGGCAAGTTGATCCCCTAAGTAAACAAGTCCTCAGCCTCTTAAGTGTGACATCTTGAACTTGGCCCAGTGGGGAACTGGAAACCAGCAGAGGCGTAAGAAGCAGGCAGGATCTCACACCTGTCAGCAATTGCGCTGCAGCATTCAGCGCTAGCCGCAGGTCGCAGAACAACCAGGGGGAAGCCCCACACATGAATTCCTTGCAGTCATCCAGTGTCTGGACCAGCTGCCCAGTGAAAGTGGTTGCAGCAGCTGGAGCCAGTAAGAAGGTGCTCCTAGCCATACAGATACCCTGTTCCTCTAAGGATGGAGCTGCATCCGGGAGTCGCCCCTAGTTGTACCTGGTCCTTCCAGAGGGAGTGCAACCCACTGGCCTGTTTCTGTGACACAGGAAACACTCACTCACAGAGCATCCACCTTGCCAGGATTTCTAGAATCATAGGATCACAGTTGGAAGGGACCCCGAGGGTTGTCGAGTCCAACCCCCTGCAATGCAGGAATCTCAACTAAAGCATCTGTTATGTACTGAGTTGAATAGGATCCAAAATGCAGCAGTCTGATTGGTCCTAGAACAATAGGATTGAGATTGCAGCAGTCTGACTGGTCCCAGAACAATAGGATTGAGATTGCAGCAGTCTGATTGGTCCCAGAACAATAGGATTGAGATTGCAGCAGTCTGATTGGTCCGCAGGAGCCACCCAATCCAGCTCCAGGTGGAAGTGAATCCGCACTCCGATTGGCATACAGGAGTATCCCGGAATTAGCCAATCACGTGGGGCCCATTGTGTAAATAGTGTATATAAAGCAAACGTTTTGGGGGAACTGCATTCCTCACTACTATGAGCTGAATAAAGAGCATGAAATTCACACTGGACTCCGAGTATATTTCAGCATCCATGACAAATGGCCACCCGACCTCTGTTTAAAAACCTCTGAGGAAGGAGAGCCCACCAACTTCTAAGGGAGTCTGTTTCACAAATGACTTACAGCTGTTTACTTCAGTATAAAAGACAATTGAGGCCCAGAGCCTCTCACTATCAGCAACCATGTTAAGAGTAGCACCATCAATGGGTTCTTTGCCACCTGGAAGGCAGATGCTGTTTCTACAATTATGAACTTTACACTCACCTAGTTACTATTGCATACACTTTACAACAGTGGGTGAAATATCCCCAAACAAGAATCCAGGGTCATCTGTTCACTACCTAATCATGGTTGGACTTAGGTGGCGCTGTGGTCAAAACCACTGTCCCAGCAGAAATTAGTGGCATTGTGTAACATAGATATTGTGGTCTAAACCACTGAGCCTATTGGGCTTGCTGATCGGAAGGTCGGCGGTTCGAATCCCCACAACGGAGTGAGCTCCTGTTCCTCTGTCCCAGCTCCTGCCAACCTAGCAGTTCGAAAGCACGCCAGTGCAAGTAGCTAAACAGGTACCACTGCAGCAGGAAGGTAATCTGTGTTTCTGTGCACTCTGGTTTTTGTCACTATTAAATAGTGGGTGGACATTGCAGATGACACAGTGATTTTCCAAGCAGCTCTGTTTATTCTCAGGCTGGAACAGAACTGAACTGAAGGGCTCAGCAGCCTGCTTATATAGAACTCAGCTACAAGCAACAGTAAAGGGACCCAGGTGGCGCTGTGGGTTAAACCACAGAGTCTAGGGCTTGCTGATCAGAAGGTCGGTGGTTCAAATCCCTGCCACGGGGTGAGCTCCCGTTGCTCGGTCCCAGCTCCTGCCCACCTAGCAGTTCGAAAGCACGTCAAAGTGCAAGTAGATAAATAGGGACCGCTCCAGCGGGAAGGTAAACGGCATTTCCGTGCGCTGCTCTGGTTCGCCAGAAGCGGCTTTGTCATGCTGGCCACATGACCCGGAAGCTGTCTGCGGACAAACGCCGGCTCCCTCGGCCTATAGAGTGAGATGAGCCCGCAACCCCAGAGTCGGACACAACTGGCCCTGATGGTCAGAGGTACCTTTACCTTTACCTTTACAATCAACAGTAACAACTTTCTGTAGTTACCCAATCCCTGAACGTCACTTTTCAATCCCTCATTTGCATGTGCGGACCTGAGTGAAAACTGCAGCAGAATGAACTATATACACACACCCCTAGTGGCCTAGGGTGAGAACTTCAATACATAACAGTCACAGTGTCCTGTTGCACCAGAAGCGGTTTAGTCATGCTGGCCACAAGACCCGGAAAGCTGTCTGTGGACAAGTGCAGGCTCCCTCGGCCTGAAAGTGAGGTGAGTGCTGCCACAACCCCATAGTCGCCTTCGACTGGACTTAACCATCCAGGGGTCCTTTACCTTTTACCTTTTTATGGCATGTTGCCTCACCTAGGAGTTGTGCTACATGTGCCAAGAAAGGCACCCCATGTTCCTTTGCAATACTACAGAGGCTCACCGCTCAAATCTGATGCTCCTATCCTGACACCCCTTAAAAGGCTGCTTGCTCAATGATTCAGAATAAATGTTATGAGGGTTCTTACTAATCTATGAGTAAGTGGATCCTGCACATGTAGGAGAAAAAGGCTACAATGACATCTTTCTTTCTTTCTTTTGACAATGTCTTGCTTGACTTGGACCAAAAATGTCAGCAAATTCCCGGCGTTGCAAAAACGATCTGGTTCTTTCAAGAGTAGCAGTGGTGGAGTTTGTTCTGGCCAGTTCTGAGCTTTGGAACAGACTTTGGCTCAAACATCGAGTAGTTCTCTTCTACACTCATTACTTGCAAAGATAAAAGTCTTGATTTGCCTCTGAAGTGGGGTGAGGGGAAACAACCTTTTCGAAAGGTTAGCCAACGGTGCTTACTTTAGACTCTGACAATACTTATTTAAGGCTTCTGCGACGAACCCCACCCCTCAATTACTAAAATCGTGTCCAAAAGGGTACAGGGGTGGAACCAACCCCCCTCCACTTGGTTCTCCTCAAAACAAACCCCTTTTACTTCAAGGACTTATTAGTAATGAGATCCTAATTCCAGCTTTTGTGGCCTGGTATCCTCAATACTCTGGGTTACTTAAATGAACAACCTCTTGCCTACAGTAAAGGGCCTCCCTCAGCTCGGATCCCCACTGTATCGATTTGCCTCACCACTCTGGCAACCTCGTGGCACTCTAGGTTTTCACCATCTAACACTTTTCTGTGTGACTCTAGGACACAAACTATCACCTCCCTTTCCTCAGGTAAGTTTTGCCCTTTCTTGAGTCCACACCTCTGTGAGATTTGATACCCTGCTGGACCAATAATGACGATTCCTCCTTGGCACCAAAAAGAACTGAACTTTATTTTCTTGAGAACATAGTTGATGTAAAGATTCATGCATTCACAATCTTAGTTGTAGTAATACAGAAACATCTTTCAATCTATAGTTTCATGTTAAACTAATCCTAACCTAAACCACCACTATCCTGGCCCCACACCCTTCTTCTTCCCACCCTCCCTCTTCTCAACTGTCAAAACAGCTCTTCCCTCCTTTTAAACCGGGGACCACCCCGCCCCCAAAGGATGAGCTGTCCGTTAAATTGAAGGTGGATTAACTCCTTCTGAGCCGGGAGGTAATAACTCCTCCACCCTAGGGCCAATCCGTCACAGCTTCATCCGCAATTCCACAAATTACTGTATATATATATATTCAGGGAAGCATTTAACCTTTAAAAAGGGGTGGCTATGTCATCATTAGGGAAGGTTGTGATTTTTTTTTTTGGTATTTGTTCCCCTGGTATTAATTCTATGGGTTGCTGCAGGATTTTATCCCCGGTGCTATTCAAGATCTCTATAATGAGAGAGTGGTCCATAGATTTGAGATGACACTCAGCTGTTTCTCTGCAACATCTGAATCAGGTGAGATCATGTGGACCCTTGACCAGAGTCTGGATGCAGTAGATGAGAGTGAATAGACTAAATATTAGGAATAACTTCCTGACTGTAAGACAGTGGAATAGACTCCATTGGGAGGTTGTGGACTCTCCTTCCTTGGAGGTTTTTAAGCAGAGGTTGGATGGCCATCTGTCGTGGATACTTCAGCTGAGATTGCAGGGGGTTCGGCTCGATGACCCTCAAAGTCCTCTGCAACTCTACAATTCTATGATTCTATTGTTGTAAGAATTTTAAGGTATTTTATTTATATATAATAATTGTTATTAATGTACCAAAACAAATAAGGCCACATGTCTGAAAAACAGCACAGGAAGACAGGCCTCACTCCATTTTGACTCCCAACTGACCAAGTATTTCTTTGTCTCAGGAACAAAGGGGGGGGGTTGCCCCTCCAGCTACTCAGCAGCCCTCTGCCTGAGTGATAATCTCTGGCATCCTGATACCTGAGTGTCAGACAAAAGGGTGTGATTAACTTGGCTGGGATATAGGGAAATGTAAATATCTTTTGTTTCACTTGATGGGTTTTTGGTGGAGGGCAAGAGGAGACATGGGGGCAGGGTCCAAGATGCTCAGATCACTGCTACCAGACCCTCCCAATTTGTGATGTAATTCTAATGTATGGAGGGGTGGTCTTGAGCTGGAGGGGGGCAATTTCAAAAGTCTATATAGGAGCTTGCGCGCCTTTGTTCGTGGTCTTTTGCTTGCAAGACACCCTGCTGCAGCAGTAACAAATAAAGGGCTATCGCCTTGCTTTGGGAGATTCTGTATCGTCTCTATTTATTCATAAGTGCTCCTGAGAGGAGGGGAGCCCTACTAAGGCTCTCCCCCGGGTTCGTGGACTCCCTTCTGGGGTTGAACCTAATTTTTCTGACACTATGAACTTCCATCATCCCTGACATTTGCATGCTGTGGCTGATAGGAGTTGCAGTCCCAAACATCTGGCAGGCACCACATTGCCTGCCCATGAAATTAGACTAGATGACCCTTCTGCGCAGCAGAAAGGGAAGTCATGATGTACGGGGAAATAAATGTGTGTGTGTGTGTGTGTGTGTGTGTGTGTGTGTGTGTATATATATATACAAATGTATAATCGCTGCACAGAAGTCTCAGATGCTCATCAGTCTATAAAAAATGGAAATGTTTCATTTTGATATCACTACTGCCCTGCCTCTCTCCTTGTTGTGACTGCAGACTCACAAAATATGGAAGGAAGGAGGAAGAGTCATGTGGTATCCTGAAGACTAACAAAAAATAAAAATAAAATTCTGGCATAAGCTTTTGTAAACCAGAAATTCCATCAAATAACTCCTCAATTCAAATGTGTCAAGGCGTTTTCCTTCTGTGCCTAATACTGCTAGATATTCCATTCAAATGTTTTTGAGGGTATCTTTCTTCTGTGCCTAATATTGCTTTTAAAAAGCAGGTAAGGAGACATATATTCCAATTGGCAAAGGCATGTGTTGTTCGCAATAGCGAATGAAGCAAGGCATCAAGTTTCGCAGAACAGGAAGAACAGGAAATGTAGCTGGGACAAAGCTTTCAAGATAGCAGCGCTCCTTAAGGAACCCAAATATCTTCATAGGCATTACCGATAGGTAGAAGCCAGGTCAGAAACACTGTAGGGACTTTTAAGCACACATGAGAACAGTGCACAGCAGGGAAATGAAAACAGCTCTGGACACACCCACAACACAAAGCCTAGTAGGGTGGAAGGCAGGGAGGCCAACAGTAAGTGGCGCTAGAGCCCATGGCAGGCAGAGCGTACCCCCCCCCCCCCGTTGTAAGAAAGCTGAGCTCAGAGTAACAGTTACAGGTGGGTAGCCGTGTTGGTCTGCCATAGTCAAAACAAAATCAAAAATTCTTTCCAGTAGCACCTTAGAGACCAACTGAGTTTGTTCTTGGTATGAGCTTTCGTGTGTGTATCTGAAGAAGTGTGCATGCACACGAAAGCTCATACCAAGAACAAACTCAGTTGGTCTCTAAGGTGCTACTAGAAAGAATTTTTGATTTTGTTCAGAGTAACAGCCCATTCATCCCAATGGGGACTAGCTGAGCTCAGAGTAACAGCCCATTCATCCTAATGGATCAGCCTCCACTGCTTCCAGTATTTCACCGATGGAAGCAGGGATGTTCCCCACATCCCTTACATTGCCCTTAGAACCTGTGGGTCGCAATCTGAAATCCAAAGATTCTAGGGGATTTCATTCAGTCTGCATTTAAGGTACCAGCCTGAGTTGCATTTGCCAATATATAGATGGGAATGCATTATCTTTTGGACTTCATACTTCTCTGAAGTTTGTGATACAGGTTTTTTTTTTTTTTTTAAACAAGCAATCCCTCTTCCTAGGGAGCTGTGGGAATTGTAGCTCTGTGAGGGTGGGGTAAGGAAAAATAACAACAATGATTTATATACCGCTTATGTGCCAAAATGGCTTCTAAGCAGCTTGCAGCCATAAAATAAATACATAATTTAAACACATAATAACAGTTTCATTGGGCTGTGGGCACTAGAACGCCCTTAATTAAAATATACAATAAAAACAAGCAATTTAAAAGCATGGCAGTTAAAACAGTTAAATAGCCAGTTAAAACAATAAAATCCGCAGTTCAGATTGCTTGCTGAAACAGGTGTGCCTTTTTTATAAAAAAAAAAAACAACAACACGTATTTTTATTAAAGATTTCTTGGTTTACAAAAGTGTGTGCAATGTCTCATTTTTTTCAAGTTACATTTTCTACAAATCAGTTTCATTTGTTGAGACGTGAGTGTTAAAGGTAAAGGTAAAGGGACCCCTGACCATTAGGTCCAGTCGTGGATGACTCTGGGGTTGTGGTGCTCATCTCGCTTTATTGGCCGAGGGAGCCAGCGTACAGCTTCCGGGTCATGTGGCCAGCATGACTAAGCCGCTTCTGGCGAACCAGGGTTGGGTGGCGATGTTTCTATTCTACTTAATGTATGTGTGGGGTTTTGTGTCAGCGTCTCTTGTGCAGGTTCTCTTTGCTATTCGCTTGTGTTCCTTTGGTGGTGAGAGAGGTTGGGGTTGGCCGAAGGTGTGGTTGTTTGTTTGTGACTAGCTGTGGTGAACTTTGTTTTCATGTGTGAATGGGGCGGGTGGGTGTTTTTGAGTCAGGTCAGCCATATTGATTCGTATGCTCCAATTAAAGGTAGGTAGCCGTGTTGGTCTGCCATAGTCAAAACAAAATAAAAAATAAAAAAATCCTTCCAGCCGCACCTTAGAGACCAACTTGGTATGAGCTTTCGTGTGCATGTATCTGAAGAAGTGTGCATGCACACGAAAGCTCATACCAAGAACAAACTTAGTTGGTCTCTAAGGTGCTACTGGAAGGATTCGTATGCTGTTGGTGGATTCTTGTACAGTGGTACCTCGGGTAACATACGCTTCAGGTTACATACAGTTCAGGTTACAAACTCCGCTAACCCAGAAATAACGCTTCAGGTTAAGAACTTTGCTTCAGGATAAGAACAGAAATTGTGCTCTGGTGGCGCAGCGGCAGCGGGAGGCCCCATTAGCTAAAGTGGTGCTTCAGGTTAAGAACAGTTTCAGGTTAAGAACGGACCTCCAGAACGAATTAAGTACTTAACCAGAGGTACCACTGTAGATGTCTTGTTGGGCTGAAAACAGCTCTGGACACACCCACAACACAAAGCCTAGTAGGGTGGAAGGCAGGGCTGTGTATGTGATGGGGGGGGGGAATACTGGGGTGAAGGTGTCTTCTTCCATTTGTCCCCATGTCAGTTTCAGTTTATTGGCTAGTTTTTCTAGTAGGGCTGTTTCCCATACTACTTGGTACCATTGGTCCATGCTTACTCCTGACAGGTCTCTCCAGTGTCTGGTTATGATGTTTCTGGCTGCTGAGAGTAGGTGGGTTACAGGTGTGCCTTTTTATCCTTCTTGTTGTAAATATGGTGCAATTGATTTCCATTATATAACAACAATTATGAAAGAAGAAGAAAATTAAAGAAAAAACCTACAAAAACATAATCCTAATTTAACCTCCTCTCCTCTCCAGGAAGGACCAGTCTATTTAAGTTTGCCGAAGTCCAAAAACCACCTGTTAAGTAAATAAATGTGAACCCTCTCTCCTATAAATAGGACTTTTAACAGTGCTGAACACTGGCCGGATCGTGTCCTCCATGCGCAAACAAACATCCCACCCATATCCTGGGTTGCGCCCTCTGAGTGCAACTGGCCTTCATCTGGCAGCGGAACGAAGTCGAAAAGTTTAAACAGTGACTACATTTTATAACTACCCTTTTCATTAAATTGGAGGGAGGAAAGGAGGACGACAAAAGGGAGATCCAAAGTGCCTCACCATAAACGTTAATTGCAGTCACACATTCAAATGTTCATGGGCGTTTGAAACGTTTCCAAATAAGACATTGTTGTGGGGGGGGGGAGGGAATGGGTCGGAGCGAGCTAATCATTTGCCGAGCGTGTTTACTTTGTCTCAGGCTTATCTGGTAAAGATTTCAACTACTTTCATGGCCGAGTTGGAATTCTGACCCTCTTTAAGTCAAACCGAGTTTGGTTATTGATTCTGGTGGGTCAAAAACTCACCCCCAGGACTTGCAAGCTTGCATGATTAGAGGGTCAGCCTGGGAGGGCTGCCAAACCGTCGAGCCTCAGTAGGAAAACAAGCCATGTGATCCATCAGTTAAGACTGCAAACTTTGGACTGCACGTGTTGTGTGTGTGTGTGTGTGTGTGTGTGTGTGTGTGATCCATCCAGTCCAAAAATGCCAAGGGCAGCGGCGGAGCATATGTCTGCGCTGCCCAGGGCGGGCGTGCTCCCGAGGGGGGCATGGCATGGAGGGTGCCCTCCCAGGCGAGGGATAGCCACTTGCCCCCACTGCCCCCCTTCCTATTCCCCTGGTCAAGGGAGCACACATGGCACCTCTCCTATCAGTGCAGACAGTTGGTGTTGGACCTAGCCAGTGTGGTGTAGCAGTTAAGAGCGATAGACTTGTAATCTGGTGAACCGGGTTCGCGTCCCCGCTCCTCCACCTGCAGCTGCTGGGTGACCTTGGGCTAGTCACACTTCTTGAAGTCTCTCAGCCCCACTCACCTCACAGAGTGTTTGTTGTGGGGGAGGAAGGGAAAGGAGAATGTTAGCCGCTTTGAGACTCCTTCGGGTAGTGATAAAGCAGGATATCAAATCCAAACTGTTCTTCTACCTAACATGGGCACCCAAACCTCCATCTACAACCCCAAATGCTCCAGTGGGTGGGGGCAACACCCGCCAATGCTGCTCTGATTTGGCCGATGTGGCTCCCTTCCTCAAATGGAGACCCCATTCCTCAAAGGACCACTGGACACAGATTGAGAGAAGCCAAGTTGCAGACAGGGAGCCGGTGCCTTAGAATAAGACATATTATCTCCATCCTTCAACACACACAAACACCAACTGCACATTGCGCCTTTAGGATTGAAGCACAAATAAAATCTTCTCACCGGTGTTGAGATTGTCAGACTAGGACCTGGGAGACCAGGGCTCGAATCCCCATGAAGCTCACTGGGTGACCTACAGTCAGTCCTTCATATCACCCTAATGTACCTCACAGGGATGTGGGCAGGGCCAGATTTAGGTTTGATGAGTCCCTAAGCTACTGAAGGTGATGGGCCCTTTATATGTCCAGCTGTCCTTTGTCAACAACAAATTGTTGCTGTTTTTTGTGTTGAATATATGCTATATGGTAATTTATGGACCTAATAGGTATCTAAAGCCATTTGCACATAACAAAATATGTATTTTATCAGACTAATTGTTGAACTGAAATACAATTAAGAAGAAGTAAACTATAGCTTTTTTAGCTTATACGTAAATCCGGCACTGGTTGTGGGATCAAATGAGGAGAACCATGGACGCCACTTGGAGCTCCTTGGAGAAAAAGGTGGGGTGTGGATGCAATAGATAGATCAACTTAAAAATAATAATAATCCTGGAGCCACAAATGTTGACCGTCTTTATTTGTGGTTATCATCAACTCCAAGATTATTTAGGAGTGCATTGTAGCATCAACAGGTTTCCTGCCAGACAGGATTCTGTTGTAGACACCCCTTCTGTGATGTATGTATGATGTATTGGGGGGTGGTCTTGGGCTGCAGGGTGGCAATTTAAACAGTCTATATAAGGCCGTGCAAACCATTTGTTCTGGGTTGCTCCTCCCCCCTTCATGTGGTGAGTGAGGACCCTGTTGCAACAGTTCAATAAAGATCAGGCTTACTAAGCTGCTTAGCTTCTCGAGCTGGACCATAAAGAAGGCTGATCGCCGAATAATTGATGCTTTTGAATTATGGTGCTGGAGGAGACTCTTGAGAGTCCCATGGACTGCAAGAATCATAGAATCATAGAATCATAGAGTTGGAAGAGACCACAAGGGCCATCCAGTCCAACCCCCTGCCAAGCAGGAAACACCATCAAAGCATTCCTGACAGATGGCTGTCAAGCCTCCGCTTAAAGACCTCCAAAGAAGGAGACTCCACCACACTCCTTGGTAGCAAATTCCACTGCCGAACAGCTCTCACTGTCAGGAAGTTCTTCCTAATGTTTAGGTGGAATCTTCTTTCTTGTAGTTTGAATCCATTGCTCCGTGTCCGCTTCTCTGGAGCAGCAGAAAACAACCTTTCTCCCTCCTCTATATGACATCCTTTTATATATTTGAACATGGCTATCATATCACCCCTTAACCTTCTCTTCTCCAGGCTAAACATACCCAGCTCCCTAAGCCGTTCCTCATAAGGCATCGTTTCCAGGCCTTTGACCATTTTGGTTGCCCTCTTCTGGACACGTTCCAGCTTGTCAGTATCCTTCTTGAACTGTGGTGCCCAGAACTGGACACAGTATTCCAGGTGAGGTCTGACCAGAGCAGAATATAGTGGTACTATTACTTCCCTTGATCTAGAGCAAGAACATCAAACCTTGAGCAAGAACATCAAACCTATCCATTCTGAAAGAAATCAGCCCTGAGTGCTCACTGGAAGGACAGATCCTGAAGCTGAGGCTCCAATACTTTGGCCACCTCATGAGAAGAGAAGACTCCCTGGAAAAGACCCTGATGTTGGGAAAGATGGAGGGCACAAGGAGAAGGGGACAACAGAGGATGAGATGGTTGGACAGTGTTCTCGAAGCTACCAACATGAGTTTGACCAAACTGCAGGAGGCAGTGGAAGACAGGAGTGCCTGGTGTGCTCTGGTCCATGGGGTCACGAAGAGTCGGACACAACTAAAGGATGTCATATAGAGGAGGGTGAAAGGTTGTTTTCTGCTGCTCCAGAGAAGCGGACACGGGGCAATGGATTCAAACTACAAGAAAGAAGATTCCACCTAAACATTAGGAAGAACCAGAGCCGTCTCATGCATAGGGGCAGGTGGCGCGGTGCACCAGGGCGCCAGGCCCCCCAGGGGCGCCCCCGCGAGCCCGCCGGCATACCGGGCGCCCCCTCCCCAACCTGCCCCCACCCCCACGGGCGGGCAGGCGGGCGCTCGCGCGCCGGCTGCCCTCCTGAGCCCCAGCTGGAGTGCTGGGAAGGGCACGCAAAGCTCCGCGCTGCTCCAGCGCCACGCCCCCATCCCCCGCTCGCCCACCTCCCTCCCGCGCTGGCCGCCCCTCGGGGGATGATGGACGTGGCGCTGGAGCAGCGCGGGGCTTTGCGCACCCTTCCCAGCGCTCCAGCTGGGGCGCCGGAGGGTGGCCGGCTTGCGGCGCCACGCCCCCATCCCCCGCTCGCCCACCCCCCCTCCCGAGGGGCGGCCAGCGCGGGAGGGAGGTGGGCGGAGAGGCAGCCCACCGGGGGCGCCGAGGGATCGTCGCGCCAGGGCGCACGATCCCTTTGAGACGCCCCTGGGAAGAACTTCCTGAGAGTAAGAGCTGTTTGACAGTGGAATTTTCTGCCAAGGAGTGTGGTGGAGTCTCCTTCTTTGGAGGTCTTTAAGCGGAGGCTTGACAGCCATCTGTCAGGAATGCTTTGATGGTGTTTCCTGCTTGGCAGGGGGTTGGACTGGATGGCCCTTGTGGTCTCTTCCAACTCTATGACTCTATGATTCTATGAAACGACTAAACAACAATTCTCTGGTTGTCCTCGTGTTATTTTCTCCTACCGATAGGGAACCCACTTAAGGACTCTATACAGGCTCTTGGATACCCCATAAGGGCAAAAGGGAAGATTGTGTTTACAACAGAAGGAACATATATCAGACTGCAACATGGACAAAGTTCAGCAGGCAACTTTGTGCAGGCCTTGCTGTTAATGTTGCACCAGACACACTGCATCTTGGCTAACCCACGGAGTTGCCCACTAGACAGTTCAAAGAAAAACTTCCCCTGGCTTGGCCTGAGAGATGGATGTGAGGACTCAAGATGGGCAAGATTTCCTAAAGGGCACCTCTCAGCTCCCTCCCTCCCTGTACTTTAGTTTTTACAAAAGGAATTGTCTCCTGCCCCAAGAAAGGCGTTTGTCTGAAAAGGTCAAGGCCCCCGGCTGCTGCCATTCCAGAGCATCGTTGCTGCCAAACACAACTCTGTTGTTTATGGGTTGTGGGTGCCAAGGATTAATTATGAGGTTCGAATGACTTGCCCGTTTGGAAACCCACAAAAGGAGGTTTCGCACAATAGCACACCTGATTTACGTGACCTCACCAGCTAGGAGTGGCACCAGTTTTAATGGGCAGAAAAGGAAATTTGGCTCCAGCCCTACAACATCTTAGCAAAGACTAAGCCCCATTGAAGGCAGCGAAACTCGAACCCAAACCAGCTGATGTGTTAGTTTTATCTCTGTGTCCTTGGGACACAGGGATGTTGTTTGGTGATCTCTACAAAAATTGCCTTTGGGGGGCCTAGTGTGGGAGGGTCGGAAGGCCTAATCCTTTGCCTCTTGCTATGGCTATGATCTGATCACAAACATGCAGCATTGCAAGCAATTTGCAAAGGGAGGGGAGGAAACTACCATCCATTCACTGGGAGCCTTTTCCCCATGAAAATTGCAGAGCAGATTTGAATTGAGAGAATGGCAAAGGAGTACAGAATGAAAGCCTTCTGGATTGAAATCTTTAGCAATTGGCATAAATCAGGGGTGCCAACTATAGGGGGCAGAAGGTTCTTCAGCCCTCTCAATATTTCGGGACTGGGTGCCAAGCCACCCCACCCACCCCAATTTTTAGGGGGCCTCCATCCCACGCTGCCCCTGGGTAAGTACTGGCCCATATGCGTCACATGACACCAGCCCCCTCGATGTGGGGTGCAAATTGGAGCCCCTGGTGCAAAAGTACCTTGCATTTAAGTAAATGGCTTAAATCACAAAGCTATAATTAGAAGTCAAATTTCAGGAGAAATCTGTCCTGAGTCTCATATATTAATTTCCAACTTATTGTTGTTTTGCTACGTTCTTCTCTCCAAAGGAACCCAAAGGCATTTTTCAAAAATCAAAACACACAGTACAATGTGACCTAAAACAAGGTTGTCAATAAGAGAAAGGAAAGTCTAGGGAAGTTTTTAATTTTTGATATTTTATCGCTTTTTTATTGTTATTATTAATATTCTGTTGGGAGCCACCCAGAGTGGCTGGGGAATGAATTATTATTATTATTATTATTATTATTATTATTATTATTATTATTGGCAGACAAAGAATTAAAACAGTTTAATGAAAAGAACCAAAGGACCATTAGCAATATTTGTATCCTCTTCGTGATTCGCGATAATAAAAACACTGTGAAACTCGAGCACTTTTGGAGCGAGCTGCTCTTGGCACCTCTTCTCATACTGCAATATCACTGTTTGTGCAAAGTCCAAATACATAGGCACATGACTGAATCCTCATTTGAACTAATTTTGTAATGTGAAAACTGCTCAGTGTTTCCTTACGCTTTTCCCTAGCATTTCCCCAACACATTCTATATCCATTCCAAATTCACATATATGTGTGTGTGTGTGTAATAATTTGCCTAACATGTTTTGTAGCTTATCGAAGTTGTTTGGCCCTTATTGGGTTTCTTGATTTCTTCCTTATCTCCTCTTCCTTTTGAATTGGTGTCTGCCTTTGATCATGCATGACTAATATCATTAAGATCTCACTTGGCGTTAATGTCTGATTTGTTTTCATGCATGTTTCATTTTCATAGTAAGGAAAAGATGAACTTTCACCGTCACAACATCTAAACTCAAAGCCTCTTTCTTCAAAGAGGTCAGTTGCAAATCTTTACCCTCCCCAAGGCACTGAGCCCGGTGAAAATTTCCACACTGTTCTCAGCCTTGCAGAAGACCTTGGGCCGGCAGTGACTGTATCCAACAAAAGTTATTTGCTCAAGCACTTATGACAGAAACGTCTGCAAGATTGCCACAGAAGCGGATCATGCGGGAGCATAAAATAAATTGTAAAAACAGGAATGATTAAACCAAGATGTATCAAGATAGCAACACACGGAATGGCTTATTGCATGCTTTTTTCTTGCAAAGTTCCTTCCAAATGAGCTGCCACATCATGCCTCCTTTGGCTGAATTTTCACTCATCTGATGCAAAGAGCAGAGCAAAGCTAGTAAGAAAGAGCAGCTAAAAATCTGAGCTAAGAGAATCATATAGTCCTAGAATTGTAGAGTTGGAAGGGACCATTAGGGTAATCTAGTCTAACTCCCTGCAATGCAGGAATCCTTTGCCCAATATGGGGCTCGAACCCACAAGCCTGAGATTAAGAGCCTTATGTTCTACCTGTTGAGAAGAATTACTTATGATGCACTGTTTGGCTATGCTCACAGTTGCCACATTTCCCCCCTCCTTTTTAGGGATCTCGTGCCTTTCATTCGCTGCACGACTGAGGCAGAAATTCAACCGGGGAGGAGTTCCCCGAAAGGAAACACTGAAAACCTGCTTTTCTGCCTGTCGCAAGGATGTACAGCTGCCTGAAAAACTGGGCACCCCTAGCCATTCTTAAGGCAGATTAAATTTGCAAACAGAGCAGAATGAATTGAGTCTAGACGACAGCTTCGTTTGCTGTGGAAGGAGCTAATTAATGGTAATTGGAAATGATTGCTCAGCCAGAGCAACAGAGCTCTCTGGTCGAAGCTCTTGCTGGGCATCGATGAACTTAGATCTCGACAATAAAATAAAATAAAATAAAAATCCTCAGGAAACCATGTTGAGAGTGAAAAGGCTTGTAAAGGGCACAGCTCTGCGTAACTTCTGCTTGCCCCGGGCTCTGAGTAAGGTTGCCAACTTCTGCTCCCTGGCAGGTTGCCTGCTCTTTAACAGTTGCTGCAAGTCACATGCATTCAGCCAGTGAAACTTTAGCATGGGGGAATCAGGAGAACCTCACCTTGAGCAAATGGAGGGAAGGTGGGATAGACTCGCAATATAAAATTAAAACAAACCAAAAGGAACGAACGGCTATCTCAAAGAAAAATAGCCAAGTATAGGTGGGGAAAGCACAGCCTCTAAGAGGCAGCCCTCCCGAGTTTTTCTTAAACTTTTCTGGAACAGCTCAGCCTTCCTTTCCAAATTTTCATCTGTCTCTACCCCAGTGGCGGAGTAAGGCTCCGCGGTACCCGGGGCGGCAAAGGAAACGCCCCGGGGGCGGGGCGTCGTGACATCACATTGTGACGTCATGACGCTCCGCCCCCAGGGCGGTTCCGGGGGTGCCGGCGCCGCTTCTGCAGCCCTCTTTTAAGCCGAAGAGCTCGCTTTTAAGCTCTCCGGCTCAAAAGGAGGCTGTGGAAGCGGCGATCCGTCGTCGGGCCGTGCGCTGCCGCTCCCAGGGTGACGGAGGGAGCGGCAGCGCGTGGGAATGGTGGGAGGGGCTGCCTCTTGACGCCCCCACCCGCCGCTTCTCGCCCCTGTCGCCCGGGGGCGTACCGCCCCCACCGCACCCCCCTAGCGACGCCCCTGCTCTACCCCACCACCTTCTCACTTAGGGCCCCTGCCATGCCGGAGAGCGGGGTGTTTTAGAATCACAGTCTCTGAATTGTAGAGTTGGAAGGGACCCCAGTCCAACCCCCTGCAATGCAGGAATCTCAGCTAAAGCATCCAGGACGGACAGGGGCGTAGCAAGGGGGCGGTGGGGCACCCCGTGTTCCATAATGGAGGGGGTGACAAATTATCAAGGATTTTTTTTTCAATTAATTTTTTTGAAAAAATGTTTTTGAATTTTTTTTTTAAAAAAAATGCCTGCTCCGAAGGTCTTATCTTACTATACTAGGGATTATATAGCTATATATGAAATTTCATGCATATCGGTTAATATCTTGACCCTCCTCCACCAAAATAGCTGTTCACTTGGCTGTTTTCCTATGTCATGAAGGCTGAAATTTCAGTTCAGAGAACACTTACTGTTCCCAACCCTAACCCTGTGGAAAGCCATCTAATTAGACTTTAATTTGATTTTGAGATGTTTTTAGGAGGTAATTTAATTATTGTTTGATTTTATACCAATGTTATGTATCTGATGTTAGCCACCCTGAGCCCGACTTCGGCCGGGGAGGGCGGGATATAAATAAAAGTTTTTTATTATTATTACTTGTTATTATTCCTTTGTAAGAAAATATGAAATAACGTAAAACCATTTTTGCAGGGGGGGGAATCAATGGGGGGGGTTGACAAGAAATTTTCTGCACCGGGTACCACCTGACCTTCCCATGCCTGGGGGGGGACACGACACAATTTTTTTTTTTTGCCCCCAGGTACCAATTTACCTTGCTACGCCCCTGAGGACGGATGGCTATCCAACCTCTGCTTTAAAACTTACTTCTTCCTATACCTGTTTCCTAGGGACCGTTTGGTATGGGGGGTTCCAGCTACACTTTGGAACTCCCCGCCTATTGAGATCAAACAGAAACCGTCACTTTACTCTATTTGGCGCCTGCTAAAGACATTCTCATTTTGACAACGCTACCCAGACGCTTGGGAAGTTGATGTGATTTTAATCTGTTTTAGTATTTTAACTTTTGTACGTTTTAAAGTAGAGCTGTTGAATTTTTCCTGGCTGCATAGTCTTCTTATTTTTTGCTTTTTTAAACACCCAAGTGGTGTATCAATTTAATGAAATCAAACAAACAAACAAACAAACAAACACTCCTTTACCTTCCTGAAATGTCTCTCCAACCCCTCCAGCCCATTTGAAGCTGCTATTAGCACCGCTGGGTTGTTTTAATTGGGGAAACTTTGCAAGGAAATGAGCTTAGCCATTTGTTTCTCCATTGATGAAGCTCCAATCCAAATCCTTCCAGATGCTTTCCATTTTTTTTTTTTTAAGGCATCAGGAAAGCAGATTGCGGCTTCTCCTCAGCACACGAAGTTTTACCCTTTCGCTGATACCCTTTCGCTGAACGAGAGGAGAGGGGCTCGCACATCTCAGCAGGAATTTGCATGCTTGGGTGTTCGGTGTGACTTACGCTCAAGTAAGTGTGTTTAGGATTGCACTTTAGGAGAAAATACCCCATCCATTACAAGTCTTGGGAGATATGCAATGCACATAGGACAAAACTGATTTTTTTCACCTGCCTCAAAGACTGCCGTACTCTAGAGTTCTATACAGCTTTCGCACTTCAAATCCACGTTAAATATTTAGTCTCAGCACCTTCAATCACTCAGAATTTAAAAACAAACTGTATGCCCGCAGGCGGAAATTCAACAGGCGACATTCTTCCCCACCAAGGCGTGCTGTCGGAGAAGCTGCAGCTGTAGGATTTGTGCCCATTGTGCAGCTTTGAAAGGAGCCCTGCCCGAGAGGAAGGAAACAACGGCTTTCCTTAGATGTAGTCAAGAAAGTTGCAAAGTACCCAAAGTGTCATCTAGTCCAACCCCCTAAATGCAGCGATAGAAGGAAGCGAGTCCTCTGCCCCAAGCATCTTACAGTTCAATTCAGATACAGCTTGGGGTGGGAGGAGGGGAAGGGGAAATTGCAAGAAAACGAATTCTAGCAACTTGCCACAAAGCTCCAATAGCTTTTTAATAGATTTTTACCTGGTTGTTGATACCGCATGCATTGATGTGTGGCTTGCTCCCTCAACCAGGAACCTGCTCGTCCGTCCTTGGTTTGCAGTTAAAAATGGCATCTAGTCCCCGAGAGCCGAATCGAGCAAAGCTGGGGTTTTTTTTGGGGGGGGGGAGGGAGTCAAATCATGCAAGCCAAGGCATTTGTAGCAGCTCAGAGGCTGACCTGGATTTCGCCCAGCTCCAAGGCCATTTTCCCCACCCGGGCCAACAAGACTTCCTTTTTATAAACACTGTAATTATCTTCTGGACATAATTCCCGTCACAATTCTGATTGGAAAATGGAGCTGCTTAGGAAAGGCTTACAAGACAACATCTGTTCAATGGCGGACATTTGGGTCAGGGCGGGAGCCGCTGGGGAGGGAATTAAATCGCTGCACAGAAGCCAAGCGACGGCAGGGGAAGCGGGATGCGTTCCTCGCGAGGGCCGACCTTGCTTCCGAGAAATGCGCATAAGGCATGTCAAGGCCAGAGGCCCCCCCTCTCTTTCTGCCACCCCCCACTCATTCACATCGTGCGCATAATTCTGCAGAGGTGCAGAAAAACACAGGCCTAACATTGCACTGGGCACAGAATTCGGAGGCTGCATGAAAACAAAAACAGGCATGCTACTAGTCCTCACTGATTCAAAGACACGCCTGCTTTCCGAAACCTCGCCCACCTGAAGGGTGATGGAATAAGGCTTCCAATGATGACAGGTGTTATGTATTGAAGCTCTCACCCTAGGCCACTAGGGGTGTTGTGTATATAGTTTCACTCTGCCCACCGTGACTGCAGTTCTCACTCAGGTCCCACATGCAAATGAAGGATTGAGAGTGCCGTTCACGGATTGGGTAGCTAGAGAGAGTTGTTACTGTTGCATGTTACTGAGTACTATATAAGCAGGCTGGCTGAGCCCTTCAGTCCAGTTCTGTTCCAGCCTGAGAATAAAGAGAGCTGCTTGGAGAATCACTGTGTCGTCTGCTATGTCCACCCACTACATAATAACAGGGAAAGATCGCGTGAGATTTGGCTTTGGCCATTTTAATTTACTTTTTTAATATATTTCATTTTTCAGTTTTTTTAAAAAGTATTTTGACAACAATACAAATCTGATATTACAATAAACAAACATATCTTGACTCCCACCCCACCCCTTTTGCAGTTAGGCACTGGCAGAGCCGATGGAGCCGATCGTGGGCTTCCCTCGGAGCCGCCCCCTGGCCCATTTAAGCAGCCAGCACCTGGGGGCTCATCCTGTTTGTTCCTGTGCTGGGTTTCCCCGCCTGCCCACCCTCGGTTTAACCTGATAGCCAATGACTTTGCTATGGCTATGGTGGTCTCCATCCTTTAAGGGGGCAGGTAGGAATTTGCCCACCGGGCTAATTGGCACTGACCCAGTGATTTTGCCTACCTCATAGCAGTCGCCACAACTGTTTGGGCATTGGGGCAATCCTTTGTTTTGGATGGAGGGGAGGTTGTAGTCTCCACCTGCCCCTCCAAATGCTGGGGTATCCTGTTAAAGGGATCCAGGGGGAGTGGCCAGGTCTGTGTGCCCTGGGGGGAGCAAGGGCTGAAGGCACTCCCCTCGATGGCAGTCCCTGCAGGGGTCACCCTATTGGATGTTCATCTTAAGAACCCCCGCCTGGAATGACCATGCCCAAGCCAGTATGGTGTAGTGGTTAAGAGCGGTAGACTCGTAATCTGGTGAACCGGGTTCGCGTCTCCGCTCCTCCACATGCAGCTGCTGGGTGACCTTGGGCTAGTCCCACTTCTTTGAAGTCTCTCAGCCCCACTCACCTCACAGAGTGTTTGTTGTGGGAGAGGAAGGGAAAGGAGAATGTTAGCTGCTTTGAGACTCCTTCGGGTAGTGATAAAGCGGGATATCAAATCCAAACTTTTCTTCTTCCCTGGCTGGAGAACTGCATTGCAAAATTCAGAGAAGTGCAAATTTCAAAGCACAGCCATGTGTTGCACCTTGTAGTGCTCTAGAGGCTGCAAATTAGGTAAGTCTATCTTCAAATGTGAACTGAATCGAAATCTTCCACCCCGGATAGCAGTGTTGAGCAAAATCTGCAGTCCAAGTTCAGGGCAAGACCAAATGGCACTCAAAGCAAGGATAAACTTCTTTCCACCATATGTGGTGGGAGTGTAAAAAGGTAAAATTGTTTTGGGATGAAATATATAATGAATTGAGAAAAATGTTAAAGTATAATTTTGCCAAAAAACCAGGGGCTTTTTTATTAGTCATTACAGGTACAGAAATTAAAAAAGAAGATTTAAAAATTTTCAGTATGCAGTGACGGCAGCCAGAATCCTAGTGGCACAAAAATGGAAGCAAGACCTACTACCGACAAAAGAGGAATGGATAATGAAATTAACAGAGTACGCAGAGTTAGATAAAATGACAGGAAGACTTCGAGAACAGCGAGACCAAAAATTCATAAGAGACTGGACTAAATTTACAAATTATCTGAAAGAAAAAACTCAATTAAATACGTTAATAGGACTACAAGAGGCTTTGTAGTTATAGAAGAAATATTGTTGTAAAATGAAATAAGTAATAATGATGTTAAATATGAATAGTAAAGCAATGATAGACTTAAGAGGTATAAAAACAAAAAGAGAAATAATTTTTGAAACCAGAAGGAAGGATTGAGGGAAGTCATGGCTATAAAAGCCAAAGTATTAGATTGGATATGAAGCAATAATATGTATAATATACTGTATGTTTGTAAAACCAATAAAAATGATAAAGCAAAGCAAGGATAAACTTCAGTGGTCCTCTCCCACTTCTTCAAATTATGTGTAAATACATTCCTTCTCCACTGTTCATGAGAAAGCGTCTACAAGTGTTGAATTTAAAACTCACCAAGTTTAGCTGTTCACTGCAGAAAGCATGACTTATTACTGCATATTCTAATCAAAACATCTAACTCCCCCCCTTCAATATTACCTCGACTTAAATTATACTCTTGAATTTACACTAATCCTTGTACTGTTTTCATTTGTTTACAATTATTTTCCAAATACTCCACACACATTTTCCATTCCTCTTTATAAACTCTGCCTATTTTGCTTTGACCGCACATTTGCAATCAGCAAAATTGAAATTAAATAGAAGAAGAAGAAGAAGAAGAAGAAGAAGAAGAAGAAGAAGAAGAAGAAGAAGAAGAAGAATTGATGAAGTACGTACGTGTATGGAAATGCAGAAGAATTTTGTTAATATAAGGAAGCAGAAGAGGGAATGGAGGGAAGTCATGAGGTTTAAAGAACCTCAAAGATAAGGTTTTGAAATGTTTTTGTTAACGGGGATTTGGGGGGCGGATTTGTTTTTTGTAGCTAATTGTGGAAATTAATTGTGGAAAAAACCAATAAAAATTTATTTACACAGCAAAAAAATATAAAAATAAACTCTGCCTCTTTGTTCTCTTATTCTGATGGTTAGACCTGCTAACTCTGCATATTCCATCATCTTAAGCTGCCATTCCTCCTTCTTTGGACCACTTCCCACTCTCCATTTTTGAGCAAACAAAATCCGAGCTGCTGTAGTGGCATACATAAATAAGTTCTTCTGACCCTTGGGAACCTCTGTCTCCACTATTCCTTGGAGGAATTCCCCCGGAGGTGTTTTTTTTGGGGGGGGGGTGTTCTTTTAAACATTTTTAAAAATCTCATTATAAATCAGTGTTTTTCAACCTTTTTTTGGGCAAAGGCACACTTGTTTCATGAAAAAAATCACGAGGCACACCACCATTAGAAAATGTTAAAAAAAATTAACTCTGTGCCTATATTGACTATATATAAAGTAATTTTTCAATTTTTCCCACGGCACACCAGGCAACATCTCGCGGCACACTAGTGTGCCGCGGAACAGTGGTTGAAAAACACTGTTATAAATCATCTCCCAATAATCCTTTGCATGTCCAACACATACGATAACACGTTCCTTTTTTAATTTTATTTTAAATTTTTAAAACAAAGTCTAAATAATAAATAAATAAATGTGCACTCCACCCTCAAGACCAAGCATAGGTAAACTCGGCCCTCCAGATGTTTTGGGACTACAACTCCCATGATCCCTAGCTAACAGGACCAGTGGTCAGGGATGATGGGAATTGTAGTCCAAAAACACCTGGCCAAGACCATTCCATCGTAACAATCCAACCTCCCAAAATTTCAACACCTCTTGCGATGGTTTGACCCCCTTTCCGTTTTAACAGCACAAATTCTACAAATACCTTCCTTATCTCCTCAAAATCATTTCTCCTGCATATTCCCTGTCTTACCTTAATAGCACATGCTAACTGATCATTAATAGCTATTATCCCACGTTCCTTCTACTTCTTTGCATTTCCGACATACACCAGATTCGGATTTGCACATCTTTGCTGGCTTACTCAGAGTCAGGTACCATCTCACAGGTGTATATTTTGGGGTGGGTGTCCTGCATATGCATTTATTTATTTTTTGCAGTACCCACACAACATGGTTGGCATCAAAATACCAGCCTGTATCAGTCATTCAAGAGCTTTTTATACTGCCCTTCAATAAAACCTTGTGGGCTTTACATTAAAAAAAAAAATACAAATAAGACAGACCCAACCAATGCTAAAAAAACAACAACAAGCACTAAAATAACTTAAAAGACTAAAACATACACATAATACGTACTTATTTCTAGTTAGTTCCACAGAAGGTGTACCATCAGCATATTATTGATACATACCCTGAGAAGTTGGAGCGTTTGTGGCCATTCCATCACACCTCATCAACTTTGCTGCCACAAGAGGAACACAATGCAGACAGAAAGCAAAGGATCCCCCTTAGCATAACACTTGCGCAGAATATAACATGGACATTTGATTCTGAAGAAGTGGCCCGGATATTGCAACTATCAGTTGGACCCGATTCAAAAGGCTTTCGCCCAGCATTCAGGGTTGCCACCTGCTTTCTTCTGGCCCAGCTCCTGTGTCTTTTCTTTAAGAAGCAGTCTGGAACAAGGAAATTCATTTGAGCGGAGAATTTCACATTTCTGCAGAGGAAACAGCTTCACCCGTTGAACTTCAGCATGTTGGCCCCAGCAACTGGGCTGGGAAAGAGAGGTGGCAATCATCTTTGCACAAGGCGAGGAGGGAGACATGCTTTGGTTAGAACTTTTGGTTGGAAGAGAGAACAGTCATTATGAAGCCTGTGATGCAATTGCCAAAATTAGTCAGTAAAGGCATGTGGAGCTGGGTTTTTTGGGAGAGCCTTTACTTGGCTGCCAGGAGACGTGCAGAAGGTCACACAAAGCATTTTGTGTGCACACACTCACACACCCCAAAATCCAATCTTCCTAAGCCGCCACAGGCCATGACTCCTGTTTGCATTTCCTTTTAAAAGGGTAGATAGAGAAAGCAAACAGAAGGAACCGAATCTTTCTGGCGGCTGCAAAGCAGAAGGGAAGGTTGGAAGGAGGGAAGGCAAAGGTGGAGCAGCTTGCCATTTGCCCAGAGCCCGTGAAAAGGCCATAGAAATATGTATGGCCAATGAATGGAAAAGGATTTTAAGGAAGCAGAGGCAGCAGAAATGCTATTGTGAAAGCTGATTTCCTGTACATATCAGCCCTGTTTGTAGAAGTCACTTTGCAGACGGGAACTCTGTCCTGGAGGTTGTAATAAATTACAGATCTTATGATGCAGAAGGAAGGTGGAATCCAGGGGCAGGGAGGGTTGTGTCTCCATCAGGATGCATAGATCCCTGGACGCAGCTTTTTTTAAAAAAATAAAAAATAAAAATACATGTGAATTGTAAGGTGGCCAACTTTTTTTTAGTGGCCCTGCTCCTGTGCCATGAACATCAGCTTGACTGGTAAAAGTAAGTTTGTGGGCTATATGCAAAAGTCGACTACGTGCTGTAGATTGTATGACTATGGAGAAGTTTAATTGTTTACTTGTTCCCTCTTCCATGTGACAACCCTTTGAGATATTTGAAGGCGGCTATCCTATCTCCTCTCAGTCTCCCCTTCTTTTGCATTATGTCCAAAATTCACCATTAAGTGTAACGGAAAATCCCAGGTGTGGAACAGCCCAGGCACCTGGCCCTTGGGGATAAGCCCACTGGTTTCTGCGGAGTTAAATAAAAGAAGTCCAGCCACTGGAGCAAGGACAAGACAGGGTTTATTGCGCAATAGGTTACAGTCAAAACTGCACACCCAGAGCAGCGTTACAAGAACTTTTAAAAACTCCTACCATATCCCAGAATACAGTTTGGAAACATCATTACTACATCACTAAAACATCATCACTACATCACGAAAGGGGAGGGTTATACATGATTAACATATAGGAAAAACAAGATTAACATATGGGGAAACAGAGCAATATCAGGGAGATAGCCCTGAGAAATGTGAATGGGTGTTAAGTATTGGCAAGGATACCTTGAGCACTTATCTGGGAGAGAACAATGGGATTCTGGTTGAGGGATATTAGCCTGAAGCACCCAGAGATTACCTGCTGAGGCATTTCCCTGTGTACGTGGTCTCTCGCCTACTGGATCATGGCAGAGAGATGGGTCCCCTTAAGGGCATCACTCCATACCCCAATGAGTTTGCTCGGGAGGAGACTTTGCTTGGGTGACCCCCCCCCCATAATTTCCGTAACATAAGATACAAGTGTTATTCCAATCTCACTAACGGTTTTAGCCGTTCACAAGGATTTTCAAGATAGGTTGTGATTCCCCCCCCCCAATTCCTTATTAAAATGTTGGTCTTCCTGATTTCTGATTCTTGCCATTTTGGCATAGTCCATCAACTTGATCTGCCATTCTTCTCTGGTCAGGATTCCCCCCCTCCCTCCCAATCTCATCCACGTCTAATCTTAATGGTGTCTAAAATTAATTTATGAGTGTTTCCCCCCCCCCATTTGTAAGAAACGAATAAAATACAAATTGAGATTAAAGGGTTTTCTCACGGCGGTGGAGGGCATGTGTTCTGTGTCCCGTTGGTGTAGTTGTGTCGGCACTTGCCCTTCCTCTGTATGGGGAGGGGGCACAGAAAAATGGGGTTTGAGGACGGTCAATTGGGGGGGGGGTGAGAAATGTCCCTATTTTCACCTGAGGAATGTTGGAGGGTTTGCAACAGCGGAGAAGTGCTGTTGCCTTCCTGTTGTCTCTGGAGGCTTCCCATATAGGCTATTGTGGGGAACAGGTTTCTGGGTTAAATAAGACTTTGGTTTGATCCAGCACAGCAATTGTTTTCCAGTTCCTTGCAGCCAGCGAACCCCTTTCCTATCCGTTCCCATAAGCAGCTGAAACGGACTCACCAGGAAGACGAAAACAGAAAAGTCTGCCAGGCTGAGTCAGCCTTCAGCCTTCCACCGAACTCATAATTCTTTCCTCCAAGAAAGCTTTGGCAGACGCCTCTGAAGATTTTGGAAGGAGAGGCGCGCCATCGTAGGCCACTCATCTATCAAGACCACACAGGGTTCTGTTTCTGCGCTGGATGTGGGCATGTGTTTGCCTGCCTCGATCAGAAAGGAATGGGCCTGCCACTGCGGATTTGGCTGGCAAACTCAGGGGCCTAACAAAAGGGATGAGCCATTTTTAACAGCTCCAGCCTTTGGAATGTGACACCCATCAGAGATTGGGAGAGGGACAAAGAAAGCTAGAGGGATGTTTCGGATGTGTTTCCAGTTTGAATTTGGACAGAGGCTTTGGCTCCAGTCTGATTCCACATTTGCCTTGTGCCAAGACCTTTCTTCTGCTTGAAGAATAGCCCAAATGCACACCCCATTTATTCTGATGGCTCTGAGACTTTGAGGGTATTGCTGTGGACTCACAAGCTCCCCCTTTCCCCTTTCCTTCTCTTCTCATCTGCGGATTTTATCTCCTCGATTACCTCCTTTTCTCTAACCATATGAAACCGTACCCTCCAACACAGGGGTCAGCAACCTCTTTCGGCTGTGGGGGAAAAAAAAAGAACGAATTCCTATGCTCCACAAATAACCCAGAGATTCATTTTAAATAAAAGCACACATTCTACTCGTGTAAAAACACCAGGCAGGCCCCACAAATAACCAGAGATGCATTTTAAATAAAAGGACACATTCTACTCATGTAAAAACATGCTGATTCCTGGACCGTCCGTGAGCCGGATTGAGAAGGTGATTGGGCCGCATGTGGCCCACGGGACTTAGGTTGCCTACCCCTGCTCCAACATGTTCAGGCCAAAAACCAGCACACATGTCACATGACCCACATAATATCACAGCCCTGAAAAAAGCACTTTTTGGGGGGTGTGCAAGATTGCAGCGCCCAAAACAGCTGCCATGGTCTTGCCTGAAAAAACCCAGATGTCCTGGTTTTCCCAGGACAGTTGTAGGGTATACTTTAAGCACGGCATGCAAATGGACAAAATATGCTTAGCTCAAAGACGGGACAGCCCCTAGATGACGTGCTGATGGGAGTTGGGGTCCAATATTGGGAGAGCTCCCCCCCCCATCTTTGAACTAAGCATGGGTTTGCAAACTGTGGCTCAGAGGCAAGGGACTAACCATAGCTTGCCCGTGCCTTTCTCCTCCAACATTACAAGACTAGAAATGAACTATAGTTCAGAATCAAAAATGTGAATGGGTTCTGTATTGTGGCTTGGGAGTCAGAGATGGGTCTTGGGTCTGGACCAGTTGATGACCCCTGCAGTAAAGGATCTCTGGTGTTTGTGCATGCAAGGGAGTGCAGGTATGCATAAAATGGGATGAGCAGGTGAGATATTTGAGTGAGTTCTCATTTAAAGGCAAACCTCCCAAATTTGTACTTTCCAAAACAACGCATAAACCAAAATCCGCCCTTCTCTGAATTTTGCAATGCAGCTCTAAAGCCAGCTAATGCGTTCCAAAATGTATGTACTAGGGTAAGCTGTGGGTCAAAATGCACCTATCTGCGCAAATAGTATTAAAAATGCAGTCTATTAGGAAAAAAATGCTTTGCAAAACTGTGTGTATTAGGGAAAACGGCATATATTATGTATATTATGTATATTAGGGGAGATTTGCAGCTGAATTTTCATGAGGCTGTTTTAAAGAAAAAAAATTTGCAGGCCGATGAGGAAATGATTAAAACTGAGCATCAGGTGGTTAAAAATGAAAAACCAAAATTGACAAATTTACCCATCCCTAGAGATGAGTCGGGAAGAATCTGTGAGCACAAAGCCCAGTTCTTCCACTTCCAGCTGCAGTTGATGGGCAACTAGTGGATCTCCTCCCAGCTGCCTCTCCTCTTTCCAGCACTGGGAAAACAAGCTTTCGCAGGAACAAGCTATTACATCTCATTACGCCCTGATGGCTTGGCGCGTGCATTTTTACATATAACCGACATGCAGCCTTAAGCAAAAAAATAGAAGTTTACGCCCCACATTGTGGCCACCCTAAGCGAGCCCACATGGTCTTTTCTCGAAAAGAGAAGGAATGGGGTCTTGACCCAGAACAAATAAGGGTTTCCAAGGGCTTGTTTTGAAACAGCTGTTGGACTTTCCACTCAATGGCCTTCTTAGTTAGCTTGGAAATAATTAACAACCGAAGAGGAGGATGTTTTTATCCTGTGTTCCTCTGGTGGGGGGGGGAGGGGGAGAAGCACAACAGCCTTGTTGTTATCCACCCGGTCTCAAATCACCTCTATCAATATTGTGCAGCCGTTACAGTGGGCTAATTTTAACCAAAATAGGCCTCTTTGAAGCATAGAAGAACAGGAAAGGTCATTGTGGACAGGCCTTAATGTAGGCCAGGAAACAGACTAGATTTTGGGGGGTGGGTTTGGTGGAGAAGGTTGCTGCGTATTCCTCTTCGCCTGGCAGAAACAACTCATTCGAACTAATCAAAGCTATGGGATAGCTCAGTTGGTAGAGCAGGAGTCTCTTAATCCCAGGGTCTTGGGTTCGAGTCCCGTGTTTGACAAGGAGATTCCAGAATTGTAGGGGGTTGGACCAGATGAACCTTGTGGTCCTTTTCCAACTCTACAATTCTATAGCTCTGTAAGCGCTTGTTTTCCATCTGCTCAACAGGTATACTTGTAAATGAGCCCAGTATTACAAAAAGCCACCAAAACGTTCCAGAGTTTTCTCTCATAGGGAATTTTGTAATTATTGCCAGGGGTTGATGGCAGAGCAAGGGAATGACAGTTTGTACAACTGCGATATATAAAGCTTATTGACTCAGATTAAATAGGCTCAATCATTTTGGGAGAAAGGACGCATTTGGAAATCTAAGAAACGGCTGTAGGCGTCACAAAATCCCTGTTTCACAGAAGAAAAACTGGCAGTGTTCAGAAACCCACACGTGAGCAGGGAAAACACCAACAATGCACCCCTAAAAGTAGGAAGCACCCCCCCCCCAAATGCAGGTATTCCCACCAACCAACTCCCCATACCTTAATTTAAAATCATCATGGCCGTTGCCAGGTAGAGTGTCTATGGCTTTCATAATTTTGTATTTTAGCTATTCTTAAATGACCTTATTAATAAACTGATTGAATCATAGAATCATAGAGTTGGAAGAGACCACAAGGGCCATCCAGTCCAACCCCCTGCCAAGCTGGAAACACCAAATTGAAGGCCACTGAGGAGACCATGGGCACCATGTCGGACCCCTCAGATTTAAGCAATAGCCCTGTGTTTCAGGGCCGGCTCAAGATATTTTGCTGCCTGAGGCAAAGGAGAAGATGGCAGCCTTCCCCAAGAAAGGTACAGAAACCAATCTGAATGGTAGTTGAATCTTCCTCCAATCTTGGTGAAAGGATGGAGTCTTCCACTGCATTTGAGGGCAGCCAGCTGGTATAGGGGTTATAGGGCAGGGCACCAGGCACTCACAGCTCTGCCCCTCCCTGCACCTCAACACCTGCTGCCTAAGACAGCTGCCTCACTCTGCCTCATTGCAGGACCGGTCCAGCTGTGTGTCTTCTGCTGTGCTAGATCTTGGCCAGCGTCTTGGTGGCAGCTGTCCAAGATCTCAGGGCAAGGGTCTCCCTCCGCCCCAGTGAATTCCAAGATAAGAAACCATAAGAAAAAAGGCATCTACCTGTGCCAGAAGATTCCTTTTATGGCATGTAATGTCTTGAATGTGTACGCTGGCCTCACTCTTCTGCCAGATCCAGCACGAGTTCCTCGTCCTCCATGCCCTTTCCTTCGTATCTCCTTGCTTTTGTGCCCTGATACCATCCCCTGTCATCTCCACCACCCTCGGCCATCCAAAGGTCCTCCTCTCTCCTTCAGAGATAAGAAGAAGAGTTTGGATTTGATATCACGCTTTATCACTACCCGAAGGAGTCTCAAAGCAACTAACATTCTCCTTTCCCTTCGTCACCTACAAACAAACACTCTGTGAGGTGAGTGAGGCTGAGAGACTTTGGAGAAGTGTGACTAGCCCAAGGTCACCCAGCAGCTGCATGTGGAGGAGCGGGGAAGCAAACCTGGTTCACCAGATTATGAGTCTACCGCTCTTAACTCACAGGAGGACACACGAGGCTGTCTTACACAGCCTCAGACCACAGGTCCACGTAGATCAGTATTGTCTCCACAAGGAGTTCCCCAGTGGCTGCTCGTGGTCCGTGTGCTTCACTCAGGTGGTCCACGGCATGTCTGCGAAGAACACCTACAATTTGAATTCTGTGAATAAGATTAAAACACAGTGAATCGAAGCAGCAGTAAAAATACAATTGGAAACCAAACAGCATCTAGCATGGTGCATTGAAGTTACTACAACAAGCAAGAAAATGAGGAAGTAAGTCTGTGGTGGTTGACTCTCCTTGGTTGGAGGTTCTCAAACAGAGGCTGAGTGGCCAGTCATCATGGATGCTTTGGTTGAGATGCCTGCATTGCAAAGGGTTGGAAGAGATGACCCTCAAGGTCTGTTCTATGACGCTATGATACCCTCAGTGTTTTTCAAGTGATCTGGGGAGAGGGTGGGAGTTTGGGAATTGCTGGTCTACATTGAGTGGCAGAAACTCTCTAGGATTTCAGGCAAGGGAGCCCCACCTGCAGATGCCAGGAATCGAACCTTTGATGTTCTGCATGCTAAGCAGATGCTCTGCCTCTGAGCTATAGCTCTTCTGAGACCTCACCTTCTCCCCCTTGCTACCCCATATACCCCAAAATACATTCCACAACACCTGAGTGGTGCCATCCCTTGATATTCCTTTCACAGTGCAGTCCTGGTTGCGTTATGGAACTGTGGTTTTCTTTAACCAATATGCTGAAATTTCATTCAAACCAGTGGGCGGTGAGTGACACAACAGCAAACATCATGGGACAACATGCGTACTTCTGTGTGCAAGGCCAGGAAAGAACCGTGTGCAGGTATGCCAGGCCAAATAGCTCACTTTCCTCCTGCAATTTTCCAGGTTAATGGAATTGCAAATGGATTTTTTCCCCCCTGGAAGCCATTCACATGGAAATGAGTGCCATATTCCACTAGATTTCCAGAAGCGACTCTTCTAAGTAATGGAAATGTCAGGAAAATGGAACAAACGGCATCCTTGTGTCGATGCCATTTTGCAGAACACATCCTTTAAAAAACAACACCCAAAGCCACCAGTCTGAAGATGGCCTCAGAGAGGCGGGAACACAAAGCACAGCCCCCAAATCATGTGCAGATACTTCAGAAACCAAAACAGCAGATGCTGAATTCGCCGCGAGCATGCAAAAGGGAAAAAAGAAAAATCTGTGGATTAAAGACCTCGTTTCCCTATCTTTAAAACTTCCGTATCACATATTAATCTTCCTAGTAAACAAACCTCGCCATCACATTCTGCTCTCCGGGTCAATAAAAAGACTTAGGAATGTACACACCCACACAGCATGTGATGGCTTTTGCAGGAGCCAACAATGGCATCTGAGAGTGGGCGTGCATTCACCACTTGTGGAGTCAGGGGGGAAAAGCCTTTCGAGAGCGAGCTTGCAAAACACTTAAGGAAGGTTGGACTTCTACCCTTTCTTGCTGCTTAGTGGTGCCAGGTGTTGTTGTTCAGTGTCCGACTCTTCGTGACCCCATGGACCAGAGCACGCCGGGCACGCCTGTCTTTCACTGCCTCCTGCAGTTTGCCCAGGTATGTTAAAGGAATTCTAAAGTCTCAAATATAGAATGGATGTTGATAATTGCACAAGGTAAACACACATGCATAAGTATATAAACCACAAGTCTCAAATAGTAGAGGAGAGCAATCCAAAAGCCATCTTGGCTCTCCTAAATATTTCCTCTGCCCCCTTAACCCCCCTTGCCAGACAACACAGTTCCTGAAGGGATTCCTCTCCTATATCCATGAACCTCCTTTGTATTAATTGTCACTGTTTGCCCAGATGTTCTGCCTTGAGGGAAATCTGATGCGGGGGGGGGGCATGACTTGCTAAATCCTCATGAATATCACACCTTGGCCTGCCTGAGCCACAGTCACAGATGTAATCTCTGACCGTTTGGAGAGGGGAATGTCCTTCTCCACGCCAAAACGAAAACCATTAAAAGAGATGTTTCTTCGTGGTTCCGGGTCTCTCTTGCCTCCTTGCTGGGAGGGGAGGGAACTCTGTTGCAACAGAAAAATGAAGATTTGCCTTGCTTTCGCTGTATCCTGCCTCCATCTGTTCATCTCTGACTGATCATGGACTTAGGGGACTCACTCAGTCCCTTGAGGAGTTGGCCAGCCAAAGCCTACCACCCCTATTTTTCTATATGACAGACTAGTTTCCAGTACTGAGAATCACATGGCAGAACAATGTGGGCTGGAGAAGAGTTAGTCCAGGGCTGCCCAGATGTGGTCCAAAAGAAAGCAGAGCATTACAGTATATTTGGGACCAGCTTGGATGCAGGAGTTGCTGGAAGGAGGCGTACAAGGCACTATCCGACTGTCTTAAGGACTCCACTCTGGATTTCTGCAGGCTTTTCTCCTTAGCCTTTTCTTTTCCCAAAGATATTCTGCAAGGCAGCAGAGGTTTAGGAACAGAGTTTTCCTACTGCTAGATGGGCTACCGTCTCAGGTGGATGAGCCCCATCTGCCCCTCACTAGATAGATGATTAGATAGATAGATAGATAGATAGATAGATAGATAGATAGATAAAAGGTAAAGGTACCCCTGACCATTAGGTCCAGCCGCGGACGACTCTGGAGTTGCGGCACTCATCTCGCTCTATAGGCCGAGGCAGCAGGCGTTTGTCCACAGACAGCTTCCGGGTCATGTGGCCAGCAGGAGTAAACCGCTTCTGGCACAACACTGTGACAGAAACCAGAGCTCATGGAAAAGCTGTTTACCTTCCCGTCGCAGCGGTACCTATTTATCTACTTGCACTTTGACGTGCTTTCGAACTGCTAGGTGGGCAGGAGCAGGGACTGAACAACAGGAGCTCACCCCATTGCGGGGATTTGAACCACCGACCTTCTGATTGGCAAGCCCTAGGCTCTGTGGTTTAGACCACAGGGCCAACCGTGTCCAGATGATAGATAGATAGATAGATAGACAGAGTGTGTTTTTTTCCTGGGGGTATGCATACCCCTAAACATTTTGTGAATTTAAGTTGGCCTCATTGAGGGGCAGTATTTCAATATGAGTAGGAAGATGAGAATACCCCTAAACTTTTTTTTTAAAAAAGAAAAAAGCACTAGATAGAGATAGATAGATAGATAGATAGATAGATAGATAGATAGATAGATAGATAGATAGATGGATACTGCCAGGTTTGGGGGGCAGGCATGCAGGGGTCCCTCAAGCCAGGGTGGGAAAACTCCTTAAAAACTAGAGAGTTTGAAATGCCTGCTCTGGAAGAAGGGCGGAAGTTTAAACATCTCAGGCTGCTTTGCACGTCCAAGAAACTTTCCGAGCAAATGTTGGGGGAAGGAGGGTGTGTGTGTGTGTGTGTGTGTGGCGGCATTTGGCTTCCTTATCACAGAGGCTTTACTGTACGGTACATCTGTCAGCCCATGAAAAATCCAGAGCTAGATGGTAACATACACAGAACCCAAATGTTTACCCTCCTCTCTAAATGGACAGCCTGCCCTTAAGCTGAAGTAGACACACAGGAGATTGCAACGCTCTAGAAAGGCCTTTGCGTAGATCACAAGGGAAGATCAAAACTTGCCCGCTTGAAGAAGTTTGAACCTATTTCAGTTCCTTAAAAAATAAAAAATAAAATCTCTTCCCTATTTAGAACTGAGTAAAGTTATTTTTTAAAAAAATATGTGTCTTGCTCTGTTTTTAAGGAGGAAGAGAGAAATAAACACGCCCAGGACTGCCAGTCAGGAAATGGAAACAATTGTTGAGAATCGTGTGTGTGCCACATACTCCTGAGTGCATACCCTCCAACATTTCTCTGATGAAAATAGGGACATCCTAAATAATAATAATAATAATAATAATAATAATAATAATAATAATAATAAATTTATTATATATACCCCACCCATCTGTCTGGGTTGCCACTCTGCCACACTGAAATAATTATAATTAAGAACTCTGGCCGGAAGTTTCAACCAAAAAGATGCGTTTACTCGTAAGTAAATACAAATATAGTATCAATCCTGTTAAGAATTACAGTCTTAAATGAAGAAATAGTTTCACATTGAAAAATCCCTTGAAAGTCTTTTAGAAGTTGATGTAAGGGCTTCTACGATGCGTGTCAGATGTATAATGAGACAACTGGAGACCAGGACAGGGCCCCGTTTCGGCGTAGACGCCTTCCTCAGCTCGTTTTTTTTTTTGAGAGAAGTGTATAAAATATATATGGTTTCTATTTCTTTGATTCTTGAGAAGATGTAGCGTCTTAGAGAAAGTTTTCCTGTGTTTTCTACGCATAGACTGTAATTCTTACAGTCTCTGCCACTCTGGGCAGCTTCCGACATATATAAAAATATAACAAAACATTTTAAAAAAAACTTCCCTATATGGGGCTGCCTTCAGATGTCTTCTAAAGATCTCCTTGGTTCGGGGGGGAGGGAGGTTTGTCACACAACTCCATACCCTCCAACATTTCTCTGATGGAAATAAGGACGTCCTAGGGAAAAGTGGGACATTCCGGGATCAAATCAGAAACCGGGATGGCTTCTCTAAATCAGGGATGTCCCTGGAAAATAGGGACCCTTGGAGGGCCTGTAAGTGCTTGCTTTGAAGTAGAGAGGGAGAAAAGGGAAACCTGGAACTCTTCTGTTGTAATTTATCGAGAGCGCCAGACAGGAGAAACAGACAATGAGAAGTAGGAATGAGAAATAGACTAATCCCAGGACAGAGGCGTAGGAAGGTCATGTGGTACCCGGTGCGGAAAATTTCTTGTCAAACCCCCCCCCCCATTGATTTCCCTCCCTCCCGCATAAATGGTTTTACATTATTTCATATTTTCTTACAAAGGAATAATAACAAGTAATAATAATAATAAAAACTTTTATTTATATCCCGCCCTCCCCGGCCAAAGTCGGGCTCAGGGTGGCTAACATCAGATACATAACATTGGTATAAAATCAAACAATAATTAAATTACCTCCTAAAAACATCTCAAAATCAAATTAAAGTCTAATTAGATGGCTTTCCACAGGGTTAGGGTTGGGAACAGTAAGTGCTCCACTGAACTGAAATTTCAGCCTTCACGACAAGTAAACAGCTATTTTGGTGGAGGAGGGTCAAGATATTAACCGATATGCATGAAATTTCATATATAGCTATATAATCCCTAGTATAGTAAGATAAGACCTTTGGAGCAGGCATTTTTTAAAAAAAGTTTTTTATGAACTGCCCTAGTAGGGCAGTAATTGTTCCTTGATAATTTGTCACCCCCTCCATTATGGAACATGGGGCGGACCACCCCCTATGCCCCCCTTGTTACGCCCCTGCCACAGGACTCCCAATATCAGGGGTTGGCAAAGTTTACCAGCCATGTGTCGGATCACTTCCACGGAGATTGTCCGTGGGTCGGACATGCGCAGCACAATGCCGGAAATCGCTCACTCAGTGGCATCCTGTTTTTAGAGGTTTCAACCAGGTTAGGAAGTCTAAGAGCAGGACCTCACTGCCACCTCACTCCTGAGGTTTCCAGGAACAGGTATTCAGAAACACACTGCCTTGGACTGTGGAGGTATTTTCTGGTGAGCTCTAGTCACATACTGTTAAATTCTGGTTGTTGTGCAATTGAGGGGGATTTGGTGTTCTGGCCTAACAAACCTGCTTCCTCCCTGAATCAGACTTTTTGCACAAAATAATTTTTATAGGAAAAAAAACAACAACCCCAGAAGCTTTTCTTTTGGGAATTATAAGGAAAGAACTATCTAATTTGTATAGAAATTTATTTAGGTATGCTACTGCAGCAGCGAGAATGCTACTTGCCCCAAAGTGGAAAGAAGCAGAAGTCCCAGCAAAGGAAGGATGGATCCAAAAACTTAGGGAACACGCAGAAATGACGAAACTTACCGGAAGAATAAGAAATGAAGATAACAAACTTTTAATAAAAGAATGGAAATGGATTATTATTATTATTATTATTATTATTATTATTATTATTATTATTATTTTAGTACCCCGCCCATCTGGCTAGGTCTCCCCAGCCACTCTGGGCGGCTTCCACAAATATTAAAATACATTTAAATATCACAGATAAAAACTTCCCTAAACAGGGCTGCCTTCAGGTATTTTCTGAATGTCAAGGTAGTTGCTTATCTCTTTGATCTGATGGGAGGGCGTTCCACAGGGCGGGCGCCACTACCGAGAAGGCCCTCTGCCTGGTTCCCTGTAGTTTTGCTTCTCGCAGTGAGGGAACCACCAGAAGGCCCTCGGTGCTGGATCTCAGTGTCCGGGCTGAACGATGGGGGTGGAGACGCTCCTTCAGGTATACAGGACCGAGGCCGTTTAGGGCTTTAAAGGTCAGCACCAACACTTTGAATTGTGCTCGGAAACGTACTGGGAGCCAATGCAGATCTCTCAGGACCGGTGTTATGTGGTCCCGGCGGCCACTCCCAGTCACCAGTCTAGCTGCCGCATTCTGGATTAATTGCAGTTTCCGGGTCACCTTCAAAGGTAGCCCCACATAGAGCACATTGCAGTAGTCCAAGCGGGAGATAACCAGAGCATGCACCACTCTGGTGAGACAGTCTGCGGGCAGGTAGGGTCTCAGCCTGTACCAGATGGAGCTGGTAGACAGCCGCCCTGGACACAGAATTAACCTGCGCCTCCATGGACAGCTGTGAGTCCAAAATGACTCCCAGGCTGCGCACCTGGTCCTTCAGGGGCACAGTTACCCCATTCAGGACCAGGGAGTCCCCCACACCGGCCCGCCTCCCGTCCCCCAAAAACAGTACTTCTGTCTTGTCAGGATTCAACCTTTATTGACAATTTATTGAATATTTACAGATAAATTGCAAACAGATAAAAACATTACCAGGATTATTGTAATAACGTGCAGTTTCATAAGAGCATATATTTGAGGCAGATAATTAAATGATCAAATTAAATGAATTTGAATATACAGAAGATATTTAAAAAAAACAAATTTAAGGAACAGCAGAAAGAGGGGGAAGGGAGTTTGAAATGTTAAATTGATTGTAAAACTAATGAAATGTACAAACTTGAAAAGTATATGAAAAGAAGCTTCTTCTTTATTTAAAGAACCAGACTTTTTGCAACAAGGTTAACGGTCAGGGGAAATGGGATAAACATTGGGAAGTGAGGGAGAAGCATCTGTTTGATGCAGAATTGTGTAACCTCCCCACAAACAAATGGGACGTGGGGCTCAATAAATAGCCAAAGCCATCAAACCTCCTCGCAACCCGAGTCAGAAGGAATGCTTGATAAACCGGTAATCTGGAAGCTGGCGCTAAAATGCTGATGAATTTTCACGGAGACTTTTTTTTAAAAAAAATAATAATAATTGCAAACTGATGTGGAGGTGTGCAGAACTGAGCTCAAGCGTGGTAGAATGAGAAACTGAAATTGACATGTCCATCCTATTTCAGTCCTAGTCAGCTGCCCTTTGCAATCCCTCTCCTTCTGCATTGTTTTGATATTAGGATCAAGGAAGACAGCGGGGAAAGCTGCAGAATCTGCCAAGGCAGAAATCCTCGATGCTGAGAGGATTGGCGGAGCATTTTCCTTACAAAGAATAAAGACGTCATTTCGCTAGGAGATTAAAAAGACCCGAGACATCAGCCAGGACTTGAATACTGAAGTCTTTTCTCCTCCTTTTCTTTAAGGGTGTCGGAATATTCTTGGCTCCTGGCAGCGTAGGTTTTAAGTTCAACCTTACAAGAGCAGATAAAAGAGACGATTAATTTTTATGAAAATGACAGGCCTCTTGCTATGCTTCATGCAGAGGAGTTTTTCCATTGTACCATTTAGTAAACTCCTTGTGCCCTAAAATTAAAAAAAAAAAAAAAGAATCACAGAGTGCTTGCTCTGAAAAACATCAAAGTGAAATGAACTTTGATTTCACATGCACTGCTCTGAGCTCAAACACTACTGTATCCTTCTTTGTAAGGTACCTGTCTGTAATAATACATTGAAGGCTGTGTTTAAAGACACAGACTGCCTGGTCCACACTGTCACTATTTTGCAGGAGGGATTCAGGTGCATATGGGAAATTTAGGTAAAGGTATAGGGACCCCTGACCATTAGGTCCAGTCGCGGACGACTCTGGGGTTGCGGCGCTCATCTTGCTTTACTGGCCGAGGGAGCCGGTGTACAGCTTCTGGGTCATGTGGCCAGCATGACAAAGCCGCTTCTGGCGAACCAGAGCAGCGCACGGAAACGCTGTTTACCTTCCCGCCGGAGCGGTACCTATTTATCTACTTGCACTTTGACATGCTTTCAAACTGCTAGGTGGGCAGGAGCTGGGACAAGCAACGGGAGCTCCCCCATCACAGGGATTCAAACCACTGACCTTCTGATCAGCAAGCCCTAGGCTCTGTGGTTTAACCCACAGTGCTACCCGCTTCCCTATGGAAAATTTAGGTTCACACAATTAAAGGGGATGAAAGCGCTCTGTTGTCCGAGCACAGGGGTAACCAACGTAGCCAGAGGTTGCTAACTACAACTCCCATAACCCCTGACATTGCCTGTCCCTGCCTTAGCACGGCACTTAAAAAAAAACCACCCAACCACGCCCTTCTTGCAGCGTGGGATGGAGGCGTGATGAACAGGAAGATGTATAAACACTGCACAAGGAAATCCGAATGGATGATCATTGTTGTCTAACCGTCTAACAAATCAGAATAAAAGGTCAGCAGAAAAACAAACCCAAACACAGGACGCAGCTACATTAGTAAAGAAACAGCGATTTGAATGCATTATAAACATGCAACATCAGATGGCACCAGAGAGAAGGACATTTTAAAACATGTTTTTACATAGATATTCCCCCCCTCCCCATCTATAACCATCTAATTTCCCATGTCCAAGTCAGGGCTGGATTTAGGTTTGATGAGGCCCCCTAAGCTACTGAAGGTAATGGGGCCCTTTATATATCCAGCTGTCCTTTGTCAACGACAAATTGCCGCTGTTTTCTGTGTGTTGAATATATGCTATATGGTAATTTATGGACCTCATAGGTATCTAAAGCCGTTTGCCCATGTTGCCATGCAACCAGTCCATGCAGAATGCAGGTACCCTATATATAGAAATGAGCAAACCGGTGATATTTTAGGGAGCAGCCTAGCAGACAGGGCCCATTACTTACATCATAGGAGACTACACAACACAAAACACTGTTGCTGTATGTAGTCGAAATACAATAATAATAATAATAATAATAATAATAATAATAATAATAATATAACAACAACAACAACAAAACAACTAAGTTAATAATAATAATAACAACTAAGTTTGTTCTTGGTATAAGCTTTCATGTGCATCTGCATGCACACTTCTTCAGATACCTGTATGTAGGTTTTATTTTATTTGTTTTTTTATCTTATATTTTTTTGGGGGGGAATGGGGGGGCAAGAGACGTGGCCCTAAGCTTTAGCTTGTTTAGTTTATACGTAAATCCCGCACTGGTCTATGTCCACCCATAGTCTAATCTCTGTGTAAGCAAATCAAGATGAATGTTCAACTAAATAGGTGGCCCCTCAGAGCCCTCTCTCTACAATAAGTGAAAGGTTTTGATGTGATGGAACTATGTCAGCTGCTTTGCTCCTAAATCTCAAGGTGCATATGGCATGATAGCCAAAGCTGGGCTTCCCATTCAGCAGGTGGCAGTGGCCTGTTTCAACAGGTCCTACATTCACCAACCAGTGGCAGTTTTCAGTCTCGAGGTAAGCCCCATGCCGAGTGCACTGCAGTAGTCTAGGCACAAGGTTAACCAGTGCACAAATCACATTAAAAGGAGCTCCTTCCAGTAGCACCTTAGAGACCAACTAAGTTTGTTATTGGTATGAGCTTTCATTTGCACGAGAGCTCATACCAATAACAAACTTACGGTAGTTGGTCTCTAAGGTGCTACTGAGGATGCGGGTGGCACTGTGGGTTAAACCACAGAGCCTAGGGCTTGCCGATCAGAAGGTCGGCGGTTCGAATCCCTGCGACGGGGTGAGCTCCCGTTGCTCGGTCCCAGCTCCTGCCAACCTAGCAGTTCGAAAGCACGTCAAAGTGCAAGTAGATAAATAGGTACCACTCCGGCGGGAAGGTAAACAGCATTTCCGTGCGCTGCTCTGGTTCGCCAGAAGCGGCTTAGTCATGCTGGCCACATGACCCGGAAGCTGTAAGCTGGCTTCCTCGGCCAGTAACGCGAGATGAGCACTGCAACCCCAGAGTCGGACACGACTGGGTCCTTTACCTTTAAGGTGCTACTGGAAGGATTTTTTATTATTTTGTTTCGACTATGGCAGACCAACACGGCTACCTGCATGTAATTAAAAGGAGCATGCATTACACAGGATGTTTCTCTGGGACATTATCTTTTGGGGCAGCCTAAAACACATTGTTTCACTCTTCTGTGGTTAGCCTGGCAGCGTCAGCCGACTCTCCGAAATAGCATGGCTGATACCCCCACCCCACCTCCACCCCCTTAGGAAAGAGCCCCTTCTTGCTCACAAGTCAAGGTTAAAATAACTGGGCTGTTTCAGCCTCCAGTATTCAGAGAGAGCGAATGTGAGCCTGAACATAAACACTGCAATCGTGTACTAATAACACTTGGATAATGCTCCGTAATCCCCCGCAAGGTAATGCTTTGGTGCTGAGCCAGATGATCTTAATATAGCAAGCAAAGGAGTGATTGTTTGACTGGAAGCTGAATGAATTGCTGGCCGAGGGTTGCCAGATGTTTGGGATTGGGGTAGAGGGCACTCTGGCATCGACTGCAACGTCAAACGACCTTCATCCCAGATCTATCATCTGCAGGACGAAAATAGCAGATTATCTGTAAGACACGAGTCCAAAATAGCATGGATCTAAAACCCTGGATCTAAAATATACGGGACAAAAATATGAAGATGGGTGCATTCGGACACAGGAATTATTGCATTAGTTTCCCTGGTTATAGAGCAAGCGCTTCTGTCCTGGTTTCTAAAATTCCTTTTGCATGGCATTACCTGTTGCGTCGTGGAAAGGTGGCTTTTGGATTGATTTACTGCCATGTTGCATTAAATTTCGTGCACATCGGTGGGTGTGGTGTGGATATAATTGAACATCTCATCAACTGGCCTTGCCCTTGGTGGGCATTTGGGCTTCTGTTCCTCCACGTTTTCCCCACGAAAGCAGCAGCAATTAACTGTATTATTCTTCATTCATTCAGTGCCATTTATGTACATGGCTCTGTACAGAATTAAAATAAGAAATTCTACCTGGTGGAGGGGGGGTGGGGTGGGTATACAATCTAAACAATGAATATAAACAATATGATCAAAATTAATAGTTTACTGTACGTAATTCAAAAGACATTCCACCAGATATAATAAACAGCCGTACAATTTTTCAAGTTATCAGGGTTGCAAATGGATCCCCACCCCCCTGGAATTAATTAACACAGAACAGAATGCTAAACTTCTGCTAGATTTCCAAAGGTAGCTCCCCCCCCACCCCCATAAAGCATGGAAAGTATCAGGTCAGGAAACATTGGGAAAATGGAATGAAGTGTTTGCCTGTATGTAGCCTACACAAATTCAGCAAAGCAGAACTCACCGCACCTCCAAAATGTAAAAACAATAAATGAAAACGAAAACAACAATCCGTTTGTTTCCAATAAAATGTGAGGAATGTCCAGATTACGTAAATAATATAAAGGCCTGGATGAATGTCAAAACCTTCATCTGGTGCCAAAAGAAGACAAGCTGTACATGAATTTCCAGATTCCCAGACCATTCAAGTGTCCCTATTTTCCAGGGATAGCCCCAGATTCACAGAAGCTGTCCCAATTTTCCAGGGCTGACCCCAGAATGTCCCGCTTTTCCTTAGGACATCCCTATTTTCACCAGAGAAATGTTGGAGGGTATGAAATAGGACATCCCTATGTTCACCGGAGAGATGTTGGAGGTTATGCATTCCCTGCTGCCGTGGAATTATGGCTAGCTTATTGCCCTGCTCATGTGTCATGTTTCTGAAAACCTGGAGAGCTTGGTGACTAGGTTGGTCGCCAAACTGCTCTGATGTGCATCCCTGAAAAATCACCGTGCACAACCACCACATATGGAAAAATCCCTGACATTTCCAACTCACTTGGTGTGCTGTTCCTTTGCTCCGCTTGCGCAGAGGCCCACTGCAAGTCCAAATATTGTTCCTTCCATCGTTTTGAGTGTGTAAATCAAGCACAACACTTTGATTCAGGTCACGTGCCTTTCCTTCTCTTCATTCTGGCCATAAGCCTGACCAAAGAGCAATCCCAGGTTCGGGTGGCAGCAAAGGGGAAGCCAATTGCTGATTATATTTATTTTTGCAACGAATGACTGAGAGAGGGGGAGAGAGAGAGAGAGAGGGAGAGAGAGAGAGGGAGAGAGAGAGAGAGAGAGAGAGAGAGCTTGGCATGGCAGCGTTTTCTCTACCCATTTCTGTAATCGGAAGAATCTTGAGGAAACTATATGGTTGGGCAAATGTGGCCATCTGAGATTTGATTTCCCCCTCCCTCTAGTATTAAATTCTCTTTTAGGAGCATGCTAGTTTATTCATTAATCAAAAGAGCCTTGGGTGGAATTAGGAAAAAGGTGAACATTAAACTATAGCCAAGGACTAGGGCTTGGTTGCAAGGCACACTGGAGAAGGAGAAGAAGAAGAAGAAGAAGAAGAAGGATTTGATATCTCGCTTTATCACTACCTGAAGGAGTCTCAAAGCGGCTCACATTCTCCTTTCCCTTCCTCCCCCACAACAAACACTCTGTGAGGTGAGTGGGGCTGAGAGACTTCAAAGAAGTGTGACTAGCCCAAGGTCACCCAGCAGCTGCATGTGGAGGAGCGGAGACGCGAACCCGGTTCCCCAGATTATGAGTCCACCGCTCTTAACCACTACACCACACTGGCGTATCACATACCCTCCAAGTGTCCCAATTTTCCAGGGATGGTCCCAGATCCTGTTTCGGATTTGATTCCAGAGTGTCCAGGTTTTCCTTTTTCCTCCCCTCCACATCTCAGAGAACTATTAAAAGTGGTGAAGAGATCGGAATCCTCCAATCCTTTTTGGAAACGGCAGCCTTTGCTGTGTGTTTGGGTAGGTGCAAAAAAAAGGAGGCCTGTTTATACTGAAAATAAAATATCTGCACCAAATGAAGGAAATGGTGAAGCCAACATAGAAAACCCTTCCTATAATTTTGAATTCACTTTAAATTCTTTCATTGCGGTGCTTCAGCAGCCAGCAAATTTTGTAAGAGACGCATGGAGGGTATATTCCTTTCTTGTAAACTGAGCCTTTCACTGCAAGCCTTTGCATGTCTACTCAGAAGGATGTCCCATTGTGTTCAATCGAGCCTACTCCCAGGTAACTGGGTAAAGACTGTGCAGCCCTACACTGCAAGTCTAAGCATTTTTACTCAGAAGTAAGTCCCACTGAGTTCAATAGAATTTACTGACTAATCATTCTCACAGATTCCACCACCAAAACCATCATCATTTTTATTATTTTCCTGCCTTTTCCACGGGTACTTAAGGTAGCTTACAGCTAAAATTGTATTTCATTCCATTTACCAGTGGAAGGCTTGTACACGATTTTTCTTTACAACAATCCTGTGAGGTAGGTTCGTTGGAGAGGTTGCAACTGGCTCAAGGTAACCAACGAACGTGTGTTTATGTGTGTGGCGAGATCAAATGTCGGAGAAGCTTCCTGATGTAGAATAAGATGTCCTTATTTCCATCTGAGAAACGTCGGAGGGAATGCTATCAGATCCCATGCGACACGCTGCTTGACCTCATACGCAAAGTGGAAATGTACCGGAAAGTGTGGAATAAACGTTTGCTCGATGCAGCATCATCTAACCTCCCCATAAACAAGCTGGAACAAATGCTCAATAAAAAAAACCCTGCACCGTCTAAGCTCCCTGCGAGCTTTGGGCAAACAAATCAGAAGGGATGCTCAATAAACATGTTGGCTGGAAGCAGCGCCAGCTACTTCACAGGGCACAGTGGTTATGGTCTGCCTCCAGTGTTGGAGACAGTATTCCTCCGGCTGCCAGTTGTTAGGAATCAGAAATGGGGAGAGTGCTCTTGTGCCAGTGTGGTGTAGTGGTTAAGAGCGGTGGACTCGTAATCTGGTGAACCGGGTTCACGTCTCCGCTCCTCCACATGCAGCTGCTGGGTGACCTTGGGCTAGTCACACTTCTCTGAAGTCTCTCAGCCTCACTCACCTCACAGAGTGTTTGTTGTGGGGGAGGAAGGGAAAGGAGAATGTTAGCCGCTTTGAGACTCCTTCGGGTAGTGATAAAGCGGGATATCAAATCCAAACTCCTCCTCCTCCTCCTCTTCTTCTTCTTCTTCTTCTTCTTCTTCTTCTTCTTCTTCTTCTTCCTTCTTCCTCTTCCTTGCTGCTTGCAGAGGCATCTGGTTAGCCAGAGTGGGGACAAGATGCTGAACTAGATGGGTCCTTGGCCTGATCCAGCAAAGCTCTCCTTACCAACAGTAAATAAAACAAGAGAGCCAAGCACAGAAGAAAAAGGAAGCAGGGAGGAAGGAATGGAAGCATTCCGAAACCAGCATTATAATTCCGGACAATTGTCCTTCGGAAGCAAATTATCCAAGAATGTTTCCCAAAGGAAACTGTGACCACGAGGCTCTGTTTACATTCTTAGAGACAGCAGAAAACAAGCCCAGACTGCGCTTCCAAACCTTTTGAATTCCAGACCAGTTTTCCTGTTCATTTGGGCGTTGTTTGTCTTTCTTTTTCTCTCTCAACATAACCTAACAATGGTGCTCATGCAACCTTTTCTTCGTAAGCTCTGTAGCTGCAGACAAATGCATCTATGCAATAGAAATCCCTCTGAAATGCCTCGCAACGGGAGTTCTCTAGAGGAAGGGAGAGAGAAAGCAAGGCCAGCCTCAGCTGAAAGGAAGTTTTACTTCCCTCCATGTTATTTTTAACACGACACAGTACCTATTGTTGGGCCTGGTGAGTGTGTGGGGGCAAAAGCAAGTCACAAGCTTGGCTCATTTGCCTGGTGGCTGAATGCCTCTTTTGATAGAAGTCAAGTGAAAGCAGAGACGCACACAAGGGATTGTTATCCTTCGGAGCAATTTGAATCTGCTTTGTTGCAGAGTTGTTGCTGGGTATGTTGCTGTTTGTTTTTTCCCCCTGCAGAAATGGTTGGGAAAGATCTGTATACAGTGGTACCTCTGGTTAAGTGCCGTATTTTTCGCTCCATAAGACACACCTGAACATAAGACGCACCTAGTTTTTAAAGGAGGAAAGGGGGAAAGCCCTGTTTTTTGAGGATCAGCTGAAAGTGGTGCAGCTTTTTTTGCAAAGGGAAAAGCCCTGCTTTTTTGAGGATCAGCTGAAAGTGGTGCAGCTTTTTTGCAAAGGGAAAAGCCCTGCTTTTTTGAGGATCAGCTGAAAGTGGTGCAGCTTTTTTTGCAAAGAGGAAAAGCCCCGTTTTTATGGGGTTCAACTCACAGTTCTGCAGCTTCTAGTCCTACAGCCATTTCTACAGTTTCCAGACAGATAATCTAATCAGCCAGTCACATGTCACTGGGGAAACAAACAGCCTCCCTCTGCATTCAACAATGGAGGCCTGGGCAAGGGGGCGGGGCTGGAAAGGGAGCCTTATCTCTCTCCCGATCACTTGCTGAACAGCTGTTCAGCGGCTTCCTTTCAACACCCCCTTCTCTCTTTGTAAAAAAAAGAGCACGATCTGCTTTTGGCCCCTAGGCAATTCGGCTCCAGGGACCATGCATTCGCTCCATAAGACGCACAGACATTTCCCCTTACTTTTTAGGAGGAAAAAAGTGTGTCTTATGGAGTGAAAAATACGGTACTTAATTCGTTCCGGAGGTCTGTTCTTAACCTGAAACTGTTCTTAACCTGAAGCACCACTTTAGCTAATGGGACCTCCTGCTGCCACTGCGCCGCCAGAGCACGATTTCTGTTCTTATCCTGAAGCAAAGTTCTTAACCTGAAGCGTTATTTCTGGGTTAGCGGAGTTGTAACCTGAAGCGTATGTAACCTGAAGCGTATGTAACCCGAGGTACCACTGTATTTGTTGTGGTGTGGGGTTAGTGATTTCAGTAAGTGATTTCAGCTTTCTGACATAGCAGGCAGGAGACAGCTTCTTCATGTAACACTCTTTATTCAGGCAAACAAGACTGGAGACTGAGGAGAGGGAAGCTACATTTATAGGGAGAGAAGACTGGCTAGAAAGGATGCAACAATCTCAAGCAATCACAAAGCTGCCTTTTGGTGGGAACCAATAAGACTGAGGATCCAAATACAGCAGCTTAAATGAACCAATAGTAGCTGTTCCTTCTGGAACAGAAAGGCAGTTACTTTACCCTAATGCGAATACAGACAATAGATATAAAAACCATTGAATCAATACACAACAGTATTCCTTTAAAGAGTCCACTGATCTGCCACATTTGAAACCACCCCTCCTTCCATTCGGCACATCAGCTCATTTGTCTAGCTGTTGCTACCAAATAAGACTCGAAAAGAGATCTTAATTGGGACGCAGGGTGTTATGTATTGAGCTGAATCCTAGAACAATAGGATCCAGAATGCAGCAGTCTGATTGGTCTGCAGGAGTCACCCAATCCAGCTCATGTTCGCAACTCAAGCGTCCACTGTAATAATAATAATAATAATAATAATAATAATAATAATAATAATACCTTTATTGTCAATGTACAACCTGTGTACAATGAAATTAACCGAGCCTCCCCCCCCCAAACACTCAATCTCATTGCACTCTGTGTGCTTGTCGCAAAACACACCAACCCTGAAAGTCAATCGCACTACAGTGGTCCCTTGACTTACGAATTTAATCCGTTCCAAATGCACATTCGTAGGTCGAAAAATTCATAAGTCGAAAAAAGCGATTTCCCCATAGGAATGCATTGGAAACGAAAAATTCGGAAAAATTCGTAAGTCGAGTAAACCGCATCTAAAATTCGTAAGTCAAGTAAACCCCATCTAAAACCGCCAACGGATGTCCTTCGGATGTCGAAAAATTCGTAGGCGTGCGGGCACTTTTTTCATTCGTAAGTCGAAAAATTCGTACATCGAGTAATTCGTAAGTCGAGGTACCACTGTATATTATTTTCTGTTCTGCAGCCTAACAGCCCATGGATAGAAACTGTTTTTTAGCCTGTTGGTACAACTGGTTATACTTCTATACCTCCTGCCCAAGGGTAGAAGGTTAAAGAGGTGCTGGCTGGGATGTGAATCATCCCTGAGAATTTTTCTCGCTCTCCTAAGGCATCGATCCCTTGCGATGTCATCTAGCGGGCTCATGGGACAGCCCATGATACCATGTGCTGTGTTCACCACCCTCTGTAAAGACTTTCTGTCCGTGGCTGTAAGGCCAGCATACCACACTGTGATACAATATGAGAGGACACTTTCTATTGTGGACCAGTAGAAGGGGGTCATCAATTATTGTTTAACATTGTTCTTTCGGAAGACCATGAGGAAATGGAGTCTCTGTTTGGCCTTCCTAACCACTTGACTTATATTGTTTTTCCAAGTGAGGTCTTCACTATTAAGGACTCTCCGTTTATGGGTCAGATGTTCTGACAGTGCAATGACGCATACTTTTGATAGCCACAGTTCCCGGGAAGGAGTAGATTTGGACTTCCAATGGGAGGCCACTGACAGTCTGGCAGTAGCAAGAAGCATTAAAAGAAAAACCCTCTCCAGAGACTGCGCCCACATGAAGCTAACTTCTCCTCTGCCCTCTTCATGCCTCTCCTGGTTCTGGGAGACCAGCGGGACTCATCTCTGCCTCTTGGCCTCTCCTACTTCAGCTTCTGCCTCCGATTCTGGACTGCTCTCTGCCACAGACTTTCACTGCTCACCAAACACTGTTATAACCTGCATCCAACCAGTCTGTGACACTTCCTTCTGCTTGAAGTCATTGCACTTTACGGGAGATTTGTAAATAGCCTCTACTTGGTTCACACACGGCATCAACCGAGGCCTTCCTTGGATGACCTCTGAGGATTCTGAGGTTAAAAATGCAATTGATTGAGAAACTCAGTACCTTTGCTTCTTATCAGCCTCTGGCTCAGAGGAGCAGGATGTTCTAGATAAGGCACCAGGAAGAACAGAGCATGTAGCACAGTGGTAAACTGGAACAGCCTGTCACATTTTTAATTTAATTTAATTTTTAATTTATTTTACTAAGTTCACTTGTCTACTTTACATTGTTATGTATGGTATTATGAAAAAAGAAAACAAATACAAATCAGAGACAATTCTATACAATTTTTGTTGTTGTTGTTCAGTCGTTCAGTCGTGTCCGACTCTTTGTGACCCCATGGACCAGAGCACGCCAGGCACCCCTATCCTCCACTGCCTCCCGCAGTTTGGCCAAACTCATGCCAGTCGCTTCGAGAACACTGTCCAACCATCTCATCCTCTGTCGTCCCCTTCTCCTTGTGCCCTCCATCATTGACCCAGAAGCTGTCTGAGGACAAATGCCGACTCCCTCGGCCAGTAAAGCGAGATGAGCGCCGCAACCCCAGAGTCGTCTGCGACTGGACCTAACGGTCAGGGGTACCTTTACCTTTACCAACACTTTGAATTGTGCTTGGAAACGTACTTGGGACCGGTGTCATATGGTCTCGTTGGCCACTACCAGTCACCAGTCTGGCTGCCGCATTCTGGATTAATTGTAGTTTCCAGTCTATCTTCAAATGTAGAGAGCATTGCAGTAGTCCAAGCGGGAGATAATAATGCAGGACATGGGATGGTTTAAAAGGGAGATGTGATAGGTGTGATGTGAGGAAAATACCCAACACCGTTCCGGGTGTTTTTCACTTGCAACCCCTTCTCCTGCCCCCCTCATGTAGCTGATCCTTTAAATGCCCCGTTTTCCAATGCCTGGCTGATGCAACTCCCTAGGCCATTCGTCCCCATGTTGTATACTTGCACACAGAGGCATGCACACCAGGTATGATGTCAAGGATGGGGTCATGCTCCCGTGACCCTATGACACATGCCTTAAGATCATTATGCATTCTGATGCAATCTGCAGAAACAGCGGCTCTCTTCCTGCTTGCCCAAGTTTCAACTTCGAATGCATCCTTTAATTGCAGATGATCCCCATGTAGCTGTGATAAGTTTGTGGGTGTGTTTCTACAGCTCATCTTGCCTCTGGACCTTCTTGCTAATGCCCTCGGAAGCCTCCTTTTGCAAACCGTCACATGTTGGTTTGCCAAACCCTGTTGACTCAGAATACGTCTGGGGCATTTTCAGCGAGAACCTATTTGGCCCTGGCATATTAGCCAAATCGATGAATCACAGAATTGTCGAATGAGTGAGGTTCCCTAAAAAGGAGGGTTGGCAACTAAAAATGACAGGATATGCAGTGTTAGCAGGTCTAACGAGTAAAAAAAGAGAGAGCAAGAAGAAGACCAAGAATATAAAGAAGAGTGGGGGGAACATAGCCATGTTCAAATATATAAAAGGATGTCATATAGAGGAGGGTGAAAGGTTGTTTTCTGCTGCTCCAGAGAAGCGGACACGGGCAATGGATTCAAACTACAAGAAAGAAGATTCCACCTAAACATTAGGAAGAACTTCCTGACAGTAAGAGCTGTTTGACAGTGGAATTTGCTGCCAAGGAGTGTGGTGGAGTCTCCTTCTTTGGAGGTCTTTAAGCGGAGGCTTGACAGCCATCTGTCAGGAATGCTTTGATGGTGTTTCCTGCTTGGCAGGGGGTTGGACTGGATGGCCCTTGTGGTCTCTTCCAACTCTATGATTCTATGAAATTCGTGGAGTATCTGGAAAATAATTGTAAACAAGTGAAAACGCTAGCAGTGTTAAGGTAAATTCAACCGTATAATATATCATAAAGGGAGAATAAGGGGAGAAAGTGATATAAATGGATATATAAGGTATTTGCAGGAATGGTGGAGAAATTAAAAGAACCAAGGAAGGGCAAGAGGGGAGGTCATTGATTTTTTTTATTAAAATAAATATAATTTTAAAAAATAGACCGGTGGGGTGGAGGAAGCTTTCGGGGGGAAACTCCAAGTGTGTGTGTGGGGGGGATGCTGCTCCTTGAGGAATTGTGCATGCAGGTTGACTGAGGGAGGGGCAGAAAACTGGAGGAGGGGGGACGGAATTGGAGTGTCCTGGAAGAAGCACGACTGGCACGCCGAACAGCAGCACTCCACGCGCGGAGTTTTGTGCGCACCTCTCACTTATTCTCGATATAATGGAGAAGAAGCAGAGTTTGGATTTGATATCCCGCTTTATGACTACCCGAAGGAGTCTCAAAGCGGCTAACATTCTCCTTTCCCTTCCTCCCCCACAACAAACACTCTGTGAGGTGAGTGGGGCTGAGAGACTTCAGAGAAGTGTGACTAGCCCAAGGTCACCCAGCAGCTGCATGTGGAGGAGCGGAGACACGAACCCGGTTCCCCAGATTACGAGTCCACCGCTCTTAACCACTACACCACACTGGAAAGGCAGGCGATGTGGATCTCAAGGCCAGTCCGTCTTCATCGCGAAAGTGATGCCAACTCTGAGCTCGTGGCCAAAGCAGAGAACTGAAGACACTGACAAGCCAATGGACAAGAAGCCAAGGAAAATAAAAAGCTACATGGAGAGATTCCTCTTGGATGTCATCCTCAACTTAACGGGGTTCCTCTGGGCCCCTTACAGGGCCTTTACCTCCTTTGTTCTTTATCTGCATCCTTCAGCTCACGTAACACACTGAGTCTCCCAGTCTGCAGAAGGTATTTTCCTAAGGCAGGGATGGGCAAACTGTGCTCTTCCAGTTTTGTGAACTCCCATCAGGCCCTGCCAGCCTGTCCAGTGGTCACAAACGATGGCATTTGTAGCCCTATAGCATCTGGAAGGTTGTGGGTTCTCCATCCTTTTCTTAAGGCACACACCCGAGACAATAAACTTGTGCCTGAGCTGTACCGCTTCAGACTGCAAGTGGGGTTCATGGGACAGACTGTCCTCCTTTATACAGAAAAATAAAAATAACTGCATGTAGAAAGCTAGCCTGCCAAGGAGATAGGATTAGGTATTATCCTCTCCCTGACATGCCAATTTTCTTAGTTAATGGTTCCCTTATTTATTCATTTATTTTTTGGGTATGGAAGAGCCTCACACGAGTCTCTGCCTCTAGTATGAAGTGGTGCACAACGCAGCCTCAAAGTCTTCAGTTTTTGTGTGTGGAATCATTCGATTGGAAATCAAAGAGTTTGCTAAGCCGGAGCATTCGGGCCTCTGACCTGGCAGAAAACGAGCTCATTCCCTGCGGAATAGATTCAGCAAATGAAAAATGGAGGGTTACTTGTGCTTTGCAACAACAGGTGTATTTATTCTCTTAGGGTTGTGGTTACTTATTAAAAAAAGATAAAGGAAAAAAACTGCCCAGCTCTGCAAGATAGGACTCAACGGCCAAGAGAGGCCGATAAGCATCTGAGTTACCGATTAACTCCTTTGCGAGATCCTGAAACCCTAAGATGACTAATCTGAAATGGAGACCAAAACATCAGGCTGTGCCAAAAGGGTTCAAAAGTTTACAAGACAAAGTTACGTCTCATAGATTCTTCAGAGGGTGTAGCACTGTAGCTTTTTGAAGTGAGCAGCACCACTGCCCTCCATGGGCAAAAATTTGCAGTGGCTAATATTTGCTACTGCAGAGCTGAGGGCTGGGCGGCATATTTTGAGCAGGGATGAAAGACCTGTAGCTCTCCGAGTCCTTCCTGGACTTCAGCTCCCATCCATCCCTGCCAGTATGGCCAATGGCCAGGGATAATGGAACAGGGAGTCCAGGAACATCTGGAGAACCTGGGGTTCCCCAACCCTGTTGCAGTGGAGTGGTAAAAAGCAGGCACGTGGGGAGAAATCTGCCCCCAAAACAGCTGCCAGTTGATCCGCCCTTCTGGCATGGGATGGGCACAGCCGACATCATAGAATTGCCAATTTGGAAGGGACCCCCTTGCAAGTTTGAGCTCATTCTGAGCTTTAACCTGCCTGAACTTCACACGGCAACTGTTGGCTCCTGTATGGAGATGGTGGCGCTATGGTCTAAACCACTCAGCCTCTTGGGCTTGACGATCAGAAAGTTGGCGGTTCAAATCCGCGCAACAGGGTGAGCTCCCGTTGCTCTGTCCCAGCTCCTGCCAACCTAGCAGTTTAGGATCTCTTAATATGAGGAAATTCACAGGGTGGGTACCGCTCCTGAGAAAGCCCCTTGCCTGGTTCCCAGTTTAAATAAACAATAAATGAAAAGGGTTACTGAGAAAATGTATATGGACTACTTCAAACACTTTTTTTAAATCAAACACTTATTATCATGATCATCATCATGCAAGTTGGTTGATATGGTTCATAATTGGCGAATGAACAGGCAAGATTGATTTGAATGCAAAGACTCACACATATCCTGCCTCATCCCCCCACCCCCATGATCATCTCAGACTTCTGTTACAATAAGGTCCTATGATTAACTGGCATCATTGTCGGTGACATGAAGGCAAAAACAGGAAAAGTAAGAGAGGGGAAAATATTTGCATGTCCTGGAATCCATCCTGTTGTTGCAGGTGTGTCGGAAAGAAGCGATTTGCTTCTTCTCGTGAGCCGGACATCTAGATGAATGGCGATGCTCGTCTTGTTGTGCAAACAGATACAAGAACAAACGTTCCTCACTCAACAGATTAACCTAAATAATTTCCCCCCAACCAAATCAGGAAATTTGGGAGCAGTTTGGGAGACCAGATCTCTGCCCTGGGATGAGGCAAGGCCAAGCAACAACAAATTATTTATAGCCCACCCATCTGGCTGGGTTTCCTCAGCCACTTTGGGTGGCTCCCAACCGAATATTAAAAACACAAAACAAAATAAAAAATAAAAAAATTCATTCCAGTAGCACCTTAGAGACCAACTAAGTTTGTTCTTGGTATGAGCTTTCGTGTGCATGCACACTTCTTCAAATGCATGCACACGAAAGCTCATACCAAGAACAAACTTAGTTGGTCTCTAAGGTGCTACTGGAAGGAATTTTTATTTTGTTTTGACTATGGCAGACCAACACGGCTACCTACCTGTAATTAAAAACACAATGCAGCATTAAGCATTAAAAACTTCCCTAAACAGGGCTGCTTTCAGATGTCTTTTAAAAGTAAGATACAGTGGTGGTTGTTGTTGTTGTTCAGTCGTCGTTCAGTCGTGTCCGACTCTTCGTGACCCCATGGACCAGAGCACGCCAGGCACCCCTATCCTCCACTGCCTCCCGCAGTTTGGCCAAACTCATGTTGGTAGCTTGAGAACACTGTCCAACCATCTCATCCTCTGTCATCCCCTTCTCCTTGTGCCCTCCATCTTTCCCAACATCAGGGTCTTTTCCAGGGAGTCTTCTCTTCTCATGAGGTGGCCAAAGTATTGGAGCCTCAACTTCAGGATCTGTCCTTCCAGTGAGCACTCAGGGCTGATTTCTTTAAGGATGGATAAGTTTGATCTTTTTGCAGTCCATGGGACTCTCAAGAGTCTCCTCCAGCACCATAATTCAAAAGCATCAATTCTTCGGCGATCAGCCTTCTTTATGGTCCAGCTCTCACTTCCATACATTACTACTGGGAAAACCATAGCTTTAACTATATGGACCTTTGTCGGCAAGGTGATGTCTCTGCTTTTTAAGATGCTGTCTAGGTTTGTCATTGCTTTCCTCCCAAGAAGCAGGCGTCTTTTAATTTCGTGACTGCTGTCACCATCTGCAGTGATCATGGAGCCCAAGAAAGTGAAATCTCTCACTGCCTCCATTTCTTCCCCTTCTATTTGCCAGGAGGTGATGGGACCAGTGGCCATGATCTTAGTTTTTTTGATGTTGAGCTTCAGACCATATTTTGCGCTCTCCTCTTTCACCCTCATTAAAAGGTTCTTTAATTCCTCCTCACTTTCTGCCATCAAGGTTGTGTCATCAGCATATCTGAGGTTGTTGATATTTCTTCCGGCAATCTTAATTCCATTTGGGATTCATCCAGTCCAGCCTTTCACATGATGAATTCTGCATATAAGCAGGGAGACAGATACTGTGGTACCTTGGGTTAAGAACTTAATTCGTTCTGCAGGTCCGTTATTATTTTTTTTTATTAAAGATTTTCAAAGGTAGTACAATGTCTCTCTCAATTATTATTAACCTGAAACTGTTCTTAACCTGAGGTACCACTTTAGCTAATGGGGCCTCCCACTGCCACCGCGCCACATTGTGCGATTTCTGTTCTCATCCTGAAGCAAAGTTCTTAACCCGAGGTACTATTTCTGGGTTAGCGGAGTCTGTAACCTGAAGTGTCTGTAACCCGAGGTACCACTGTAGTTGCTTATTGCCTTGACATCTGCTAAGAGGCATTAGGAGACCCCCTAGAGGTTTATCAGTCCATCCATCCACCCCTCTTCACTGGGGGGGGAACCTCTGGGAACTGTAGTTCTGCAAGGAGAATAGGCCTCTTCTAACATCTCACAGCACCGTAAACAAACTACAGCCCCCAGAATTCTTTGGGTGTTTAAAGTGGTATCATACGACATGGCACAAATAGGACCTGAAGTCTTCTTTGCAAAGCTCTGGTTGAAAAGGAAAGATTCCCATTCTCGTTTTTGAACATGTTTCCTATCATAAACTTTTTTTTTGAGGTAGGGTTTCGTGTGCATGCACACTTCTTCAGATACACTGAAACAGAAGTCACCAGACCCTTATATATAGTGAGAGAGTGGGGAGGGGTATTACTCAGAAGGGTGGTGGGAATGTTTTTTTTTTTTTTTTTTTTTTTAGGGTGTGTGTTGGACAGTGGTGGTGAGAAGGGGTGGTGGTGGAATTGGGTGCATTTCAGTAACTCCGACAGAAATAGATTGCAATTGGTTAAATCGTTTGGTGTATCCTAGGTTTAGTTCTCACAAAACAGTGAAGCAGGTGAAAATCCCAGGTCTCCACTTCAGAAATGTAGGGTGTGGGTGTGACGGAAGAGGACTCCAATGGGCAAATGCTCTTCCATACCAAATCAATCAATCCATCCATCAATTTCGCAGCTTTTCTTTAAAGGCAGGAGTCAGCCGTGACCAAAGGAGCACAGCACACTCTCGTGGACACAGCAAAATATGACAACTAGCTTTCATTTAGAGTGGACAGTACTGCCCTCTGGGGGGGGGAGGAGGAGTAAGAGGCATGGAGCAGCTATGGGTGCAAATGGCTCTGACTTCAGAAAGCTGGTATCACTTGACCAAGTTCCTAAGTTTTGTTGAATTCCTTAAACTATTTATTTATATTCCTTAAACTAAATACAGGTGATACTAAAAAAATTAGAATATCGTGGAAAAGTTCATTTATTTCAGGAATTCAACTTAAAAGGTGAAACTAACATATGAGATAGACTCATGACATGCAAAGCGAGAGATGTCAAGCCTTTATTTGTCATAATTGTGATGATTGTGGCGTACAGCTGATGAAAACCCCAAATTCACAATCTCAGAAAATTAGAATATTAAATGAAATCATCAAAACAAGGATTGCAAATAGAACAATAGTGGACCTCTGAAAAGTAGAAGCATGCATATGTACTCAGTACTTGGTTTGGGCCCCTTTTGCATCAATTACTGCCGCAATGTGGCGTGGCATGGATGCTATCAGGCTGTGGCACTGCTGAGGTGTTATGGAAGACCAGGATGCTTCAATAGCGGCCTTCAGCTCTTCTGCATTGCTCGGTCTCATGTCTCTCATCTTTCTCTTGACAAGGTCAGGCGAGTTTGCTGGCCAATCAAGCACAGTAATCCCATGGGCATTGAACCAGGTTTTGGTACTTTTGGCAGTGTGGGCGGGTGCCAAGTCCTGCTGGAAAATGAAGTCAGCATCCCCATAAAGCTCATCTGCGGAAGGAAGCATGAAATGCTCCAAAATCTCCTGGTAGACGGCTGCGTTGACCCTGGACTTAATGAAGCACAGTGGACCAACACCAGCAGATGACATGGCTCCCCAAATCAACACAGACTGTGGAAACTTCACACTGGACTTCAAGCATCTGGCATTGTGTGCCTCCCCATTCTTCCTCCAGACTCTGGGTCCTTGGTTTCCAAATGAGATGCAAAAGTTGCTCTCTCAGTGGACTTGAGACCACTGAGCAACAGACCAGTTCTTTTTTTCTGTAGCCCAGGTAAGACGCTTCTGACGTTGTTTCTTGTTCAGGAGTGGCTTGACAAGAGGAATATGACATCTGAAGCCCATCTCCAGGATCCGTCTGTGTGTGGTGGCTCTGGATGCACTAACTCCAGCCTCAGTCCATGCCTTGTGAAAGTCCCCAACACGTTTGAATGGTCCTTTCCTGACAATCCTCTCCAGGCTGCGGTCATCCCTGCTGCTTGTGCACCTTTTTCTTCCACATTTTCCCCTTCCGCATAACGTTCCATTAATGTGCTTTGATACAGCACTTTGGGAACATCCAACTTCTTCTGCAATTACCTTTTGAGGCTTTCCCTCCTTATGGAGGGTCTCAATGATGGTTTTCTGCACAACTGTCAGGTCAGCAGCCTTTCCCATGATTGTGATTCCTACTGAACCAGACTGAGAGACCATTTAAAGGCTCAGGAACCCTTTGCAGATGTTATGGATTGAGTACTGCACCTTTTCACAATATTCTAATTTTCTGAGATTGTGAATTTGGGGTTTTCATCAGCTGTACGCCATAATCATCACAATTATAACAAATAAAGGCTTGACATATCTCGCTTTGCATGTCATGAGTCTATCTCATATATTAGTTTCACCTTTTAAGTTGAATTACTGAAATAAACGAACTTTTCCAAGATATTCTAATTTTTTGAGTTTCAGAGAGAATTCCATGTCTTTTGAACATGCTCAGCCCTCGTTGAGCTGTTTTGGGCTTCCTCACTTCTGCATTGGACCGAATCGACATTTCTAAAACAACCCACACTGTTAACTGTTTGCTTAATTAATTGCAAACCATTAAGGTTATCAACTGATCCTAGCTGGCGCATTGATCTGACCATGTTTGTGTGCAGGACGGGGAAGCAAAGAATCCAGCCACCAGCTGCGCACCTTTGCGACAGTCAGGTGAGGAGTTTGCAGCGATAAGACTGGTAACACCTTTGCAAAGCTAAGCAGGGTCCAATACGGTTTCAAATTGGACGGGGCACAGCATGTGCCGAATCCTGCATTGCAGGGGGTTGGAGATGACCCTCAGAGTTCCTTCCCATTCTATCACCCTATGAAGTCACAGTTGCTGTAAAATGCGTTTTGAACATAGGAATATAGTTAGCTGATTTATATGGAGTCATATTGTTCTTTCATCTAGTATCTGCACTGACAGCAGCTCCTTCAAGATTTGAAATAGGGGACGTTTCCAGCCCTACCTAGAGTAGCGGGGGATTGAATTTGGGACCTTCTGCAAGAAAGCATGCCAACAAATGTCAGGTAGGAGTCAATTTTTTTTAAAAAAAGACGAAGGCAGGGGCAAGAATTCAGAAAGGCCTTTGCAAAGTGTGTTTTAACAAACCAGTTTGATTTTAGTACATCATTATGTCTATTTCTATCTTTTTCCCCAGGCCGGCACTCTAGCCAGCATCGATAGAAGTCAATAAGGAAAAACATGGTTTGTCCTCTCCCTCTGCCTTATCAATGGATTTCGTTAATTCAATAAGAAACATTCTTATTATTTTAATATTCATTTTAATATTCATCTCAGTATTCGGCAGTGGAATTTGCTACCAAGGAGTGTGGTGGAGTCTCCTTCTTTGGAGGTCTTTAAGCAGAGGCTTGACAGCCATCTGTCAGGAATGCTTTGATGGTGTTTCCTGCTTGGCAGGGGGTTGGACTGGATGGCCCTTGTGGTCTCTTCCAACTCTATGATTCTAATGGACTTTATTTTATCCTATGTTTAAAATCATACTCAGCCGATTTTTATTGTACCTCCCTGGTGTGTGACACACACACACACACACACACATATATATGTAAAGGTAAAGGATCCCATGATGGTTAAGTCCAGTCAAAGGAGACTATGGGGTGCGGAGCTCATCTTGCTTTCAGACCAAGGGAGCCGGCGTTTGTCCGCAGACAGCTTTCCAGGTCATGTGGCGAGCATGACTAAACCACTTCTGGTGCAACGTGACGGAAGCCAGAGCGCACGGAAACACTGTTTACCTTCCTGTCACAACAGTACCCATTTATCTACTTGCGCTGGTGTGCTTTCGAACTGCTAGGTTGGCAGGAGCTCGGACAGAGCAATGGGAGCTCACCCCTTCACAGGGATTTGAACCGCTGACCTTCTGATCGTCAAGTCCAAGAGGCTCGGTGCCTTCTCTTACCACATGGTGCCTTCTCTTTAAGTTGCTTTTATTTTTATTTATTTTTAAAAAACACAACCTTTATGGATAATCTATTGCTGTTTTTAACCAAGGTTTCTGTTGCATTGTGTGTTACACTGTCTTGGCAGTTTACATGTAAGTAAATCAGAAAGATGTGTTCCTAGTTTATGGAATTTTCTTCCATGCCAGTTTAGACTCCAGACAAACTCCAAGGAGATTAGGCCTACCCAAACCATGATAATACAACTGTACCATACAGAGGAGGTGAATGATACAAGTACCAAACAAAATAAAATAAAAAATTCCTTCCAGTAGCACCTTAGAGACCAACTAAGTTTGTTCTTGGTATGAGCTTTCGTGTGCATGCACACTTCTTCAGATACACTGAAACGGAAGTAGCAGGTTAGCAATAAATCACACAGCGCCAGTGAAGTTAACTTTTTATTCAAGGAAACAAGGTTGGCTCAAGAAAGCACAGCAACTCGTCTTGGTAGATCTTGCCTCCTTCTTGGGTCCTTCCCAAGCAATCTGAGGCTTTGTACCCTTGTCCGTTTCTGCTCCCTGCTCTTCATACCTTTTCTGGTCCTGGGAGACCAGCAGGGAGGGAAACTGGTTGCAGCAGGATGGGGAGACCCCCTGGCTTCTGCAGCAGCCTGCCTTATCTCTGCCTCTTGAGCCCCTCCTCTACAGCCTGCTTCTGGATTTCTCTCTGCCACATACAGGTGAAACTCGAAAAATTAGAATATCGTGGAAAAGTCCATTTATGTAAGCAATTGTTTTCATTAGCTACTGGAGTTTAATATATGAGATAGACTCATGACATGCAAAGCGAGATATGTCAAGCCTTTATTTGTTATAATTGTGATGATTATGGCGTACAGCTGATGAAAACCCCAAAGTTGAAATTGTTAATTTGGGGTTCTCATCAGCTGTACGCCATAATCATCACAATTATAACAAATAAAGGCTTGACATATCTCGCTTTGCATGTCATGAGTCTATCTCATATATTAGTTTCACCTTTTAAGTTGAATTACTGAAAGAAATGAACCTTTCCACGATATTCTAATTTTTCGAGTTTCACCTGTACAAACCCCAGCTCACAAAACCCAGTTCATTGCCCTACCGCCAATCCCCAAATACAGTTGCACCATAGATTTGTGCAATGGCATCATTATACTGGCAGTTTTATTTTCAGTTCCTTTCCTAACAATCCAAAGCATGGAATCTGATCCTTCACAGCTGCCACACACTCAGCGAACAATTTAACCAATTAACTGACCGCAAGCTCCTGCGGCCACCGAGCACAATTTTCTTTTAATCAGACGCAGAGTCTAATGAAGAGGCCTTCGAGAGGGACGGTTGATTACAATACAAAAATTTATTCGAAGTCATTTGCATCGTATTGAAAATGTCAACAATAAATTAGATGTCGCCAGATAAAACAAGTGATCCTTCATTTGGAGAGAGAGAAAAGTGATCATATAAAGCGTAGTATAATAAAGAAAGAAAGAAAGAAAGAAAGAAAGAAAGAAGACTTTGACGACAACCCTGGAGACAAGTGTCAAAGAAATTTGGCTTTGCTGAAAACACCCACACCTACAAATAAATACTTTAAAAAGATAATTTAGCAGGAACATTCCTATTGGGCAACACCAGCAATTGAACCAGGTTATTTCCGTATGCAAAGCTCTACTTTTGAGTTACAGTTCTTTCCTCAAAAGGGGAGCTTGCAGGGGCTGGCACTCGACCCTTGCCCCCCGCCGACATTTCTGTGATTCAGGTCGCCAACTGATCAGGAAACCTATCTAGGCCTGCTCCTCCGCCTTCAACACCCACTTCACCTTCAAAAAAAAATAATCGGTGGGTAAAAGCTTCTCTACAGAATGGAACGCTGCAGCCAACAACTCATGCGGACCCTGTTGAAATGGATTTAAATTAGGCAACTGAGTTCAACGCGTCTGCCCATTGCCTCCAGTTCAAGCTGTTGTTAAAGGCACAAGTGCACAAGTAGGTGTATATATATAAAAAGCTGGTAACCCTCGCTGCAATCACAGCAGGAAGACAGCTATAGAGTGTTACTGGTTACCAGAGTTTTGCTGGAAAATGAGAAAACCCTTGTCATTTTGACTGTCACTTTAGCTTCTATTTCTAATCAATACATCACTGATCACCTGGTATCAGAAAAGTGAGAAATGCTGGCTTTGCTGCCTGGAGGTAAACAGAGACAACAGTCTCCTTCTTCTCAGCCAAGGGCAGATGCTCACGAAAGCTCCTGGACATTAAAGCAGGGCTGGTCTTTGACCACTGGACCTGCTGGCTGGGAGTCCATCTCCAAACAGTACCCAAAGCCCTGCTTTTTAAAGGCTCAAATATCGGAGCGAGGGATTTCTGGGTACGTGCGCCCAAGTTGCGTGGGAACTTGCAGTGTCGTCAAATCAAACGCCAGAAGTATAAGCAGAACAGAGAAGATAATTCTGCAAAAAGCAGCAACACGACCCAATGGCAGCGGGGGGGGGGGAGAAATTACACCCACCCCACAAACACACCTTGATTTAAAAACAATAAGCCGACAAGTTTCTTAAGAGTGATTTCTTTCCTTAAAAAAATAATACCACAGGTTCCGGAAGAAGAAAACATCATGGAGGATAACCAAATAAGCAGCTCTTTGAGAACATTTCCTTTATGTTCCTATGCTCCAAGCTCTGCTGAGTTGGGCTGGTGAATAGTTTGATTAGGCTAAGGGTGCCGGTTTGTCTCCTCCTTCCGGCAGGGAATCTTGTGCCAGGACTGGCAGAAATCCAACCGGGGAAGCTGCTTCTCATCACACCATTTGGGAGCTTAGGGAAAGCTTTCCCAGTTGGACGTCTCCTTGGCTTGCGGGAAACAAAGGCCTCAATCTGACGTCTCACTGAGACTGAGTGAGCAGAGTGCAGTCTCTGCCCCTGACTAGAGAGCAGGGGTTGCTAACACACACAGACACACAACCTGTAGGCTAAGTGAGAAAACCCATAACCGCTTCTGGATGCTCAGACGTTTACAGGGACGTTCTGTGGTCAGGACACCTGTGTGCTCAAAGCAGATTTTCTCCTTCCTACAAGCTTCCACTTTCTATCCTTCCTTCATTACTGCCTTCCATCGCTGCTCCATATGTTTTCTTTATCCCTATCAAACTAGAATTTTTAATCTTTATTTTTTAAGAAACGCAATACATATATTCACATACTGGAACAAGGAATAAATCAAGCCAATTTCACAATTCTGACCCAGTCCCAGATTGTGCCCCATCACAAGCCAAGCCATGTGTCTCTGTTCTTTCTGTCCTCATGGTGAAGAAGGCTTTCCAGATCTCATGCAAGGATTAACCAGAGCTCCTTTTTAAAGGGGTGGGGGTGGGCATCAGGGACTGAAACTAGAATCTTTCATATATGCATATCAAGCGCCTGTGAGCTCAGTCCTCCTGGGGTGCGAACTACAAATTGATTTATTCGGATGTTGTTCCTACCCTATATAAGCTCAGAATATGATGTCGAAAAAAACAACATTATTTCCAGTCTGTAAAATAGGGTTGCCAATTGATGGGGGGTGGGCAGTCTGGCTTGCTCTTGTGCATTTTGAGCAGTGACCCTGATCTGCAGGCGACGCTTCCCACAATGTGGAGATAAGAATTGATTGCTTGCGGACCATGTTGGTGTGAAAGGCACAGGCGCAGAGGCGGGCAAAAGGGATTGGCAACCCTACCAATTCTGGGCCAGGCAATAATATCCTTGCTGCGGCACTTGCTCCGAACAGGTTTCGAACTACACCCGCGCCGCAGCATTAATAACGGCAACCCACTGGGGCTAAGGGCCAAGTTCTCAAAAGGCGTCCTTAAATCTGGCCACTTTCATTTTGAGGGAAAAGCAAGCACCCTGATCCGGAGCGGGTCCCCACGTCCCCTTCCTGCTGAAATACAGCTGGTTTATGCATTCTTATTTATTTATTTGAAACAAAAAACAAGAACAATTGTGTTTATCCTCAGATGTCGGTTGCCCGTAAGAACTAAAATGCCTCGCACGAGATCTTTCGGAGAGGTTTTCAGAAAGGGCTTCTCTCTCCTTTTTATAGCAACCATAAAAAATAAGACACACGCTATTATTATTCTTTTTAAAAAGGAAATAAGAAGGTAGCATAACCATCTGGATTTTCAGGACAAATGCAGGTGAAGAATCACTCTGCCCACCCCCCCAAGAGGTCCCACAACCAGCGGCAAGAGGCAACTTTTAACGTGGATCTGCCCATCACCGATTTCTTGAAACCGCCACATGGCCGTCCTCCTAAACAGTCTCACAATTAGTTCCTGCGGTAAATGCTTCATTACGGACGGCTTCCCCTCTCTCCAGTCTCCGGAAGAGGATGCTTTCTACAGCGTTCCAGCCCAATCTTTTCCTGCCACCTACGCTTAAGGGGCTGGGTCCTTGTTAACTGTGGAGATCACCCGTTCCTCTTTTTCATCGTTTATAAGGTTCCCGACGGTGTGATCCTACGCCTGCCTGCTCAGAAGTAAGCTGTATGGAGTTCACTGGGGACTTGCTCCCAAGTAATCCCATTCCCTGGCCACGGATCTCACATCTTGATTCTGCTCACTTCTCCTCCGATGTAGCCCTTGAACAATATCCTCCTGAGGTGGAGATACTTTCCAATCCACTTCAGGACAATTTCACACAGGAACCACCTACCACAACTGTAAAAAATAGAAGCCAAAAAACCCCCAACTTCTTTTTAAATAAAAAAACCCCATATTATTTTAAAATAAGGCAAAAAAGTTTTTCTCTCTCAAAAACAAAACCGAAACCTGTTGCTTGCAAACCTTTCAAGTAGACTCAAGAAAGCTGTCAATAAAAAACCAGTGATGGTAAGTAGCGTTGAACTTTGGTCAGTTATTTCCATACATATATATATATATGGTTTAATCGAGGGATTTCAGTCTCGGTGAGAGCCAAAAAAGACAAAATGACTCTCCCTTTTAAGTTCTTGATACTTCAGAAAGGCACATGTCAATGACAAAATTCATATAGATATAAAAATAACTTCATTTCTCTGCTTCGTAGCAGAGTCGAAAGCTCAGAAGCGGCGAGAAAGACATTTTTAAAAAAGTAAACAATAGTGACTAGTTTACTCCAGCTTCTTATATCTTCATTTTCAACCCTCCCCACCCCCCCAATCTTTTCCCTCCTTAATTATGGCTATGAAGAAGAGCAAATACGTTTCACACAAGGGGGCAAAAAAACAACAACCCCATAGTAATAACTGGAACGTGTTTCATTCAAAATTCCCAGCTGTTGGCAAATGGAATAATAGAATCATAGTATTTTAGAGTTGGAAGGGACCCCCAAGGGCCATCTAGTCCAACCCCCTGCAATGCAGGAATCTCAGCTAAAGCTGGTGCCAATTTTTGCCCGCTGGTGACAAATGCACACTTGATCGTAATGCAGTATGGGAGCTCGGAGGTCCTGAAAGGATGCTGCCCCTGGGAGAAGTTAAAAAAAACACAGAATTAGCTCCTTTTTGAGGTAATTGTGAACGGAGAGGGTGTTTCACATCCACTGTTGTCAGGAATGAAATCCAGCATCTCTTTCGCTGTGTTTTCGATCCCAGAGAAAATGAAATCTCAAGATATGCATTCTCAGAAAGACGGCCGGGGGGTTGGGGTGGGGGTGGGAGATCTAACTTTTGTTTCCTTTAACTTGCACAAGGCAAGATTTACAGAGTGGAAATGTCTTACAAAAGAGAGAGTGACGAAGCAGGAAGAGGAATCCTCCCACGTCCTTCAAACGTTGGTAAAGAAATCTCGGGCGATTCACGGAACACAGCAATACCGCTTGCAAACTGCAGCCCGGCGGTCGTTCCCGGCTTTGTCGCCTAAGGCGTGAGATGCAGTCAGCTCCGAGACCCCTTTCGTTTCTGCAAATGTCTCTGTATTCCCCCGTAAGTTGGAAATCACAGCGCTCCCGGTGACCGGGGTCATCTGCCCTTGAAAAAGCGTACTTTGTCAACCGAGGCAAGAGTCAACGTTACGTTGGATTCAAAATCCCCGTCGTGGACGCCCGTCTGGCGGAAAGCCCCAGCTGACGGGTTGTTTTCCCAGTAGTGGTGCCAGTTCCCTTTGCTGTCCGCTCCGAAGCCGTAAAGGTCCACCTGCGGGGAAGAAGAAGAAGAGTTTGGATTTGATATCCCGCTTTTCACTACCTGAAGGAGTCTCAAAGTGGCTAACATTCTCCTTTCCCTTCCTCCCCCACAACAAACACTCTGTGAGGTGAGTGGGGCTGAGAGACTTCAGAGAAGTGTGACTAGCCCAAGGTCACCCAGCAGCTGCATGTGGAGGAGCGGGGACGCAAACCCGGTTCACCAGATTACGAGTCCACCATTCTTAACCACTACACCCAACTGAAAAGAACTCTGAAGAATTCTTGGCCTTCAACGTAGCAAGAGCTCTGCTGGATCAGGCCAGAGGCCCATCTAAGTCCAGCATTCTGTTCTCAAAGTGGTCAACTAGATGACTCTAAGGGAAGCTCGCAAGCTGAACTGAGCACAGGAGCCCCTCCCCACTTCCTAGAAACTAGTTTTCAGATGTATTGATAGCTTTGTCCTTCACAAATTTGTCCTCTTTTAAAATAATAATAATAATAATTATTATTATTATTTATTTGTACCCCGCCCATCTGGCTGGGTCCCCCCAGCCACTCTGGACGGCCTCCAACAGATATTAAAATACATTAAAATATCACAGGTTAAAAACTTCCAAGTTGGTGACCACCTGTATCTCATATAGTATTCAATCTCTTTCCCCATTTCCATGGACGGAAGCCCTCTGCAAACTCATGTGATGAGGGGAGAGCAGGAACGAGATTCTTGACCCTTCCATCTCCTTCCCATCGCCAGCTTCATCACCTTCCGCAAGCAGAGAAGGAGCCCATCTGCAGAGGTTCACCTTCCCAACATATCTCCAATCTCCCTGCCACATGATAGTAATTGTGTGTGTGGGAGAAGAATGAATGAATCGGGTTTAAGTCATGTTACCTGAATAAGAAAAGTTAAACGACCCCTGGACAGATAAGTCCGGTCCAAGGCAACTATGGGGTTGCGGCGCTTATCTCGCTTTCAGGCCGAGGGTGCCGGCGTTTGACCACAGGCAACTTTCCGGATCATGTGGCCAGCATGACTAAACCGCTTCTGGTGCAACAGAACACCGCGACAGAAACCAGAGCGCACGAAAAGGCCGTTTACCTTCCCGCCGCAGTGGTACCTATTTATCTACTTGCACTGGTGTGCTTTCGAACTGCTAGGTTGGCAGGAGCTGAGACAGAGCAATGGGAGCTCACCCTGTCACGGGGATTCCAACTGCTGACCTTCTGATCGGCAAGCCCAAGAGGCTCAGTGGTTTACACCACAACACCACCCGCATCCCCGTGTACCTGAATAACCCAGAACTGACACTCAGCATCTATTTTTACCATCACCGCAGGGGTTGTGAGGAACAGGTCTGCTCCAGTAGTTTACTATTTGGAAAAATGCTGTCCCTCCTCTCTCTCTTTTCTTTTCCATGCCAAAGGAGGAGTCTGAAAGCCTCTGATTTTGATTTAAAACTAACCACAGTTCCTTGTGACCTCTGAATCCGGCAACTGTGGTTTGTTTAAATGAACTGCGTGAGCCTTGTTCACTCCCATCTATCTGTTCTGTGAGGAGGCTGGAAGCTTTCATTTTTGCTTGGTTCCATCTGAACTTGGGATAATTAGCCCATATTCACACCTCATTGAGGATGTGAATTATGTGAAGAATAAAGTGACATTATTACTTCTCATGAATTGGAAGCGGTGGTTCTATGATGTCTGCAAGGCTCGCAAGCACTCCGGGGATCTGTGCTTGGTTTAGAAAGTGGAAGCTTTCGTTCTCCCTCTTGAATGGGCATAGTGGCAAACCACAGTTTCCCGTGATGTCTACACCGAGCCCTAGCATTGCACGTACCTCATCGCAGATGTGAAGAGCAAATATAACCGACAGGAAGCCTGTTGAGGGGTATCTCCCATGATGATGCAGCCAGGTATCGTAAACGTATTTTATGAAGAAGGGGTGATAAATCAGGATCTGCGCAGGATGAATCAACAGTCCTTGTTAGTTTGGTTGCAGATACAACACGGAGGCAAAAAAAAAGGTCGGTAAGACGAAATATGAAATTGGACAAGTCGCTGAATTCAAGTGCAGAATTGCAGAAAAAGTTGAGATTTCAAAACCAGAATTTATGCATTTATTCACCTGCCTGAACATGTAAAAACCAGGATGGGTCAGAACATGAGCGGCCCCCGTGGTCCTCCGAATGCTATTGGACTCTGCCTCCAACTCCTATCAGCTCCAGGCAATAAACCAGAGCTTTCCAAACTTTTCATGTTGGGGGACACACTTTTTAGACACAGTAATTCAGTTTTACTAGCAAACCGGAGGTTAAACTGACCCCTTTCCAGCCCCGGGAGGAGCGTGGGGAGCGTTCGTGCGACACAACTACACACTGCAGCCTAACACAGTTTGGAAAGCTCTGCAATAAATGAACAGCTCAAGGAAATGCGGCACATGCAGTTCCCATCACCAGCAGTAAGTGGAGCTGCACCCACACCACTTAACTGTTAGCTTGGTTCCTGCTTCTTCTTACAGTTACAGGGTGGGAATTCTGAACGTCATCACTTTTGCAAGCTGCCTTTGAAACTTTGGCTCATTCTCCCTGACATGATATTGGGTTTATAGTAAGGATGGATGGATCTGTAAACTTTTGGTCTGTTTTTTTTTTTTTTAAAAAAAACATGTGTTCATTCATAAATCAATTTCACCACATTTCTAGTGTCACCTGAGAGATTAAAAAAAAAAATCTTGTACAAAAATCCTCCTTTAAAATGCATATTGTTAAATGTTAAATGTTTCGTTGCAAACTCGGGGCTGGGGCTCAGTAGCACGGCATCTGCTTTGTTTGAAGAATGCCCCGAGTTCAATCCTCTGAAATAAATATAATTAAGAACTCTGGCCAGAAGTTTCAACCAAAAACATGCATTTACTCGTGAGTAAATACAAATGTAGCATCAATCCTGTTAAGAATTACAGAGTCCAGCCAGAGTTCTTAATTATATTTATTTCAGTGTATTTTGTAATAAGGACTCCAACTTTATTTCCGAGTTCAATCCTCAGCATCTCTAGCTGGGAATGTCCCTCTTAAGAAAAACAAAAAACAAAAACACGGATGGCAGCTGCCAGTCAGTGTAGGCAATACTGAGCTAGAAGGACCAATAGTATAATTTCTTTATACCCTGCCCATCTGGCTGGGTTTCACCAGCCACTCTGGGCTGCTCCCAACAGAATATTAAAATAATAATAATAATAATAATAATAATAATAATAATAATAATAAAGCGATAAAGCATCAAACATTAAAAACTTCTCTAAACAGGACTGCCTTCAGATGTCTTCTAAAGGTCAGATAGTTGTTTATTTCCTTGACATCTGATGGGAGGGCGTTCCACAGGGCAGGCGCCACTACCGAGAAGGCCCTCTGCCTGGTTCCCTGTAACTTCACTTCTCGCAGTCAAAACAAAAAATTCCTTCCAGTAGCACCTTAGAGACCAACTAAGTTTGTTCTTGGTATGAGCTTTCGTGTGCATGCACACTTCTTCAGATACATGCACACGAAAGCTCATACCAAGAACAAACTTAGTTGGTCTCTAAGGTGCTACTGGAAGGATTTTTTTGTTTTGTTTTGTTTTGACTATGGCAGACCAACACGGCTACCTACCTTCACTTCTCGCAGTGAGGGAACCGCCAGAAGGCCCTCAGAGCTGGACCGCAGTGTCTGGGCTGAATGAAGAGGGGACCAGGCTTGTACCCCAAAGAGGTGACTTCAGTGCTGCTAACGCAGCAGTTTGAACTTCACCCCTGGAGGTGCACTCCATTGCCTCTCAAGACAGACGGATGCCAGCAACCCACTTCCAGATCAACTTGATCCTAAAACACACATTTTCTGTGTGCTTCTGGGTATAAGATATCTAAAAGATCGTCTGACCCCTTGTATACCGTACTGATCACTGCAGATACTATCCGTTCCCATCTTCCTTCTGTTCTTGAAATAGGACCTTTGGTGGGAAGGCATCTGTCCTGTGGAATTTCTTCCTGCTGCATATCCAATAAGCACCACCGCTATTGAAAAGCTTCCTTTTTCAACAAGCCTTTAAACCGGAGCTTTTAATCCCACTTTGTATCCATATTGGATTCGAAATCATTTTGATGTAAGAAATTATTCTATATAAGTTTTCTACTGTTGATACTTTTAATGCTCAGTTGCTTCAAGGTTGTTTCCCTGGAAGTGATGCATAAATGGAACTAACTCTGAGTTGTGTTGTGTTGTGTTGTGTTGTGTGTTTTTTTTTTTTTACAATTTAGAATATTCATTTAAACAACCTTAAAATACTGTATTTTTTGCTCCATAGTGCACACCGGACCATAGGGCGCACCTCATTTTTAGAGGAGGAAACAAGGGAATTTTTTTTCCTGGTTTTCCTCCTCTAAAAGCCCTGTTTTTTTTTGAGGATCAGCTAAAAGTTTTGCAGCTTTTTTTGCAAAGGGAAAAGCCCTGGTTTTTTTGAGGATCAGCTAAAAGTTTTGCAGTTTTTTTGCAAAGGGGGAAAAGCAAAGAGGAAAAGCTCTGTTTTTATGGGGTTCAACTCACATTTCTGCAGCTTCTAAAGGAAAGGGAGCCTTTTCTACAGTTTCCAGACAGATAATCTAATCAGCCAGTCACATGTAGCTGGGGAAACAAACAACCTCCCTCTGCAGCACATTCAACAAAGGAGGGCGGGGCTGAAAGGGAGCCGGGACTCTTATCTCTCTCCCGATCTCTTGCTGATCAGCTGCTGAGCGGGTCCTTTCAACACCCCCTTTTCTCTTTGTAAAATAAAAAGCATGATCCTCTTTTGGCCCCTGGGCAATTCAGCTCCAGGGACCACCATTCGCTCCATAAGATGCACAGATATTTCCCCTTACGTTTTACGAGGAAAGAAGTGTGTCTTATGGAGCGAAAAATACGGTATCAATGACTTTCCTTTCTCTCCTTCCATGGTTCATTTTGCATAACATAAATCCCTGCATATTTTATATAAACCAAACCATTCAGTATTCCATTATTACATCCATCAAAACTTATTTATACTGCTGAATTTATCTTAATGCTGCCAACGTTTTCAAGTGTACACAAAATGGAACTAACTTTGTAAGTGAGAAGTTCTTAGAGAAGTTCCATCTATGGTTAGCCAGCTGGACAGCTCAGTTGGTAGAGCGCAAGACTCTTAAAATCTCAGGGTTGAGGGTTCGAGTCTCATGCTGGGCAAAAATTCCTGCATTGAAGGGCCGGTCTTTTCTAATTCTACGGTTTGAAGGATCATCTGAATGTAGCCCATGCTTACGTACGGAAGAACTTTGTGGCCAGATCAGAGCAATAACTCACCTTGCCTTTGTTGACTTTGATTCTGCGTGGAACTGGAATATATGTGCTGTCAAATAAAAGACGTATGTGAGTCAGTAAAAGCAAGGTACACACTGTGCAGCATGCAGTAAAAAAAAAAAAATAGTAAAACATCCACCCTTACTTCTAAATCCAGAGTCTTGGCATATATGTCATTTATGAATGAGACACTAAATTAAAATGCCGAGGTCGTAGGTTTTCAAAATGTAGGGAGGAATTCAGATCATTATTCTGTCACAGTGCATTTCTGCTAGGAAGATTGTGCAAACTCCCTTCTCCTTCCCCATTAGGGCATGATGAATTTGTCAACTTTCAAATTCCAAAAAATGAAGGGATGCTAAAAAGTTGTATACCGTGGCTTGGGAATTCGAAATATAGTTTAGTTCAATTAATATGATTTAGTCTGGCCTGCTAAGTAAAATGTGTGTAAAACGGCATAGAAATCATTAAAAATGATTGCCAAGTACCTGTAGTTACGTTATATATCAACATTATATTTATTTGTTGTTATTATTATTTAGCATTACCTGACATTTTCAGAAGGTAAATTCTTTGGTTTTCCTAAAGCAGTGCTTCTTCATCAAATGTAGACTTACCAAGCTAAATGTTGCCCAATCATAACAGTAATAGCAGAATTTGAATTCCTCACACCAAAACACACACGTATTTTTAAGACTCCTTACTGAATAAATTTGCAAAAGTTAAGTTGAATTCCCTAAAATGGCGCACCCCATGTGCTGTTTCTGGGGTTCTCTTGACCCCTTACCCCACCAGAGCTGATCTGGGGCACATGGGGGCAGGGCATGGGAGAAAGCCCCACTTCTGCTAGCAGGCTTCTGCTAGCACAACTGTTTTCTTTCCATCCATCCCATAGTCAATTTGCCAAAAGTTAAACACAGAAAGGGCATTAAACCTTAGGCAAGCAAAGACTGGCAGCTACATGCATGTCTGTCTGCAAGCCCCGTTCATGAATGGCTAAGCTACTGTGATGTCATGGAATGTTCACTCCCTCCCTCCACTCCTTGAAGGACCGCCTCACAGTTGTCTGTCAACAGAAAGCGCTCCCTTTCCCCAACCAATGTTCTGTTTGTCCTGCCTCCACGGCAGAACACTCAGGTTTGCCGTGGATCAAGGAAAAAGTTCTTTCATCCTCAGAAAAAGTCAATAGCTGCTGTGAAATCCACTTTTTAACGACACATTTTTATTTTTATTTTACAGAAAAGAATTCCCTGCCATATATGTGGCATTCTGGTTTGGATGAAGCCATTGCTAAAATCCATTTCTGTTATGTACTGAGTTGAATAGGATCCGAAAATTCAGCAGTCTGATTGGTCCTAGAAAAATAGGATTCAGAATGCAGCAGTCTGATTGGTCCTAGAACAATAGGATCCAGAATGCAGCAGTCTGATTGGTCCTAGAACAATAGGATTCAGAATGCAGCAGTCTGATTGGTCCTAGAACAATAGGATCCAGAATGCAGCAGTCTGATTGGTCCGCAGGAGCCACCCAATCCAGCTCCAGGTGGAAGTGAATCCGCAACCTGATTGGCATACAGGAGTATCCCGGAATTAGCCAATCACGTGGGGCCCATTGTGTAAATAATGTATATAAAGCAGACGTTTTGGGGGAACTTCCATTCCTCGCTACTATAGGCTGAATAACGAGCATGAAATCCACACTTGACTCCGAGTATATTTCAATTTCTTTACCAAAGGGAGACTAATCCATTCCCTTAAACTCTATCGGAGAGGCTAATAAGAACCAAGGCTTTTGTCAATTCCCAAATAAAACCCTGGGAACGTGAAACCTTTGATGAACGCTTCAGTTTGTGTTTATCCTGTCCAGGAAGTTTGCTTTGATTCTGCTACACTGTAAGCCGCCTAAATTTCTTTAGCCTTTGCTCCATCGAATTACATGCAGACATTCACGTTGCCTTGCTTCCCGCTGCTTGCTTTTCACGGGACAGCGAGATCAAAGGAAGGAATCCTCACCCTTTCTCCTCCACCCCAAAAGACAACAAATAAGGCACAATAGAGAGGGCGGAAATCAGAGGAAGTGCCAAACAGCACATTGGATCTCAGTATGCAAAAACCACAACTTTGCATATCCGTTTCTATTTAACGATTTTCTTCTCTCATTTCCTAGTTCTGTTTAGCAAAAAGAGGCACCGTTATTATGATGCAATCTGTGTGTATATAGAGAGAACATTTATGTTCCAAGGGGGATCTGGTGCGTTATTCTTATCCTGGCTAGTAGGCTATGGATGGCTTACTAACGGTAAATGTGAACGGGATCTGGGGGTCTTGGTGGACCACATGTTTAACGTGAGTTAACAGTGCGATGCAGCAGCAAAAAAAGCGAATGCTATTCTAGGCTGTATCAACAGAAGTCTAGCGTCCAGATCAATGGAGAGAATAAAGGTAAAGGGACCCCTGACCGCTAGGTCCAGTTGCGGACGACTCTGGGGTTGCGGCGCTCGTCTCGCTTTACTGGCCGAGGGAGCCGGCGTACAGCTTCCGGGTCATGTGGCCAGCATGACTAAGCCACTTCTGGCGAACCAGAGCAGCGCACGGAAACGCCGTTTACCTTCCCGCCGGAGCGGTACCTATTTATCTACTTGCACTTTGATGTGCTTTTGAACTGCTAGGTTGGCAGGAGCAGGGACCGAGCAACGGGAGCTCACCCCGTGCGGGGATTCGAACCGCCGACCTTCTGATCGGCAAGCCCTAGGCTCTGTGGTTAAGACCACAGCGCCTCCCAAGGGAAGGAATAGTCCCACTCTATTCTTCCTTGGTCACACCACGCCTGCAGTACTGTGTCCAGTTCTAGGTGCCACAATTTAAGAAGGATGTTGAGAAGCTGCAACGTGTGCAGAGGAGGGCGACCAAGATTATCAAGGTTCTGGAAACCAAGCCTGATGAGGAACGGTTGAAGGAGCTGGGTATGTTCAGCCTGGAAAAGAGGAGGTATGATAGCCACCTTCAAATATCTCATGGGGTGTCATGTGGAAGAGGGAACATGCTTGTTTTCTCCTGCTCTGGAGGGTAGGACTCAAACCAATGGCTTCTGGTTACAACAAAGGAGATTCCTACTAAATATCAGGAAGAACTTTCTGACAGTTAAGGGACCACCTCTGGAGGTGGTGGACTCTCCTTCCTTGGAGGTTTTTAAGCAGAGGTTGGGTGGCCATCTGTCATGGATGCTTTAGCTGAGATTCCAGAAGAGAATTAGCTTTGTTTGCTGCTGCATTTCTGGTCCTGCCTCGCTGGTTTTCACAGGCACCTGGTTGGCCACTTTGAGAACAGGATGCTGGGCCAGATGGGCCATTGGCCTGATCCAGCAGTCTCTCCTTATGTTCAGTGGGACAGGTCTCAAATCCCCACTGGGGCATGACGCCCCCTTGGTGACCTTGGGCCAGTCACTGCCTCGCAGGGTTGTTGTGGGGATTAAATGAGGAAGGGGGAGGATCACACAGTATGCCAACGTTGAGCTCTTTGGAGAAAGAGGCGAAATATAATTGCAATAAATAAAAATAAATGTTCTTACTGCCAACAACAATGGCTGGATGAGGCCAAGGGCACGTCTGATTCTGCATTCATTCTGTTCTCCCAACAGCCAGCCAGGTCTCTATGGGGTCATGACTGCTTGCTTCCCCCATATATTGTCGGTCTCAGTTGGGGCTCAAAATTGAGCTGCGCCTGGTTTGACTCTCTATGGCCCATTGCAGGGGGGAAGTGCTCTCACTTCATAGAAAAAAGTCCCTCTCCATTAATCACAAGCCCATCTTCTTCCTGTTTGCCAGAGGCCTGCTCTCCACATTGTGTGCTCCTTGTGTTTTTAATTTCCTGGCTGGAGCCTGGTGGGCTGCCGTAGCTTATAATAATAACCATCAGCCAGACACTAACTTCAGGAACCTGCCTGATCTGATCGGCGGCAACTTCCAGACGCAATAAACGGAACAGGAAGGAGCCGCGTAAGAATAAATATCAGATGAGTGTTGGAGGGCGAGATTGAAAAGCTTCTAATAGCCTGTATCAGCCAGGTACAGAATCATAGAATGGTAAGAGTTGGGAAGGTACCTCAGAGGGTCATTTAGTGGGCTGCAATGCAGGAATCGCAACGGAAGAATCTCTGACCGCAAGCTTAACGTAAGTCAACGTTGTGATGCGGCGGCAAAAACAGCTCATGCTACAGTGGTACCTCGCAAGACGAATGCCTCGCACAACGGAAAACTCGCTAGACGAATTTCTCTATGGCCGTGCTTCGCAAAACGAGGCATTCGTCTTGCGCGGTACCACTGTAAGCCGAAGCGGGAACTTCTCAGGCCTTAGCAAATGCAGGGAGAAAGAAGCCAACAAAGTTTCCCTGGCGCCCCCCAAGCCAAGCTCGCCTCAGCCAGCCTTCCCCTCGCGGGGCTGTCGCGGGTGCAGAGGCCCCTCCGCCCAGTTCTTCCGCGGAGTCGTCGGGCCCGCCTACCTTGGCGCAGGCCGGGGTCCTGCAGGACGTTGTAGGCGCGGTAGTCGCTGACGCCACCGGGTGAGCGCGCACCAGGCGCCCCACCGCCTCCTTTGACCCGGCGACCGAATCGCCGCTCTCACCGCCCTCCGCCGGCCTGGCTCAGCGGGCGCGCCAAGGGTATCGTGGCCCACATGCCGAGCCACTGCCGCAGGGCAGCCGGCAGAAGGACCCGCTCAGGGCTGCCGCTCGCTGGAGGCTCCCTGCCCCACTGCGAGGCTGGAGGAGGTGAGGAGAGCGGCGGCGGGAACCTGAAGCCGGAAGCTCCCTGCCCCACTGCGAGGCTGGAGGAGGTGAGGAGAGCGGCGGCGGGAACCTGAAGCCGGAAGCTCCCTGCCCCACTGCGAGGCTGGAGGCGGTGAGGAGAGCGGCGGCGGCAGGAACCTGAAGCAGAGCAGCTCCTCCTTGTCTTCGACGGCTCTCGGAGGGAGTCTGCTTCCCCCTCAGGCACAGCTCCGCCGCCCTTACCTCCCTCCGGCGGCTGCTTCTGCTGCTGCCAGCAACAAGCCCCGACTTCCCCACCCCCCATAGGAACGCATTAATTAAATTTCAAGGCATTCCTATGGGAAACCGTGCTTCGCAAGACGAAATTTTCGCAAGACTTGCGGAACGAATTAATTTCGTCTTGCGAGGTACCACTGTACTTTAGGCTGGATCAACAGAAGCCTAGTGTTCAAGATCAAGGGAAGCAATAGTCCCACTTTTATTTTGCCTTGGTCAGACCAGACCGGGAGTCCTGTGTCCAGTTCTCGGCACCACAATTTAGGAAGGATGTTGAGAAGCTGGAACGTGAGCAGAGGAGGGCAACCATGAGGATCAAGGGTCTGGAAACCTAGACTTATGAGGAACGGTTGAAGGAGCATGGGTATGGTTAAGCCTGGAAAAGAGGAGCTATGATAGCTGTCTTCAAGGATCTCAAGGGGTGTCACATGGAAGAGGGAACATGCTTGTTTTCTCCTGCTCTGGAGAGTAGGACTCGAACCAATGGCTTCAAGTGACAAGAAAGGAGATTCCAACTAAAAATCAGGAAGAACTTTCTGAAAGTAAGAGCTGTTCGACAGTGGAACAGATTCCCTTAGAAGGTGATGGACTCTCCTTGGAGGTTTGTAAGCAAAGGTTAGATGGCCATCCGTCATGGATGCTTTAGTTCAGGGATGGGGAACTCCCAAGAGACTGTGATCTATTTACAGAGTTAAAAACTGGCAGTGACCTACCCCCTTTTGGGGGGTTCAGGTCAAAGTTGTTGTTGAGCTTTTTTTAGGGAGAAGGAAAGCCCTGTTTTTTGGGGGGTGCAGGGCAACAAAATTGAGCTTTTTTTAGGGGAGCCAAAGTTGTTGAGCTTCTTTGGGGGAGCCAGTGATCTATCAGTAATCTATCGCACACGTCCAGTGATCTACCGGTAGATCACGATCTACCTGTTGGACGTGCCTGTTGATTCCTGCATTGCGCAGGGTTAGATGAGATGACTCCCAGGTTCCCTTTCAACTCAACTGTTCTATGATTCTACTATTCTGTGAGATCATATGAAGAGATCTGCTAGATCAAGATGAGGGCTCACCTTGTCCGGCATTCCGTTCTCGTAGCGGGAGTGGTACTATTACTCCCCTTGATCTACGGGGGGGGGGGAGAGAAAGTATTTGATCCCCTGCTAACATTGCTGCTGTTGCTGCTGCTTTGAGTGTCTGGGAAGACCGCTCCCTCCTCCGGCCAACTCCATCGGGCCTAGGAGGCGGGCCTACACTCACCAACACAGCTTAAGAGGCGCCGAGAAGGGCAGCCTCGGCTCTTGCTCTGTAAATTTACATTGCAATGTAGCCAAAGCAAATTCCGGGTATATTGAAAAATGTACTTGGCCAATAAATTATTATTGTATTCTATTCTAAATTTGCCCGTTTGCCCTCTGACGAGGAAATGACCAGTCCACAATTTTAATGGTAGGTTTATTGTAGCTGTGAGAGACAGAATAACAACAGGAAAACCCCCAGTCAGAGATTGATGTGCATTATAATGAGTGAAATAAGTATTTGATCCCTTTGCAAAAGATGACTTAGTACTTGGTGGCAAAACCCTTGTTGGCAATTACAGAGGTCAGACGTTTCTTGTAGGTGGCCACCAGGTTTGCACACATCTCAGGAGGTATTTTGTCAAATTCAGCAGGGGATCAAATACTCCCCCCCCCCACTGTAGATACTATACTTCTGTTGGTGCAGCCTAGATTTTGCTGCTGCATCACACTGTTGACCCAACATGGACTGGTCCAAGAAGACTCCTAGATCTCGTCCAACAGAACCCACCCAACTTCTCATGGCCTCCTAGAACAGAGCAGACACGGCCACTTACTGGTTGATGGTCCCTGTGGTGAGAGCACTGATGACCCAGCGAAGGTCCAGGGTCTTGAACGGGATGACTATCATGCTGACGTTCTCGCCTAGCTCCTTGTAGCTCTCGGGGTAGACGAAGTGGTGGGTCGTCTTGCTGCCGACGTCAGACTCGTAGCCGGCTGTGGGGGCCTTGTTCATTCTGTGTGGTCCAAGAAAAGAGGGGTGAGGGGAAAAGCAGGCGGCGGCAGGAGGAGGTACACGGGGCAGGTAGGAATTGGCATCATCTTGCCACAGGTGGCAACGGCCGCTATTGATGGGCTCATTTGCAGGCTGGAGAAACTCTCCCCTTCCCACCTTGTAAGTCTCACAGCCAGCCCCTGCACCCCGAATGGGCTTCAGAAAAGTCTCCTGTTGGCTAATGAAGGGTCCCTCTCAAGAGCCGAAGTGCAATTGGGTTGACAGCTGCAACCAGCGCCTTCCGTTAAGAGTTTGGGTATAATCCCAGACGCCTCCCTTTCCATGGAGGCGCAGGTTACAGCAACAGTTAAGGCAACATTTTTCCATCTGTGCCATATCAAGCAGTTGGTCCCCTACCTTTCCCGCCCCGACCTGACCACAGTGATCCATGCGACGGTCACCTCCAGGCTTGACTACTGTAACTCGCTCTACGCGGGGCTGCCTTTGAAACTGTCCCAGAAACTCCAGCGGGTGCAGAATGCTGCAGCGAGGCTCCTCATGGGGTCCTTGCCATGGGAGCATATTCACCCAATGCTTTACCAGCTGCACTGGCTCCCAGTGGAGTACCGGGTCAGGTTCAAAGTGCTGGTTCTGACCTTTAAAGCCCTATGCGGCTTAGGACCCTCATACTTACGGGACCGCCTCTCCTGGTATGTCCCGCAGAGGACCCTAAGGTCCATGAATAATAATAGCTTAAGGGTCCCGGGCCCAAAAGAAGCCAGATTATCCTCCACAAGGGCCAGGGCCTTTTCAGTGATGGCTCCGACCTGGTGGAATACTCTGTCCCATGAGACTAGGGCCCTGCGGGACCTGACCTCCTTCCGCCTGTAAGACAGAGTTATTCCGCCTGGCCTTTAATCTAGCCTGATCCCCTATTCCTTTTCCCCTTCCCTTTTTTCTGAAGAAACCCTTCTGGGTCCCCACATTAAAATTCCTCCCTGGTCTCCCTACTGGCCTAGCATGACTAACCTGGCCAGTTAGCCCTGGGATCCCACTGATGTTTGTTTTTTATGCTGTTTTTTAGCTGTTTTTAAAGTTGTTTTAATCATTGTCTTATATTTGTTGTTAGCCGCCCTGAGCCTGGTTTTTGGATCGGGAAGGGCAGGGTAGAAATAAAAAATTATTATTAACCATTCCTGGACTGGGAAAGGCTGACCATGGTTGTTCATGCATTGGCTAGATTTAGGGTTGCCAGGTCTGCTTCCAAAAAATAGCGGACAAGCGGGGGGGGGGGGTTAAATTAAATTATATATTTTCTTACAAACATTTTAACACGTATTAAAATACCATTTCATCATAAAGCTTTTGAATAAAAAAAATGTCCACTATTTTGTGGAAAAAAATAGTGAACATAATGTGAAAAAGTGGACTGTCCACTCAAATAGTGGACACCTGGCAACCCTAGCTAGATTACTGCAATGTGTCCTTTGTGGGGCTTCCCTTGTGCTTGATCAGGAAGCTGAGGTTGGTGCAAAATGCCGAAGCACGGTTACTGACAGGAGCGAGACCTTGTCAGTATAGAACACTTGCCCAGAGATCTGTGCTGGTTCCTGATCTGCTGCCAGGTCAAGTTCAAGGTATTACTTGTTAGTATATAAAGCCATGAACAACCTGGGGCCAGTTTACCTGTAAGATGTTGTGAACTGCCCTGAGACCTGTATACAGTATACAAAAGTGACAGTATACAGGGCAGTATACAAAAAATAACAATTAATTAATAATACCACCCCACTCAACTGCTTCAATCTGCGGAACTGGGACTGTTATCGGCTCCATGTAACACCTGTTCCTATTATTTACGAGAAATCGATCTTTTAGTGTGGCAGAGCCAACACTTTGGAACTCCCTGCCTATTGACACCAGGCAGAGACACCTTTGCTGTGCTCAATTTTGGCGCTTGCTGGTAAAAAAAAAACACATTTTTCCTTTAGTCGAGCCTAACCAGACCTGGAGAAGGTTGAAGTGTGTTTTAATCTGTTTTTAGTTTGTTGCCGATTTTACTTTTTTGAACGTTTTAAAGAGCTGTCCCACCCCCCCGCCGATAATATTATTAGCTTTCTCAACCCCCCTGCCCTTTGAGCTGTTTTTTTTGGGGGGGGTCTTTTTACAGTTAAGCAGCATTTAAATTGTATGAAACAACCAACCAAATTCAGCAGGGGAAAGAGAGGGGCCTTGTGGGTGCCAGAAAAACCCTTGCAGCTACACTGACAGGCACAATTTGGCAATCCACGGTACACATAAACAATCTTGTACGCTAAGGAGAAAGGGCACAGAAGTAGAGACCCCCCCTTTTTTTTTTGGAAAGCAGAGGGTCCCAGGTTCGATCTCAGGCATCTCCAAGTACAGCTGGAAAGAACTCTTGTGTGAAATCCTGGACAGCTCCTGCCGGCCAGTGCTGCCAACACTGGGCTGGGTGGCCCAGCAGCCTGACTCCACGTAAGGCAGCTTCCCCTGTTCCTGAGCCTCATATGGGTGTCTGTGCATTAATGCCACCTAAATAACACGCTGGTAAGAAAGCCACGATGCCCACAAAGTGGCTGGAACCATGTTCGTGGTTAACATGACCTTTCATCCTCTGTAAAAGATTTGCCAGTTTTTGTGGCTAGGGTGTGTGCGTGTGTATTTAACTAAACTGTTCCCTAGATCATGTGGAACTCTGCCATAAAAGATTTCACTCAAAGTTGCTTGAATTAGGGTAAAGGGCTATGGCACGCTGAGGCCTCTGAACATGAACAGAGCGCTCCCTACAGGTGAACAGGCAGATGGGCAGTAAAACCTCCCAATATAACCTGCTTGTTTGCTTCGACGTAAACCGCCCTGGGTTTTATTTTATTTGTTTGTTTAAAGGTCAGCATATTGAAAGCAAATATACAGGTGAAACTTGAAAAATTAAAGAGTATTGTGGAAAGGTGCAATCTCCTGGGCGATGCGGCTGCCGTGAGTCAGTTGAATGTGCGTACATATTTTGTCTGTTTCAAACGTCCCTCCGCGTGGCTCTAGCAACCCATGCTACACCACTGCTCCCAGCCTTACGTGGAGAGGTTAGGGACTGAAGTTATGGCATTCTGCAAAAAAAACCTAGGTGTTCTACTGCTGAGCTGCAGCCTTTTCCCTATGGAGTCAGTCTCCCCTTCCCCATTTGATTGCAAATATCTAATTCTCAGGTGAGGGGGAGATGTACAGGTGAAACTCGAAAAATTAGAATAACGTGGAAAGGTTCATTTCTTTCAGTAATTCAACTTAAAAGGTGAAACTAATATATGAGATAGACTCATGACATGCAAAGCGAGATATGTCAAGCCTTTATTTGTTATAATTGTGATGATTATGGCGTACAGCTGATGAGAACCCCAAATTAACAATTTCAACTTTGGGGTTTTCATCAGCTGTACGCCATAATCATCACAATTATAACAAACAAAGGCTTGACATATCTCGCTTTGCATGTCATGAGTCTATCTCATATATTAAACTCCAGTAGCTAATGAAAACAATTGCTTACATAAATGGACTTTTCAACGATATTCTAATTTTTCGAGTTTCACCTGTATGTGTATCACGAGTCTGCAGCAGCAATGGGCTGAAAATTGGTAAATGGGACTTGTGGTTAGGCTCAGCTGCAGACGTCACCTATTTAAGCCTCACCATGAAGACAATGGCTTTTTTCTTTTTTACTTTCAGTGGCAGAGAGCGGTCAAGCTAAGACCGCTGAGCCTTGCAACAGGGACTCACCTGAACACGAAGTCATGGTTGTCAATCTCTTGTCCATACTGCGACTGCTTGAGGTTACCCGAGTTCCCTACCACGGCGCACCGCCTGCATCGCGAACCGCTTCTCTCCAGGAGATGGTCCGCGTCTCCAGGGATGAGCTCAAACAGCTCCTGGATGGTCTCGTTTAAACCCTTGGGGTTCTTTTCCCCTTGCAGCTTCTGTAAAGAAGAACAGGGGACTCACTGCGCGGCATTCGGAGGCGCTGTGGAAAAAGGATTCCAAGCACAAATCAAAGTCTTGGCGCTGAGCTTTAAACCCCTAAACGGCCTCGGTCCAGTATACCTGAAGGAGCGTCTCCACCCCCATCGTTCAGCCCGGACACTGAGGTCCAGCGCCGAGGGCCTTCTGGCAGTTCCCTCACTGCGAGAAGCAAAGCTACAGGGAACCAGGCAGAGGGCCTTCTCGGTAGTGGCACCCGCCCTGTGGAACGCCCTCCCATCAGATGTCAAGGAAATAAACAACTATCTGACTTTTAGAAGACATCTGAAGGCAGCCCTGTTTAGGGAAGTTTTTAATGTTTGATGTTTTATAGTGTTTTAATATTCTGTTGGGAGCTGCCCAGAGTGGCTGGGGAGGCCTGGCCAGATGGGCGGGGTATAAGTAATAAATTGTTGTTGTTGTTGTTGTTGTTGTTGTTGTTGTGTCTTGGCTTGGGAATCAACAGGCTAGAGCAGGTTAAGTGACGCAAGAGCCATTCAAACATGGTAGATATCACATTTGTTTCCTTGATTAAAGCTCTTGGAGAAACCGCCTTCTTCATCGTCGGACCCACTATTGGTCTCATCCGCTCAACCTGCTGAGACTGCCCTCACATGTAGGGGAAACCCCTAATTCTCCGAGGGTTTGAGACCCATCGGTTACCCTCAGGTGGTTTAGCCAGTCAGCCGAAGTCATTCCCAGGGTGTGGCCGCTGTTGCATGCTGACTGCTTCTAGGATAAGCCACCACAAACGTAACCTGCTGAAAATATTGCATATCACATCTAATTTTATCTCCACACCAGGGTGAACAATATAGTAAAATACAGTGATACTCAACAACTCTGTCACATATAAAGATTATAACAGATATACAAAAAGGAACCCAATGCGTATGGATCCCATAAAATGAAATAAGAAGTCCATAAGGTGCTGTAAGCAGTACAAGGTTTTCCGGAATAAAATCAACCTGTTTTGCCTTTCGGCTTGAGACCACCAGGAGATTCACAACCCCTTCACAATATGTGCCCTTCTATTTCTTCAACATGACAGAATCAAACGCAGCTTTCTAATCTTGTACTACAACGGTATTCCAAGAAACCACTATATTGTTCACCCCAGTGTGGAGATAGAATTAGATATTATATGCAGTATTTTCAGCAGGTTACGTTTGTTGTGGTTTACGCTTGAGCTGTACGTAACCTAGGTTTGTTGTTGGACTGCTTCCAGGAGCCACAGGTGAGATCTGAGTGCAGGCTGGGGGACCAAAGGTGAACAAGCGACCCCAGAAAGAGCATGGCGTGTCCTCCACCAGGGGCATAAGATCCCTGCATTCCCCGGCACCCTATTTTATCCTCATAACAACCCTGTGAGTTAGGTTAGGCTGAGAGGCCCAAGGTCAGACGGCGAGCTTCGTGGCAAAATGGGGATTCGAACCCTGGACTCCCAGGTCCTAGTCTGACAGTCTAACCACTACACCACATTGGTATCCCTACCTAGATTTGCAATTTCTTTAATAGGGTGCTTTTATTCCCTTATGAGCAAATGTAAACACGTATTCCACAGCTGTTTCCTACCTCCGCCCAAGTCCAATTATATTGTGAAGTAGGAAATGAGCCAGCTGGTGAGACCAGAGGCAATAGAAATCCGGTCATTGCCTCTAATGATATTGACTTTGGGAAGGATTGGCAGGTTCCCCCCCCCCATTGCTGTCAGCACAGATTTAACGGGCCTCTCAGATATCAGGAAAGCCACCCACGACAGAATCTTCTGAAGGACAGCTTGCCACAGAAACCAGATACCATGCGGAACAAACCGCTTCTCAAATTGGTCACTAAAGCTGCCTCCAGGCTGTCAGTAATTTGCTGGAGGGATCCAAGAGCAGACCGGAAATTTAGGTTCATGCAACTGCAGCGTTCTTACAAAAGGCAACTCTTTGCAGATTTGTTGAGAGCCAGCAGTGGTTTAGTGGTTAGAGCAGGCACCCCCCAACTGCGGACCTCCAGATGTTTTGGCCTACAACTCCCATGATCCCTAGCTAACAGGACCAGTGGCCAGGGATTATGGGAACTGTAGGCCAAAACATCTGGAGGGCCGAAGGTTGGGGATGTCTGGGTTAGAGTGTTGGACTAGGACCTGGGAGAGATGAGGGTTCGCTTTCAAGACTACCTCGCAGGGTCGCTCTGAGAATAATATGGTGGAAAGGGAGAACCATGCAAGTCACCTTGAGCTCTTTGGAGAAACAGGCGGGATATAAATGTAACAAACAAACAAAATGAAAGTTGTGAAAATGGCTGGGAAACATTGAAAATTGAGGGGATGAATGGATGAGTAACGCAAAGGTTCAATGCCTATTGTTGCCCACATCTGTGGCCATCCAGATGCTTGAAAGGATCTATCGGGCTCTGCCCTGATGGCCAATGCTCAGGGATGATGTGAGCTGGAGTCCAACCACATCTGGAGGGCCACAGATTTCTCCTCTCTTGTCTGGATGATGAGGAATGGTGGGAGCCTCTAGCCTAGGGAAGCCTCACTGAGGAAGATTCTGACTAAATATCAGGAAAATATCTCCTGGTATGCCCCGTGCAGGACCTTAAGGTCCTCAAATAATAATCTTTTGGAGGTCCCGAGCAACAAAGATGCTAGGTTGGCCTCAACTAGGGCCAGGGCTTTCTCAGTATTGGCCCCGACTTGGTGGAACAGTCTATCACAAGAGACCAGGGCCCTGCGGGATTTGGCATCTTTCCGCAGGGCCTGCAAGACGGAGCTGTTCCACCTGGCCTTTGGGTTGGTTTCTGTTTGATAGTTATGCTTCATTCTTTTATTGGTGGGCTATTTGAAAATGAGACTGCAGTTTTAATTTTGAATTTTTAAATTTGTATTTTAATCTGTTATTTTAAATTGATTGTTTTTATGTTTTTGCTGTGATTTTAATTAGTGTTAGCCGCCCTGAGCCCGGTTTTTGGCTGGGAAGGGCGGGGTATAAATAAAAATTATTATTATTATTATTATTATTATTATTATTATTATTATTATTATTATTATAACTTTCTGGCAGTAAAAGCTGTTTGACAGTGGAATGGTCTCCCCCTTGGGAGGTGGGGGACTCTCCTTCCTTGGAGGTTTTTAAGCAGAGGTTTGTTTGGCTATCTGTCAGGAATGCTTTAGCTGAGATTCCCGCATTGAAGAGTTGGGCTAGATGCAGCTCGATGATCCTGTGATTCAATTTGCCAATAGCTGGGAATTTTGAATGAAACTCTTTCTACGATTTTGTGATCCTTCCAAATTTACACAAATTTAGCCACGCAACGCTCCAATCAACCAACCAACCAGGGTAAAGGAAAATGCACACGTTCGTGAAAATAACACCCGAAGATTTACATTGCATTAGGGGGAAATTGCTTGCAAAGTTGTTTCGCCTTGGTCAAAAGTGCATACAGAAACGTGCCTGTTTGTGGAGAACCCTGCACTAAAATGCTGGTGGTTCACACATGCACACCAATTAAAAATAGCTAGGGAAATGTGGATGACTGAACTGAAGGCTGGGGTGGGGTGGGGAGGAGGAAGAAGAGAAACAAGAGGCCCCATGACGAACAGGTCTCTCTCCTCCACAGCTAGCTACTCACCAGCCACCACCTGTAGCTGTCTTCGGGCATGAAGGCATTCTGTGTGGTCAGGAAGGGTTGCATAGTTTGGTTGAACCTGTCGTCGAACCAGAGCGAGACCCCCTCTTCAGAAATGCATGTGTGGCAGCCGCAAGGCCTCCGGGAATATTTCATCAGTCTCCGAAACTGCTCCGAAAACTGGTAGACGAGCTGTTTGGGGTCCCAGGCGACCATGACCGTGTTGTGGCTGTAGTTCAGCAAGAACGACGTGATTGTAATGACGAACAGTAAGGCAAGCGTAAACATCTTGAAGCCCCTCTTCCTGAAGGCCAGCATCTTGACCTGCCGCCGCCGCCTCTTCCTTTGCCCGGATGCTCGAGCGAAATGCCAGCGGCTGAGGCAAGCAGAAGAAGCGGAGGTTTCCTTCCAGGGCTCAGTTTAGGCTGCAAACAGTAGCTTAATTTCCTTTATTGTCCAAAAGGAACAGCCCACATTACTGGGTCCTGGAGCGACTGAAACAGGACGGAAACCCTGATCATCTCTTATCTCCTTTTACGAGAAAAATAAAAGGCTCTATCCACCTTCGCGTCTATTTTTTCCCCCTTTTTGCTTCAGCTCTCCTCCAGCAGCTGCTAATTCCTCCAAAGGTTTAATCAAAGCAAACAACTGCAATTTTCTTTTTCTTTTTTTCTGCCACCCCGGCAGTTTGAGGGAGGAGATTATTAACAATGTCAAGGAACACTCCCCCCACCCCTTTGCCGTGTGGGAAGAGAGACCTTAAATGAAAAAAAGGCTTTAAGTAAGGGGGGGAAAAACCAAACCACTTTTCCTCTGGAAATTATTTCATTAGGGCCGCTGATTAGCTCATTCAAAGGTTGTCGTTCCAGGCAGTAAAAAAGCCTCGTCCACGTTAAGATGCTGAAACTCCTTTTTTTTTTCACCTGGGAAACACAAGAGAAAAGGAGAAAGTTCCACAGTGAGTTTCAGGGGTCTTTCCATTTAATGGGAGGACGCGGGTTTCTTTTCCCAACCCGCCCCCCCAGCTTCAAATCAATGGAAATTAAACGTTTCTGCTGCTCCCAACATGGGGTTCATGTGTCGAGAAATTTCCAAAGAGGCCTTTTCAACATAATAAAGCCTACGCTCTGTTGCAGGCTGAGCCACTGGTCGGCTGGGTGTTCTGCGACATATTCAGGATATAATCTGTGTTTTTGAAATTACAGTTTGCCAGCATTTCATGAAACCTACCCATTACATTTAAGGCACAATTGGTAGCACTTACCAACACAGAGTATTCGTAACAAGCAGAAGTAGAACTGTGGAATAAATGGAGGGGAGCAGTCGCAGCAAGACTCCCGCACAAAAACAGATGGACATTGAGGCTGCAGTTTGTTCAACTAGTTCAGGCTGTGCCGTCTACTGGGATAGCCCAGTAGGTAAAGGTAAAGCGACCCCTGACCATTAGGTCCAGTCGCGGACGACTCTGGGGTTGCATGCTCATCTCGCTTTATTGGCCGAGGGAGCCGGCGTTTGTCCCCAGACAGCTTCCGGGTCATGTGGCCAGCATGACTAAGCCGCTTTCTGGCGAACCAGAGCAGCGCACGGAAACGCCGTTTACCTTCCTGCCGGAGTGGTACCTATTTATCTACTTGCACTTTGACGTGCTTTCGAACTGCTAGGTTGGCAGGAGCTGGGACCGAGCAACGGGAGCTCACCCCGTGCGGGGATTCGAACCGCCGACCTTCTGATCGGCAAGCCCTAGGCTCTGTGGTTTAACCCACAGTGCCACCCGCGTCCCTAGCTGAGTAGGTAGATGTCAGGGTTGTGGGTTTGAGCACCACATTCGGCAAATGATTCCTGCATTGCAGGAGGTTTGAGCTATGTGGCCAGGGTCTCATCGGATGCAATTTGCCGGAAGGGCCATGGCAGTGGATGTAGGAGTGCGCAGGCAGCTCTGGCTTAAACAGTGGCAGGCGGAAGCCAAAGCCAAGACCAGCCTGGCCAAAGACAAGCTGTTTAGGGAGGGTCTGGAGATGCACTGGTAGAGACCAGGGACAAAAAAGAAGGCACTGCCTCCTAAGAAGAGAGAAAGAGCCAGAAGGAAAACTATTCTTCCTTTTTTCCCCCTACAGGGGCTCATTCAATGCTAGAGACCCCAAGAAACACCACCTGATGCGTCAAGCAATCCGGCATCTGCTGGAGATCAGAGCAATAGAGTCTGTGCCACAAGCACAGGAGGGCTTTGGCTGCTACTCTGTTCTCTTTATGGTCCCAAAGAAATCAGGGAAATGGAGGGCCATTCTGGATCTCAAGAGGGTCAACCGATCTCTGAGCCACATCAAGGACCCCAATTCTCCCTACAGAGAAGCCACTTAACACGGTAAAAACCAACATTCGCTCACCATACCTGGTATGAGAGATGTACGCAGCTCCTGCTGCTGCCATCGGCAACAACAGGTAAGGTGGGGGGAGTCAAAACTTTGCCCCCAGTTCCCCTGTTCCTGCAACACATACAGGACTTGGATACTGCCCAGCGGCCCTCTGCCCTCTCTCAAACTGGATGAACGGGGCTATGTCGATTCCGCTCACGACTTTGGATGAAAGTGTGGACCAGTGGGGCGCAGCAAGTCCAATCCTGCTTCTTCCCCCAATTCACAACTTCACTCATATTCTATGACCAAGGCTGGTGCCTAATGCTATTCCCAGGCAGCACTGTTGAAAACCATGCAACTTTCCATTCCTCCAATTTCCTTAGTAACTCGCAGACATGCTAGAAAGAGCTTGATTTAATCATCCAGGTGTGCAAAGAGCTTTCTCTTTCTCTCTCTCTCTCCCCCCCCCCAACATCCCTTTTAAATGGCTCTCGCAAGACATATCACCCCTGGGCTCGAGCCTAAGCTGGAAAAATGTGGCTGCGAATGGAATTTCACCAGGCCGAGCCAAATAACATCTGGAAGATGTGGGAAGGCCACTCCTCTGATTCTGTGCGTCACTGTGTTTCGCGAAAGAGGACCAGAGGTGGCCACGGTCCATAAATCTCAGGTGCACAGCCTGTTCTGCCTGCCCAACTCCCACCCCCACCCCCCGCGCACATACCCAGCCAAGGAAGGCAAACAGCAGACAGTTAATTCTTTATTGACAAAAGCACACACTTCACAGCAGCTCCTAAGGTACACCGGATGCACACACACAGAATCACAGAATTGTAGACAGAGTTGGAACGGACCGCGAGGCTCATCTAGTCCAACCTCCTGAAATGCAAGAATCTTTTGCCCAAAGTGGGGCTTTAACCCAAGACTCTCGTGCTCTAACAACTGAGCTATCCAGAGTTTCTGGCATCTTACCTGTACATGGCTGCTTTCCAGTTTCATGCCCAGCGCAGCGGCCAAGAAATTTGAGGGACCACCAGGGGCGTAGCTAGGCGCTGGGCTGCCGGGGGCGGCAAGCCAAGCGGCACCCATGGGGGCGGGGCGTTGCTCCGTGCGCATGACGTCATGACGCACGCGCATGGAGCGACACCTCCGCCTGGGCCAGCTGGCCTGCCCCTCTCCCACTGTGTCAGTCATTCCCCTCGCTGGTCCGCCCCTCTCCTTCCCCCCCGGGCTCTTTCAGCGGCTTTTTGCACCACTGGCTGGAGGCGGGCCGTGCGCTGCTGCTCCCGGGGTGACGGAGGGAGCGGCGGCGCGTGGGGAGTGGTGGGAGGGGCCGCCGCTTGTCACCCCCACGTGCCGCCGTTCGTTCCGTCGCCCCGGGAGCAGCAGCACCGCACACACTGTGCGCTGCTGCTCTCCCACGGCGACGGAGCGAGCGGCGGTGCGTGGGGGTGACAAGCGGCGGCCCCTCCTGCCACTCCCCACGCACCCGGTCACCCCGGGAGCAGCAGCGCTGCACGGACGGGGTGCTCGCTCGGCCGTGCGCTGCTGCTCCCGGGGTGACGGAGGGAGCGGCGGCGCGTGGGAGTGGCGGGAGGGGCCGCCGCTTGTCACCCCCACCCGCCGCTTGTCGCCCCCACCCTCCCCTGTCACCTGGGGCATACCGCCCCTACCGCCCCCCCGGCGACGCCCCTGGGGACCACACACTCCTAGGCTTGCGTACACTCATCTGATGGAATATGAATGTACCACCTGAGACTTCTCCTGCACGGAAGTTTCCCCTTCGGGTTCTTGGAGACAGTGGGGCTGGGGATGCCGGGGGTCCGACTGGCCTGCCTCTTGCCTGCACAGCCTCTTCCTCTGCTTCCGAACCTTTCTCTGTCCTCATGTCCATCTCTGACTGCTCAGACCCTTCCCTTGGGCTTCTGATTTGTGTGCGGCGCAAAACCCCAGACATTGCTGTCCCCCTCTCCTCTGTCGCACACCCGCCAGAGCCCTGCCGGTCTTTCTCTCCCTCCCCACGCTTTTCTTGTTACTCCACACGGAGCTGAGACCCGCACAAATGGGTGTGGCTCAGAATTCCCCCCAAATTCGTTCAGCCGGGTAAAGAAAGGGCTTCTAAATCAAGAATGTCAGCCCTTGACATTTGCTCAGGTGAGACACAGGCGCTACCGACTGCTCTCCCACGGAAAAGGAGGGAGACGGGTGCCTGCAGGGTTTCTTCCTGGGAAAGTTCTGAAAAATGCAAGTTCGACTGTCGTAAGCAAATATCCCGTTACACTCGAGTGTGACCAAGAAGCAAAACGCGAGGGCAGGGCTATGCAGGTTAAAACTGGTAGAAGTATGCAGCCCAGTCTAGGGTTGATTCTCAATAGCTGTGATAACCGAGGACCACCAGGTAGGTCCAATGGCGATCCTGATTGCATCTTCTTTGCTTAACTTTCTCCCACAGAAGTGAATAAAGCCGTATCTCAAGTAATCTGCTTCCTGAGCTGCAAAAGGCCTTACGTATCAGTACTGTAACCTTGAACTTGGCCCAGTCGCAGCCTAAGAGATTTCGTATCATGGGACCTGTCTAAACTTAACTTCCTTACATGAAGGCTATTGTTGCATGTATTGCGACTCGGTGAGTCACGAGCATGTGCTTCCACCTCAAGAGAGTATTTTAAAACAGGCAAATTAATCGCTCTTGCCTTTATAAGTTGGATTCTCTGCCGTGTTCCTTTCTTCACCTCCAAAGACTGGCAGGCAGGCTTTGCTTGCTTATCTGGGATGACAGTCCTTCACTGCCTGAATGCCTTGTTGTAAGGGTTCTGCTGCGGTTCCTCGCGAGTAAAGAGGCTCGACTCAGGTCCCGTATATTTACAGTTCAAATATATAAAAGGATGTCATCTAGAGGAGGGAGAAAGGTTGTTTTCTGCTGCTCCAGAGAAGCGGACACGGGGCAATGGATTCAAACTACAAGAAAGAAGATTCCACCTAAACATTAGGAAGAACTTCCTGACAGTAAGAGCTGTTTGACAGTGGAATTTGCTGCCAAGGAGTGTGGTGGAGTCTCCTTCTTTGGAGGTCTTTAAGCAGAGGCTTGACAGCCATCTGTCAGGAATGCTTTGATGGTGTTTCCTGCTTGGCAGGGGGTTGGACTGGATGGCCCTTGTGGTCTCTTCCAACTCTATGATTCTATGAGTTTTATTGTGCCGATATGTACAGTGCAGAGCTCAAAAGTCCATGACCAGCATAGTCACTTTCAAATCCCGGAAGTGCCGCTTTTCGGGAGCGCCCCCAGCATAAGAACTTGGACACCCCCACTCTCCTCCTACCCTCCTTACGTTTGACACCCCTACGTAATTGGGGCGACAGAACTGTCATTGCTCCCTCTTGTCTGTGCCCGCTTAGTGGGTGCTGGGTCTCTGGAGCATCCCCCAGCCCCCTCTCCGCTGGGCTGCTTTCCTGCCTGTCGCTCCCGCTGGAGATTCCCCTGCTATCCCCGCGGTGCTAGGCCTCTCTATCCCCCGACAGCCCCTGCACCGCCCCACTGGGCGCTGCCTGTTCCCTGACACTTGTCCCTTGAATCAAACTTTGCGCATACAGACAAACCTTCCTTGCATCCTTATCCCCAAACTTTCGCAAAACGTTCTGATATCAGATGAGGCCAGCACTGAGGAAACGGATGAGGAACAGCCAAACAAGGAAAAGAAACAGCTTCCTCTCGCCCCTGCCTAAATTCCACATGCAATGCTGTCAGCTGATGCACTGGTTGGATGGACATCTGTCATAGATGCTTTAGCTGAGATTCCAGCATTGCAGCGGGTTGGACTAGATGACCCTCAGGGTCCCTTCCAACTCTATAATTCCAAGGTGCATTCTAAGGAATATGAGCATTCCCCAACCTGGCACATTGCAGGTGTTTGGGACTACAACTCCCATTAACTCCAGGCAACATAGCCGTGCATTTAGAGGGCATTGGGTTTGGCCTAGGCTGGCATGTTGCATCTGTGCCAAATTTGCCATGTCCTACGATTGGCACTGGGAGATCGGTCCAGTGCAAGGCAAAAGGTCAGCTCCAACTGACCCACAACTAGCACGCTCACACCTTTGTGTGCTGCAGATGTACAGGGTGTACATATTATGGGATGCAACATGCCCAAACCCTGGTCCCTGAGGCATGTTCTAACACTGCCCTGCGCCTGCCCAGCATCTGAGTAAGAACCAGCCCACGCCATAAAGCGAGGCAATGCAACATTATTAATAGCTAAAGCAGGCATGTTGTGGGCAAATGTAACAGGGCAGGGCTGCCAACAAGCCTGGCTGTGAGCTGTCGCTCCAAAGGCTGAAAAAAATATAAATAAACATAGGGCATCTGATACCCCTGCTAATACTGAATGGCAGTCCTGCAACAAGATCAGATGCGATACCCTGCAATTCTTTGAGTTGTGTTTTAGACAGGCTTCTGGATTTGACCAGGAGACTCCATTGACTGAAGATCAGGACAACATGCCTTAAGAATGTATTAATTCTGGTGCCCTTGTCTGGACTAGTTGTGCAAAAGCTTCTTGCGTGGAGTTCCCTGCCCCCTCGAGCCTATTAAAAACATGCCATCTCACCCACCAATTCATTCTTAAGGCAGCTAAATTCAAATGCTTTTGCATACTACACAAATGTTATTAGAGGCATCTTTCGGGAACACAGAGGAAGTTTCCACACCGGAACCTGGGGCCATCAATGAAGTGGAAGGTTTGAAGCAGTGTTAGAACCTCAGATATATAAGCTAGGCATAAAACAGCTCCTTAAACCAAGGTTTGGCCAAACTGCGGGAGGCAGTGAAGGATAGGCGTGCCTGGCGTGCTCTGGTCCATGGGGTCACGAAGAGTCGGAAACGACTGAACAACAACAACAAACCAAGGTTACAGTTGCAAAAACAAGAATGTCTAAACAAAATAAAATAAAAAATTCCTTCCAGTAGCACCTTAGAGACCAACTAAGTTTGTTCTTGGTATGAGCTTTCGTGTGCATGCACACTTCTTCAGATACCAATATAAATAAACATAGGGCATCTGATACCCCTGAATGTCTAGTTACTTTTGGGGGGTTAAAGTAAAGGTAAAGGGACCCCTGACCATTAGGTCCAGTCGTGTCCGACTCTGGGGTTGCGGCGCTCATCTCACGTTACTGGCCAAGGGAGCCGGTGTACAGCTTCCGGGTCATGTGGCCAGCATGACAAAGCCGCTTCTGGCGAAACCAGAGCAGCGCACAGAAACGCCGTTTACCTTCCCGCCGGAGCGGTACCTATTTATCTACTTGCACTTTGACGTGCTTTTGAACTGCTAGGTGGGCAGGAGCTGGGACCGAGCAACGGGAGCTCACCCCATCGTGGGGATTCGAACCGCCGACCTTCCGAACGGCACGCCCTAGGCTCTGCGGTTTAACCCACAGCGCCACCCACGCCCCTTCTTTGAGGGTTAGACAGCTCTAAATTCTTATTTATCAACTGACGGACTGTCTGTGATTGACTACCAGTTAAACATCTGGCTAGTTCAGATGGCAACCTTGAGCTCGGTTAGGAACTTTGAGAACTTAATCCAAGGACTGTCTTCATATATAATGGCCTATTCTGGTCTCTTTTTCTTAATGGCGACATATAACGTAGGGGTATTCTTCACAACTGTGAGCAGGGCAGCTGGGTAAGTTAAATGAAGACAACCAACAACAATGAACTAGAACGTTGTTCCATTCTCCTGCTCAGGCATGCAAATATCATATCCACAAATCTGTTTAACACTTTCTCAAAGCCTTTCATGTAGGTGGCAACTACGACCTCTTGTGGGAACAAATTCCATTGTTTAACCTCAGAAGGAGGATGGGGAATCCCCAACATAGAAGCATATTACAGTGCCAGCCAAATACGCCATATAACCCCATATATACTAGAAGATGAGACAAAACAATGGATACACTTAGAGAGGGACACAATTGAAAATATCTGCACCACAGCATACCCACTCCTCCCAAACGAACTAAGGAAAATCCCCACAACACTTAACAGGTACACACAAACCATGTTCAAAGCATGGAAAATGGAAACGGGCAAACTATCCCCAACCCCACTAATTCCCCTGGTCTACCACCCATTATTCCACCACGCAGCACAAAACCTCCAAATAAAAACCTGGCAAACCAAAGGCCTATATCGCCTAATAGGTAAAGGGACCCCTGACCATTAGGTCTAGTCGCAGACAACTCTGGGGTTGCGGCGCTCATCTTGCTTTATTGGCTGAGGGAGCCGGTGTACAGCTTCCAGGTCATGTGGCCAGCATGACTAAGCTGCTTCTGGTGAACCAGAGCAGCGCACGGAAACACCATTTACCTTCCCGCTGGAGCGGTACCTATTTATCTACTTGCACTTTGACATGCTTTCGAACTGCTAGGTTGGCAGGAGCTGGGACCGAGCAACGGGAGCTCACCCCGTCATGGGGATTCGAACCGCCGGCCTTCTGATCGGCAAGCCCTAGGCTCTGTGGTTTAACCCACAGCGCTACCCACGTCCCATCTTTTATAAAAATAACAAACCTTCGTCAACACAAGAAATGCAGGACAAACTAGAAGACACCCAAATGCCCTGGTTTGCACAAACCCAATTACATGCCCTCTTAAACAATCCAGCAGTAAAATCAGCAGCAACTAGACCCCCGACAGCCTTCGAAAACCTCGTCCTAACGATGAAGGGACACGGCAAAGGGATGGTATCCACATTATGCAAAATACTTCTCAAAAAACTATGCAATGTGTGACCAAGTACTTTCTTTTGTGTGTCTTGAGCCTGCAAAACAGTATTCGAAATTAGCCTAGGCGCCAAGATAATTGCCTGGGATAGAATTCTACAGGATGTGTTATTAGTGTGTACAAACAGTCATGATGCAATGATCCCCAGGCAAGAGGGTTAAACAGATTCATGGATGATAAATCTCTCAGTGGCTACCAGGCCTATGTTGGAGGCAATATGCCTCTGAATATCAGTTTCTGGAATGGCAAGCATGGAGAGTGCTGCTGCAGCACTCGGATCCTGGTTTTTCAGGCTTCCCATAGGAATCTCATAGAAACATGGAGTTGGAAGGGACTCTGAGGATCATCTAGTCCAACCCCCTGCAATGGAGGAACTGCAGCTGTCCCTTATCGGGATCGAACCTGCAACCTTGGCATTGTGAGCACCACAGTATAACCACCTTAGCTATCTGACCTAGTCTGGCAGCTGTGGGAACAGGATCCTGGACTTGATGACACTCTGGCCTGCTCTAGCAAGGGTCTTAAGGTTGTGGGTTTTTTTATTTTCAGGATATATTTGCAGAAAGAAAATCTAAAATTTAACAGAAGGGCGGGGGGGGGAGAAATTTTGGCATCTGACATTAACAATAAAAACATTTCATTCACATAGCTGTCAACTTTCCCCTTTTTTAAAAGGGAAATTCCCTTATTGCGAATAGGATTCCTCGCAAGAAAAGGGAAAAGTTGACAGCTATGCATTCATCTTGAGGCCCCGCTTAAAAGATTTCCTGGATAGTAACAAAAAGCCGCATGCAGGTTACGAAACTTGGTGTCTTCCTCAAAGGGTTGTCAGTACGCTGTCTTAACGCTACGCCTGCAGTTCATTTTCTGTGCCTCTGCGTCAACGGAAGACAATGGCCACCATGTTGCTTGGCAACGCAGTTATTTTCAAAGTTGACAACTTAATTAAAACCAATGAAGAATTTTGTTTGCAACAGCTGAGTTCCTTGGCCCCTCCCGGATACCCTGCTTCCTCCCGTGTCTTTCCTTTTGACAGGAGAGAAGACAAGAACCAGACCTGCCCCCTACGCATACAAAACACCCATCGCCCCCCAGTCACACAGCTGCAATTGTGTGGTCCAGCCTTTATTTTCTCCCTGCACAAAAGGCGCTTGGAATAAGCCTGCTTCCTCTCCTATCTCTTCCATTCTCCCATTTTCACGCATGGTCCAAATCATCTTCCAGAGGTCTAACCAGATACTTTTTTAAAGTCCCATAATTTTGCCAGATTTGGTGGCTGGAAGGTTTGGCGCAGCTGGCACTTTACCTAAGTGCCGTAAGATGCGGAGGGGGGGGGTCTTCCGCTGACACGAAAGGAGCCCCGCACAACACTGCCCATACATATCAAGGCATGAATCCCGTTCCGTAAGTTCGTTCACATTAAAACAAAATCCGACCGGACACTTTGGTCCTTTGCTTCAGAAACTCCTTCCTTTAATTAGGCCTGTGGTAAGAGACTGGGGGGGGGGACCCAGGTGGCGCTGTGGGTTAAACCACAGAGCCTAGGGCTTGCTGATCAGAAGGTCGGCGGTTCGAATCCCCGCGACGGGGTGAGCTCCCGTTGCTCGGTCCCAGCTCCTGCCAACCTAGCAGCTTAGGGAGCTGGGTATGTTTAGCCTGGAGAAGAGAAGGTTAAGGGGTGATATGATAGCCATGTTCAAATATATAAAAGGATGTCATATAGAGGAGGGAGAAAGGTTGTTTTCTGCTGCTCCAGAGAAGCGGACACGGAGCAATGGATTCAAACTACAAGAAAGAAGATTCCACCTAAACATTAGGAAGAACTTCCTGACAGTGAGAGCTGTTCGGCAGTGGAATTTGCTACCAAGGAGTGTGGTGGAGTCTCCTTCTTTGGAGGTCTTTAAGCGGAGGCTTGACAGCCATCTGTCAGGAATGCTTTGATGGTGTTTCCTGCTTGGCAGGGGGTTGGACTGGATGGCCCTTGTGGTCTCTTCCAACTCTATGATTCTATGAAAGCACATCAAAGTGCAAGTAGATAAATAGGTACCACTCCGGCGGGAAGGTAAACGGCGTTTCCGTGCGCTGCTCTGGTTCGCCAGAAGCGGCTTAGTCATGCTGGCCACATGACCGGAAGCTGTACGCCGGCTCCCTCGGCCAGTAAGCGAGATGAGCACCGCAACCCCAGAGTCGGACACGACTGGACCTAATGGTCAGGGGCCCCTTTTTAAGAGACTAGGTAGTCACTAGCTTCTGTGGCCCCAGATTATGCTCTGAAGAGACACGTGGCCGCCACCCCCACCACCCCCAATGTGGCTTAGCACATCTTGACCTGGTCAAAGTCTGGATGCATGACCACTTGGGAACTACACATGCTGTGCCCTGGGTTCCATGTCGGAAGAAAGCTGGGCTATAAATGGCAGGAAATGATTTTTAAAATCAAGGACACCCCACAGTACCTCAAGGATCATCATCTGAGGCCATTCTTCATGTGCCTTCTCTACAAGAGGTCCAGAGGGTGACAACACAAGAACGGGCCTCCCCGTTTGTGCGATGCTCTCCCCAGAGAAGACTCTCTGGTATCTTCATTACGTATCTTTATGCGCTAGCAAACGAAGGTTCCTCTTCTCCCAAGCCTTTGGCTGTTTAAACAATTTAAGGCCTTTTAAACTGTGTGTAGGATGGATGAGCTATTGTTTCGTTTGCTATTATATTATGTATTTTTATACTGTAAATTGCCCTACGATGAAGGGCGGTAGAACAACAACAATATATCCAAATATTTTTTTACAGGTGTATCTAACCGATTTATCACTTATATTTTTGCTGCTTGGCAGACGGAGGGAACCCCATCCCCATCCCCACCCAATGTCTCCTGGTAAACAACGCGAAAAACAGCCATGCGAAGCGATGCCTCAGAGCCAACTCGGTTTTGCTTCTCCTGCTCCAGAATAAAAAAATAAATTCCCTGGCAAGTCTTTTCCGTTGTCGGTTTTGACCTGGAACAACGTATCGGGGCCAGGAACTGGCAGAGCCTCATTCATCACAATGAAGAGGATTGAAAGGCTTTTAGAATTACGCGCCGAGCATCCGAGATGTTAACCGTTTGAGTAAATCAATGGTTATCGCATCTTATCAGTGTACAGGCTCCTCGTAACAGGCTTAGACCAGCTAGCTGGATAAAAGGCTCTTTTCCCGCCGGTAATTTAAGCCGAACACGGGAGAGTTGGCATGCCCTTATTCTTCATGAGCTAAGCGGGTCTGTTGCTGTCAGATGAAATAAATGGCCGCCCTCTCTTCCCCCCTAATGCTCCGAGAAGGATTCTGGTGAAATTTAAATGGAAAGCAGACATCCTGCGCCCTCGAGACACAGCAACAAAACCGCCCCCTTCTCTTTCGCAGTTTTATCTGTAAATGAAACCAGTTTGCAGCAGGGAATCGAGGCTTGGCCCCCCGCCCCCCATACGTCCAGCAACATCTACCACTCTGCATGAGCCAGTTCGGCCTGTCTATCTTCTGGGTCGCCAATCAGGGCATCGAGGCAATACCAGGTGAAATGGACCAGTTGTCCGGCTCTATCTCAAGCAACTTCACGTACCTATGGAATTCACTTTCCTCAGGAAGTAGTGGTGGCTGCCAACCGGGATGGCTTTAGAGGGGAATTAAGACACGTTATTGGATGATAAGGCCACCAATGGCCACCAACCAAGATGCCAAGTTTCAACTTCCACTTTGCTAGGAATTGCAGACGGGGGAAACACTGTTGTGCTCAGGTTCTACTTGTGAGCTTCCTAGGACCATCTGGTCAGGATCCTAGAATAGAAGGGCCTTTGGCCTGATGCAGAAGAATATTCCTTATCTTCTTACGTTAACTGCATGGAAAGGGATTGACATATCCCTCCCTCACAGGCTCATTTCAATGTTTGGGGCTACAGTCAAGTGTTATAAACTTAGATATATAAGCTGGGCACTGAATGGATCCTTAAACCAAGGTTACGGTTGCCAAAACGGAATGTAAAGTTGCCATTTGGGGCAAGACAGCTCTAAATTCTTATTTTTCTGCTCTGGTCAGACCTCACCTGGAATACTGTGTCCAGTTCTGGGCACCACAGTTCAAGAAGGATACTGACAAGCTGGAACGTGTCCAGAAGAGGGCAACCAAAATGGTCAAAGGCCTGGAAACAATGCCTTATGAGGAACGGCTTAGGGAGCTGGGTATGTTTAGCCTGGAGAAGAGAAGGTTAAGGGGTGATATGATAGCCATGTTCAAATATATAAAAGGATGTCATATAGAGGAGGGTGAAAGGTTGTTTTCTGCTGCTCCAGAGAAGCGGACACGGAGCAATGGATTCAAACTACAAGAAAGAAGATTCCACCTAAACATTAGGAAGAACTTCCTGACAGTGAGAGCTGTTCGGCAGTGGAATTTGCTACCAAGGAGTGTGGTGGAGTCTCCTTCTTTGGAGGTCTTTAAGCAGAGGCTTGACAGCCATCTGTCAGGAATGCTTTGATGGTGTTTCCTGCTTGGCAGGGGGTTGGACTGGATGGCCCTTGTGGTCTCTTCCAACTATGATTCTATGATTTTCAAATTATGGACTGACTGTGATTGATCCTCAGTTAAACATCTGGCTGGTTCAGAGGACAACCTTGAGCTAGGTGAAGAGCTTTGATAACTTAAAGAAGAAACAGTTACAGGTGGGTAGCCGTGTTGGTCTGCCATAGGAAAATTCTTTCCAGTAGCACCTTGAGTTTGCTGAGGTGAAGAGTTGGTCTCTAAGGTGCTACTGGAAAGAATTTTCGATTTTGTTTTAAAGAAGAAACATCACTTGATCCAGGGTCTGTCCACATATATAATGTGGACCTCTTTTGCTTAATGGTGACACAGGCCATTCATAACTTAGGAACATTCTTCACGACTGTGAGCAGGGTAGGGTAAGTGAAGACAAGCTAAATCAATTAACTATAATGTTGTTCACCGCTCCTGCTCAGGCTGCACAGAAATAGCCTTTTGGTTCCTGAAATTCAGCCCGATTGTGCAGATAGAATTCTACAGGATATGGTATCAGTGGGTGAAAATAGTCAAGTCCCAATGATCCCCAGGCATGCACCTCCAGATGGTGGCGATGTCAGGCGCCATCCTGGCACCCAGGCATCTTCACTTGGTTGTGAGTGGCCAACAGCCAGGTGCAAAATGTGCCTGGCGCCTGGCTAATTTCGAACACTGCTACGGTCACTTGATGGAGATGGCTGGAGGTTATGGCTTTCTAGAGAGATAAACACATGTGGCATTTAATACAGGGGAAATGGCTCTATGCCAGTGGCTACATTTGACCTCAGTGCTGGAGGCCTTGTGCCACTGTAATGGGTTTGGGAGCCGCAACTGGAGGGGTGGATGTTGTGCTCTGTTTTTTGTCTATGGGCTTCCCAAAGGCATCTTGCTGGCCACTATGAGACTAGGCTCCCAGACCTGATGGGCCTGATCCTGGTTCTTATATCTAAATTATATCTTATATCTAAATGATGCCTCTTTTCGCCAGTCCCACAGCTTCAAGCTTCTTTCACAAGAACACGTCTCCTTCTTAACGCACAATGGGGTAGATCTCATTGCAAGCAGCCCTCGGGAAACCAGCCAATTATGTTGAGAGGCGGAAAAAGCCATGCAGAAGTGACTTTGGTGTCTGTTTGGTCCATGAACTGGGCGTCACCCACCTCAACTCCTTTACCCTTTCCAGCCATTCGCTTCATGCTCACGCACTGCCAGCCTGGGTTGGCACAAAAGAAAACCAGCTAACACCTGGCAATTAACCAAAGTCCTCCGGAGCAAACCTCGCCAGCTGAGTCTTTGCTCAGATTTGGGGCATTAACGTTGTTGTTTTTTAAAAAACACCACTTTCCTGCAGGGCGTGTTGGCCCAACTTTGACGGAAGGCCATCTGCGTGCCAGGCTGCCGATATCTACTAAGCCAGCCTTAATGCTGCGTGTCATCTGTTCCTCGGTCTCCCTTGCACCCATGAGATAAAAGGACAAAGCCAACGCGTTAGCAGAAGCCCCTGGGAGAAGCATCTCATTTGGCAGCCTGCTGTGTACACCCACTCGGCAGGCACGGTGCCTTGGCTGCAGCAGAACTTTGGATGCTCTCGCATTCAGAACAGCAGGGGGGAAAGAGACTAATCTGGTTCAGTGTGTGCCATGTATACCCTACTAAACTGGTCTTCTCAGGCCCGGTAGCAGGAATGGCTCTTGGAGGTGAAACATAGGATCACAGACCACTTGCTCATTGAGCTCAGTGATGTCTACACTGACTGGCAGAAGCTCTCCAGTGGTTTCTTGCAGGGAGTCTCTCCCATTCCCACCTGGAGATGCCGGGGATTGAACTCAAGAGCTTCTGCTTTCAAGGCAGAGATGCTCTACCACTGAGCTACCGTCCTCCCCAAAGGTCCGGGGCAGAGACATTTCCTGGCTACTTGAAAACTCAGCTGTCTGACTGACGAAAAGTTAAAGGTCGGGTTTGGGAGGGAAATTTGGGAAAGGTTACATCCTGCAGAGGGGCAGAAGCTACTCTGGAGTGCGTAAAACATTTTTAATAACTGCTATTACCGATAATGTTTAGCTATTTTTCTAATCTTTTGTACTACAGTGGTACCTTGGTACTCAAACTTGGAACCCAAACACTTCAAATCCGGAAGTAAGTGTTCCGGTTTGCGAACTTTTTTCGGAAGCTGAACGTGCTCCGTTTTGAGTGTTACGCTGAGGTTTGTCTGTTTTTGCTACTTATTTTGCGTTTTTGTGACTGTGTAGAACCCAGTTCAGCTATTGATTGATTGACTGTTTGACTGCAGTACATTGTTAATTGCTGGTCTCGTTAGGCAGTAAAAATCACGTTCAATTGCTGTTTTAGGGGTTGTTTTTAAAAGTCTGGAACGGATTAATCCATTTTGCATTACTTTCTATGGGAAAGCGCGCCTTGGTTTTGGAACGCTTTGGTTTTGGAATGGACTTCCGGAACCGATTAAGTTTGAGAACCAAGCTACCACTGTACATGATGTAAATAAGATAAAGGGTTTCTTTTTCTTTTAGTTATTTCTTATCTGTTCTTTTTCTTTCTATACAGGTATATAATCGCGTTTTGCAGCATTCTATTTTATATTTTCTTTTCTATTATTATTATTATTATTATTATTATTATTATTATTCATTTATTATTATTATTTATTTATGATATATTTCTTTTTATAAATGTGTTTGGATTTTAGAACTTAATATGTTAAAAACCTTCAATAAAATTGCTTTTTAAAATAATAATAATAATAATAATAATAATAATAATAATAAATACAGTTTTAATTGGAGAAGCTGGGGGTTGACCTGGGAAAGTTGTGCATGAAAACCAAGCGCATCCTTCTTCGTAAACAGTCCCATGTACCGCCGCAGTGCAGAAGATGTCACAATCCGAACCCACATCTCCAGCCTGCCCTTTTCAGATATGCTGTGCTTAATCCCCGAGCCGTACTTCTGCAGGCCAAATCTAGGGGCACACATGCTGCTGCTTCCAAGCGAGCTGGTTATTAACTTCCAAACGCAAGTTGCCCATCAGTTACGGGACAGATAAGTGAGAGTTCAGTAGAGGCCAAAGATTCAAGGAAGCGCTGGATGTTGCGCAAGCAGAGCATCAGAGACAGAAAGTGCTTATCTAAGCTTCCAGCTAGCTTGTTTTACTCCTCTCCATCTCCCCCTTTGTTACCGGAGACTCTTATCTGATCTCTCCTCGTATTTATTGGGTTCTTTAACCCTTTCTTTGCCCTCTTGTGCTCTAAAGTTCCACTGAAAAGCTCTCCAACAGCTTGCTACCTGGAAACCGAAATATTATGCTGCTAAACTTGGGACAAGAGTTACAACCTAATCCTTAGGGGTGGGTTGGGGGAGGCAATAAACGAAATACCCTGGAAAACGGGAACATAGCAAGCTGCCATATACTGAATCACACTTATTGGTCAATCTAGCTCAGGGGTCAGCAAACTTTTTCAGCAGGGGGCCGGTCCACCGTCCCTCAGACCTTGTGGGGGGCCGGACTATATTTTGAAAAAAAAAATGAATGAATTCCTATGCCCCACAAATAACCCAGAGATGCATTTTAAATAAAAGGACACATTCTACTCATGTAAAAACACACTGATTCCCCGACTGTCCGCGGGCCGGATTCAGAAGGTGATTGGGCTGCATCCATTCTACTCGTGTAAAAACACCAGGCAGGCCCCACAAATAACCCAGAGATGCATTTTAAATAAAAGGACACATTCTACTCATGTAAAAACATGCTGATTCCCGGACCATCTGCGGGCCGGAGTTAGAAGAAGAAGAAGAAGAGTTTGGATTTGATATCCCTGCTTTTCACTACCCGAAGGAGTCTCAAAGCGGCTAACATTCTCCTTTCCCTTCCTCCCCCACAACAAACACTCTGTGAGGTGAGTGGGGCTGAGAGACTTCAGAGAAGTGTGACTAGCCCAAGGTCACCCAGCAGCTGCATGTGGAGGAGCGGAGACGCGAACCCAGTTCACCAGATTACGAGTCTACCGCTCTTAACCACTACACCACACTGGCTATTGGGCTGAATCCGGCCCCCAGGCCTTAGTTTGCCTACCCGTGATCTAGCTCAACAATGCCTACATTGGCTGGTCAGAGATGGTGGTGGGAGTTGTCGTTTGCCAACTCCCAGAGGGTCACAGGTACCCCACACCAGACCTAAATTATTCCCGCCACATATTATGATGTCCTGTTCTGGACCGACAGCCTATCAATGATAGTTGTATAGCCCCAAATTTCAGCATTTTGAAAGAGGGAGAACAAAAGACTCTCTGTCCCATTTCTGCACCGCACACATAATTGCATCAATTATATATATAATTTGGGTATGCACACATATTTGGTGTGTGTATTTGGGGTACCGTAGTAAGGAGGGCCTCTCTGATGATTTAATTCTGGAAAGATTTTATTGGGTGGGTGGGAAGATTATTTCCCCAAGGCCGCCACTTGCCGATCCCTCTCCTCCTACAATTTTTGCTTTCCACGTGGGAGGTATTTTAAAGAAACCAGATTAGCATACATTAGAGAAGCAGTAGGCATGGCATTATCGGGAATGGGGAAATACATTTGAGAGTCACATTCAAAGGGGATTTGCACATCACAAAGCCCCCAGTGTGGCTTGCCGGCTGCGAATCCCAAAGCATATTAAAAACGTTAATGCTGAATTAGGTAGATGGCGATAACTTTGTTGACGGCGAGGGATCTCAGGGAAGGGAAAATGTGTGGACATTAAAATAAAAGGAATATATAAAAATTGGGCCCTTTTGCCTGCTGTGATAGACGCCAGTTTTTGTTTCCTTTCGAAGCATGAAGGTAAAAGTGTGCCATCTCTGTTTTGACAGGAAAAGTCCCCGCCACACACACACAAACACCAGCCCAGTTAAAGATTTGCAAGCACCTTGTATCCATACAGGCACAGATTAGCGGAGAAAGACTTTAACTGAAATGCTGCACACAAGGAATTTATAAAACAAAAAACGGTGTTGATTAATGTTTGCGGGAGCACTGGAGAAAAAGCTGCCTGCAAATGAGTCCTACTCATGAGGAGACTCGCTGAAATGAACGACCATAAGTTAGTTGTGTCCATTAACTTCAATGGTTCTGCTCTGAGTAGGGCTAGCATGGAATACCATTTCCCCCAAATGGGAAGCTCCGGTCCAAGTGAGAGATGTCCACAGCAGAAAGGGAAATCTACCTGGCCCAATGAAGGTGGAAGGTTAATTCAGGGAGCGTTTTGTTGGGTGCTAAATTTTATATGACTCTGAGTGTATTATTATTATTATTATTATTATTATTATTATTAATAATAAAGGTAAAGGTATCCCTGACTGTTAGGTCCAGTTGCGGATGACTCTGGGGTTGCGGCGCTCGTCTCACTTTATTGGCTGAAGGAGCCGGCGTACAGCTTCCGGGGCATGTGGCCAGCATGACAAAACCGCTTCTGGCGACCTAGAGCAGCGCACAAAAACACCAATTACTGTATTTTCCGGCGTATAAGACAACTGGGTGTATAAGACGACCCCCAACTTTTCCAGTTAAAATATAGAGTTTGAGATATACTCGACCGCAGATTCTCCACCCGGCGTATAAGACGACCCCCGACTTTTGAGAAGATTTTCCTGGATTAAAAAGTAGTCTTATACGCCAGAATATACAGTACCTTCCTGCCGGAGCGCTACCTATTTATCTACTTGCACTTTTGGCATGCTTTTGAACTGCTAGGTTGGCAGGAGCTGAGACTGAACAACGGGAGCTCACCCCGTCGCGGGGATTCGAACCGCCGACCTTCCGATCGATTGGCAAGCCCTAGGCTCTGTGGTTCAAACCCACAGCACCACCTGCGTCCCTAATAATAATAAAATTTGTATTCTCACCTTTCTCAAAAGATCCCAAGGTGATGTACAAGATTATAAAAACACATTACAGAACATCAATGATAAAAACTTAATGACACACAGCCTAATAGTGAAATCATCATCATAACAGTCCTTGCACAGGCCATGGATTATTTAATAGCCATATGCCTGGGTAAAGAGGAATGCTTTTGCCTGGCACTTAAAGAAATGCAGTGATGGTGCCAGGAGAACCTCTCTGGGGAGGGCATTCCACAATTGGGGAGCCACCACAGAAAATTCTTCCTATACGGGAGTCAGTTAACAGACACACTGTATTATGTTGAAGAAAAATGACTTAAGATAAGGATCCTTGGGATCGGGAACTATGCTAGTACCTACAGGGAAAGCTAAGAAAGTAAGGAGAGCCCTGTTGGATCAAACCAAAGGCTGCATCCAGCTAAGTTCTACTCACGAGTAGACCCATTCAAACTAATGGGCCCCAAGTTAATCATGGCCACTTCTTTCAATGCTAAGTGCAACTAGCATTGGATATAGCACCCAAAGGCCCATCTGGCCCAGGCTTCCCCAACCTGGTGCCCTCCAGCTCCCATCAGCCCCAGCCAGCAGGCTGGCCCACCATCCTGTCTCCCCTATGACAGAGGCCTTCAGGGATCCTGGAGTGGTCACAGGATACTGACTTGTGTTTATGTGTGGACAAAAAAAGAGAGAGAGAGAGAGATTGGTGGCTTTGGGAAAGAGCAAAGTGGCTGGCTAGAATCCTGAACAGGAGGACGACTCCACGCTGCAACATTTTGTTGCAGGCACCACTTGAGTAGATCAATGGTGAATCCTCCACAAATCAGTTTCACACACAACCCCGCCCCCTATTCTAAAGCCATTGGTCCTAGGAAGGGGGCGAACTGAGCTCTGGAGGTAGCCAGTTGCTCATCCCTGTGATTTATTATTATTATTATAATTATTATTATAATTATTATAATTATAATTATTATTATTATTTATTTATTATTATTATTATTATTTACCCCGCCCATCTGGCTGGGTTTCCCCAGCCACTCTGGGCGGCTTCCAACAGAACATTGAAATGCAATAATCTATTAAACATTAAAAGCCTCCCTAAACAGGGGCAGAAGCGGACTGGATTTGAGAGAGTTTGTTTTGCTGAAGGTTGTACACTCTTCTTCTTTGCTATTTTCCTTGTGGCCTTTTGCAATCTCTGCCCAGGGAAGGACTGCTCCTTTAACAGCTCTTCGCCCCCCTCTCCCTTTCCACATGGCAGATTCAACCTGCATCCAACTCGGCATTGTGAGAACACAAAGGGTCCCATTTACCTTGCCAGCCTCTTTCACTTGGCTGCTTTTCTGAACACTGGGCGCACTGTTGATGGATTTTCTCCTGCCACGGCAGGTCACCGCTTCTTCCCCTTGTTTTTGCCAAAGCTGCTCTCCAATTTCGCTCTATTCTCCGGTGAATGTGCAGTTCTTCAGCAGAGGTGATACGGGCACAGAATCGGGGGTCTTCGTAGACCTGCAGGGATGGAGAGCAGGGAATTTAGCGCTCCATGCAAAGATCAAAACTTTAAAAATGTACCAGGGGCAAGTTATCAAGTCTCTGTTGACTATGAAAATAAGCTGCGAAATCTATAGGCCTGGTGAAATTTCAGAAGGGAGATCTAAACAAGATTTCCGATGGAGAGAAGAAGGAAAGTAAATTCACAGGTTGCGTGCAACTTTTTTTTTACAACCTTATGTTCCTGTAGCTTAGTTAGATGAACTTTTGCCAAAAAAAAACCCCATAGGAATGAACTCCGATTTTCAAATCTCTTGAAAATAGGTCACCCCGAAATCAATAAATCTATTTTTGTATATGTAACTGTATAATGTATTGTGCAATATGCAGTGCTTCCCCCCCCCCCCGAAAAATAGGTGCTATTACTCACCATGAAGTTGTTACTGCAAGTGCCACACTTTTTGAACCCCGCCCCCCCAAAAAGGTGTCGGTTTTGGGAAAGATTTTACATTCTTGGGCTCCATGATCACTGCTGATGGTGACAGCAGTCACGAAATTAGAAGACGCCTGCTTCTTGGGAGGAAAGCAATGACAAACCTAGACAGCATCTTAAAAAGCAGAGACATCACCTTGCCGACAAAGGTCTGTATAGTTAAAGCTATGGTTTTCCCAGTAGTAATGTATGGAAGTGAGAGCTGGACCATAAAGAAGGCTGATCGCCGAAGAATTGATGCTTTTGAATTATGGTGCTGGAGGAGACTCTTGAGAGTCCCATGGACTGCAAGAAGATCAAACCTATCCATTCTTAAAGAAATCAGCCCTGAGTGCTCACTGGAAGGGCAGATCCTGAAGTTGAGGCTCCAGTACTTTGGCCACCTCATGAGAAGAGAAGACTCCCTAGAAAAGACCCTGATGTTGGGAAAGATGGAGGGCACAAGGAGAAGGGGACGACAGAGGATGAGATGGTTGGACAGTGTTCTCGAAGCGACTGGCATGAGTTTGGCCAAACTGTGGGAGGCAGTGGAGGATAGGTGTGACTGGTGTGCTCTGGTCCAAGGGGTCACGAAGAGTCGGACACGACTGAACAACAACAAAATTGGGTACCCCTGAGTACCCCCTAAAACACAGGTAACATGCATAGCATGTACAGGAAAAAATGGAGCTTGCAAATTTTCTGATACTTTGTACAATGTTTTGTACACTGTACATCACTTCTTATTGCTTATAATAAACTGAGGTTCTTGTGTGATATTGTATATTGCCACTGAAAGAACTATCAAAAATCAAGAAGCTTAGTTGTGTGCCCACAAGGCTTTCTATATAGACCAATTTTTGGATTCTACTAGAAAGTTCTAAACAGCTTTGAGATGCTCCAGGCATTGTAGAAGTTCTAAAAAGTTCCATAAAGTTTTTTAAAGTGCTAAATACTCATGAGGAGTAGTGTCACATATACAATGATTGCAACTTTTCATTTCAGGGTGGTCTTTCACACAACTGAGAATAATTAGTTCCTCCCCCCCCCCCCAGTGATTCTAAGCAAAGGTTCGCCCCTTTATGATTCAGGAAATCATTAAAAAAAAAGTCAAAAAGTTAAAACTCTAGCCTGCACGTTTTGCAGAACTTAGATGGGTCAGCTTTCATGGGAAAAGAATTTGGGACTGCTGTTTGGCACACAGAACCGCACGTGTATTTTCTGTGCTGCCACAGAATCGTGGCCTGTTCACAGTCCTGGTGCTCGAATTTCAGAGCTCAGGTTTGGGGGACTTTCCCTTGCACCTTAGTAAGGAATTGACTTAGTCCCAGCTTCCTTATAACCTCGGCAGGCGATGGGACTCGTCTCGGGGGTTTTGACAGTGGTTGACGGTCACAACTGCTAGCCTGCCAATGCAACCTGATCCTAATACTACATACTGATTGATAATATGTTTTGTTTAAATTTGTTCAATAAAAATATTTTTTTATAAAAAGGCACAGAGCAGACTGAAGATTTATCTCTAGTCCACCATCCTGCATCGCAAAGTGGCGAAACCAAACACGTTGAGGAGACCCACAAGCAGAAGGGCACAGAAGGCAACAGCTCTCTCCTGGTTCTCGTCTCCATCACCTGGTATCCTGAGGTACACTGGCCCTCTCATTTAGAATGATAGAATCCTAGAGTTGGAAGGGACCCCATGGGTCATCTAGTCCAACCCCCTGCAACACAGGAATGTGCAAGGTAAAAATGGTAAAGGTGAAGTCCACTCAAAGGCGACTATGGGCTTGCGGTGCTCATCTTGCTTTCAGGCCAAGGGAGTCGACATTCGTCCACAGACAGCTTTCCAGGTCATGTGGCGAACAGGACTAAACCACTTCTGGCAGAATGGGGCACCGTGACGGAAACCAGAGCACACGGAAAGGCCATTTACCTTCCCGCCGCACTGGTACCTATTTATCTACTTGCACTGGTGTGATTTCGAATTGCTAGGTTGGCAGGAGCTGGGACGGAGCAACGGGAGCTCACCCCGTCAAGGGGATTTGAACCGCCAACCTTCTGATCGGCAAGCCCAAGAGGCTTAGTGGTTTAGACCACAGCGCCACCCGCAGGAATATGCATCCATGCGGGGATCAAACCCGTGAAGCTTGGCCTTATCAACGCCATGCTCTAACCAACTGGGCTAACCAGCAAGGCTGTAACAAGGCAGAACACGGACATTCCACTTAGTGTTATGACTCACAATGCGTTCTCTATTTATATACCGCTATTCATTTGGAAAAAGAGAGTGGTTTACAACATAAAACTGTACCATAAAAAACCATATTAAAAAGTTTAAATAGCCCTGTTTTAATTTTTCATGCCTTTTGAAAATGGCCGTCTAACCTGGTTATCACCTCCGGCTGCCCATCCTGTGGCAATAGGTTGAATCCAAAGCTAATTCTGCTTAGAGTAGACCCACTGAAACTAATGGACATGAATGAGTTCTGTAAGAACATAAGGTGAGCCCGATGGATGAGGTCAATGGCCCATCAAGTCCAGTAGGACATGAATTCGTAAAGTGTGGCTTAATGGCTTGGAGTGTTGGACTAAGGCCAGGGAGAGCAGAGTTCGAATCCCTCTCAACTCAGCCATAAAGCTTTCTGGGTGACCTTGAGCCAGTCACCATCTCTTAGCCTAACCTACCTCACAGGGTTGTTGTGAGAATGACATGGGAAGGAGAACCATGTACGCTACCTTGAGATCCTTAGAAGATAAAGCAAAGTGATAAATAAATAAGGCAGAGGGCCTTCTTGTTAGTGGCGCTCTCCCTGTGGAACACCCTCCCATCAGAGGTCAAGTAGATAAATAGCTACACACTTTTAGTAGATAAATAGCTACACACTTTTAGAAGACATCTGCAGGCAGCCCTGTACAGGGAAGTCTTTTAAATTGGTTTATGTTTTATTGTGTTTTTAATATTTTTGGGGGAGCTGCTCAGGGTGGCTGAGGCAACCCAGTCAGATGGGTGGGGGGTACAATATAATAATAATAATAATAATAATAATAATAATAATAATAATAATAATAATAATAGATGGTGGCCATCATTAATTAGATGCAACCCAACAAGCCTCACACAGCAGTGACATACAAAGGACTGGAGTTTAAGGAAACAGAAATTCATGTGTTCAGGGCAAAACACCCCTACAGGAAATGTATACTTTCCCCATCAGATAGACACTATCTTCATTGTATTTTCAGCATCTGCTGAAGACATTACTCTTTAAAGAAACCTTCTTAAGTGGGGATGTGTGTATCAGTCAGTATCCGTATTGGAGATAGATAGATAGATAGATAGATAGATAGATAGATATTACACACACACACACACACACACACACACACACACAAGGTAAAGGGACCCCTGACCATTAGGTCCAGTCGTGTCCGACTCTGGGGTTGTGGCGCTCATCTCGCGTTACTGGCTGAGGGAGCCAGCGTACAGCTTCCGGGTCATGTGGCCAGCATGACAAAGCTGCTTCTGGCGAACCAGAGCAGTGCATGGAAACGCCGTTTACCTTCCCGCCGGAGCGGTACCTATTTATCTACTTGCACTTTGACGTGCTTTCGAACTGCTAGGTTGGCAGGAGCAGGGACCGAGCAATGGGAGCTCACCCCATCGCAGGGATTCGAACCACCGACCTTCTGATCAGCAAGCCCTAGGCTCTGTGGTTTAACCCACAGCGCCACCCGCGTCCTCTCTCTCTCTCTATATATATACACATACACATATACATATACATGCACAATTGCTTTAGGAAATAATAGGGTGGCCCTGACCTGCTGCTCCAGTTCCTAATCAGAGAGAGAGAGAGAGAGAGAGAGAAACACACACACACACACACACACACCATCCATCCATCCATCCATCCCATGTGACTTGCTCTTTTGATCCCCTCCCTTTTGGTCCCGCTTAAAATCATTCACCTTCTCAACCCCTCTGGGGGAGTTAAAAAGCAGCAGCAGCTATTTCTTCCGAAGACGTTGACATGGCATTCTCGGATGTCTCCCATGCACAAGCCATTTCCCTCCCCTCCTTTATTTACTGCTGGAAGGCTCTTATGTTTTGAGCCTCGGAAGCCAGAGGAACAGAATCCCCAGCATATGCGGTTGGGTGGGATGTGTGTCTGGCAACGGGGGAAGGCTGCCGAGTTGCCCTTTTGCCAAGTCTCTTGTGTCTCCTTTGGCACCGTCGCCAGGCATGGCATGAAAGCAGGCAGGGGAGACCTGCTAAAAAGCAAGCGCGGTGGCGAGATCTGAATGGACAATTGTCCCGGCACTCGATGAACAAGATGGTTGGCAAAATAGGAGAGGGGCCAGCTCGGATCAGGTTCCGTATGCATTATTTCACTCTTCTGGCACACAGGTCAACGGGAACCTATATAATTTCATTGCACTTATTTTTAAGCATTCGGTGAGCTCCATAGTCATTACCGCAGCTATCTTTACGATGGGTTGTATGCAACTAAATTACCGCACAGACAGAATGACTTCTGCCGGGTGCAAGGGAACTTCGGCTTCCTCCTGCGCTCTGCTAAATCCACTCTGGGGGATCCCCTGACCCTCCGGAGAGGATTTTTAGGTGGTAGCGGGGAAAGGAGGAGGAAGAGGAAATTACATCATGTTTGTGGAAAGATTTCATTGAATACAACCCAATGTTCTTGTATGAGGGGCCAGCCTTTATCATTCCAGTATCACCAGCACAGACAACTCTATTTGCATGCCACATTTCCAAATTATGCTGACAGGGGATCACGAGAACTGCAAACAAATAATCAGCGCAGAGATACAATGGAAACGACAACATTTGCCTGTGACTATCACTACACAATGTAGAATTTGCAAGCTAACGAAAGATTGCAAGCAAAATACCCCTAACTGTGATGAAAGGAATGCCGTAGGGCGGCTCATTGGCGAAGCATCTGCGCTGAATGCAGAAAGTCCCCGGTTCAATCCCCGACATCCCTCTGAAGCCCAGCAGAGCTGCTGCCAGTCAGTGTAGACAATACAGGGGTACCTCAGGTTACAGACGCTTCAGGTTACAGACTCCGCTAACCCAGAAATTGTACCTCGGGTTAAGAACTTTGCTTCAGGGTGAGAACAGAAATTCGCGCGGCGGCAGCGGCAGGCCCCATTAGCTAAAGTGGTATCTCAGGTTAAGAACAGTTTCAGGTTAAGAACGGACCTCCAGAATGAATTAAGTTCTTAACCCGAGGTACCACTGTACTGAGTGAGATGGACCAAAGGTAGAAAACAGCTTCACGTGTCCCAAACATGCGCACACACACAAATCCACCCTAACTTGCGAAGGTATCAGTGGCGGGAGATGTATAAAGACAGAAAGATGCAATCGTCCAGACAATTCAGTCCAAAGTCTATCAAAGCAGCAGCGTTACAGCAAGGCAGCGGAAAGAGAGCTGGAGGGTTATTGATCTCAATCAACCTAAGAGCAGCAGAAAACATGCTCACGTTTTCAATCCGCAGAGCCACCCACCAAACCTACCGACACTCACAAACAATGGCTTAGCGCGGACAAGCTCGCCTCTTTGCTCCCACCTGGGGCATCCTCTAGCAGAAACTCCTCTTTCTCTAAAGTTTTCCCAAAAGCAAGATCCCAACACACACATGGATGCACACTAAGCTGAGCGACACAGGAGCAGCCTTTGTAGACGGAGTAAGTCAGGGCCCCGCCCTCCCTGGCAGGTGGAAATGAGCTACCTAGAAGCAAGGGCCATGTCTTCCAGGGCTCATGTTACATACAATGGTTTGCCTGTAATTCTCCACACACCCTGCTACAGGATTGATAGGAGCCTCAGGTGTAATGAAGGTACCAGAGAGTCTTCTCCGGGGAGAGCATCATACAAATGTCTCTTCAGAGCATAATCTGGGGCCACAGAAGCTAGTGACTCCCTAGTCTCTTAAAAAGGTAAAAGGGCCCCTGACCATTAGGTCCAGTCGTGTCCGACTCTGGGGTTGCGGTGCTCATCTCGCTTATGGCCGAGGGAGCCGGTGTACAGCTTCCGGGTCATGTGGCCAGCATGACTAAGCCGCTTCTGGCGAACCAGAGCAGCGCACGGAAACGCCGTTTACCTTCCCGCCGGAGCGGTACCTATTTATCTACTTGCACTTTGATGTGCTTTCAAGAATCATAGAGTTGGAAGAGACCACAAGGGCCATCCAGTCCAACCCCCTGCCAAGCAGGAAACACCATCAAAGCATTCCTGACAGATGGCTGTCAAGCCTCTGCTTAAAGACCTCCAAAGAAGGAGACTCCACCACACTCCTTGGCAGCAAATTCCACTGCCAAACAGCTCTCACTGTCAGGAAGTTCTTCCTAATGTTTAGGTGGAATCTTCTTTCTTGTAGTTTGAATCCATTGCCCGTGTCCGCTTCTCTGGAGCAGCAGAAAACAACCTTTCTCCCTCCTCTATATGACATCCTTTTATATATTTGAACATGGCTATCATATCACCCCTTAACCTTCTCTTCTCCAGGCTAAACATACCCAGCTCCCTAAGCCGTTCCTCATAAGGCATCGTTTCCAGGCCTTTGACCATTTTGGTTGCCCTCCTCTGGACACGTTCCAGCTTGTCAGTATCCTTCTTGAACTGTGGTGCCCAGAACTGGACACAGTATTCCAGGTGAGGTCTGACCAGAGCGGAATACAGTGGTACTATTACTTCCCTTGATCTAGATGCTATACTCCTATTGATGCAGCCCAGAATTGCATTGTAGTGTTGGAAACTCACGATATATAACCTAGGCACCAAGTGGCTCCTCCAACCAGGGTTACAGTCGCCAATACAGAACGCCTGGTTGCCATTTTTGAGCCAGGCGACTTGAAAGTCGTATTTTTCAGCATGACTTTGGGGTACCTGAAATTCATTCTGATTGTGCCAATAAAAAAAAAAGGATAATAATTCTACAGGGTGTGTTGCTAGTGTGTGAAAACAGTGCAGATCAAAGGATCCCCAGGCATGCGCCTCCAGATGACGGAGACGTCAGCTGCTGCCATCCTGGCGCCTGGGCATCTTCACTTATTCACCAGCGGCCGATAGCCAGGTGCAAAATGCAACTGGCAGATTTCGAATGCCGGTGGGGATGTAGATCTGGAAAAGGCACTTTGCATGGGTGCTTCTCCAGCAACAGTCTGGAAGTACCAGAAAATATATCCAGAAATTGCCCATCCGAGATAAGCCTTCAGCTGTTTGGCGCATCGTGCTTATGCCAGCTAGCAGAGCAGAACATGCCCATCCAATGCTTTAGCACACATTCGGTGTGCAGCTTAAGTCACAGAAATAGCCCACTGATAGCAGGCGCCCCCGAAACAGAGTAACAGAAACCAACACCGGCCTTAGCAATGTTATTGGGCAGCAATTGGAGACCCCTCTTTTCTCCTGCTGCAAATGCCAATTGGTCCTTAACAAACAAACTCCTCTCTTTTTCTCTCTCTCCTGCTTTTTAACAGCGCTTGAATTGGCTTTGTGCTGTTGGAGAAATCACTGCAAAAACAAACAAACAAACAAGCAAACCATCTCTCCGTCGCCTTTAAAGAAAATCAGTAATTGGCATTACGGTGGAAGGTCCCCGGCATTAATTATAAATAAATCTTAGATTGGCTATAATAATAGTCTGGATTTATAGCCCCATCTTGTACGCCGATGCTTAAACCAGAGAGGTTGTCAACTTGATGCATGTCAGAGGCTCAGAAAGTGTGGGTACTGCAGTTTGTGGTTTATGGCCTATTGAAATGAATGTGTAAGTAGCAATAAAGCAAACAATTACTTAGCAGAAAAACAAACCCTCCAGCCCTCCTAAACTGATGACACTGGGCTGTGTTTTTGGTTGCATACGACTGAGCCACCTGCTCTGGTTTAGCGGAAGCACCCGTGTTTTCTCAGGCAGTATTTTCCAAGGCTCTTTTGCCAGGTTGACTTGTCAGCTGTAGAAATCAAAAACACATGGATCTGGGCAAGGCCCAGGGAGCGGAGGAAAGAAGAGGTTTGATGATGGAGTCAGAAAGCTTTTGGTGGAACCAGAAACGGGAAGAAAAAGCTATCCATCTACTGTTCGTTTTAAAGCAAAGTTTGTGTGTGAGGTTTATTATTGGTAGTATTTATGTTTATTCTTTAAATTTCCCCTAACTGGCAGCTTCTTCCTCTCCGTCTCTTTTCTGGCATTGTAATATCACGAAATTTAGCTGGCAATATATTACGATGTTGGGAAGCAGATATCGGTAAACCCTAGTTGTTTTACTCCATTATACATATTGTAAATTGCATCAAGGCTTCACACACACACACACACACACACACACACACACCCGTAGTATAAAACGAAATACAAGTCTGATAAATCACATCAGGTAGGGTCAGGCTCAAGTCTGGAGTCAGCTTTTTTTGAAATCCAGGGAAGAGAGTATTGGGACTCAGGTACACTAGTAAAGAAACAGTGATTTGAATGCACTATAAACATGCAACAGTAGATGGCGCAAGAGAGCAGGAAATTTTAAAACACTGTTTTCCATAGAGATATTTTTCTTTTGTTATAACCATCTAATTTCTGACTAATTGATAAGCGGTTTCCCCCCCTGTGTCTAGATCCACCTTTGGTATCTGCTCTGTTCACTGAGAAACATCACTGCAATATACAAGCTCTTCCTCCACACACACACACACACACTTATCATGATTATTAGCATTTTGCCAGGATTACACAAGCAAGGCATGTGGTAAGTGGCCAGTAACGTTAAGGGTACTTCTTCACTGCTTAAACGTTGCTTGTTTCAGATCTTGGAATGGGAGACCAATTAAAGGCTGAGTCAACATTCTTAAAAGCTGGAAGCAAGGGTTTGATAATGCCAATCGAGGGGAAAGTGTGGTTCAAAAGCTTCTCGGCTCCCTCCCTTGCGCAATTTCATCTTCACATCAAATGGCAGCTGTGGTGAAACACAAGTCCGGGAAATTCTGCTGGTTCTTATCTCTGAGTGGAGTTCGAAAAACATGGGATGAGCTCATCTCCCCTTTCCTGCCTCTTTCAACCACCCAGAAAGCGGAAAATTCCAAAATACGTCAACCTGTCTAAGCTGTTATCGTAAGAGCATAAGGAGAGTTGTGCTAAATCAGGACAAAGACCCATCTAGACCAGCGTCCTGTTCTCACAGTGGAGTTGGAATACAGCAATTGTGGCTAGCAGACACTGACCATAGCTGTCAACTTTCCCCTTTTTTAAAGGGAAATTCCCTTATTCCGAATAGGATTCCTCGCAAGAAAAGGGAAAAGTTGACAGCTACGCCACTGACAGCCCTCTCCTCCTCCATGATTTTGTCTAACCCTCTATTAAAGCCATCCAAATTGGTAGCCATCGTTATCGCTTTAGATTTCCCCCAGAAAAGGAGATGGTGGCAGCTGGGCTTTTTATTGAATGAAAATAACTGGGTACTGAACAAAAGGTGCAGAAGAAGAACTTACACCCCAGTTAACAGTGGCCCATTAAAGTACGCTTCCAGCAGAGTTAAACATTAAATGATAAAGCAGGCACCAGGAGAAAAGAAAAAAGGCTCTTCTAAACTAGAGTTTAATTTACATAAACGAAGTAAGAACTCCCTGTTAGTTTCTAGCCTTCTTCCAGAGACTCTGTTAAACTAAATAGAAACACACTTTATCCAAAAACTCTCACTCCCATACTCCCAGCCTCCAACATTCCCCACAACTCCCAAAGCTAGGAGAACTAAATGCTTTGCAACAGAGCCTTATATACAAAGAGTAATGCTGACACTTCAGCCAATTAAGAACAAAACACTGGCACCTAGAATCATCGAGTTGGAAGAGACCCCAAGGGCCATCCAGTCCAACCCCCTGCCAAGCAGGAAACACCATCAAAGCATTCCTGACAGATGGCTGTCAAGCCTCTGCTTAAAGACCTCCAAAGAAGGAGACTCCACCACACTCCTTGGCAGCAAATTCCACTGCCAACAGCTCTTACTGTCAGGAAGTTCTTCCTAATGTTTAGGTGGAATCTTCTTTCTTGTAGTTTGAATCCATTGCCCCGTGTCCGCTTCTCTGGAGCAGCAGAAAACAACCTTTCTCCCTCCTCTATATGACATCCTTTTATATATTTGAACATGGCTATCATATCACCCCTTAACCTTCTCTTCTCCAGGCTAAACATACCCAGCTCCCTAAGCCGTTCCTCATAAGGCATCGTTTCCAGGCCTTTGACCATTTTGGTTGCCCTCCTCTGGACACGTTCCAGCTTGTCAGTATCCTTCTTGAACTGTGGTGCCCAGAACTGGACACCTGTATCTTCTATTTCTTTAACAGACTGTACTGACATCAGACCGGCTCAGGTATAATTTTAAACCCAACACTTTTATCCCACCATATTTCCCACTCACTCACTCACTCAATCAAATGTCTGAATGCCACAGAGCCCGTAACTGATTGCATTTCCGAGGAGGAAGAAAAATGCAATTTCTTCCCCTCTGCCTAGAAAAGCAAGCAAACAAATAGGAGACGGCACTTCTGTTGATGCAGCCTAGAATAGCGTTAGCTTTTTGTTGCTGCTGCATCACACTGTTGGCTCACATTAAGCCTGTGTTCCACTATGACCCACAGATCCTTTGCTCATGGTGGGAGTTGTGGTCCAATAACAGGACTGGCGGGCATCCTAAAAGAAGCAGTGGGGTCACTGTCATCTCACCCACTGGGTGCTCCTGTACCATATCCAACCCTCACCTCCAAGTGCTACACGTAACATCCGCAAAGCATCTGGCGGGGAGAAGGCCCATTGGCCAAGAACCACATGACCAGATTGCCTTGAGGGCTCTTGCGGCATGATCGGGACTTGCGTTTATTGGGTTTAATTTGTGCAGCACCAACATACTCTTCGTGAAGCAGGTCTTGTAGCCCCAAAGTCTCCTGAGGCTCGGACCCGAGACAAAACTTTTCAGTCACCTAAGGCACAGTGCCCTTTTAATTTCTGATGGCTTATTTATACATGCCGAGGGTAAGGATGGAATAAAGTGCATGTATAAACACACGCCATGCTTATCACTTTCACTGACAGAACATCTGCCATGACAGATGGATAGCGTGCAGAGCAAAGAGCTGCATATTGCTAATACCTTATTTTTAAAAAATAAAATGTTATTGGTTTTTAAACAAACACAAACACAATAACCTTTTAAACACTTATCCAGCAGTACATCTAACGGTGCTTGTTTTATCCATTGTCTCTAGACAGGCGCTTACACAGTCAACATTCAAACATATTGCTTAACGTAACCTCTCGACTGAGAATATTGAGTGGTTGGTATAAGGAGGTTTTGATTTTGGACATTAACATAGTTAAAGAAAGGGGTCCATGTTTATTGGAAGGTCTTTATTTGCTGTGCCTTTAACTGCCCTCCTGTGTCTGGCATTGCTGTATCCCAGATATTTTTTCCCCATATGTTCAGGGGTATTTCAGTCAGTGGCAGAGGAAGCCTCCGTGCCACCGAGGGCAGCGGCGCAGAGGCACCCCCCTGGGGGCGGGGCGTCATGACGTCGCGGCGCACGTCGGGGGGCTACGCATGTGCGAAAATGCCGCACATGCGCAGCCCATCCGGCCCTCCGCCGCTGCTCCCGCGGCGACTCGCTGAGCGTGCGGCGGGGCATGGGGCTGCCCTGTCCGGGAGCAGCAGCGCTGACTTGGATGCACTGCGCATACCCGGAATTTCCAGGCATGCGCAGTGCATCCGGACCGGCGCTGTTGCTCCCATGGCAACCGGACAGGCCACCGGCAGCTTGTGGGCTGCCCTGTCCGTACTGCTTTACGGACGGGGCAGCCCCACGAGCCGCCGCTCGCTCGGCGGTTTGCTTGGTTGCCACGGGGAGCAGCACAGATGGGGTGGCGGGAGGGGCCTGGGAGTTTCACCCCCCTCCCCTGGAACCCGGGGTGCACCGCCCCCTACGCCCCTCCCTTGATACGCCACTGATTTGAGTCTTGGTCTTCCATCACTGAGCTATCGCTAATTGTGATGCGGTTGGTAAGAAGCCTACTAGTTTGCTGTGGTGCAGGGTGGAGCGGAGCCGAAGTCCATGTCTGAAGATAACAGGGCTAAGGCCGGATTTGGAGAAAGGGGGAGAATGGCGGATATAACGGAGAATGCTCTATTCCCAAAGATTTTAAGGTAAGGGCATTCACACCAAACATGAACAAATGAACCAAGCTTTCCCCAGCCCTTCCAACATAAAGGGGGAAAGGGAGGGGTTAATTTTTGCCAGCCTGACTGGCGCCCAGTGCCATCGGAGGGTAACCTTGATCGAGGGCCTCCTCTAAGCGAACAGAGATGGTTTTGAGTGGGGTCCAGATACCCTCCCATCTGTGATCTTCAATTTTTGGGAGGCGTAAATGAAGTGCAAAACCTGAGCTACCTGAAACCAGGTACAGTGGTACCTCGGGTTATATACGCTTCAGGTTACAGACTCCGCTAACCCAGAAATAACGCTTCAGGTTAAGAACTTTGCTTCAGGATAAGAACAGAAATCGTGCTCTGGCGGCACAGCGGGAGGCCCCATTAGCTAAAGTGGTGCTTCAGGTTAAGAACAGTTTCAGGTTAAGAACGGACCTCCGGAACGGATTAAGTACGTAACCAGAGGTACCACTGTAGTATGAGTGCCTTGAAACGTACTGTACCTTGCAGTTTCTCTTTCGATGCTAAGATCTTGTTTAAGGTCAGGGAATGTCACCCAAAACTGGTGTTTCATGTTTACCCAAAGTGACATGGATCCACTTTGATGGAAGGAAGTGAAGGGGTGCAGCGGGGTGGTGAACGCCAACCATTCAGAATTAAAACTTGCTAATATATCAACCGTCATCAGTGAATACATAGCTTTTTACTTATTTCTCACGATGGCCCTCCAAGTCCACCATAAACGCAAGGGGAGATAGTTGTTCAGGCAGTACGAGAAAAGCAAGTGAAAGATGGGTTTAAAAAACAATGCAAAATTAATACCGAAGACAAACCACGTTTTCACCCAGCTGGAAAAAGCATGTCAAAAACGAAAAGGTCTTTGTTTCTGGAAAGTGCAGAGTGCCTGTCTGCACTTTCATCTCGACACAGAACAAGGGCAGTCTTGCTACCAGTTGCTGTGGAGCATGTGCCTGATGTTTCAGCATCTTGTTGGTCACACTCGAGTGTGACGGAATGTTGCAATCAAGATAGATCTTTCCTGTGGTCCGATGCAGAGGCTGGATGGCCATCTGTTATGGATACTTTAGTTGAGGTGCCTGTATTGAAGGGGGATGGACTAGATGACCCTCGGGGGTCCCTTCCAACTCTACAATTCTACGATTTTTTTTTATCATTTCCCTTGCTCGGCAGTTTCTGCCTCTTCATGTACCATCCCTGAGGGAGGCAGGCCCTGCCACAGTCGCTTAAAAATGACAACACCCGGCCTCATTCATTACAAAAAAACTGGGATTCGCTTAAATAATAATAATAAAAAAAAACAGGCAGGAAATTTCTGCCCTTGTTAAAGAGATGCAGAGTGAAGTAGATTTTAATCAATTCGGCGCTACCTCAACCTTGACAAGATATTCCATCACCTTGGCTCGGAGTGAAAGTGTGTGGAAAGAATAAGCCCAGCAGAAGATTAGAGAACAATTAATCATAAAAAATTAATCAGGGTATTAATTAAGCACTGTATCCTATTTAAGTACAGGCCGGTATGAGGTTTCCAGTCTCCACTGCCAATGACATCAAAACAGCAAGCGAAAGCATAATGCAAAAAGGGGGGAAGGAACAGTAAGGACAGTAACGAAGTGGAACACACCAAAAAGAGAGAACAGAACTCCAAAGGTCATTGTGTTTGCACAACTGGCAGAATCAGGCATTAAGCAAAGGCATTCGCTTACAAAAGACACGGTCACAGCCACCAACTTTAAACGGGGTTCATATAAATTCATGGAGAGGAAACTTAAGACATCACAATACATTCGTACCTCGTGTTGCGTTAGGTTCACGTTGCGTCTTTTCGGCTTGCGAACGCGGCAAACTCGGAGTTGTATGCTTCTGAGTTTCGTTGTGCACGCATGCGCAGAAGCATTCTGCGCGCTTCGTGCTCGAGCAGAAGCGCCGCTCTAGTTTCGGACTTTTCGGGGGTGCGAACGGCACCCCGGAACAGATCGTGTCCGCAACTAGAGGTACCACTGTATATCACCCGCTAAATGTCATGATAGATCACAGTGTCTGAAATAACAGTGGAGCTACGTAGAGGCACTGTTTTTCTCACATCGTGATTTTTGCATAGCGCATGCTCACGCACACACAATGACTCGAGATACATTGCCAGGTCAAAAATTGTTGTTGTTCAGTCATTCAGTCGTGTCCGACTCTTCGTGACCCCATGGACCAGAGCACGCCAGGCACCCCTATCCTCCACTGCCTCCCACAGTTTGGCCAAACTCATGCCAGTTCGCTTCGAGAACACTGTCCAACCATCTCATCCTCTGTCGTCCCCTTCTCCTTGTGCCCTCCATCATTCCCAACATCAGGGTCTTTTCCAGGGAGTCTTCTCTTCTCATGAGGTGGCCAAAGGTCAAAAATTATAAAACCAATAACACGATATGGACTACGAACTGGTTTTGGATGATATATCAATATGTCACCCAGTCCTAGCTTGTGGACTTCCCATTGGCATCTGTTTGGCCACTGTGGGGAAAATATGCTGGAATAGATATGGATTGCATTGCTCCCCCATTTTCTCTTTCCGATGAGTTCAAGATGGTGTACATGGTTCTCCACCTCCTCATTTAATCCCCCAAACAAGCATCCGAGGAAGGTTAGGCTGATAGTGAGTGACTGGCTCAGTGTCACCCAGTGAACTTCATGGCTGAGTGGGGATTTTAACCCTGGTCTCCCAGGTCCTAACCACTACACCACACTGCCTCCCTAAGAGAGGCCTTTGGTCTGATCCAGCCGGGCTCCTCTTACATTCTTAACGCTTTTCCTGGACTGTGCCAGTTCAGGCTGCAAGTGGAAATAGTGACAACTCCCTGCATGCAAATAATTAGCGTATTAGCGGAAAGGCTATCCTCAGTCTCCCTTCCCAGCTTTGCTAGTGATATTTATGTTTACTTTCATCTGATCAAGTACAGCATGTGCAAATTTTATTTAGTTTTTAGTTTCATTTTTAAGTTTACAGGACGGTTTTGGATATAAAAACACACAACATAATAGCAAACAAAAACAATACCCAATGTGGGCAGTGGTGAAAATTTTGTTTAATTATTTCTAGCTTCTGTTAAGTAGGGAATAGGATGTTCTGCGGGCAGAGTATTCCTTTTCAGGTGCTCAGTAGAATATATAATGTATGGTTATCCATCTCCAGTCTTCTGGATGGTGCAAACTAAGAACATAAGCTGAGCTCTGTCTGTTTTTGCCATTTATTTTGCGTTTTCGTTTTTGCGACTTTTACCTTTGTGACTGCGTGGAACCCAGTTCGGCTACTGATTGAATGACTGTGTGACCGCAGTAACCACTGTTTATTGCTCTCATTTCATGGATGAATAGCCTCGTTAGATAGCAAAATCCACGTTAGATTGCTGTTTTAGGGGTTGTTTTTAAAAGTCTGGAACGGATTAATCCATTTGCATTACTTTCTATGGGAAAGCGCGCCTTGGTTTTGGAACGCTTTGGTTTTGGAACGGACTTCCAGAACGGATTAAGTTCGAGAACCAAGGTACTGCTGTACTTCCTTTTTATGGTGGTGCTGAGGGGTTGCCCGCAGCCTTCAACCGGCGCGCCAAACGGGGCAGGGAGAGAAGGCCGCTGGTGCGCCGGATCCAACTCTTGCGAAGCCTCCGGCTGGGCTTTGTCCAGACACCATTCTGTCATTCCTGGTTCTCTTGAGCTACGGCGCAGCCAAAGTCACTCGGGTTGTTGTTGACACAGGGCCCGTGTGGGGATAGCCAGCAGATGGGACGGCCAGTAATGCTGGAGTTCCCGCTCCCAATGCGCCGTGAAAAAGGTCCGCTGGCTATGATCTGAAGGTTTAGCTTGTGAGTTCGGAAAGTCGTTGGTTGCCTCTGAAGATTTTCTGCGAGTGTCTGTGAGTTCCGAAGATTCCGGAGAAGAAGAAAAACCAAACTAGATGATGGCCAAAAATTAGACGGCCAAATAAAAGGCTTCTAAAATAAAACGAAATGAAATAAATACAAAGGAGACTGCAGTCTGGTGAAGAAGCCTTCCGCTACCCTGCGTGGTTGGTTTCAGTTTCTCTTTCTCTCTATGCTTGTCACGCAACGGCTTGCCTCGCGCTTTCTCCACAGCACAACAGGGAGTAGCGGCTATTTATTGAAGGGTCAAACAACGTCATAACAAGCATATCAACCAATTACAATCCTGTTACTGTGCTAAGTTTAAGCGGGAAACAGACTAACGACCGTTACCTTATTTAAAACTAGAGCGCCTTTTTTAACCGCGGAAGGATCCATGCAGCGAGTTGCCTGTCGGATCCTTTTACCCTTCCTTCCAAGGGTGGAAGGATTTCACAGAGTAAACATAAATAAACATAATTAAACAGGTGCAAAGGCACCTATGAAACATATTCCCACAGGCCCGCTCCTCGTCAATTACCACAGATCTAAAAGGGAGGTACCTCTTTACGAAGGGCCTTGCCCAGGGTGGATGTGATTTAAATCAAATCGATTTAAATCACTAGAAGAGTTGCAGCTTAGAACTGCCACCCACCACATCCAATACGGGAAGGGCTGTAGTTCGGTTGGCGCATGCCCCACACGCGGAGCTTAGTCCTGGATTCAACCCTCAGCATCTCTAAGTAGAAACAAAATAAAAATAAAAAATTCCTTCCAGTAGCACCTTAGAGACCAACTAAGTTTGTTCTTGGTATGAGCTTTCGTGTGCATGCACACTTCTTCAGATACACTGAAACGGAAGTCACCAGACCCTTAAATATAGTGAGGGAGTGGGGGGGGGTATTACTCAGAAGGGTGGTGGGAATGGGGGATCAGCTTATAGGTGTGGAAAACATGTAGACCACATCTCTAAGTAGGGTTGAGAAAGTGTGCATGAAGAAGAAGTGTGCATGCACACGAAAGCTCATACCAAGAACAAACTTAGTTGGTCTCTAAGGTGCTACTGGAAGGAATTTTTTATTTTATTTTGTTTTGACTAGGGTTGAGAAAGACCATGTAGAACTGCTGAGCCTAATACTGAGTTGGTGGCCTGACACAGTAGAAAACAGCATTCTGTGTTCCCTAATTGAAAAGGAGGAGGCTCTGCAGATTTGTAAGCCTGCCTAGAGGACATCAATATCTAGTTATGACTTTTTCAGGAACAGCTGAACTAGGAAGAGTGTCTGTGTGTGTGTGTGTCCAGTGAAATGAACCCCTTACGAACAGCAGAGACAAACATTTTCATTTGGATCCTATGAAACAAGAATGCCCTCTGTGTTTTCCGTGGCACCCAGCCACCTCCATCAAAAAGGAAGGCTCTATCGTGAGCATACAGTTTTCACTGTTCACATCTCTCTCCCCCCAAAAAACTCCCCACAAATGAATATATGCAAGGATTATCTAAGTGCCATTCGGATTTTGGTCCAGACAAACCTAGCACATCATAAACATCAGAAGTCTTGTTAGCTACAGGCGCATTCTCCTTTGTAATGCTTCTCCCTTGAGCAGTAAGATATCCAAACGAAACTTGGTCTGTCTCTGACGTTTTATTGGCGTAGCTCAGAAGAAGGGCCTTTTGCCCAATGCAACACACGGGGTGCAATTCAAAGGCCTGGTCTGCGTGTCTCACTAAGCAAAAGCATGAAGGCCTCTCAAGAGGTGGTCATGGCTGCTTCCATCCTCCCGGTCGTTCCCCTCAATTGAGCCATGCCACGGTTTAGCTTAGCAAAATCAGGCTTTTTCCCTGCCTAACCCAAAGCTGAAACCAAGGTTTTTCTCCTTTTTAGGATTATTCTTTTTTCTAGTATTGTTAAATTGTGTATGGGCTGCATGTAGAAGTGTGTGTGTCTTTGTGTTGTGAAATCGTCATGTGTTTTATTGAGTCATGTATATGATATGTAGTGATTTTGCAGTTTAATAAAAAACTTTAAAAAGAAACCAAGGTTTTTCTTATGGCAGGGATGGGAAAACTTCCCAGAATTCCTTGAGGGAATCCAGGACTGTTTCTGATGATGATATGATACTGTTAAATGCATAGTGCAAACCGGCCCTCGGTTTCAATAAGTCCTAGTAAAGAGCAACGCATACTGGAATGCAGTAATTTTGCATTAATTTCACAGCGAAGCTTTGGTTGGCAAACGCCACCCACTCTACTGAGCCTCATGTTCCAGGCAGCCAGTTACCGTGAAGTAAGTCCCCACTCAAATTTTGCTGTCGTCGCAACTGGTATAAAGTGTGTTTTCTTTCCTTTCTTTTTGCCTTGGCAGCCCATGCCATTTGCTTTTATCTCATCTCCTCCAGAGACTCGGGTTCCCAGCCTTGGCGATTTCACTAAACGTTGCGCGGTTTGTTGGAAAGTCCACAAAGTGCACCTCACAGGAAACTAACGGTACTAAATGCACTAGACTGCAAACTGCAGATGGAGGGAATCTCACAGTATCCTAAAAAGACTCTCAATAAGCCTATGCATGGAGGCAAGACCTAGGACTGAGTTATCAAGGGTGCAATTTAAGGGTGTCTCCAAGCAGATGCTCTTTAGGCAGGAAACCATCAAAGCACCCTATTTCATTTCACCTTGGGAAAGCAGGGGGCAAAGATGTCAGGCTTTCTTCGTGACTCTGCCGGTTGCATCGAAGTGGTGCTGACAGAAACGGAGAAACATTTCCTTTACAGAGCCTCAGATGTTTATATTGCGGAAGGCATTGCATTAAGTGGCCTTTTATTCCCCCAGCCATGCAAAATGAGCAAACACAGCGTTCCCGAAGCTTATCTTTTGGCACCGCTTCAGAGCACGAGGAGACAACCCGAGCACCTGGCCAGCTTCTGCAGAGACGTTTTCCTTTGTGGTTTGAAATGCAGAGCCAAGGCCAATATTAGGATAGCGTCTACTGCACAGTGTGAACCTTAGCGCATGCTGTGGACAGTTTCCCAGAATCCCTCACGAAAGAGAAGAGTTTCCACAGACAGACGTTGGGGGGGGGGAAGGTCAGGAACAAATCTGGAGATATGGAAACTACCTTCGATGATACGCTTTATAAACCACCACACCTGAGAGCATTAGGTTAAATTGGGGGGGGGGATAACATAAACAGTTCAACGTCTTATCCTGACTTCCAGTTTCTGCTACCTCACACTTCCTAATGGTAAAGGTAAAGGGACCCCTGACCATCGGGTCCAGTCGTGTCCGGCTCTGGGGTTGCAGCGCTCATCTCGCTCTATAGGCTGAGAGAGCCGGCGTTTGTCCGCAGACAGCTTCCGGGTCATGTGGCCAGCATGACAAAGCCGCTTCTGGCGAACCAGAGCAGCGCACGGAAACGCCGTTTACCTTCCCTCCAGAGTGGTACCTATTTATCTACTTGCACTTTGACGCTCTTATCTCTGGTGATGTTGTTGCCGATTTTTCTCTGTTTGGATTTATGATTTTCTGTACTGCTGGCTTTTGCCGTAATAAAACTGACTGACTGACTTTGACGTGCTTTCGAACTGCTAGGTGGGCAGGAGCTGGGACCGAGCAACGGGAGCTCACCCCGTGGCAGGGATTCGAACCACCGACCTTCTGATCAGCAAGCCCTAGACTCCGTGGTTTAACTGTAGGCTGGGTCTAATTAGGTCAGCCGGGGTTAAATAAATAAGAGCACCTAACTGGCCCAATTTGAGAAGCGGGTGCAGAAATAACACTGTCTTCGCCTTTGGTATTTGAGATAGATGGGGAGGTATCAAATCCACTCGTTTCATTTTTAAAAAAACAAACAAAAAGCAGATGATTAAAATATAAGTTTTAAAATGCAGCTTAAAATGCAGCCTTGTGGTAGCCTATAGATCAAAGGCAAAAGTGGGGGGGCGTCAAATATTCACCGGGACAAACTATCCATGCTGGTCCTACATGGGCCAGCAAAAAGAGCTGAGGGAAAATTTATATACAAATCCCATAATAGGGGTTCCGTCAAATAAAATTCGCAGTTTTATCAGGTCAATCCAGGTCCCCCCCCCCTTTTTTTAAAGTCAGTAGGCGAAAACTTGCAAATTAGTCACAGAGACTACAATCAATCTTCATTAGGCCATTGTTAGGCTAAGTCGAGTTGAGCCATATAACAATAAAACACTAAACCAATAAACTAAAAAAACAGAAGTGGACGAAATGATAAGGCAACCATTAAGCAGCTAATAAAACAATCAGGATGAAAGAATGGCTAAAACGACTTAAAAACCTAATTACAGTGGACGCTCGGGTCACGAACGCGATCCGTGCGGGAGGCGCGTTCGCAACCCGCAGCATCCGTAACCCGCAGCACCGTGTTGCGCGGGTTGCAATTCAGTACTTCTGCGCATGCGCAAAGCGCAATTTAGAGCTTCTGCGCATGTGTGACCGCCGAAACCCGGAAGTAACCCGTAACCCGAGGTATGACTGTAAAGGCAGGAGGCCTTGACTAGGCCGCTGCTTCCGTCGCCATTTTGAGTCAGTTATCGTTTTTAGTTTAGCTTTTAGTTTGTAGTTATAGTTTTATAGTTCGAAATATCTGTATATATGTACACATTCATTTTTATTTTTTAAAAACCAGCCGAATGTATTTGGCTCAGAAAATCCCATTGGCAGCCTTGGCAGAGAATAATGAGGTTGTTAAGGAACTTGCACCTGTCTTGCAGAATAAATCTCAATGGCCATATCGACAACTGGACATCATCCAGAGCAAATGGTTTTACCTCATGGCCCCAGGACTTTAGCTCCTGTTCATAAATTAAATCAACTAGCCAAGTGGTTGAAATTTTAATTTCTCTTCCTTTTTTGGAAAGGAAAGGAAAGGAAAGAAAGAAGCAGGAATCTGTCATCAACATAACTCAACTTTTTCCTTTTCTTGCGAGGAATCCTATTCGGAATAAGGGAATTTCCCTTAAAAAAAGGAAAAAGTTGACAGCTATGCATCAAGCCAACCAGCCTTGTTCAAATGCAGAATGATTTTCCTGAAATATCTGAAGGAATCTGGTATTTCAGATACACTTCGTATCTGACGAAGTGTGCATGCACACGAAAGCTCATACCAAGAACAAACTTAGTTGGTCTCTAAGGTGCTACTGGAAGGAATTTTAAATTTTATTTTGTTTTTCCTGAAATAAACTTTCAGGACATGACAAAAAGCCACTTGGACGATTCCAATGCATCTTGTAACAGAAATTAAGAAGGACTAAGTTGCGTCGTCGTCTTCTTGTTCTTGTTCTTCTTCTTCTTCTTTGGCGATCACTCGTAGCCAATAAGACTGTCTTCCATAAACACAGTTTTAACAATGATTCCGTAAGTGACTGCGGAGGCCAATTCTGGATCCACACATCCTTCCACAGTGGGGACATTGGTTTCCGGGCAGGAGTTGATCACGGTGTGGATTTGCCAAGCGTGCCTTCCTCTTAGCATGTTTCTCCCTTGCGTCCTGAGTTCAAGTGTCTTCAAAGCCCATGACACCTTTGGTAAAGGCTGTTCTCTTTAGATGTGTCAGCTAAGACGTGTCAGCCTGGTTAAGACCCAAGTTTGGGAAACCCTGGTGTAGACAACACTAAGCCAAAGGGACCACCAATGGCCTGATTATGTACAACGCATCTTCCTGTGTCCCTTTCTCTCTCTGCAAGGGAACTGAAACCCAGGAGGAACTGAAGCATCTACCAATACGCCCTCTCATTCCTGACTGGGCTCCTTTCCTTCCGTTCATTACAGATCCCTTCAATATGCTCGCCTTATTACGGAGTCTAAATCATTTATCAGTCTACAGCATTAAGAGCAGGCAGGGTACATCTGCTCACTGAAAATTGCTATTGTTCATCACAAGACTGTCCTAATTCAGTGACTCTCGGGGACATGTAAAGGACCCCTGGGAGGTTAAGTCCAGTCAAAGGCGCCTATGGGGTGCGGTGCTCATCTCGCTTCAGGCAAAGGGAGCCAACGTTTGTCCGCAGACAGCTTTCCAAGTCATGTGGCCAGCATGACTAAACCCGCTTCTGGCGGAACAGAACACCGCGACGGAAGCCAGAGCACACAGAAATGCCATTTACCTTCCCGCCGGAGCGGGACCTATTTATCTACTTGCAGTGGCGTGCTTTCGAACTGCTAGGTTGGCAGGAGCAGGGACAGAGCAACGGGAGCTCACCCCGTCGCGGGGATTCGAACCGCCAACCTCCCGATCGGCAAGCCTGAGAGGCTCAGTGGTTTAGACCACAGAGCCACCCACGTCCCTCTCGGGGACATACTTGGATGATGTGCAGCCCCAGTTGATTTCAAAGCGATGCAGACCGCCCAGGATCTTCCATTCACGTCAGGACGGAAAAGCCACCCACCCTTCTTTTCCCAGGAAGTATTTTTTTAAAAAATAATAATAACGAAGAGTGCTAGAGCAGAGAGCAGCGGCTCAAATTGGCTTGGCTAAGTGCGTGATGACAGCTGCTTACAAGTCCAGGAGTAGAAAATGCCCCAAGGAAGATAACCAACAATTTCCCGCCCCCTCGAGTCAAAGTCCTGGGATGTTCGGTGCTCAAAACACACATTGCCTCCGAGAGCCTATGTTCCAGCAACACACACTTAACCTGAAAGGCAAGGCTGCAATTTGGCAACTCAAACCGACTCTTCTGTGCTCCAAAATCCTTTTTGCAAATTTTGAGTCTTGCTGGAACAAGCAGCAATCCTTTTTATTACATTTTGTTGCTGTCTTTTGTTTGCCTTTGCTGCACAGAGGAACAGAATACCAAGCACAGTGTGTGCGCGCACTTTCCCATGCTCAGTCTGTCCAATGGGAACAGTGATAATATAAAGCGTGTTCTCCTTCATGGAGAGCACGTGTTGCAGTGGGGGCTAACAAGTCACCCCTCTGTTGCTGGGCGGGTTAGTCTGGATGGCCTCAACTATGATTGGGCTCTGGGTGTCGTTGGGGAGATTCATATGTTGCAATTTGTTGATGGACAGCCCAGAGCCTATAAATTACCCTGCACGCAGCGTCGGAGCTCTCCTGGCTTCGTGCATCGGATCACCCTCCCTCCCTCCCTGTTATTAGGCCTCTGCATTGACCTTGCTATGCCTGTCATGGGGTCGTCTGCTTTTGGGGCAGGGGCCTGGTAGGAATTTTTCCATTTGGCTGATTGGCTGGTGCCATTTGGTTTTCGCCTACTGCGTAGCAATTAGTCACAACTTGTAAGGTTGGCGGTTAGGCATTGGTTATAAATTGGTTGAGGAGGGGCAGAGTTGGCTGTGGTTGCCCCTCCTATGCTGCGAAGGGGCAGGTTGGCTGTGGTTGCCCCTTCAATGCTGCTGCTGCAAGGGGAATTCCGTTAAAGGAATCCAGGGGCTCACCATGCTTGTCCGTTATCCCCCGGTCGGGGGACAGGGCCCACGCAAGAGCCCCTGGGAGCATTAGGGGAGAACGGGCGCACATTCTCTCCCCAAAGTGTTTTCCCCTATACTGACTCCACAGGCGGGTGGATGTCAGTTCTGTCCCCAGAGGGACAGATAGTCTTAACCAATGCCTAAGCAACCACTCACTTATTTTGTATTCAATAAAGTTGTGGCCAAAATAATGCCAAAAACCTTAAACTTATATTCTGGTGTGAAGTGTGTTTTATTTGAGGGGCGGTTTGGGGACCTCGACACGCAACGTACAGGGCGGTTGCAAGAGGCTGTGCCAGTTTCAGCTGCTTGAATTTCTTTCTCCATTCTCTGACTTGCTCTGTGCACTGTAAAATGTTTTGATTCCTCGCTAAAGCCTTCAAAACCGAGGCAAGGGACCCTGGGTATTCTTATTGGGTGACACAGCCCCCAGCCCCGTAAGACAGCAAAAGCTCTTGGTTGAGTCCCAATCGTGGCAAAGAAGTAAACATTTCAGAAATCTACGTGCCGATTCAGTTCTCGTCTGTACAACGTGCGGCCCACAAACTGAATGCCATCTTTGCCAAGACGCTTGATCCAACCTCCAGTTTCTATTTCCAACAAGGAACGATTGAAAAATGGAGGGAGGACAGACAAAACATGGCTGGTGAGCCAAGTCTGGCATGATGGGCCACAAATCACGATGGGCTGCACCACCGAGCATGCAATGGAATGACCCTTTTGCCGTAGAGTCACTGGCATGATCTCACATATTGCAAAACAACACATTGCTTTCCACCCAGGTCCATACCTTGCAGCATCCAGAGGGGGCAGATTTAGTCTCGTCCCTCTGCACTAGAACATCTGTGTTGAATGTTGATCTATTCTGAGGAGAGAGAGAGAGAGATAAACACACATATATAACGTAAGCTGGATATTTTTAGGGTTCAGGTTTACTCCAATTGCTAGAAGGCACATTTATAAAGATCCACGCACTCTGTGCTTTTAAAGGTTAGATTAACAGACGACCTATTTCACCCCAATCCGCTTGCACAAAATTTACATACAGGTGAAACTCGAAAAATCAGAATATCGTGGAAAGGTTCATTTCTTCCAGTAATTCAACTTAAAAGGTGAAACTAATATATGAGATAGACTCATGACATGCAAAGCGAGATATGTCAAGCCTTTATTTGTTATAATTGTGATGATTATGGCATACAGCTGATGAGAACCCCAAATTAACAATCTCAACTTTGGGGTTTTCATCAGCTGTACGCCATAATCATCACAATTATAACAAGCAAAGGCTTGACATATCTGCTTTGCATGTCATGAGTCTATCTCATATATTAAACTCCAGTAGCTAATGAAAACAATTGCTTACATAAATGGACTTTTCCACGGTATTCTAATTTTCCGAGTTTCACCTGTAGAGGTTGAAGTCAGACTATGTCAGGTCTTTATGGAGCATTTATGGGGTGGTTATTCAACAATCACTGATTTGCTTGTGGGTATTTTTCCATTGATCATTCCTTCATACCACGTTTTTCAGCTCACTTCTCAGTCACTGTGAAAAGTCTCTGTGTTTTTTAGTGGAACAGTTGTGCCAGGGCAGTGGTTTTCAAAGGGTGTGGCGTGCCACACTGATGTGGCACAAGAGAGAATGGCAACTGTGGTGGGAAGACACAAGTACAATCAGACACGTTTAAACATTTCAATGCAGTATAGGATCAAAATAATTTTATTTGCAGACCTAATGTAAGTAAGATTACCCGGCAAAAGCAAGCTCACAACTCTCATTGAGTATGCATACATACTTACAGGTGAAACTCGAAAAATTAGAATATCGTGGAAAAGTCCATTTATGTAAGCAATTGTTTTCATTAGCTACTGGAGTTTAATATATGAGATAGACTCATGACATGCAAAGCGAGATATGTCAAGCCTTTATTTGTTATAATTGTGTGTTGTGTATTGATTCAAGGGTTATAATATCTGTATTACTATTGTCTGTATTCACATTAGGGGAAAGTAACTGCCTTCCTGTTCCAGAAGGAACAGCTACTATTGGTTCATTCAAGTTGCTGCATTTGGATCCTCAGTCTTATTGGTTCCCACCAAAAGGCAGCTTTGTGATTGCTTGAGATTGTTCCCTCCAAAATGTATCCTTTCTAGCCAGTCTTTCTGTCCCTATAAATGTAGCATCCCTCTCCTCAGTTCCCCAGTCTTGTTTGTCTGAATAAAGAGTGTTACATGAAGAAGCTGTCTCCTGCCTGCTATGTCAGAGCTGAAATCACTTGCTGAATCACGATCCCTATGTTACAACATGTATAATTTTTATGAAATAAATCCATATTGCAGAGAGAAAGGGTTAGTGCAGTTTCCTCTCCTACTTGCAAGTTTAAAGTGTGCAGAGGGAGATTCTGGAGTGGGTGACATTTACAAAACAAAACAAAAGACACCTGCTCTGCAGTCTGATATTCTGCGGTCCAAAACATGGAGGCTCCTCTATCTACCACCACCACATTCTGTACAATGGGCAGGCTGTCTCTTAAAAGTAAAATAAAATTTCCCAACAACTTACAAATCAGTAAGACTGGGCCACCCCTGCTTAAGGCTCTGCCTGCAGGACTATGCAACCCCCAACTGTGTTAAACGTGGCTGTTCTTTGGTATGAAAAGTGCAGCACAGAAATTCCATGTTTCCTTAATGTATGCATTGACTTGCTTGCACTGCAAAGCGCAGTTCTGAAATCCGAGTTGGAAGTTTTCTCTAAAGTTACTATAGTGACAAACTCGCATGCATTTAATGACTGATAAACCACCCGTTCATCAGCGCTTCTCCCACCCACCCGCCCCTAGCAATAACCGCCTTCTAAATGCTTTTGAGTTTCAGCTACTCTATAATAAGCAAAACCAGATCCCGGGAGGGATTAAACGCCCCCAAGTTATTTAAAACTGAACTACTGTGGTCAGTATACTAAGCTGCCCTCCTTCAGAAAGCCACTGCAGGTCAGGATATAGCAGAAAAAAACCACAACACACACACACACACAGAGAGAGAGAGAGAGGGGGGGGAAGTACAATGATAGTAATTGCAGCTTTTGACACTTGAGGCGTATATTTTTAGGACCCGCTTATTTTTGTGACTGTTAAGTTGCGTTAAACTGCATTTAACATTGTGTTTTAATGTAACCTGCCCCGAAACCTTAGGGTGAACGGCAGGTAAAGCAAATTAATAAGAATAATTTGTAAACAGTGGAGATGGGCTAAACCAGCCGGTAGTTTGAGAGTAACAGGAGAGCCATTGGTCACAGCACCCTAAGCTTTCACCTGTTGAAATGTTAGAGATCATGAGACGCATCCGTGGCCAGTGATCATGTGACGAACCACAGCTCAGTGGTAGAGTACAGGCTCAAACACATGTCCAATCCCCGATACCTCCAAGTACAACAGGGGAAGTCCTCTCCCTGAGACCTCAGAGAGCTGCTGTTGTAGAACAGGAATCGCCAATAGGGCGCCCCAGAGATGTAGCCAAGCGCATTATGCACCTCTCAGCCAGTTGTCACCAAGTAAAGATGCCTGGGTGCCAGGATGGTGCCTGAGATCTCCAACATCCATGGGGTCACAAAGAGTCGGACACGACTGAACAAAAACAGCTAATGAAAACAATTGCTTACATAAATGGACTTAGAATCAGAGTTGGAAGAGACCACAAGGGCCGCCCAGTCCAACCCCCTCCTACCAAGCAGGAAACACCATCAAAGCATTCCTGACAGATGGCTGTCAAGCCTCCGCTTCAAGACCTCCAAAGAAGGAGACTCCACCACACTCCTTGGCAGCAAATTCCTTGGTAGCAAATTCGTGGACTTTTCCACGATACTCTATTTTTTTTAGTTTCACCTGTATAGGTAGACTGTCCATGGATCAAGTGATTTTTCTTCTTTTAAGTTCTCAAAGCTCTTAACCTAGCCAGATGTTTAACTGATAAGTCAGTCGATCCTTTGAAAAAAAAATGACTTGCCCCAAAACGGCAAGTGGAAATTCCGTTTTGGCAACTGTAGTCTTGGTTTAAGAAGCCGTTTGGTGCCTAGTTTATACATCTGAGTTTCTAACACTGGTAGACAAGGATCAATAGTGGTTCAATCATAAGGCAACTTACTATGTTTGCAGTCCGTTGGGGAAGGGCGCAGTGTTTGGCATGCGCAAGGCTCCTAGATCAGTCCCTAACGAAACACTCCTGCGTCAAACTGCTGGAAGTGTAGCCAGCCCAGATCTAGACGGATCAGCTGTCTAACTCAGTCTCATACGTCTTTCACATGCAAGCAGTCTTGCGCCATTCAGTGCTTGCTCGGAGTGGCCTTGCTCATGGGTGCAGGAGAAATCATGCAGATTGCTGCTTTACCACCAGTCGCAAGCAAATCTGGGAGGGTGGGTGGGTGGGGGGATCGGCCAACAGCGGACACAGGGAGCCAAGCACGGAACAACCCGTCCACCTACTCTAAAATCAGCACAAACAATTCTAAAAATGTCACAACTGCCTTGTCAGACCAGTGCAGTAATCTGTACAGTCCAGAGTTCAATTTCCAGCATCAGTAAGCTTCTAGGAAATACAAGAAAAGGACATGAATGCAGTGGCGGACTTACATTTTTGTGGCCCTAAACCTTGAACTTTCATGGGGGCCCCTTTGCAAACCAGATTAGGGGTCCTGGAGCTTAAGATTTGTTAAATTTCACAGCAGATTTGCCTTCTGCATGAATTTATTACTTCAGAGGCAGGGAACTTTCTTTCAGTTGTCTGAGGGTCAGTTTCTCGGGGACCAGATACCAGGGGTATTCTGTGCTCTTTGTTCATTTCAGCGGGTTTACTCTTGAGTAAAACGTAGTTGAATACCACCCTGTGCACCTTGCCATGTGAAAACTTGCCCGGGAGGCAGATTCGAGTAGCTTTTCAAATGCTTATGTCTTCTTCTGCTTCCTTCTCAGGATTTATTTCCATTTGTGCCAGAGGACTCTCAACTCTAAGAATATGCTGATTTATTCCTCCTACCAGCTCCCGGATTCTTGTGGGGGGGGGGGAGAGAGATTGCTAGCTGCCTTCAAATTAAAGCCCACAAGCTTATGATGTCTATCGGGGGTCCATTTCCTTTCGAAGGCCCCCCCGCAGAGCCCTCCATTCAAGCAATAGGAAATTACACAAGTCCGACTGACTGGAGAACATGCAACTTTGACACCTGTGAAGTCCGAGGTAACTTCAAAGCAAAGGAGGTCCCGGCTTTGGAATTCGAAACGAGCACTTCTTATTCAGCCAGGAAATTATCGAGAGTGGGCAGAGAAGTCCCTGAGCTGAAAGGTGCATTTCCTTATGGGAGACAGGGAAGAATCTAACAATCTGCTAGTGCCTCAGTTTCTCTTCTACAGAACTGGGAAACGGGTCAAGTCACCTCCTTGACTTCAAAAAGATTTTTAAGGAGCTGATGGAAAAACGATGTCCAGGTAGATGCCACCACATTATCGCTGTCTGGAAGGGCGACAGTGCAGCAGACGTGGGACAAAAATTAATCGGAACATTTGCGGTACAAAGAGTTGTGAGATTTCAGCAGGAAGTGACAGGATAATCACAGTGACTCCCCAAGAACTTTCAAAAACTGCGTTGAAAGCGGGACCACGTGGGGGCAGTCCCAGTGACATCCTGAGCGCAAGTCATCTTGACTGAGTAATAAAAAGGATGTCGGGAGCGATTTGTTCCATGTGTGAATGGGCCATTGCAGATGGGAATACTAGGGACACAGTGTTCCTTCGCAACTCCTAGCGCAGGGGTCCCCAAACTAAGGCCCGGGGGCCGGATGCGGCCCAGTCGCCTTCTAAATCCAGCCCGCGGACGGTCCGGGAATCAGCGTGTTTTTACATGAGTAGAATGTGTCCTTTTATTTAAAATGCATCTCTGGGTTATTTGTGGGGCATAGGAATTCATTCATTTTTTTTTCCAAAATATAGTCCGGCCCCCCACAAGGTCTGAGGGACAGCGGACCGGCCCCCTGCTGAAAAAATTTGCTGACCCCTGTCCTAGCGACTGGCATTTAGCTCTGATTGTGGAGGTTGCGCAGTAACCATCATGACAAGCAGCCGTCTCCAATGATTTGTGTCTCCATCTACTTTCTGTTCACCCTGCAACAGTTTATTACACTCTGTCATTAACCCTACTTTTCACTTGCATTTCCTCAGCTAAAAAGCCCCAAACGCTGCCATTTTTTTTCCTTGCAGAGGAGTTGCCCCAGAGATCCCCGATCATTCTGATTGCCCTTTTCCAGCTCAGCTGCGCCTACATATCCAGTTGCCACTCGAGTGTTTGGTAATCAAACGCCGAGAAATCAAGTGGCGAGCATGATTTCAGAGAAGAGCCAGCAAAAACACTTGGAGAGCTGGGAGGGTGTTTTCTGCAAAAAAACGCAGAGAACAGCAACGTTCAGAAAACTGGAGCTGTGCAGATTAAGAAAAAGTGCAAGCATAACTAACAGAGGGGAAAGCATCAGAAATGTAAAGCATATATTGACAGAGTCCGAAAGGACTAAAAGGAGAAATATACAGCGCAGCACCAAAGGGACAATAAAATATGAACTCCTACAAATACTCCCTTTACAGATAATAAATATACGGAAGAGTAAATTTATTCTCCACCTGCGAGTTCCATTGTTATTGAGAATAAAGGTTCTATAGTCTTAAATGAGCCAGATATTTGCACATGCTGGTGGCACCGAGAGGACATGTGCCTCAATACTTGTATAAGAAATAAAATAATAAAAATACGTGAGATCGTTCAAGCGCTGTCCTTTGGATACTTTTAGCTCGTGAGAGATCTTTTCAGGAAGAGAAAACTGGAGTTCCCCTCCAAAGAGGAATAATTTAAAATATTGTACTAGGCAAAACAGGTTGGCTTTGCACCCTTTCGATCAAGGATGGGGAATATTTCCAATCCAAGGGCCGCATTCCTTTTGGGGGCAATACTCCAAGGGCCGCATGGCAGAGCCACAAATGTAGCTTCTACCTCTGTACAGCTGGCTAGTTTTGACACAAGACAAGCAAGAGCAGTTGAACATTCAACTTCTCACATGGTTTAACATTCCATCCATCCCTCTTCCAAGGGAACTCTGGGAATTGCAGTTCTGTGAAGGACAATAGGGGGGGCCTCCTAACAACTCTCAGCACCCTTAACAAACTACAGCTCCCAGGATTCTTTGGAAGTCATGACTGTTTAAAGTGGCCGGTGCTTCTTTTCAAATTTATAGCGCAGCTGGGCGCCACATGGGATTTTCTGCATCCAGTCTTTCAGATGACAGCTCATTTCATCAAATTCAATGTTTTCCAGACAAGGTGACTTCCGGCTACCAAAATGCCCGAGATCAATGAGCTCACTGGTTTTGGTTCGAAGGGCAGACCTTTCTTTTACCTTCACACAGAAGGTCTTCAAAGGATTTTACTTAAAACAACGAACAGATGTCAACAAGCAACAAACAGCTGCTACAAACAGGAGGCAGCCTTCCTGCGTTTGCAGGAGAAGTTAGCCGGGGTGGTGGTGTTTTGTTTTGTTTTCCCCTTCAGGAATGGTCAAAGCACCCAGGGAGGCTGCAGAGTGCACCAGAGATGATTTGCAGAAGGAAAGAAAGCACACTCGCGATGAAGCCGAACGCTGAAAGACTCAAGAGAGGTAAAATCAAGCATTTCTTTATGCAGAACATAGTTAAACTATGGAACTCTTAAGAGGCAGTGAAGACCACCAATTTGGACGGCTTTAAAAGAAGACTAATTCAAGGCGGAGAGGGCTATTGGTGGCTATCCTCCGCCTCCACAGTTTGAGGCAGCAGCACCTCTGAATACCAGTTGCTGGAAAACACAGGAGAGAAGAGAACTCTTGGCCTCAAATCCAGCTTTCTCACAAGCATCTGGTTGGCCACAGTGAAAACAGGATGCTGGGTTGTTGGGTCACTGGCCTGATCCAGCAGGTTCTTGTTGTTTTCTTTTGCTTCTAAGTCAGTTAATCATACCAAAAACCCGCTCCCCATCCATGAGAATTTCAGTGAAATTTTGGATAAGCCTCAGATGCAGTTTCTTTTCTCATTAATTGATGGAGAACGGTTAGGGGAAGAATGCCATATTTGGGGGGACATCATTACTTCATATACAGTGGTACCTCTGGTTACGAACGGGATCCGTTCCAGAGCCCCGTGACGTGCTTAACCTGAAGCGGATGTGTGCAATGCGATTTGGCGCTTCTGCGCATGACGTCATTTGACGCGTCTGCGCATGCGCGAACCGCCGAACCCGGAAGTAACGTGTTCCGTTATTTCCGGGTTCGGCACATTTGTAACCCGTGTCGTACGCATCCTGAAGCATGCGTAACACGAAGGTATGACTGTAGTTGTTTAGCAATACCAATGAGGCAATGCATCTCCAAGATATGTCTCATTAGGCCCCCATGCCTGCCCTGTTGATAAGAATCGAAGTTCCTATTCAATGCTTTGTTGTTGCTGCTGGAGGGAAACTAAACAGTCTGGGAAGGGAACCCACACAAAGCAAAACAATGCCCAAGACTGTAAGAGGTCTCTTCCCCTGCCAAAAAGGTTTCTGCCGCAGCAACGCTAGGTAATTCCACTCTCAGACTGCCTGGAACCAGCCAGGTGGAGGAGAAATAATAATGGGGATAGGAGAGGATGACGGTTTGGAAAGGATATCAGCAAATTGATTCTGACAGCTGTATAGGAGAAGCATTTTTAGTATTCACAGATGGATATGACAGCACCATCATAAAGTGAGGGAGAGAGAAGGGAGACAGAATTTCCATTTCCTTGGTTTGAAGTGCTATTGTCAAGTAGCTGTTTAGATATACAGCAGCTGGGGAGGTTATGGCAAGAAGATGGAGAGATCTCCCTCAGCAGAACCGTGTCTAAATGTTCGGCTGGTCACAAATACAGGTAGGTAGCCGTGTTTGTTTGCCATAGTCAAAACAAAATGAAAAATAAAAAAATTCCTTCCAGTAGCACCTTAGAGACCAACTAAGTTTGTTCTTGGTATGAGCTTTCGTGTGCATGCATCTTCTGAAGAAGTGTGCATGCACTGAAGAAGTATCTGAAGAAGTGTGCATGCACACGAAAGCTCATACCAAGAACAAACTTAGTTGGTCTCTAAGGTGCTACTGGAAGGATTTTTTTTTTATTTTATTTTGTTTTGGCTGGTCACAAAGTTAGTTCTGCTGTGCTTCCAGCAAAAAGGGGGGGGGAGTCTCTGAACGCCCCAGATATCACTAGGCTTCTATTTCCATCATCTGCAACCAACATGGCCAACAGTCTGGGATGATTGGAGCTTGAGCAACAACATCTGGCGGGTCAGAGATTTATTGGTACCTTTGTGTCCCGCCTTTCCTCAAAGGATCTCAAGGGTCTCTTCCTTCCCATTTTATCCTCACAACAGCAGGTTAAACGAAAAAATAGCAATATGCTCAAGTAACCCAGTGTGCAGCCAAGTGAGGATTTGAGCCCTGGTTTCTCAGGTCCTAGTCCAACTCTCTATCCCATGGTTTCTCAAACTTGGGTCTCCAGCTGTTGTTGGACTACAACTCCCATCATCGCTAACTAGCAGGACTACCCAGTACACCACACTGGCTCATACAACCCGCTACAGCACGGCCAATGGTCCGAAGCGGTGAGAATGGCAGAGTGACATCACCTGGAAGACGCCATGCTGATGCCATGATCCACGCTTGGAGGCAATAATGCTTTCGAATATCAGCTGCGGGGGATCACCAATGGGAAGAGTGTGGGGTTCCCCACATCTGAGTCCCCACTCGTGAGTAGGGCTAGGCGATACAGTGGTACCTTGGTTCTCAAACGCCTTGGTACTCAAACAACTTGGAACCCAAACACTGCCAATCCGGAAGTAAGTGTTCCAGTTTGCGAACTTTTTTTCGGAAGCCGAACATGCTCCGTTTTGAGTGCCGCACTTCCGTTTTGAGTGTTACGCTGAGGTCTGTCTGCTTTTGCTATTAGATTGCGTTTTTGTTTTTTGAATGTGTGGAACCCAGTTCAGCTACAGATGGATTGTGTGACTGCAGCACATGCGTTTATTGCTTTCATTTTATGAATCAATGGTCTTGTTAGACAGTAAAAATTCACGTTAAATTGCTGTTTTGGGGGTTGTTTTTAAAAGTTTGGAACGGATTAATCCATTTTGCATTACTTTCTATCGGACAGCGCGCCTTGGTTTGGGAACGCTTTGGTTTTGGAACGGACTTCCGGAACAAATTAAGATTGAGAATCAAGGCGCCACTGTACCTGGTTTTCAACATCACAGCTAAACATAGTGATATAGCAATAGATCACAATGTCTGAAATAAGGAAGGAACTATGTAGAGGCTTGCTTTAGTTTTCCCCACATTGTGATTTCTGCATAACACACAGACATTACGAAGCCAACATCATGATATGGACAAAATGGTCAAAGGCCTGGAAACGATGCCTTATGAGGAACGGCTTAGGGAGCTGGGTATGTTTAGCCTGGAGAAGAGAAGGTTAAGGGGGGATATGATAGCCATGTTCAAATATATCAAAGGATGTCATATAGAGGAGGGAGAAAGGTTGTTTTCTGCTGCTCCAGAGAAGCGGACACGGGGCAATGGATTCAAACTACAAGAAAGAAGATTCCACCTAAACATTAGGAAGAACTTCCTGACAGTAAGAGCTGTTCGGACAGTGGAATTTGCTGCCAAGGAGTGTGGTGGAGTCTCCTTCTTTGGAGGTCTTTAAGCGGAGGCTTGACAGCCATCTGTCAGGAATGCTTTGATGGTGTTTCCTGCTTGGCAGGGGGTTGGACTGGATGGCCCTTGTGGTCTCTTCCAACTCTATGATTCTATGACTTGAAACCGGTTTTGGACGATATATCACCCAGCCCTAACACACATAACGATTCGCAAAATAATGCCAGGTCAAAAACAATGAAACCGTTATCACAATATGGACTTCAAACTGCTTTGGGACAATATATTGATATACTGCCCAGCTCTACTTGTGAGAACTAGATGGGGCATGGCCCTGATCCATCAGGGCCCTTCTCCCTTTCCTATGAAACCGCTAAACTTTTCTAGGTGCCACGTGAGCAAGTTCTCTTTCCCAGACTTTGCCTGCTTGGCTTTAAAAAAGGAACTTTGAGCTTTCCTCCCCTTGGAGTTAATGCAACAGCGTTCTCTGTCACGGGCCAGGAGTTGGCTTCACCTGCTGAGCAGCAACCCGACGGAGAAGGCGGCGAAGTGACTCCGCCCGATTCAGATCAGCCTTCTTGCTCCCGATGAGAACCAGCTGGCTCCAGGTTTCTTAAGCAGGGTTTCCAGCCTCAGCCAGTTGCTAGAAAGAACATTGGTCGTTCCTGGTCAGGCTTTGCTGCTTCTTGTGACCCTGGGACCCTGGGTATCTTGACCCCCGGATCGTCTGACTACATTAGCCAACGCAATTCTGGACTTCATCAATAGGAGTATAGCATCTAGATCAAGTGAGGAGAAGAAATGTGGGTGCACACACGATGAGCCAAACTTTACATATTTCCATGTAAGCACAACCTTGGTCTGCCAAAGCTTTGCCGCTGATCTATTTCAAGCCCTCAGTTGGGAAGAAAGAGTTTGCAGATCAGGGACGGAGAATCTTTTGAGCCTCCGGTTGTTGCTGTCCGACGGTTTCTGCCCGTTATTCCTGACCGTTGGCCCTGCTAAACAAACACACCCACACCACAATCTGCTCAAACTGGGCACGCGGCACAAGCAGTGCAGAACCTGGTGCCCCTACAGGTCACTTTCTCCACACACACACACACACACACACCCGCCCCTGATATTTCTGTTTGTTCATTTGTGGCCAAGAACTGCTGATACCAAATCTTAGGCCTGGCAGAATGCCCAGGGACACGGAATAAGCCAGCAAAACCATCTGCCAAACTAAATGTTATTTGTGCATGTGTCCGGACTCAAGGTTTCCTTAGATAACGGGAATTGCGGGAGATTGGGGCACTTACAGGGGGGGGGGAGATCTGTGTGTGTTTAACCCCCTCCAGTGCACGATACGCACTAACTAAAACGCCCACCCACCCAGGGGAGTATTTCTGCACCGGCTGAGCTCGAGAGTTTTGGAGGCTGCCCAGAACATGCGTTAACTGCTAGGTTGGGACATTTGCAGCGGAGAGAACCAGCTGCCTTTTGGGGGAGGGTTAAGCAAACCCTCCCCCCCCCCCGCATCCCAGTTCCCCCCTGCAAAAATACCCCCCAGGACCTACATCAGTGCTGCAAAGGAATCGCAAGATGGGGAAGCTTCATTTTTTTCATGGTTCCGACAACTCGGCTCCATCCGTGGATACAGAATGTAGCAGCCATTGTGGTAGCCAGAAGCCATCGATAGAGTTTTCTCCCGTGAATTTATCTAATCCTCTTTTTTTAAGCCACACGTGGTAACACGACGGCCATCTCCAAGTATTTTAAAGGGCTGGCGCACAGACGGAGCAAATCTTGATTTCTGCCGCTCCAGAGGGCAAAACCCGAAGCAATGGGTTGAAATTAAAATAAAGGGATTTCAGTTAATGTTGTCAGGAGCCACAGAATTGTAGAGTTGGAAGGGAACCTGAGGGTTCATCTAGTCCAACTCCCTGCAACGCAGGAATATGCAGCTGTCCCATACGAGGATTGAACCTGCAACCTGGGCGTTATTGGCACCATGCTCTAACCAACTGAGATATCCAAGAGATCCCTGGCGAAACAGTGGAACAGACCGTCTTGCAAGGTGGGCTCTCCTTCACCAGAGACATTTAGGCAGAAGCTAGGCAATGGACTCTTTGCATGGTAGAGGGTTGGGTTGGATGACCCCTGAGGTCATTTCCACCTCTGCCATTTTATGACCTAGGTTTGCCTAAAGATGACTTTCCCCCCAGTCTTGTGCTGTTTCTGGCAGTGGAAGATTGCCACTATCTTGACCTTATCTTCCTTTTTTGACTTCAAGTCCTTGGGCACTACCGCAAATATACCTGAGAGGCCACTGCAGAGACTTCCTTCCAAATTCCGCCACCACTTCAAAACCCTTCAAATACTGCCTTGAGAAAGCTGTGCATAATGATCACAATCGACCCCGCCCCCATTTCTCAGTATCACATCCCACTGGAAATGGGGGCAACAGATCTAATTAGACGGGGGCGAATTTCGGAAAGGGAAAAAGAGACGAAACCTAGTGTTAATGAGGTTGCTTCGGCTGAAATTACACCTCGGAAATTAACATCAAGGCCAATCGTACATCCATCCAGGGAATGAGACTAAACCTTTTGTGAAATTGCGTTCACATAGGAAAGAGGTACATGCATGAAAAGATCGGGCGTATTTTATTGGCTTTAATTAAAATTCACAGAGAACGGCCGTAGCTCAGTTTGAGGTTTATATGCAGAAGTTTTCGGGTTCAATCCCTGAAAGCAGGCTGGGACCAACCTCTCCCATAATAATTTGTTGCCTGCCCGTCAAAGCAAGCCCCGTCATGGGTCAATAATGCAACTGGAAGAGGAAGAAGAAGAGTTTGGATTTGATATCCCGCTTTATCACTACCCGAAGGAGTCTCAAAGCGGCTCACATTCTCCTTTCCCTTCCTCCCCCACAACAAACACTCTGTGAGGTGAGTGGGGCTGAGACTTCAAAAAGACTAGCCCAAGGTCAGAGATAGCCAAGCCTCCGCGGCGCTAGGGCGGCAAACCCGAAAACCCCCCCCCCCGCAGCCCTTGACGCACTAAAAGGGCTGCTTTCCTCCCCCCCTTTCAAAAGTGCCCCCGTCTTTTTAAAGCGCCCCCCTCTTTTTAAAGCGCCGAAAAAGCCCTTAAAAGGGGGGTGAGGAAACCAGCCACTCTGCCAGCGGCTGCTTTCCTCCGCTTTTTTAAAGGGCTTTTTTTCGGAGCTGGCTGTGCAGCCCAGCGCTGGAAAAAGCCCTTTAAAAAAGGTGAACAACAACATATTGGGTTATTGTTTTTAATTTGATTTTATATATTGTGAACCGCCCTGAGATCTCCGGGTATAGGTTGGTATATAAATTCAATAATTAAATAATAACCATAATAATAATAATAATAATTAAAATTATACCAACATCCAGCAAAATCTGTCAACATCCAGTTCCCTTTTGAATGTATAGTTTAGTTGGTAAAGCATGAGACTCTTAATCTCAGGGTCATGGGTTCGAGTCCCACATTGGGCAAAAGATTGCTGCATTGCAGGAGTTTAGACTAGATGACCCTTGAGGTCCCTTTCCAGCTCTACAATTCCATGATCTACCCATGAGGTTTTCTGGATCTGCATGGAATTGGGGGGAAAAAACAATAAAAACCAAGCAAAATACAGTCGTACCTCGTGTTACGAACGCTGCATGTTGTGTTCATCACGGGTTACGAACGCGCTGAACTGGAACAGGTTACTTCAGGGTTTGGCAGTTCGCGCATGCACAGACGCGCAAAATGGCATCACATGTATGCGCAGAAGTGCCAAATTGCGCAGCGAGCATGCGCAGATAAGGCGCTTCATGTTACGGCCTTTTCATGTTGCGAACTGGGCTCCGGAACGGATCCCGTTCGCAACCAGAGGTTACCACTGTATACATGCAGATTGCAAACACAGAGGAAGTCAAACAAATCACTGAAATCCACGACTGTGATCTCTAGCAGTGAAACAGGTATATTTCATTGCCTTATACAGCGCAGGCCATAATAAATATACCATTACTTCTGCTTTGCACCAAACACCGTTCCACCCAGAGTTTCGGCCGTCACTGCTGGCAGCTTGACCACATAATCCAGTGGTTAAATAATCGTATCACCAAGGCTGATAAAACGTATTTGCTTGCATCAACATCTTTCAAGCTCAGGTTACCCCGCAAAGGAAATGTTCAGTGTTGTGCCTGGCTCTTTGTGAAGATGTAGTGTTTACGAAACAGGCATGTGATTGGGATGGAATGGGGAAGGAACTGCCGGAAAGCAAGTAGATCCGCATCGTCGATCGTGATTAATGTTATGCTTTACGGGGAAACGTAAGCTTAAGTTTCTATTTATACAAATAGTTGCTTTTCGTGGGGGTGTGGGGTGGGGGGGTGCTTTCTTTCCCTCCCCTTAACACTGGCATGAGAAAACTATGGCCCTCCAGATGATGTTGGCTCTTAGTCTCATCAGCATCACTCAGCATGGTTAGCGGTCAGGAATTGGCAGAGTCGTAGTTCAACAGTTAGGTGGTCATAACAACGTAAATTCCCTCCTAGATCAGTTTCAGAGATGGTGGCTTTCAAGAAAGATGGCGGAACGGAGGGGAGGCCATGATGGATGTCGGTAAAACCGTGTGTTGAAGGAAGGATATCCCTTCTCTCCTTCCATCCTTAGCCCGCTCCCTGTGTGCTCAGATTAAACAGGTCCAAGGATGAAAAATGAGGAAATAATATATATATATTTTGCAAAGCCCTCCCAGCAACTGCTGGGTGAAGCCAAACCAAGTTTTTAACGTTTGGATGTAGACTGCGAAGAGAGGAAACATGAGAATAACAGCTGAAGTTGATTGTAATCACGTTAAGTGGTTTTCCTATCGAAAGAATCTAGCGCACTCTCTCATTGCAGGCTGTGCCTGGTATTCGGAAGAGGACGGGAGGAAGGGGAGGTTCGATGCCTGCTTGAAAACTCTTGCTGTAGAAAAAAGGGGAGTGCCCAATTATCCTGGCTCGCCCCCCCTCCATTTCCACTCCCCAAAAAAACCATGAGACTGGTTTAAAAGTAATGAGATTAAAATAATCTCTCTTTTTTAAAGGGGGGGAAGGGAAGCTGTCTGGTTTCCAAGCCTTGAAGGTTATAGTAGGATTATGTATCCAGACTCCTTTGCTTTGCCTACAAGAACGAGACATTTAATTTCACTTTATGTTGACAGCACAAGGCTTGCTCTTATTTCTTTAAATCAATGGCTGGGATCAAGAGATTTCCGCCTTCCAACAAAGGGAGGGGAATCTTTGGATCCAATTCAGTGGCAATAAAAGTGGAGCGAGCGTCTCTCGTCTGAAGGCTTTTTATGGCATCAGTAGAGGCTGGTCTAGTAGAGGGGGAATGAGGAACTGGCCTGGCAGATTGCTTATATGTGTCCAGGAACATCCACACTATATCTTTAAAGCACTAGGGAAACAGAGTTGGGAGGGACCCCGAGGGTCATCCAGTCCAACCCCCTGGAACGCAGGAATCTCAAGTTGAAGCAACCACATGACAGAGGCCCATCCTACCTCTGCTTAAAAACCTCCAAAGAAGGAGAGTCCACAACCATTCGAGGGAGACACCATTCCACTGCCAAACAGTTCTTAGTGTCAGAAGGTTCTTCCTGATGTTGAGTCGGAATCTCCTTTCTTGTCACTTGAAGCCATTGGTTCGAGTCCTACCCTCCAGAGCAGCAGAAAACAAGCTTGTTCCCTCTTCCACGTGCCAGCCCTTGAGATATTTGAAGATGGCTTATCATATCTCCTCTCAGTCTCTTCTTTTCCAGGCTAGACATACCCAGCTCCTTCAACCACTCCTCATAAGGCTCAGCTTCTAGAATCTTGATCGTCCTGGTTGTTCTCCTCCACTGCACACGTTCCAGCTTTCTTCTAGCAGACCAGATGCTTCCAAGTGACTCATGTGTCTAATATATTGGTAGAAAATGCCTGTAATTATGTATTTGCCTTCTGGGCTCATACTTAATGGGGGAAAAGAATCTAATTACAGATTTTTGAGAAGAGGTTGACAAGCTGACAAATTTGCCAACAACCTTTAGCTTATATATTTTTTTATTTAAAAAAAAAACACCAGCCTTTTTATGTAAGTTTAACTTCTGGCAAAGTCTTTCTGAAGTGGGAGGATGAGAAACAAAATTCTGAAGTTGACTTAATGGGTCTTATGTCCCTAAATACCTGAGATATGCTGATGATACAACCTGGATGGCAGAAAGTGAGGAGGAATTGAAGAACCTTTTAATGAGGGTGAAAGAGGAAAGCGCAAAATATGGTCTGAAGCTCAACATCAAAAAAACTAAGATCATGGCCACTGGTCCCATCACCTCCTGGCAAATAGAAGGGGAAGAAATGGAGGCAGTGAGAGATTTCACTTTCTTGGGTTCCATGATCACTGCAGATGGTGACAGCAGTCACGAAATTAGAAGACGCCTGCTTCTTGGGAGAAAAGCAATGACAAACCTAGACAGCATCTTAAAAAGCAAAGACATCACCTTGCCGACAAAGGTCCGTATAGTTAAAGCTATGGTTTTCCCAGTAGTAATGTATGGAAGTGAGAGCTGGACCATAAAGAAGGCTGATCGCCGAAGAATTGATGCTTTTGAATTATGGTGCTGGAGGAGACTCTTGAGAGTCCCATGGACTGCAAGAAGATCAAACCTATCCATTCTCAAGGAAATCAGCCCTGAGTGCTCACTAGAAGGACAGATCCTGAAGTTGAGGCTCCAGTACTTTGGCCACCTCATGAGAAGAGAAGACTCCCTAGAAAAGACCCTGATGTTGGGAAAGATGGAGGGCACAAGGAGAAGGGGACGACAGAGGATGAGATGGTTGGACAGTGTTCTCGAAGCTACTAACATGAGTTTGGCCAAACTGCGGGAGGCAGTGAAGGATAGGCGTGCCTGGCGTGCTCTGGTCCATGGGGTCACAAAGAGTCGGACACGACTGAACGACTGAACAACAACAACAATGTCCCTAAATGCACACAAATAATGGAAATAAAAAGGTACCATTTGGAGTGGGTAAGTTTTTGGACATAACAGTATCCTTACTGCCTTGGATCAGGTTAATTTACTGGATGCACCAGTTGAGGTTTCTGCATTGCAAGGGGTTGGACTAGATGACCCACGGGACCCCCTCCAACTCTACGATTCTATAATTAAGCCATTGTGGGTACTAGGAAAAGTTCCACAAATAGCTTCCCATGTACTTAATCTCCTGTGCTGGCACCAGCTCCCCACATACCAGAGCCGATTCCTGGAAGACTCGCCCCTTCGTATTTGTGGGATTTCCCTCCCACTCACAACTAACTCCCAGAGGGGACAGTAGGGAGGGGAAGGTGGTGGAAGCAAGGATAAAGAAGTATATTTCATGGACGGGTGTCCAAACCTAAAAACAGACATCCATGCAAAATTAAACAGGTTTTACATGATCTGTCCCACTAAAAGCAACCACAGGTACTTAAAGATTCAAATCGAGGGACAAAACTCCAGGGGAAAGGGAAAGGGTTTGCCTAAGGCCTAGAAATAGAGACAAGATTGTGCCAGGAGAGCTTCCCAGGGGAAAACTTTCCACAAGAAGGGACCTACCACTGAAAAGACTCATTCTGGCATTGTCAAATCCAGACCACCTATCGAAGGGGAACTCAAGAGAAGGTCCTATTTTGTATGGTCCAGGTCTGAACCCATTGCGTTGATTTATTCTTTCTAAATTAGTAGGGGCTATGACAAGGGGAGTGGGACGCGGGTGGCGCTGTGGGTTAAACCACAGAGCCTAGGGCTTGCTGATCAGAAGGTCGGCGGTTCGAATCCCCAACAGGGTGAGCTCCCGTTGCTCGGTCCCAGCTCCTGCCCACCTAGCAGTTCGAAAGCACGTCAAAGTGCAAGTAGATAAATAGGTACCGCTCCGGCGGGAAGGTAAACGGCGTTTCCGTGCGCTGCTCTGGTTCGCCAGAAGTGGCTTAGTCATGCTGGCCACATGACCTGGAAGCTGTACGCCGGCTCCCTCGGCCAGTAACGCAAGATGAGCGCCGCAACCCCAGAGTCGGACACGACTGGACCTAATGGTCAGGGGTCCCTTTACCTTTACAACAATGAGAATGGTGGGGACAGGAGATGGGTGTGTTACAAATTGGCAAAACAGAGAGAGGAATTGATGCCTTGGGGTCAAAATCCGTGTTGAATCATCTTTTTTTTTCCCCTCGTGGAAATAAAACGTGAGTATGGCATGTGGACACTTAAAGGCTGGAAAGTTTTGGCTTCCCAGAACACTTGAATCCATTGTTTCTGGTCTAGATTGTGAAAACTGAGGAACAAGTATTTCAAGTGTTCAGAGATCCCATTAGACCAAAGTACTTGGGCTGCTTCAGCATTAAGGGCAATGAAGTCAAGCAGCGCTTTCGCCTGATCTGCTACTCTCCTGTATGCTGTTGAAGTTAATGAGATTGAAATCGGATTAAATGCAGATCAGGACATGGGAATCCTAACTCACCAGGGGTGCTTTTTGAAACTGATGCCTTCCATCACAAGGACGGCCCAAAAGATAAAGTGCCAGTTGTCCCACCTGAAAGGTGCCACACCTCCAAAAACACCTTCCATGGGAAATGCAGCTTGCTCTGGGAGATTAGCACCCTGAACAAACTACAGTTCCCATTACTTTCCATGAGCATTAAAGTGGTTTAAATGTGTGGTGTGGGTGTGACCTTGGTCAAGCTGTTCTTTAGCGCCCACTTCAAAACCTGACAGTTTGGCCCTTATTATTTTTATCCAGCTGAGGAACGGGGAACCGGCGGCCAAATGTTGCTGAACTACAGTTCCCGGCATCCCATGCCGCCTGAGGACTGACAAGATCTAGATTCCATCGTCTGGAAGGCTGCAGGTTCACCATCACTGAGTTAGCACCCCGCGTAAAAGTTCTCTCCACCTCTTTCAGTGCAAGGATTGCCTAGATGAGGGGTAGCCAACCATGCCCAACTCTGGATATTGTTGGACTACAACTCCCATCAGTTAACAACTCCCAGCCAACGTGCACAATGGCCAGATGATGGAGGTTGCAGGCAAACAACTCATTAGCTACCTCTGATGTAGTTCCTTCCATTTTCCTTCTTCCAAGAATCTGGGGGGTTCCTTTTAATGATGGAGACAGACTTGGACAGCCGCTGCTTTTTGTAGTTCCTTAAACCAGGATGGAAATGGAATGCCTAGTTGCCATTTTGGAGCCAGGTGGCTCAAAAGCCATATTTTAGATACTCTTTGGTTCCTGAAATTTGTTGTAATTGTGCAGATAAAATTATCACGGGTAGAATTCTACAGGATGTGTTGCTAGTGTGTGAAAAGAGCACAGATCCGAGGATCCCCAGCCGTGCACCTCCACATGACGGAGACGTCAGGCACCATCCTGGCATCTTCATTTGGTCACAACTGGTTGCAAAACGCACCTGGCAAATTTCAAATGCTGCTTCCCAGTAGGCTAGTGTTGTGCAAGAGCCATAGCTGTCAACTTTTCCCTTTTCTTGCGAGGAATCCTATTCGGAATAAGGGAATTTCCCTTTAAAAAGGGGGGAAAGTTGACAGCTATGGCAAGAGCTTGTCCTCCAACTTCTCGAGTTTTCTTCCCCAGCAAAAGGGGGTTCCGTTTTACTGCCTCGTTCGTACCTGTAGAACACCTGAGAGTTCCTTTAGAATTTCTCCGCGTTCGGGGTTTTGAGGCTACCTTGCAGGTGTTCCTCCTACACACACTAACTATTGTCTCCAGCATGCAAACCTTCTGGATCTGAGAAAGTCTCATGACAGGAGTTGTCTCCTGACCATCTTCCCCGCGGCCTCAGTCGAATCAAGGGCACCTAGGGAGGCTGCAAAGTGCAGACCATTGCAGACATAATTTCCAAAACCCCAAAAGGGACACTCACAAAAATTACGTAAGCACAACGAAAGCCCTGCACTCCACCCATGAGAAGGTCACCAAATTTTCAGATGCACTTTGTTTACTCCTGAAATGATGGCATATGGAGAGGGATTTTCGGCACAGCAGTAAACCTTGGTGCAATCTCATTCTTGCAAAGAATAAAAAAGAACCTCATTTGAACGTCTTGTTATCTCGTCCCACCTTCTGCTTGAAGACGCAGAATCGTGGTCTGCAACCAGCCAATTTTCCACTAACACCCCCTTGGGTTTTCTCCCTCCTTTTTCTTTTACCATCTAGCCTGATGCAAGAGATCGGTAGCACTCAAAAGCTTGTACAGTGGATCCCCCAGATACGAATTAAATTCGTTCCGGGGGTCCGTACTTAACCCGAAAAGTCCATAACTGGAGGCACCGCTTCTGCACATACGCGAGGGGCAAAATCCGGAAGTATACACTTCCGCGCTTGCTGCGTTCGCAACCCAAAAGTTACGTATCCAGAGCGGTACGTAACTCGAGGGTCCACTGTACACTGATGTGTAATAGTCAAAACAAAATTTAAAAAAAATTCCTTCCAGTTAGCACCTTAGAGACCAACTAAGTTTGTTCTTGGTATGAGCTTTCGTGGTGCATGCACACTTCTTCAGATACACTGAAACAGAAGTCACCAGACCCTTATATATAGTGAGAGAGTGGGGAGGGGTATTACTCAGAAGGGTGGTGGGAATGGGTGATTGGCTGATAGGTGTGGAAAACCTGTGACGACTGTTAACGACTGCAATTGGTCTTACAGGAAAAAGCAAGGGGTGAGATGGCTAAAGATAGCTTTGTCATGTATAATGAGATAAGAATCCAATGTCTTTGTTCAGACCAGGTCTCTCCATGGTTTTAAGTTTGGTAATTAGTTGCAATTCAGCAACTTCTCTTTCCAGTCTATTTCTGAAATTCCTTTGTAGTAAGACAGCTACTTTGAGATCTTGTATAGAATGTCCTGGGAGACTGAAGTGTTCTCCTACTGGTTTCTCTGTCTCGTGATTCCTGATATCAGATTTATGATGTGTAATAGTTTGGTTGGCTTAGTAAAGGTATTGCCCTCACGTGGATTTTTTTTGGGAATTTTACCATATGCTAGTAGCCATCTGTGAACCAGGAAGAAGAACCCCTACTCAAATGTCACCTTTGCCATGTTTTCTCCCTTTCCACCTCAGTTCTCACATCTGTAATATGGGGATAACAGTAAGTAATGATCAAATTCTGTGCTCCAATGGGCAGGATAAGAACCAATAGGTAGAAATGTGGAGCATGAGACTCTTCATCTCAGGGCCGTGGCTTTGAGCCCCACGTGGAGCAAATGATCCCTGCTTTGCTGTAAGAAGGTAAAAAGCTTCTGGGAAATGATATATAATGAGATGAAGAAAATGTCCAAATATACATTTATTAAAAAACCAGAAGCCTTTTTACTGGGCATTGTAAGGGAGGATATAAATAGACAAGACAAGATAAAAAACTGTTTTTATATGCAATGACGGCGGCAAGAATTATTATTGGCACAGAAATGGAAACAAGAAGAATTACCGACACTGGAAGAGTGGTAGATGAAGTTAATAGACTACGCAGAATTGGATAAGATGACAGGAACAATTCGAAACCGGCGGGACCAGAGATTCTTGGAAGATTGGAAGAAATTTGAGAATTATTTGAAAAACAACTGTAAACAACAAATTATGCCGGTAGGTTTGCAAGACGTTTTGCAAGGAGAATTATATGAAATATTATAGGATGAATTTAAGATAATGAAAATTGGTTATAGATTCTTAAAGTAATAGTAAAATTATGAAATTACAAATTAAGATATGAAAATTGGAAATGTTTAGATGTGGTTGATGGAAGTCCAAAAAAGACTGTATCAGATGTGAAGAGATGTTAAGTATTGGGTGGAAAATATGTTAAAATTTCCCTGTTCCCTTCCAACTCAACCATTCTATGGTTCTATGAACTTGTAAGGAAGAGATTTCCGGCTAAACATCAGGGCAGCAGGCTCCTTTGAGGGTGGGAAGACTCTTTGCCGTAGGGCAGTGGTCCCCAAACTAAGGCCCGGGGGCCGGATGCGGCCCAATCGCCTTCTCAATCCGGCCCGTGGACGGTCCAGGAATCAGCGTGTTTTTACATGAGTAGAATGTGTCCTTTTATTTAAAATGCATCTCTGGGTTATTTGTGGGGCATAGGAATTCATTCATTTTATTATTTTTTTTCAAAATATAGTCCGGCCCCCCACAAGGTCTGAGGGACGGCGGACTGGCCCCCTGCTGAAAAAGTTTGCTGACCCCTGCTGTGGGGAGTTCAGAGCGGCCCTCTTATCAGGAAGCCTGAAGTCTCCAGACCAAGCAGCCTATCGGAAAGAAAAATGCAGCCAGCAACCTGCAAGGGGCAGTGTGCTTTGCAGCCGCTTCATAACACCCACTAATACATAGTAGAGGAAAGGAGAGCTCACGTACTTCGGTAGATTCCCATCGCCTCCGAAGAGTTGCTCGGCATGCGTTCCCAACAGAGTAGCGGCAAACCTAATAATCAAACCGCGTCCGTTATCCAGCATCGCTCTGATCAAGACGCACAAAGCCTGCAGGCCAAAACGGATGAAGCTTTAGTACCCGGTGATGGGCTCCTGTGGTACCCGGTGATGGGCTCCTGTGGCTACAGAGCTCTCGGCCAAGTTGAGACGGGAAGAAGGATGCTGATCGGCGGCCTAAACCTGAGAAGCCCCTTGATTAATTTATCAGCGGCTGCAAACGCTGGAGAGACCATCTGCTCGGTGAGAGACCAGAACCCAATCTGCCAGCGATTTCCAATCTTAACGGCCGAATTAAAAAGAGACTTAATAAGAAGGGAGAGACCAACGGATGAAACTTGCCGTTTCGGAGGAAAAGGGTGGCTGTGCTTCAAAGGGGGAGGGGACCTCCTTCCATGGTTGGTGGCGGGTACTTTGCCGCTTCTACAGTCTCTGTGCATGGGATGAGCTCCCCCCATTTATCAGAGCTCGTCCATCTGCCGCTGTCTTTCAGGGAAACAGTCAAGTCAAGAGCTCTGCACAAACCCAGCAGAAGTGTGCTGATTTAACGACTGAAGCTGCCTTATGCAGAAGTAAGACCATTGGTCCAGCTTGCTCGGTCCTGTCTACAGTGACTGCCAGGGTTTCAGGCAGGAGTCTTTCCCACTCCTATCAAGAGTTGCTTGGGATTTGATCCTGGGAACTTCTGCATGCAGAGAGCATGCTGCAGCAACGAGCCCCAGCTGGACAGACTGGGCAGCAGTTGAGAAGAAGAAGAAGAAGAAGAAGAAGAAGAAGAAGAAGAAGAAGAAGAAGAAGAAGGAGTTTGGATTTGATATCCCGCTTTATCACTACCCAAGGAGTCTCAAAGCGGCTAACATTCTCCTTTCCCTTCCTCCCCCACAACAAACACTCTGTGAGGTGAGTGGGGCTGAGAGACTTCAGAGAAGTGTGACTAGCCCAAGGTCACCCAGCAGCTGCATGTGGAGGAGCGGAGACGCGAACCCGGTTCCCCAGATTACGAGTCTACCGCTCTTAACCACTATACCACACTGGCTCTGAGAAAAACAATGGCCAAAGCAATCACACCCTCTTGGCATTCTCCACAATCCCAGGTGTGCAAGGCCTGGCTGCAGGACTGGAAAGGCACTCTGCACATGATCAGGAGATCAGGACGTTGTCCCACACAGGAAGCGTCAAGCAGCTCGCTTCAACCAAATGTCAAATCCCATCGCTATAATTACATCGACCCCGTGTAAGAAGAGGGTGTTTGAATCGTAGAGTTGGAAGGGACCCCCGAGGGTCATCTAGTCCAACCCCCTGCAATGCAAAAATCTCAACTGAAGCAACAATGACAGAGGACCACCCAACCTCTGCTTAAAAACCTCCAAGGAATGGCCACCATCTCCCAAGGGAGATGAACAGCTCTTACTGTTGGAAATCTCTTTCTGATGCTTAGTCGGAATCTCCTTTCTTGTTATGTTATTGTCAGCAGGGCTGCGACTACGCCTTATCCGGACAAATTTTTAGAACCAGCAGCAAGAAGCGAAACTACATAAGAGCAATGCTTTTGTGCTGAAGGGGCAGTCTCAAAACTCATGCATACGACGACGGGAGGAGAACATCCAGTTTTCAGCTTTCTCAGAATGAATCATCTCCAGTATGAGATCTGCACTTGGTCAAGAAGCTGATCTTTCGTTTTACAAATATGCTGAATATCAGATGTGAACAAGAGCTTCAAGGGGGGGGGGGTTGATGACTTATTTGCGGAAAAATAAAAATCCTAGAAATGTGAATTGAAGAGCCCTAAGTTCAGAACTTCTCCCTGAACTCACAAACAATACCAGTTCCCCATCTGCAATACATTTGTTCTGTATTAGTTTTATCCCCTTACGACACCGTACATTACAACAGTGCAGTGAAGTAGGTTTGAACAGAGAGAGAATGACTGACGTGGTGAGCAATGATTTGAACCCGGGGCTTCTCCAGTCCTAGTTCAGAGCTAACCATTAGGCTATAGGGCCTCTCCCATAACACTGACCAACCTTATTTGTTGCAAAGCATACCAGGGCAACTTTTTTTTAGAATTTTCACATTGCTGTCTACAGAATTGTCATCATAAGATCTTGATTCTCTCCCCGCTTGACCTCAAATACACATATCCCAAGGTTAGGCAATATTGAACCAATAGTAGACTAGAATTCTTTTCTTTTTAAAACTGCTGTATTTAGTAAGCATCCCCATCAGCTAGCTGTTAAATACTCTAGCAGTAATTATGTCCAGGAGGATCCCTGTGCAGCAGATTTTCTAGTTACACTTCTCACCCTCAGCGAAAAGTTAGGTTGGAGTTGTTTGTTTGTTTTTTTTAAAAAAAATAAGATGATCATTTATTTATTTGAAAACATCCCAGAGCGGCTTACAAACAAGCAATTAAAAACAAGACAGTCCCTGTCCTTGGGTTTCTGGTTTTAAAAAGAACACAACACACAAGGTAAAAGGGACAGGGAGGGCAGAGGAATGGGAAGCGCTCAGGTACCATTTCTTAAAGAGCAAGTCTTATTAAAACTTAGCAATGCCATTGGGTCCACTCTGCTAACATATGGAGAATATTTCTGCCTGGATAAATTGGTGTTCCATGAACATACAGACACATCTCTAATGTGCTATTCCTAACAAATAAATCTTGAATAATATTTTCCCCCACTGGGCTAAGAAAACCTAAGTCTTTGTAGCAAGAAAAAAATGGGAGTGCCTACCCAATAGACACAGCTGCAACCTCTAAATGTAAATATATGATTAGTATTTGTAGAATTTTTAATAGTGTTGGGGCAGAACCACTCCTCATGCGTTACTGGCCGAGGGAGCCGGCGTACAGCTTCCGGGTCATGTGGCCAGCATGACTAAGCCGCTTCTGGCGAACCAGAGCAGCGCACAAAACGATTTACCTTCCCGCCAGAGCGGTACCTATTTATCTACTTGCACTTTGACGTGCTTTCAAACTGCTAGGTGGCAGGAGCAGGGACCGAGCAACGGGAGCTCACCCCAGCGGGGATTCGAACCGCCGACCTTCTGATCAGCAAGCCCTAGGCTCTGTGGTTTAACCCACAGCGCCACCCCGCCCTAACACCCCACACACTTCAGATTGACTACTCGGCAGGGGTGCCAACTTTAATAAAATATTTGTGGCCCATGTAAGCCCCACCCAACATAATCTCACAGACACACACACACACACACACCATTTGAATGGCAATGTCCATCAACTTTTGGGGGGCGCCCCCTCAAATGTTTTATTGGGGGGGGGCGAAGGGACCTCAGCCCCTAGGGCAGGGGTAGGCAACCTAAGGCCCGTGGGCCAGATGCAGCCCAATCGCCTTCTCAATCCGGTCCGCGGACGGTCCGGGAATCAGCATGTTTTTACATGAGTAGAATGTGTGCTTTTATTTAAAATGCATCTCTGGTTTAATTGTGGAGCATAGGAATTCGTTCATTATTTTTTTTCAAAATATAGTCCGGCCCACCACATGATCTGAGGGACGGTAGACGGGCCCACAGCTGAAAAAGGTGGCTGACCCCTGCCCTAGGAGTTTGCTCATGCGCTACTCAGATAGAATGACTTCGGCTATGAAGGACTTGCTCACAAATTTAGTGACAGCTGCATGAATTATTATCGCTAGAAGGTGGAAGGGGCAAGGGGAATAGAAAATGGAAGAATGGTATAAAGAGGTGTGGGGGTATGAATGATAAATTAACGTGTACCCATTAAGGTAAGACTGAGAATATGCAGGAGAAATGATTCTGAGGAGATACGGAGGGTGTTTGTAGAATCAGAGGTCAAGGAAATAAACAACTATCTGACTTTTAGAAGATATCTGAAGGCAGCCCTGTTTAGGGAAGTTTTTTAATGTTTGATGTTTTATGTGTTTTTAATATTGTTGGAAGCCGCCCAGAGTGGCTGGGGTATAAATAATAAAATTATATTATTTGTACTGTTAAAACGGAAAGGGTCAAACCATCACAAGAGGTGTTGAAATTTTGGGAGGTTGGATAGTTACAATGGAATGGTCTCGGTGGTGGGGTGCACATTTTTATTCTTATTTATGATTATTACTTTGTCAAAATAAAACCAAATTAATTTATATAATGATTTCCCCTTTGTGAGCTCCTAAGAGGCTCGACTGAGCTGAATGAATCCCTACCTGAGACCTCATCTCCGCCAGTAACTAAGACTACAAACCTAAACACATTTACTAGAGAATAAGCCCTAATGAACATATTGGGACTTTGGGTTAGTCGGCGTGGTTCCATCCAGATGTTGCTGGACTCCAACCTCCAACAGCTCCCAGTTAGGGTGGTCAATGAAGAGTCCACCACATCTGGAAGCTGACACACCCCTTATCTGCAAGACGGCAATAATGCTTACCAACCCTATTAAGTTGCTGTAAAGACAAAGACAACTTGAGTAATACGTGTGAATTACTTTGAACATTTATTTCTCTTATTTGAAATTTATACGCCACCATTCAACACTCCCAACTTACAAGAAAAAAAAACGGATAAAAAAAAATAAACAGCCAGCGAGAGCTTAAAGGAATACTCTAAATGTCACGTACGTTATTTGCAATCGCCAGCACACGGGTCTGCAAGAGAGAGAGAGAAATCTCACCATCCATCCCATGCATATGCATACATAATTTCATTTGTATGCCGCATTACCACAGTTCAAACCACGCTCGAGGCAGCGAGCGATGTGAAAAAAAATACACAGCTGCAGCACAGCATGGCAAAAGTAGTCATACTGAAGAACTGAAGGGAAACCCCACACTTGACAACACCGACTGCAAGTTTATTCGGACAAACTGGTCAAAGTGAACACACACAAGCGCTCCATGCCTTCGCACAAGAAGCTGGCGGAATGCAAACTGGTGTTGAGCCGCTGCAAATTTACACCGGGGAAACAAGGCCTGAAAGTAATGGTCGAGTCTCATCGCCCTTTGTTTTGCCAAGACCAAACTCTGCCATGGATGGGAGCGTAAAGCAAGCTTGTAGCGCACCTGAGCCAGGAATCTCCCAGCTCAGCGGGAGATCTGCTGGACCCTAACCAGCTCATCCCTTCAGAACTTGCTGTAGGATGGCTCTCTTGGGGCTGCAATTCCAGTTTAGTCATACCCCCGAGTAGACACATTGAAACGAACAGGCACGACTAGCTTCCAACCACTAAGGGTGGCAACTGCCAAGTATAATTCTGACGGCAACAAACTATGCACCACCGTTTTACTACAACGGGAGCAGAAGGTAAAGCCCAGGGACCCATGGGGCATCTGAGAAGGTATGGGGCTGGTTTCGAGGCAGGCTGAGATACAACTTACTCATTTTTATTTATTTCAAGGTGGTGTACACGGTTCTCCTCCCCCCATCTCTTCCTCACAACAAACCTGTGAGGTAGGTTAAGCTAAGAGATGGTGACTAGCCCAAGGCCACGCAGTGAGTTTCATGGCTGGGGAGGGGGGTGAGATTCGAACCCAGATCTCCCAAGGCTCAGCTCCCCGCTCCGGACCTATTTCTGCAGCCTGGGGCGGGGAACTTAGCGCTGGAGTTGCAAAAAGTCTTCGAAGTAGAAACACGTGGCGGAGCTCGCTTCCTGCGTCAACAGGGTCGCTTCCACAAAACGGATCGCCTCGCCGCGTTTCCGCAGCGAGCACGAAGTTAACTTCCTTTCCCCACCGCACCCTTTTCGGAAACCGGACGGGCGAAGTTTGTAACTGTGCGCCTCTCACCCCTTCTGCAAACCAACCCCTCTGGAGAGATAGATCCCCGGCCCCTCGCTCACCCCGCTACTTTCTCTAGAAGTAAAACAGAAGGGGAGAAGAGATAAGAAAAGGAAAGGAAGTGAAGACGCCGAGGCGCCGCTCGGGCTCCGGGCTCGCTGGCCACCAGGCGGGGGCGGCAAACGGCCAACCCCTTCCCCAAACCCCTTAGGGGCTAAGCCGAGAGAGAGGCGGTAGACGGAGAGGCCGGACCCCGGAGAGGACTGGGAAGCGACTTGCTCGCCAACCCACCCACGCGTCGCGCGGCTGCTGTTTTAATTCAAGAGGGAGAGAGAAAGAGCGGGCAGCTCCAGGAGGACAAGCCTGCGCGGCTCAGACCACAACTCCCCAGGAAGAGTCGGAGTCTTCCTCCGACACTGCGCCCCGCATCTGCGCGCCGGGCGCAGAGATCCTTTCTCGGGGGGTCGCGGGCTCTATGGAGCGCGCTTGTCCCGTTGGGCTGAGTCCGGAGGCGAAAAGGTGGCCTCTCCCCTTCCCGTTAGCCGCTTTTGAGACCTACACACACACGCAGGCACACCCCTCTTTCGGCGAGCTGGGCCCCCACTTCCCGTCTCTTTTTAAAATCCTGGTTCATAGGAAGTGGTCCCCACTCAGCCACATCGTGTCCCCGCTACGCCCCGGCCGCCGAACAGCTTGACCCGAGACGCGGGGCCCATTCCGGCTTGGAGATCTCCCGTCTCCAGAAACAGATCCCGCCTCAACCGGTAGACACGGCTCCGTTTAAGCCCGAATATGCCCCCCCCCGACCCCGTCGCCAATTCTACTCCTCTACCTTCGTCCCGCCGATGCGAGAGTCCCTTTCTCCGCCTCTCCTCCTTTCTCAGCGGATCCGGGAAGGAGAGATCCCCGGCGCGCAATGCCGCCGGGCACTCACCGCGTCCGGAGAGGCTGCTGGCGCCGCCGCCGCTGCTTCCCGGCAGCTCTCATCGCCTTTGCACGCCGCCTTCTCCTCCTGCTCCTCCTTTGTCCTTCCAAAGTACCCGCCACCGCCGAGCCACGACGGAGGCACCTCCCCAATCCTAGGCAAGGAGGGGGATCCTCTTGCTTGCTCTGGTTTCCTCCCCTCGCTCTCGTTCCCGGGGCGGCGGCGGCAGCAGCAACAATGCCCTCTCCAAGCGCTGCCTCGGCTTCTTCCTTCCTCCCTTCCTAATATAGCGCTCCCTCCCCGAGAAAGCCACGTGGATGGGAGAGGGAGGCAGACAGACGTCGAGAGAGCGAGCGCGCAAAAACGCACAGGCGAGGGGCGCAGCGCAGGCTCCTCCTCGCTCGCAGGGACCGAGAGGGAAGGACAGCGGTAGGGCGTGTGTGTGTGTCGGTGCTTTTAAAACATCGACCGATCAGAGCCCTCGGCCGATCTCACAGGAGAGAGAGTGAGAATGTGGAACGAGTTAAAGGGGCTCTGCGCCAGGCAGAAATAAATACGGTCCATGTGGGACTCAGCAGGTTTCTGGCGCGTGTGAGAGGGGAGGGTTCCCGTGCCCGGTTTAATTTATTCCTCGGCCATGTGTGGAGAGCGAAGGGTGGAGTTACAAGTTGCTCTCTCCCTCGCTCCCCCTCCCCGGCCTTCTAAAACTAGCAGCTGGATGATAATCCAGTCCTCAAGAGAAGGAGAGCCCAGCCTGCCAAAGTTCCCGTCTGGCGGCGCCGGGGCTGCAGCCGTCTTGTTTCCAAAGCAGCCTCGGAGAAGCCCCTGGCCGGTTTACGCAATGGCTGATAACAGTGGGTTGTGTCTCGCGCGAGGGCAAGAGGCTTCTCCCTCCTCCTTCGCCTCGGGCGATTTAGTCGGGTGCCAGATCCCCCTGGGATGGATCCCCCTCCTTGGTGGAGTCCCAATACGGCAAGGAGCGCGGAGTTGTGGGGAAGAGGATTCCCCGGGAAAGTCGTGGCAATGCACAATTGAACTGATCAAAGCACAGCCGCTGCGCGTTGCAATGCCGACGTGCCGGCGTTGGGTGGTGGGTGCTGTGCGGGAGAGAAGAGTTTTCTGAGAACTGAAGGAAGGTTGAGAGGGAAAGAAGGTGGAGTTGGAATATTGTAGGCAGGAGGTTGGGGAAGGCGAGAGCTTGGCAATGAGATGGGCGTGAGAGGTAATGGAAACCGTGCGAGAGCGACGGCTCAGAGCAGAGGACAAGGAGGGGGGAGCTCCCCCCCTCCAGTAAATACAAATCTGAGGTTCGTTCTAACCTCCCTAATAAAAATCCTGGCTACGCCTATGACACAGGGTGTGGGTAGGTGGAATATAGCAAGATGGGTTTTCATATAAATATTTGCACTCATTTTATTTAATTCCACTCATGAATCACTTGCTACGAAACATCTCCAAGCGATTAACATCTCTGTCTACCTTACCTGTATTTGATTGTCAGGCTGATGATTCACTTCCCAGGTTTGTCAAAAGTGTGCTGCTATGTTTTTAGTTGCTTGAGATTTTATGGTTCCGATACACAGGTGAAACTCGAAAAATTAGAATATCGTGGAAAAGTCCATTTATGTAAGCAATTGTTTTCATTAGCTACTGGAGTTTAATATATGAGATAGACTCATGACATGCAAAGCGAGATATGTCAAGCCTTTGTTTGTTATAATTGTGATGATTATGGCGTACAGCTGATGAAAACCCCAAATTAACAATTGTTCAGCTTTGGGGTTCTCATCAGCTGTATGCCATAATCATCACAGGTAGGTAGCCGTGTTGGTCTGCCATAGTTTTTATTTTATAATCATCACAATTATAACAAATAAAGGCTTGACATATCTCGCTTTGCATGTCATGAGTCTATCTCATATATTAGTTTCACCTTTTAAGTTGAATTACTGAAAGAATTATGGAAAGAACCTTTCCATGATATTCTAATTTTTCGAGTTTCACCTGTATTGGGTGTGTGTGTGTTTACGTGTGTGTGGTAGTATTTGCTATCTCTTTGTAAACAGCTTAAGAGAGCGGGCCCGTCTTAAGCTGTATCTAAATAGATCTGAAAACAAATAAATATGAAACTGTCGCCTATGTCACCTATATATATAAAAAAACCATTTCGAATCCAATGCACGTACAGGCTGGGGCATGGAAAGGGCAGAGAGGAGGCTCAGCCGAGGAAACAAAGTTCAGGTAGGTGGAATATAACAAGATGGATTTACACAGGAATGTTTGCATTTATTTTGTTTTATTCCATTCATGGAGCATCTCCAAGCAATTGACAGTAGCGTTGGTGCATATGTATATAGCTAATATATAAAACTGTGATATAAAAGCAGTTGAAATCCAATGCAGGTGGAACATGAAAAAGAAAGAGGGATGGGGTCAAATAGAGCAAAAGGAAGTGTGAGAAAGATTGAAAGTGAATGTGAGAGAGAAAGAGTGGAGAAGGGAAAGGGAGTTTGAGAGTGGCAGGCAAAGGCAGAGCAGAGATAGAGAACTGATGGAGAGCAAGCCTCTTGCCATCATTCATTGCTGCAACCTGTGTGGGCAAATGGGAATACCTGTTTGGAAATAAAAGGCATTCACCTACATGTGCAGCTTTTTCTCCAAGGAGCTGAAGATTGCCTCACCCTGTCCTTTGCTGCCAACATTCCTGCCAGTCATGCTGTTCTTAAAGGCACAGGGGCCCTGCTGGCAGGAGACAGGTGGCTGCCATGGATGTTAAATTCACAAAAAAACTGGAGGCTTAAAGGGGAGAGGAAAATAAAAAATAAATTCCTTCCAGTAGCACCTTAGAGACCAACTAAGTTTGTTCTTGGTATGAACTTTCGTGTGCATGCACTGTAGGGAAACTGGCCGCGTTTGGGCGTATATGACACAGAGCCACTAACTGCCCTTATCAGAAAGACCATGCACCAACGTGCACCACACCTAAACTGGGTGCAGAGAATATCGCATGTAGACAGGCTCATTGATCCACGTAAACATGGCTGATGCAAGAATGAAGCCCACCCTATCCATATATGGTATTTCTGGCTGATGCAAGGTAGTCAAAATATGATGAAATGTTCCTGTATGCTTTTGTATAAATAAGGCTCCTAAGCCCTAAGAATTATCAGACTCTTCCAACACACACTGTTGTGAGACTGGTCATTTCGCCCATTGACGAGCCGGCTTCTCGTCAATGCACACTTCTTCACGAAAGCTCATACCAAGAACAAACTTAGTTGGTCTCTATGGTGCTACTGGAAGGAATTTTTTTATTTTTTATTTTGTTTTGTCTATGGCAGATCAACACGGCTACCTACAGTACGTTTCCGAGCTCAATTCAAAGTGTTGGTGCTGACCTTTAAAGCCCTAAACCACCTCGGTCCAGTATATCTGAAGGAGCGTCTCCACCCCCATCGATCTACCCGGACACTGAGGTCCAGCGCCGAGGGCCTTCTGGCGGTTCCCTCATTACGAGAAGCCAAGCTACAGGGAACCAGACAGAGGGCCTTCTCGGTAGTGGCACCCGCCCTGTGGAATACCCTCCCACCAGATGTCAAAGAGAACAACAACTACCAGACTTTTAGAAGACATCTTAAGGCAGCCCTGTTTAGGGAAGCTTTTAATATCTGATGAATTATTGTATTTTAATATTGTGTTGGAAGCCGCCCAGAGTGGCTGGGGAGGCCCAGCCAGATGGGTGGGGTATAAATAATAAATTATTATTATTATTATTATTATTATTATTAATTACCTGTAAGGGGAGAGGAAGTATGTTGTGACTATCTGCGTCTCTCTGTCTTTCTCCATCAATAGACATCAAAACAGGATAGCGGATTTGCCTGGTGGAGAGAAGCAATTCCCCCCCTCTCCTCCCTATTACATAGATCATAAAAGAGTATATTGCCATGAATAAACCAGCTCGTCTATTATTTATTGATTACCCAAAGGCTTTTCACAGTGTCGGCAGGTGTAAAAATCTCTTGTCGTGTTTTAATGGAGGTGGCCTTTCTGCTCTGTCTTATTTGATTCACAGCTCTGATTGAAAAATCCAGAGGGATATTCCTTCGCCGCCGTCCCCACTCCACTCTGTCCATCTCTCCGTCCTTCCTATCTCCCCAATCCTTCCTTCTCCTCCTTCCTATTATTATTTGTATGTGTGTTCCGCCCTACCTGTGTGGAATTCAACTTTATCTGGTTGATAAAGTTGTCCCGGACAAGATAAAGCAAATAACAAATTCAATAATAATAATAATGCCCCCACTTGTGCAATCCGGGGTCTAACTTGTCTTCTGTGTCATCCCTAGGGGACTCTAGGGCAGGCAGCACCCCTGCTCTTCCTCACCCAGCCAGTCCTCGGCAACAGTAAGCTTTGCATGTGAGCATATGGGTGAGTTTTGGCTAATGCTGGAAGCTGGAGACACAGCGTATGGTCTTGCTCTCTACTGGAACCAAAACTGTGACTCGGGGGCTTCCTTGGGAACCTAATCCTCCACCAGGGCCAGGGCCTTTTCAGTGATGGCTCCGACCTGGTGGAATGCTCTGTCCCATGAGACTAGGGCCCTGCAGGACTTGATCTCCTTCCGCAGGGCCTGTAAGACAGAGCTATTCCGCCTGGCCTTCAATTTAGCCTGATCCTTCATTCCTTTTTCCCTTCCCTTTTTCTATGAAGAAACCCTTCTGAGACCCCCATATTTAAACTCTTCCCTGGTCTCCTTGTTGGCCCTAGCAGGACTAACTTGGCCGGTTAGCCCTGGCGATGCTACAGTTATGTTAAAACAAAATCAAAAAAATCCTTCCAGTAGCACCTTAGAGACCAACTAAGTTTGTTCTTGGTATGAGCTTTCGTGTGCATGCACACTTCTTCAGATACCTGTGACTACATTTGTGTTGTATTTTATGCTGTTTTTAAGCTGTTTTTAAAGTTGTTTTCAATCAGTGTTTGATATTTGTTGCACTGGCGGAGGAAGCTGCTTCGCCACCCGGGGGCGGAGTCACTCGGCAGTGCGCATGCGCAACGTCGCTACGTACGGCGCATGCGTAGCGGCGCTGCGCATGTGCGCCATGCCCCTCCCTGGCTCGCCTCCGCCCGCAGCCCAAGCAGCAACGCATGCGCCGAGCAGGTTTTCGAGCCGCGCCTCCGAGCATGGCTGTCTACCGGGCGGCCGCAGGGCTCGGCTTGGGTGTCGGGGGGGGGACCGCCCAGAGTGTTACCCCCTCCAGGGTGGAACCCGGGGCTCCCTGCCCCATTCGCCCCCTTCCTACGCCACTGATTTGCTGTTAGCGAACCCCTCTATCCTATGCTCAAATTGTATATATGTGTGTAAATAAAATTATTATATTATTATTATTATTATTATTAATTATCATTAATGGGAAGCAAGCTCTGTTGGGGTGTTAATGCTGCGAACCCCTCTATCCTATGCTCAAATTGTATATATGTGTGTAAATAAAAAACACATATCCTAGAGACCTTTGTTCCAAAGAAACCAAACCCTGGGTAAGCACTAGCAGCCCTCGATTTGCTCGGAGATTTGGGGTGCATGCAGCAAATAAAGCAAAAAACCCCACCATGATTTCGCTCAGTTAAGTGACGCAAGGAAGAGAGAAAAGAACGTGTTGTTGTGTGCACTTTGTGTGTGATACATACATGTTGGCTGCCTTCTTTCTCTGCAGGAGCAAGCATCAAACCGCCCTCCCCTCTTCTCTTTGCTGAGTTGTTCCAAGATAAGACGCTCTGTGTAGATGATGACCTGGATTTTTCCGCTCCTGCGGCAAGTCTTCCGAGGAACCTGGATTGGCAGGAGGCAAGCTGATCACCCTGGGAAAGGTCAGACCCCTCTGTGAATGGGATCGGCGAACGTCCAGTTTGAATTGGACTTGGGTGCCTCTCAGGATAAAGCACCAGACAATTAAAACACACACACACACATACACGCATTCACCATAATTTTATTTTACATTTAAAATGCAAATCCATATCTGTTGCAGCCTAATTCAAAGTAGGCACCAAGTTAAAATATAATGGGATGAAATAGTCTATATCTGGGGTGGCCAACTCCCAAGAGACTGTCATCTACTTACATAGTTAAAAACTGGCAGTGATCAACCCCCTTTTGGGGGGTTTAGGTCAAAGTCGTTGAGCTTTTTGGGGGAGGAGGAAAACCCCGTTTTTTAGGCATTCAGGACAAAGTTGCTGTTGAGCTTTTTTTAGGGAGAAGGAAATTCCTGGTTTTTTGAGCTGCAGGGCAAAAAAAATGAGCTTTTTTAGGGGAGCCAAAGTTGTTGAGTTTCTTTGGGGGAGCCAGTGATCTACCAGTGATGTACCACAGACATCCAGTGATCTACTGGTAGATCGTGATCTACCTGTTAGATGTGCCTGGTCTATATCATAGCACAGGGAACTATAGAATTCTTGGCAAACATGCCTAGTTGTTCCCTCTGCATGTGTTTTCAGGTGCAGTTCCATAGCTGCTTGTGCAGAAGTAAACCCCATTTGGCTCCCCAGGACAAACTCCCTGTTGATTTAATGTGTATTCAGCTTTAGCATCATTGCCTTAGACAGGAGCATAGCAAGGGGGGCGGTCCGCCCCGATTTCCATAATGGAGGGGGTGACAAATTACCAAGGAACAATATTTGGGGGGGGCAATTGAAATTTTTGTTTTGAATTTTTTTTTTAATGCCTGCTCCGAAGGTCTTATCTTACTATACTAGGGATTATATAGCTATATATGAAATTTCATGCATATCGGTTAATATCTTGACCCTCCTCCACCAAAATAGCTGTTCACTTGGCTGTTTTCCTATGTCGTGAAGGCTGAAATTTCAGTTCAGTGGAGCACTTACTGTTCCCAACCCTAACCCTGTGGAAAGCCATCTAATTAGACTTTAATTTGATTTTGAGATGTTTTTAGGAGGTAATTTAATTATTGTTTGATTTTATACCAATGTTATGTATCTGATGTTAGCCACCCTGAGCCCGACTTCAGCCGGGGAGGGCGGGATATAAATAAAAGTTTTTTTATTATTATTACTTGTTATTATTCCTTTGTAAGAAAATATGAAATAACGTAAAACCATTTTTGCGGGGGGGGGGAATCAATGGGGGGGTTGACAAGAAATTTTCCCACCGGGTACCACCTGACCTTCCCATGCCTCTGGGGGGGGTGACAAATTTTTTTATTTTTATTTTTGCCCCCGGGTACCAATTTACCTTGCTACGCCCCTGGCCTTAGATCTTAAGGTCAGTTAATGTACAGCAAGTCTACCCAGAATTAAGTCCCGTTCCTAATGGGCCAAAATATGGTCTGAAGGTACCTGTGGCCACTGCCTTGTTGAAGCTAAACAGGTCTGGATCTCCTGGATAGATGACCACCTGGGGCCCTTGGGATGCCTGGTGGAAGAAAGCAGAGGGTGGGGTATAAATGTATGGAAATGAACGAATGAAAATAAAATGTGTTAAATGAGCTTTACAGAGAACCGTATAGGGTCGTACCCACACCGTCCATTCAAAGCCCGCTTCTACCACTTGAGCAGTTGCGGCCTTCCAAAATAAATTTTGTTTTTGTTTTTTTGGTCATATGTTAGTTCGGTGGCCGCTTTCGGGCTTCATGGGTTTATTCTTTTGTGCGCCTTTTGATAACACGATGCAAAGGAGAGGGCCTTCTCGGTAGTGGCGCCCGCCCTGTGGAACGCCCTCCCATCGGAGGTCAAGGAGATAAACAACTACCTGACATTCAGAAAATACCTGAAGGCAGCCCTGTTTAGGGAAGTTTTTAATCTGTGATATTTTAATGTATTTTAATATTTGTTGGAAGCCGCCCAGAGTGGCTGGGGAGACCCAGCCAGATGGGCGGGGTACAAATAAAATTATTATTATTATTATTATTATTATTATTATTATTATTATTAGGATGGGCAGTGTGAATCCATCCATGCAGCCAGCTGCTCAGAATGGGTTAAAAACCAAATGTAACAAATATCAACAAACCATTTGCCCCCATGAACCTCTGATCTTAGCGATTTGTTTGGGTTTTCTTTCGTGTTTTTTTTTGCTTTAAATTACATTAGTGGACCCAGGCTGCTCTGCAACAGCGAGCCATTTTGCATTTTGTTTAATATTTAAAATGTGAAGGTGCGTCACAGGCATCATTCCCTCATTTTTTATTTTTTATTTTTATTTTGCTTAATAATCTCATTTTATAGCCATTCCCGGAACAGGATCCTTTGCTAAGAATCCAACGTTTTCAAAAAAAAAAAAAGCTCCACAAGACTGGAATTGGAAATGAATAATTTACATCCGTTCGCTCATGTAGAATTTCTTAAAAACATGTTTTGCCACTCATACGACAACCTCCATAGTGCCGCCGCCCCCCCCTCCCCTCCAACCGACTGGGGTCTTGTCATATGATACCTGTGAGAAAGGCTGAGCATTGGAAACATATTTCTGTTTCTGGAGCCTGCGAGGTCTCCGGAGCTCTGAGGGGGGTTTATGAGACACGAGTCCCCCACTCCAATTCTCATGTGCGAGCAGCCAGATCAGGGATTTGTTTGGCTTTGGAGACAAAGCTTTAAAGTTCTGTTGTTCCACATTCAGTTCCTGGCTTCTCTGGCTAGAGACGCAGGACCAGGGAACGGTAATTGATAGTCCTGCCTATGCAAGGGCAGAGCATCCTGCTTCACCGCCTGAGGCAAAAGGGGAAGGCCTCCCTTGCCCGGGTTGCATGCGAAGAGATATTGGGAGATCTTGTGGAACTGTAGAGTTGGAAGGGACCACGAGGAACGTCTAGTCCATCCCACCACAAACTCCAGCTGCCTGAGCCTGTTTCATGGATGGATGGGCCCCCATCGTTCTGCCCGGACACTGAGGTCCAGCGCCGAGGGCCTTCTGGCGGTTCCCTCGCTGCGAGAAGCCAAGTTACAGGGAACCAGGCAGAGGGCCTTCTCGGTAGTGGCACCCACCCTGTGGAACACCCTCCCACCAGATGTCAAAGAGAAAACCAACTACCAGACTTTTAGGAGACATCTGAAAGCAGCCCTGTTTAGGGAAGCTTTGAATGTTTAATAGATTATTGTATTTTAAGCCGCCCAGATTGGGAAACCAGCCAGATGGGTGGGGTATAAATAATAAATATTATTATTATTGTTGTTGTTATTATTGTTATTATTGTTATTATTGTTATTATTATTATTATTATACCTATGGCCACACAACATCCATTTAAAGCTCTGTGATGCCACAATAAGCAGTCATGGCTTCCCCCAAGGAATTCTGGGAGCTGTAGTTTGTTCAGGGCACTGAGGGTCATCAGGTGGTCCCTATTCCCCTACAGAGCTGCAATTCCCAGAGCAGTTTAACAATTGGTTCATCTTTAAGCCAGCTGCTTAAAGTTGGGTGTGCTAGTCCCATGACTAAAAGCATAACCCTAGCCATGTTTGCTCAGGAAAGGAGTAAATTCGACTGAATTCAATGGGGCTTGCTCCCAGATAAGTGGGGTTAGGATTGTAGAGGACACGTACATCTAAAGTACATATAGTGAGCATTTAAAGCACATGGTTTTCCTCAAAGAATCCTGGAAACAGTCGTTTACTCCTCACAGAGCTACTACTACAATTCCCAGCACACATGACAAACCATGGTTACTACTGTTCTTGGCTAGAAGACATGCTTAAATGTATCACATGGATGTGACCTAAGACCCCCCTCCTATAGGCTGCGGGGAGTGGCCAGCCTGGTGCCTTAAAGACACCGTTGACTATAATTCCCATCAGCCCCAGCCAGCATGGCCAACTATCAGGGATGATGGGAGTTGTAGCCCAAGAAATATCTGGAGGGCACCACATTGAGTAGCCCAGCAATGTCTGCCTGTGTCCTAGAGATGGCAGCCATGATTGCTCTCAAAGAGAGCAGTGGTAGTTGGAGGAGTGGTGATGTTCAGGGGACAGGTCATTAACAAGAAGACTGCACTTCCTCAAGAGGAGGGGATCAAGGACGCAGATGGAGCCGAGCAAACAGAATGAGGTGAAGATCAAAGGAGGCGACCATTGAGCGAGAGACGGAAGGATCAGAAGGAAACATCAAGGTGAAGATTGAAGTCCTCAAGGATAAAGGCAGATGACTGAAAGGAACGGAGACAGAGCAGAGAGGCGACAGACTGCATTGGAGAGCTTCATTAACTACGAACCCCAGTTTATCAATTACTCAGTTTAGGGAGGAACTACAAAATGTGGGGTTTGCACTACAAAAGGACAACAAAACATTGGCACCATTTTTGAGTGAATCGGACAATGTTGGATTACTGGGTGTCAACTACGAACCCCGGTCTGATGTATTGATTACTCAGTTTGGGGGACCCTACAAAATGTGAGGTTCGTGCTACAAAATGAACACAAAACTCTGGCACCGGTGTGGAGGTTAGCCAAAATTTATGGGTTGGTATTGGAGGATGGGGAGTGGGCTGCGAGCTGAGATTAGATAGCACATGTGTGGAGGGGAAGAGGCAACAAAGATGGATGGTTTGGTCTCCACTGGTGTAGCTTGGAGCCCTCGCCTGTAAATTTAAAAGGGGCTCTTAGACTGGAGGTCTTCCTTCCAGAAACCCCAAAGGAGAGGATGCAGGCACCAAGCGAAAAGATGGGCCTTTGTTGTTGTTGTTCAGTCGTTCAGTCGTGTCCGACTCTTCGTGACCCCATGGACCAGAGCACACCAGGCACCCCTATCCTCCACTGCCTCCCGCAGTTTGGCCAAACTCATGCCAGTCGCTTCGAGAACACTGTCCAACCATCTCATCCTCTGTCGTCCCCTTCTCCTTGTGCCCTCCATCTTTCCCAACATCAGGGTCTTTTCCAGTGAGCACTCAGGGCTGTCAGAATGGATAGGTTTGATCTCTTCAGTCATGGGACTCTCAAGAGTCTCCTCCAGCACCATAATTCAAAAGCATCAATTCTTTGGATCAGCCTTCTTTATGGTCCAGCTCTCACTTCCATACATTACTACTGGGAAAACCATAGGGACAGCGTCAAAAGTAAGGAGGAGACTGCAAAGAACCACATCCAAAGCAATGTTTCTGATACACTTCCATGGGATTTCTATTCACCAGTAAAAGGGTCACAGCAGTCTTAACAATTGCAACCCAATGCCATCATCCAAACCAGTCAAAACCATCTAGCTCTTCAGATCTGCCCTCATCATACAGTAATATCCTGTGATTACATATAATCATTTTTCAGTGTCTTTATTAGGACTTTGACAAATTTTCCTATTCATTAAATGTCTCCCAATATCCTCTTTCGTCTGTCTATGAAACAATTCAAGATTAATCGGAATTGCTGTGCTTAGCCGATTCTCTTTCCAGGCATACAATGGCCACCGTGGATTCTAGCAGGTTATTCTTTCCAGTGTCCCGGAACGAACACTTGTTACGTTCAGAACCTGAAAGCAGCCGGTTCTGTACCGTAAAAGGTAGGCACAGGCCTCTTTGGTTTAGTTAGGCCATGGCTTCAAAAGAAAACAGAAACATCAAAACGATACCGTTTATGAAATTATTGTTTTCTCCATCATTAGCGAGCGATTCATGAGTCCCTCAAATGCTGCAGCACAGCGTGTGGAACCTCAGTCCTGAGGGTCCAATGTGGTCCTCCAGGTCTCTCTGAGTTTCGCCCCCCCCCAGGTGCATCCCTAGTTTCCGGGCTCCACTAGTCCAGCTTCGCAAACTCCTTGAATGTGGTTTTCTTGGCTGGAACGTCTCCTTGAACTCTCATCATGCCCTGGATGGAGAATTGGGAGCAATATGCAAGCATGCAAAGGAACATGGCTACTCCTCAGTGCTCAGAAGCGCACCCATTGATCTCCTCACTTTAGCCTTGGCCTCACCCACCCAATGTGCTTTTCCCCCCTGGGGGTACTCAAGGGTACACAGTACCAGCACCCCCCAATGTTAAAAGTGTGGTGCTTCTTGTAACAACTTCATAGTGCATTTGTTGTTGTTTAGTCGTTCGGTCGTGTCCGACTCTTCGTGACCCCATGGCATAGCTGTCAACTTTACCCTTTTTTAAGGGAAATTCCCTTATTCCGAATAGGACTCCTTGCAAGAAAAAGGAAAAGTTGACAGCTATGCCCCATGGATCAGGGCACGCCAGGCACTCCTGTCTTCCACTGCCTCCCGCAGTTTGGTCAGACTCATGTTGGTAGCTTCGAGAACACTGTCCAACCATCTCATCCTCTGTCGTCCCCTTCTCCTTGTGCCCTCCATCTTTCCCAACATCAGGGTCTTTTCCAGGGAGTCTTCTCTTCTCATGAGGTGGCCAAAGTATTGGAGCCTCAGCTTCAGGATCTGTCCTTCCAGTGAGCACTCAGGGCTGATTTCCTTAAGAATGGATAGGTTTGATCTTCTTGCAGTCCATGGGACTCTCAAGAGTCTCCTCCAGCACCATAATTCAAAAGCACCAATTCTAAACTCCCCACTATGACCTGTCCATCTTGGGTGGCCCTGCACGGCATAGCTCATAGCTTCTCTGAGTTATTCAAACCCCTTCGCCACGACAAGGCAGTGTCTATGAATGAGTCATGGTGCATACCGGCACATTTCCTGCCCCCCCTTTTTTCTTTTTAAAAAGCGCTTACCTCACCCACCACTGGCATACGACCTCTGTAAGGTTACTCAGAAGGGAATGCGCCCCTTGACCTGAAAGGGGTTCTCCACCCTGTTGTAGAATAACGGCCGGCACAGAAAGAAGAAAAGTCATATGGACATCTGGTATGAAAAGGGGAACAAATCATCTGGCAGGACGACAGATAAGGGTGGCGTTCCTTTAACTATTATTACTGTTTTTTTTAATTTTTTTAACTGCCCTATACCCGCAGGTCTCAGGGCAGTACACAGGATAAAATCACAATATAAAAACACAAAAAACATACTCAAAATAAAAATGCAAACAAGCCAACGATCACACACACACACACACACACACACACACACACATTTTATAAGGGCATTGGATGTCAATTAACCAAAGGCCCGGTTAAAGAGGAATGTTTTTGCCTGGCGACTAAAGGTGTATAATGAAGGCGCCAGGCGAACTTTCCTGGGGAGAGCATTCCACAGACGGGGGAGCCACTGCAGAGAAGGCCCTGTTCTCGTGTTGCCACCCTCCGGACCTCTCATGGAGGAGGCAAACGAAGGAGGGCCTCAGAGATGATCTCAAGGTCTGGGTAGGTTCATATGGAAAGAGGTGGTCCTTGAGGTATTGTGGTTCCGAGCCATTTAAGGCTTTATAGATCAAAGCCAGCACTTTCATTTGGGCCCAGAAACTAATCGGTAGCCAGTGCGGTCGGACCAGGATCGGTGTAATATGCTCAAACCGTCCTGCCCCGGTTATCCGCCTGGCTGCATGACACGCCCGCGTTGCAAACCCTCAAAACCTGTCATTGGTTGGGGCACGCAAATGGCTCAATTTCACTGGAAAATGGAAGGGTCAATGGAATTGTGTTGGCACTAGGATGTCTTGGTAGCTAAGAGATTGTGCTGCACTGCGGGCAATGCTTAAAACCTCTCCAAAGCCAACCCACTAAGCCGCTCTCCCTCAGCCCCCAGCTACCACTCTCTCTGCAGTAGCTGATCAATAATAAATCTGACCTCAGGGATGTCCCTATCATGAGACAGCTGCCTCTGGCGAAAAGCAACAGGGCATTGTTAAAAAGTGGCAGTTGTCAGCTTTTTAATGTGACAATCAGTGAGTTGGTCTGTGGCCGCAAAAATAAATTCATTCAATGTGACAATCAATTGGAATTTTTATTTTATTTTTGACCTCAGGTACCAAAGTGTGCTGAGCCGGACCTAGCTAGGCCACGGCACAGGGCCATTTTAAGGACACCAGTTTCATCCGAACATAAGACGAGCCTGCTGGATCAGGCCAATGGCCCATCTTGTGCTGCATCCTGCCCTCATTGCAGCCAACCACGTGCCTGCCGGAATCCGGCAAGCTGGACATGAGCGCAACAGAATTCTCTGTCCATGCGGGGTTCCCAGCAACTGGAATTCAGAGGTGACATGCCACTCACAGCAGAGGTAGAGATTAGCCATTGCAGCTAGTAGCTTTTGGCAAGGGTGGGGGGGACGAAGAGATTTTCGTGCGCACGGAAGGGGAGAATTGCATGGCAAGGTTCAAAGATTGGAGTTGCAAAGGTCTGGAGGGCACCAGACTGAGGAAGGCTACTCTAACCACTACACCACATTGCCAGTTGTGATAAAATCCCTTTGAAAACAAACACAAAATGGCAGTGTTTGAGATCAGTTTGGAAAGACTAATTAAGAAGCAAAATTAATTTTGTTTTGACTATGGCAGACCAGCACGGCTACCTACCTGTAACTGTATTTAAGAAGCAATTTAAGTTAAAAGGCTGTGACTGATTTCAAGGTGGGCTTTGTAGCTGAGTGGGGATTTGAGCCTTGGTCTCCCAGGACTTAGTCTGTCACTCTAACCACTATGCAATGCTGCCTTCCTAGAGTTCATCTGCTATGGAGCAGCTATATAAATTAAGGAAAGCAAAATGCCACTCAGAGAAGGATTTGGAATATTTTCCTTGAAACCTGAATTTGTTTTATTATGGATTGTTTGATTTGATGCTTTGATGTGTTGCAAACCTCTTTGAGATTTTTCCCCCCTATTTCTTTAAAATATAAATAAATGAATTGATAAATGAATATGAAATATGAAATATGAATAAATAAATGAATGAAATAAATAATAATGCTAATAACAACGAAGCATTATCTGAGATAGACAGGCAAGGACTTTTTGCTTCTCAATATCGCAACACCATTGGATCTGCAATCTTGGATATTTTCGCCAGTGTACCTTTCTCTCTGTAGGGAATATTTGGAATCGGGTATTCCCCCCCCCCAAAAAAAACAAATTAAGCACTCCATGCCATGCTCTGATTATCTCCCGCTTGGACTACTGCAATGCGCTCTACGTGGGGGCTACCTTTGAAGGTGACCTGGAAACTACAAATAATCCAGAATGCGGCAGCTAGACTGTGACTGTGACGCCGAGACCATATAACACCGGCAGTCGCCGAGACCATATAACACCGGTCCTGAAAGACCTACATTGGCTCCCAGTACGTCTCCGAGCACAATTCAAAGTGTTGGTGCTGACCTTTAAAGCCCTAAATGGCCTCAGTCCAGTATACCTGAAGGAGCATCTCCACCCCCATCGTTCAGCCCGGACACTGAGGTCCAGCGCCAAGGGCCTTCTGGTGGTTCCCTCACTGCGAGAAGCAAAGCTACAGGGAACCAGGCAGAGGGCCTTCTCGGTAGTGGCGCCCGCCCTGTGGAACTCCCTCCCTTCAGATGTCAAAGAGATAGACAACTACCAGACATTTAGAGGACATCTGAAGGCAGCCCTGTTTAGGGAAGCTTTTAATGTGTGATATTTTAATGTATTTGATTTTTGTTGGAAGCCACCCAGAGTGGCTGGGGAAATCCAGCCAGATGGGCGGGGTACTAATAATAATAGTAATAATAATAATAATAATAATCCATCAGGATTTAACAACACCCTTAGCTCAAAAAGGCTGCAGTCCCAAAGCCACATGCCAGCACTCAGATCCCCTTGGCATGACTTTAACAGGCTTTCCGTTTGCCTTCAGACCCGCGTCTTCTATTATGCTCTCAGCGAAGCTGCAGGCAGTTCTCACCAGGAAGTTCACTGAAGTGATGCTGAGTTGCATTTAACGGTTGGATCTTGGAGCGGAGGGCTGCTGGGCGGATGATTTAAGAGCCACCTGGAATGAAGCCATGACTCATAGAGGTTATGTCCAGCAAATTAACAAGGCGCTGCCCCCTCCGCACCGAATTCACCCTTTTCCTCGGGAGATGTTCATTAAGCCGGGGGGGGCACGCAGCGGTGACCCCCTCCATCATTAATTCTCGACCAGCCATCATTTGTAGAGCTGATGCCACAATTTGGGGGGAAATGCAAAATTCATCAGGATTCAAAGATCTTTATCAGACCATGCAATGGAATCGCAGAATTGCTCCATGGCCCAGATCTGGTAGAATCGTAGAGTTGGAAGGGACCCTGAGGATCATCTAGACCAACCCCTTGCAAGGCAGGAATATGCAGCTGTCCCATACAGGGATCGAGCTTGCAACCTTGGCATTATCAGCACTGCGCTCTAACCATAGAATCATAGAATCATAGAATCCTAGAGTTGGAAGAGACCACAAGGGCCATCCAGTCCAACCCCCTGCCAAGCAGGAAACACCATCAAAGCATTCCTGACAGATGGCTGTCAAGCCTCCGCTTAAAGACCTCCAAAGAAGGAGACTCCACCACACTCCTTGGCAGCAAATTCCACTGTCGAACAGCTCTCACTGTCAGGAAGTTCTTCCTAATGTTTAGGTGGAATCTTCTTTCTTGTAGTTTGAATCCATTGCCCGTGTCCGCTTCTCTGGAGCAGCAGAAAACAACCTTTCTCCCTCCTCTATATGACATCCTTTTATATATTTGAACATGGCTATCATATCACCCCTTAACCTTCTCTTCTCCAGGCTAAACATACCCAGCTCCCTAAGCCGTTCCTCATAAGGCATCGTTTCCAGGCCTTTGACCATTTTGGTTGCCCTCCTCTGGACACGTTCCAGCTTGTCAGTATCCTTCTTGAACTGTGGTGCCCAGAACTGGACACAGTATTCCAGGTGAGGTCTGACCAGAGCAGAATATAGTGGTACTATTACTTCCCTTGATCTAGATGCTATACTCCTATTGATGCAGCCCAGAATTGCATTGGCTTTTTTAGCTATCCAGGCTGTGCGTTGAAATTAAAGTTGGAGCTGCAAGGTCTGCACTCCAAATTCAAAGTTCTGTCTCTGAATTTGAAATGTGGGATGTGTGTGTGTGCATGTGTACATATATGCATGTACAGTGTTACCTCTGGTTACGTATTTAATTCCTTCCAGAGGTCCGTTCTTAACCTGAAACTGTTCTTAACCTGAAGCACCACTTTAGCTAATGGGGCCTCCCGCTGCCGCCGCGCCGCCACCCAATTTCTGTTCTCATCCTGAAGCAAAGTTCTTAACCTGAGGTACTATTTCTGGGTTAGCGGAGTCTGTAACCTGAAGCGTCTGTAACCCAAGGTACCACTGTAAGCATTTAGAACAATGTACAGCAAACAGCTTAAGACTTAAATTAAACAGACAGGTGAGAACCTAAAAGTTTAAAATTTGAGATACCATACAGATTGACCCTATCACCCCGGAGGCTCACTTTGACTATTTCCCCCGCTGACTAATTTGTTCCGGGACGATAGACTGTGCCTGCAAATCTGCGCGTAGAATCTGGCGACCACCCAGGTTGTCTTTTGATCTTTGCCTAAGAGGAAGGCATTTAGTTTAGGCTTATCCGGAAGGTCAGCAAGCCTCTCCAGTGGGGGGGCAATGGTGTCTCTGTGTACCTCGTCCATAAAAGGGGCATCTAAAAAATAAATGTTCGGGGCTTCCTATTTCCCCTAGCGAGCAGGTGCAAAGTCTCTGGTCGTATGGGACTTTCACAAAGGATCCTTCCAGAACCGGCGAGGGTAACGCCAAACTTTGGGTGGGAGTAAAGGCCCTTCTTGTGTTTCTGAATTCGAGAAAATAGAGATATGCTGCCGGGGCAGCAACGTATCTCTCATTTATACATCTGCTTATGAGGCACAGGCAAGAAGATGGTCATCCCAAGGCCTCGGGTAACAGCTACGCTGGGATCTCCAGGCATCCACATCGAGAAATCTGTTCTCAGAATGACTTTGCTTGGTTTCGGCACTTCACTGGGACAAAGCCCACTCCGTTCTCGGGAAATCAAACAGGAACCGAGGCCGAGTGGTCGGGTGAGGAAAATGCTTCATGGAAACACCGAAGCCTGCAGGTTATAGGCCAAGCACTTGTGCCAAAACAGAGTGGGAAAGGCTAGCATCTGACAATGATCAATAGCTGGGACCATTAGGAGCGAAGCGTCAGCTTCCACAAGCGCAGATGATGATGGAGAGAGAGAGAGAGAGAGAGAGAGAAATGTAAAAACAAAACTATATTGAGTCAGGACCATTACACAGCTCCATTTCCTGTCTTGGACAGTGTCCAGATCTGGTTGTTTTCAGATGCCTTGCCACAAGCTTCCCAACTTGTTGCCCCCCAGGTTGGCGAAGGGCGCATGAACCACACAGGGGACTCGTAAAGGGGCTGTTTTGTGCTGTGGATTGACAGTCTCTGGATATTTAAGGCACTGTCGGTAGAGCAGATGTGTGAGTTCTTTGCCCTTGTCTCTGCCTGACACCGCCCCACTATAGTAGTGGTTCAGTTTACATCAGTGTGTATCTTGCCAGACAAATGCAGGACATTCCCCTCCTTTTTGTTCAGTGCTCCAATAAACGTATCTCACCACGGGGTGCGGGAGTCATTTTTGAGTCATTTTCCTTGCATTGAACTGGTAAGGTACCCCCTCTTTCCATGTACACAGCAGTGTGTGTGAGTGTGTGTGTGTGTGTGTGTGATTGCATTCCTGAGGGGAGCTGGATAGTGGAAGCTTTCATTGCCCAAATTACATCCGGGCATTTGCTTTACGTCAACCTTCAGCAATCAGAACTTTTGGACTACAACTCCCATCAGCAATTCCGGCTGTGGCTTATGGGAGTTGTAGTCCCAGAACATCTGGAAGGTGCCTGGTTGCTGAAGGCTGCTCTAGAGCAGGGGTGAGGAGCTTTTGAGCAGCCATTGGTCGCAGATCTACAACTCCCATCACCCCTGGCTGTCAGCCATGCTTGCTGGGATTGCTGGGAGTTGTAGTTCAGCAACAACAGAAAGGCCAGAGGTTCCGCCACACTTGACATCAAGCGATCTTGAGACCTTCCCTCATCCAACACAGAGAAAGCAACATGGCTGGGTAACGCTGGAGTAACCGAGGGAGGAAGCCCAACCGATATCAACCCTCCTTCCACAAGTGTAATTGCGTGAAGGGTTGCAGCTTAATCACTAGGTGACGCTGAGCTTAGTTTCCTGCTGCTGTTCCGTTTTGGTTGGACAGGTCTAATCAAGTTCTTGCATAACTTTCTGGCTGGGGTGCCCGCTAGCTAACCCTTCCGTGAAGCGCAGAGAGCCAAAGGGAGGAGCCATCCCGTCTCTGCAGCAGGCTTGAAAGTAAACATGTAAAGAACACAATGAAAGGTCTTCCCCAAACTACCTGGAACCTGGAAACCTTAAGATTTTTCAGGCTCTAACTCCCAGAGGCCTTCGATTTTGCAGCTAGCCACTTGGCTGGTGGGCAGAGGATTCAGTCCTGCCAGCTGCAGGGTTCCGCTATGCCTCTCACTCTCTCTGGATCGAGGAAAGTTTTTCTTCTCTAATAATAATAATAATAATAATAATAATAATAAATTTTTATTTATACCCCGCCCTTCCCAGCCAAAAACCGGGCTCAGGGCGGCTAACACTAATTAAAATCACAGCAAAAACATAAACACAATCAATTTAAAATAACAGATTAAAATACAAATTTAAAAATTCAATATTAAAACTGCAGTCTCATTTTCAAATAACCCACCAATAAAAGAATGAAGCATAAATATCAAACAGAAACCAACCCAAAGGCCAGGTGGAACAGCTCCGTCTTGCAGGCCCTGCGGAAAGATGCCAAATCCCGCAGGGCCCTGGTCTCTTGTGATAGACTGTTCCACCAAGTCGGGGCCAATACTGAGAAGGCCCTGGCCCTAGTTGAGGCCAACCTAGCATCTTTGTTGCTCGGGACCTCCAAAAGATTATTATTTGAGGACCTTAAGGTCCTACATGGGACATACCAGGAGAGGCGGTCCCTTAGGTACGAGGGACATCCACCGGACATACCACCGGACATCCGATGAAGCTAAATGTTTCAGGACGGGCAAAATAAAGTACCGTATTTTCCGCACCATAAGATGCACCTTTTCCCTCCTAAAAAGTAAGGGAAAATCTCAGTGCATCTTATGGTGCGAATGCTCCCTGTCAAGCAAGCCGCCCACCGACCCTTCCCTGCTCCATGAAGCATCTCCTCCGCCTCCCTCCGCCTCTGCCACGTTCAGCGAGAAGCTGGGGGAGCCAGAAGGATGCTGCTGGTTCTTCCCCACCAACCCTGTTTGCAAAAACAAGCCTGCTTTCACAAACGGGGGTGGCGGTGAGTGCGCTGATGGCGGCGGCGGCGGGGGGAGATCAGCCCAGTGGCGATGCTGTAACACTGCTACCAGGCTCCTCCTGCCTCCCCCACTCCCTTCGCCGGACTGGTCCCTCTGCTGCCGCTGCCTCCTCCACTCCCCCTCCAGTGCCCCCCTCCCAGCCTTTTAGAGAAGGAAAACCAGGGGGGGAAAATTTCCCTGATTTTCCTCCTGTAAAAACGGGGTGCACCCTATGGAGCGAAAAATACGGTACGTGTCGAGAGGAGGGCAACCAAAATGGTCAAAGGCCTGGAAACGATGCCTTATGAGGAACGGCTTAGGGAGCTGGGTATGTTTAGCCTGGAGAAGAGAAGGTTAAGGGGTGATATGATAGCCATGTTCAAATATATCAAAGGATGTCATATAGAGGAGGGAGAAAGGTTGTTTTCTGCTGCTCCAGAGAAGCGGACACGGGGCAATGGATTCAAACTACAAGAAAGAAGATTCCACCTAAACATTAGGAAGAACTTCCTGACAGTAAGAGCTGTTTGACAGTGGAATTTGCTGCCAAGGAGTGTGGTGGAGTCTCCTTCTTTGGAGGTCTTTAAGCGGAGGCTTGACAGCCATCTGTCAGGAATGCTTTGATGGTGTTTCCTGCTTGGCAGGGGGTTGGACTGGATGGCCCTTGTGGTCTCTTCCAACTCTAGGATTCTACGATTCTTCAGGGAACACATGGTTAAACTGAGGAACACACCTGCAGAGGAGGCAGTGATGGCCACCAACTTGGATGACTTTAGGAGGATTGGACAAATTCATGGAGGGGTGGACTATCAAAACCTACTAGCCAAAATGGCTGTGTTCTGTTATATACCATAACACTGGTCCTGAAACACCAACATTGGCTCCAAGCACAATTCAAAGTGTTGGTGTTGACCTTTAAAGCCCTAAACGGCCTTGGCCCAGTATACCCGAAGGAGCGTCTCTACCCCCATCGTTCTGCCAAGACACTGAGGTCCAGCTCCGAGGGTCATTTGCTGGTTCCCTCACTGCAAGAAGTGAAATTACAGAGGGAACAAGGCAGAGGGCCTTCTCGGTAGTGGCGCCCTCCCATCAGATGTCAAGGAAATAAACAACTAACTGACTTTTAGAAGACATCTGAAGGCAGCCCTGTTTAGGGAAGTTTTTAATGTTTGATGTTTTATCATGTTTTTAATATTCTGTTGGGAGCTGCCCAGAGTGGCTGGGGAAACCCAGCCGGATGACGATAATAATGATATTCTACCTCCACAGCCAGAGCCAGCAGTTCTAAGTACCAGTTGCTGGAAACCACAGGAGGGGAGAGTGCACTTGTAGAATCATAGAATTCTAGGGTTGGAAGGTCCCCCAGGAATCATCTAGACTAACCTCTTGCAATGCAGAAATTCTGCCCACACTTGTGCCTGGGTGGGCTCGAACCACCAACCTGACGGCTAACTGCCAGATGCACTGACCCATTGCTCTGCAGGAGTGCTCAGGAGGAGGAGTTTGGATTTGATATCCCGCTTTTCACTACCCAAAGGAGTCTCAAAGCGGCTAACATTCTCCTTTCCCTTCCTCCCCCACAACAAACACTCTGTGAGGTGAGTGGGGCTGAGAGACTTCAAAGAAGTGTGACTAGCCCAAGGTCACCCAGCAGCTGCATGTGGAGGAGCGGAGATGCGAACCCGGTTCCCCAGATTACGAGTCTACCACTCTTAACCACTACACCACACTGGCTCAGGTCTTAACCACTACACCACACTGGCTCAGGTCCTGCTTGCCTGTTTCCCACAGGCATCTGTGTGACCACTGTGGGAACAGGATGCTGTAGTAGATGGGCCATTGCCTCGATCCAGCAAGCTCCTCCTATGTTCTAATATCAACATGTTCCATGTCGGGAACTCACTGTTGAAACAGCAGGATTGGCCGTCCTGCTCTCTGCAGTTCAGATGGAAGGTGGGGAGATACAGTGTCTCCTTCCCCCACCCCTGCTGATTGTCAGTTTAATTAGGGCTTTAAAAACCTTAAGTAAATATTAGCTGTGCAGTTAGATTTTATCCGAGGACGGATCTGGGTCAAGTCAGGTGTTCCTGGTGCTGCTATATACTCATAGCCACCTCATTCTCAGGGCCAGCCCAAGATATTTTGTTCTCTGAGTCAGGAAAGCCCATAATCTCCTGCCACCCACCCTGGCAGTAAAAATGTAGAAATAATAAGTCAAATGACTCACAATCTGCTGTCCGTTTCCTGACTCCCAAAGTCAGCACCCGCAGGCAGCTTCTGGCTGGTTCTGCCCAATCTCCAAGCACCAATCTTCATGTGGCCAAAATGGTCTGATCCGCACACAAGAGAGAAGTGTTAGCAGATCTGGGGAAACCCCAAGTTTTGCGAAAACGGGACAATATACCGGGTGGGGTGGAGGGACAACTAAATTAGGCGTGGACTATTGAAGACCGACCTCATGAGAAGAGAAGACTCCCTGGAAAAGACCCTGTTGAGGGCACAAGGAGAAGGGGACGACAGAGGACGAGATGGTTGGACAGTGTTCTCGAAGCTACTAACATGAGTTTGACCAAACTGCAGGAGGCAGTGGAAGATAGGAGTGCCTGGCGTGCTCTGTTCCATGGGGTCACAAAGAGTCGGACATGACTAAACAACAACAATTGAAGACTGAGACTGGTGAGTACTGATCAACCTTATGAGCATTCTTGGTCACCACAAAACACTGTTTCAAGGTTGTGTGGAAATGGAAGACCACAGAAAAGCAGTGGATTGAATGGAGCTCTCTTAAGAACAGGGGTCAGCAACCTTTCTTAGCTGTGGGCCAGTCCACCATCCCTCAGACCATGTGGTGGGCTGGGACTATATTTTTGGGGGGTAAATGAACAAATTCCTATGCCCCACAAATAACCCAGAGATGCATTTTAAATAAAAGCACACATTCTACTCATGTAAAAACACCAGGCAGGCCCCACAAATAACCCAGAGATGCATTTTAAATAAAAGGACACATTCTACTCATGTAAAAACAAGCTGATTCCTGGACCGTCCGCGGGCCAGATTGAGAAGGCGATTGGGCCGCATCCGGCCCATGGGCCTTAGGTTGTCTACCCCTGGTTAAGACGGTGTTCATGGAAGACAATCTTACTCGGCTACGGGTGATTGCCAAGGAAGAAGATAGGGAAGTTTGATGTCAGGTGGGCAGCATTTTATCATCATCATCATCATCATCATCATCATCTCAAGGGCTGCCACAGGGAAGATGGAGCAAGCTTGTTTTCTCTTGCTCTGTGGTGGGTAGGACTCAGACCAATGGTTTCCAATTACAAGAAAGGAGATTACAACTAAACATCAGAATTAACTTTCTAAGAGCTGTTCAACAGCGGAACAGTCTCCCTTGGGAGTTTGTGAACTCTCCTTCCTTGGAGGTCTTGAAGCAGAGTGTCAGGGTTGAGCCAGATGAGGAGGAGTGGTGGCAAGCCCCCCCTGGTGAGGCTGCACCCATGGAAGAACCTGGGGAAAGTGGAGGAGTTCATACCTGGAGAAGACTGGTGGCGGCACTCCTCGGAAGAGGAAGAGTCAGATGGAGAGGGGGAAAGACCAGAACAGGAGGAGGAGGAAGTCGAGCCAGAATCAGGCCCTTGTGAGGAGAGAAACAGCCCTTCCCCTCCTCCCTTCTCAGCTGTAGAGCGTAGAGCTGAGAGACGCAGGGAACAATTAGAGGCAGCTGCATCTCGTAAGAGACGTGGTTGCAGGCCAGCTACTTAACAAAGGCTAGCTCCTCCCTTCACTAGCACCTGCAACTGACATGCTGAGTGCGTGGTTGCTCTTGCTCGTTCTGTTCCTGACTCCTGGCTTGTTCCTGGTCCTGGCTTGTTCCTTCCTGCTTGTTCCTCTGGCTTGTTCCTGGTCCTCGGCTTGTTCCTGACTCCTGGCTTGTTCCTGGACTCGGCTTGGACTCCTGGCTTGTTCCTGACCCTCGGCTTGTTCCTGACCCTCGGCTTGTTCCTGGTTCCTGGCTTTTCCCTGACTGACTTGGCTGGTTCCTGACTTGGACTGTTCTGACTTCGGCTTCTCCTGACCCCATACTGATTCCTGACTTCGGCTGGCTTCTGACCCGGACTGTTCGACCTTGGCTTATCTGACTGACTGCTGCGCTACAGCACGCCAACTTGTTGGCGCCCTAACACAGAGGTTGGTTGGCCATCTGTCAGGAATGCTTTAGTTGAGATTCCTGCATTGCAGGGGGTTGGACTACATGACTCTTGGGGTCCCTTCCAGCACTACAATCCTAGGTTTCAATTTTATGGTTCTTTGATTCCATATCTGGGCGAACCAGCTTAAGGACGCATGGAGCTGAAAGTCATGCAAAGAGGGTGTAGAGGGAGGGGCATGGCATAGGGAGGGGAGAGTGGCCTGATAAGAGTCCTCAAGGCTCCCCCCCAGGCTCTCCCCCCCCCCCAGGTCTGAGGTTCCTCTCCCCTTGAGCTAAGGTACTGCCATTTGCAGGTTCCATTCCTGTTGTCCAAGCTCCATGGGAGAAGCATGGTATCTGCTGAGCCCCTCAGGCTTTGCATCACAAAGGAAATGTTGCTTAGCTCAAGTACCTATTAGGTTTGCTCAGAGGAGGCCCCTGAATAAAAGCCACGCAGGGCACCGGATTCGAGGCCCCTTGAAAAGCCATTTCGTGAAGAAGGCACTCTCCTTGGGTCATATGAAAATCAACAGAGAAACATAAAAGACGCTGTTCAGGCGATGGCTGAAGTGCTCATTGCCTCAGCCTCGGCTTTATGCTCTTTTCTTCTGGAAAAGCAAACAAGGACACAGGCAATGCCAAAGAGCAGCGATTTTATAGAGAAATGCACTTCCTCCTTCCATTTGAAAACAGACCACACCGCCCCAAGGGGCATTGCGATCCAGAATGGCCTTGCGTTCGAAGCGTGGAGCAAGAGGCTCCATCAGGCTGCTATAAATTGCAAATAAGTGTACACAAACATTGACATTTTTAAGACCACTGTCGAGATCAGCTGCTCCCTGCTGAGCTAGTAGCTGCAGAATTTATTATTACAGTTCTTTATTACATTTTCCTATCTGACCTTTCTTCCATCATGGAACTCAAGGCAGCATCTGTAGGGCATCCCATCTGGGCATGGACCCACCCAGAGTGGCTGGGACAACCCAGTTAGTTGTGTGGGGTACAAATATATTATTCTGGTCAGACCTCACCTGGAATACTGTGTCCAGTTCTGGGCACCACAGTTCAAGAAGGATACTGACAAGCTGGAACGTGTCCAGAGGAGGGCAACCAAAATGGTCAAAGGCCTGGAAACGATGCCTTATGAGGAACGGCTTAGGGAGCTGGGTATGTTTAGCCTGGAGAAGAGAAGGTTAAGGGGTGATATGATAGCCATGTTCAAATATTCAAAGGATGTATATAGAGGAGGGAGAAAGGTTGTTTTCTGCTGCTCCAGAGAAGCGGACACGGGGCAATGGATTCAAACTACAAGAAAGAAGATTCCACCTAAACATTAGGAAGAACTTCCTGACAGTGAGAGCTGTTCGGACAGTGGAATTTGCTGCCAAGGAGTGTGGTGGAGTCTCCTTCTTTGGAGGTCTTTAAGCGGAGGCTTGACAGCCATCTGTCAGGAATGCTTTGATGGTGTTTCCTGCTTGGCAGGGGGTTGGACTGGATGGCCCTTGTGGTCTCTTCCAACTCTATGATTCTATGATTCTATGATTCTTCTTCTTGGGAGTTGCTTGGCTGCTGCATGATCCGTACAGTGCAGAAGGTCTGTAGCTTAATGACAGAGCGAAAGCCTGCCTGGCATCTTCACTACAGCTGGGAGAGAAACCTGACCAGAATCCTGGAGAGCTGCTGCCGGTCAGTGCTGACAATATTGGGCTAGATGGCCTAATGCTCCGGCTCTCTATATTCGGCTTCCTATGTTCCTGTGCATCTTCAGACTGTCTTCTGACAGTGGTCTCCGTGGCAGTGGTGCTGAAGTGACTTGAAAGCGATCCATTACAATCTATTGCAGCCTAACAGGTTGGCACCTCTGGAATTTGTCACATACAAATAGATACATGCACGCATACACATTAATTAGTAAATCTGTCTGTGCTTGGCTAAAAGTAAAAGGTAAAGGGACCCCTGACCATTAGGTCCAGTCGCGGACAACTCTGGGGTTGCGGCGCTCATCTCGCTTTACTGGCCAAGGGAGCGGCGTACAGCTTCTGGGTCATGTGGCCAGCATGACAAAGCCGCTTCTGGCGAACCAGAGCAGCGCACGGAAATGCCGTTTACCTTCCCGCCGGAGCGGTACCTATTTATCTACTTTGCACTTTGACGTGCTTTCAAACTGCTAGGTTGATAGGAGTTGGGACCGAGCAACGGGAGCTCACCCCGTCGTGGGGATTTGAACCACCAATCTTCTGATCGACAAGCCCTAGGCTCTGTGATTTAACCCACAGTGCCACCTGCGTCCCATATCTGTGCTTGGCTACCTACAGCTTAATTACATGACCCTTTCACACACCCTTTCAAGCACATGCATTTGGAGAGGGCCCCTAACTTGGCAGAGAGAGAGAGAGAGAGAGAGAGAGAAGATCTGAAATTCAGGACAAAACTGTATCAATACAGGAAGTAGCATTTTGCATTGAAATATGGGACAATCCTTATTATACAGGACAGGAGGCAACCCTAGGTTTACCTGAACTGCTTGGCATTCTCAATTATGCTGTAAACCTAAAAATAACAGGAAACCCAGTCCTATGAGTCTGGGACTCAAATAAGTAGTGCTTATTTTTTTTAAAAAAATTTTATTCAACAAAATGCTTTCCAAAAGAAGACGAGAGAACAAAAAACAAGAACCAAGAATTGCTGGAAGAACTGATTTAAAATGGAAAAGAATTGATTTTAAAAAAACCTGGAAAAGATTCAATAAAACAAACCATAAAAATGTTACAAGCACAATATTCGATGTTGATAAATCAAGAAATCGAATGGAAGGTTATAATGCTGCAGCAGGAAAAATTTCGAATTTGCCAACCGGCTAGGTAAACTGCTTGCATGGCGGCTAAAGAAGAAACAGGATATGAACTTAATAAATAAATAAAGAAAATATAGAAGGAAATATTATAGATAATCCAAAAGATATAATAAAGCAATTTGAAAGGTACTATTCAGAACTGTACTGAGCCAGCAAAGAGAACAGAAATAATACCGAAGAATATTTAAAGCAGAATAACCTACCCAAAAATTCCATAAAATTAACAGGAAACTGTCCAGGTGCCTCTGGAAAATCATTATAAAAATAGAAGGGAACTTGCATCCGGACATCTGGTCTGGTCCCCTGCCACAAGGCCAGACCATCGATATCCGTCAGCCCCATCACCATTCAGCCCATGCAGTTCCGACGATGGTGTGTAATGAGCAGAGAACAGATGCAGAAAGGACATTCAGGTGAGACTCAGGACCAATTACACCTCTGGGGGGAATTGCTTGCTCACTGAACACAGGTCAGGCATCCCTGAACTTAAGCGAAAGCAATTGATTGGGTCGCCTAACGGCGTTTGCATCACTCAAGATATCGCAGCCGCAAAGAAGAGTCGTTCTGTTCTCTGGACAGGTTGCTTCCTGGTTCCATGGAGAAGCTGTTTTCAATGGAGCCCAGTGACAGAAGCACACAGCTGTATTGAGGCAGAATCAGGTGTTGGAAATTTTGCGCCCCTGACTATATTATTGTTCCAGTTACAGGTAGGTAGCCGTGTTGGTCTGCCATAGTCAAAACAAAATAAAATAAAAAAAATTCCTTCCAGTAGCACCTTAGAGACCAACTAAGTTTGTTCTTGGTATGAGCTTTCGTGTGCATGCATACCAAGAACAAACTTAGTTGGTCTCTAAGGTGCTACTGGAAGGAATTTTAAATTTTATTTTGTTTTTCCTGAAATAAACTTTCAGGACATGACAAAAAGCCACTTGGATGATTCCAATGCATCTCGTAACAGAAATTAAGAAGGACTAAGTTGTGTCGTCGTCTTCTTCTTGTTGTTGTTCTTCTTCTTCTTTGGCGATCACTCGTAGCCAATAAGACTGTCTTCCATAAACACAACTAAGTTTGTTCTTGGTATGAGCTTTCGTGTGCATGCATACCAAGAACAAACTTAGTTGGTCTCTAAGGTGCTACTGGAAGGAATTTTTTAATTTTTTATATTTTTTTTTATTATTATTATTATTATTATTAATACAGTAGAACCTCGACTTACCACAACCCCTACTCGCGAACAATCTGATTCGCGATTCTGGCAAACCTGGAAGTAAATACTGGGTTTGCCATGATTCGTGTATGCACAGAAGCGGCTGTCGCCGTCCCCACATCCGCAGAACAGCGCTTCTCCCAGCGACCCAGATCGACTCACGAACAGACCTCTGGAACAGATTCCGTACGTGAGTAGAGGTTCCACTGTACTATTATTATTAATTGAGTTTATCTACTGCCCTATACCTGGAGGTCTCAGAGAGGTTCACAGAAAAGATCACAACATATACAATCAGAATAAAAGCAACAACCCAATAACAACCCCCCCCCCCAAGAAAAGAGCCACATTTTAAAAGGGTATAGGATGTCAAACAGATCAACCAAAGGCCTGGTTAAAAAGGAACGTTTTTGCCTGGTGCCTAAAGGTGTATAATGAAGGTGCCAGGCGAACTTCCCTGGGGAGAGCATTCCACAGACGGGGAGCCACTGCAGAGAAGGCCCTGTTCTCGTGTTGCCACTCTCCGGACCTCTCGAGGAGGAAGCACATGAAGAAGGGCCTCAGAAGATGATCTCAGAGTCATGTGGAAAGAGGCAGTCCTTGGGGTATTGTGGTCCTGAGCCATTTAAGGCTTTATAGGTCAAAACCAGCACTTTGTATTGGGCTCAGAAACTAATTGGTAGCCAGTGCAGTCACATCAGGATCAGCGTAATATGCTAAAACCGTCTTGCTCCAGTGAGCAACCCGGTCGTTGAATTCTTCACTAGCTGAAGTTTCCGAACCGTCTTCAGAGGCAGCCCCACATATAACGCATTGCAGTAATCTAACCTTAAAGTTACCAGAGTATAGACAACAGTAGGCTATATTGTGCCTGTGCCTTTTCTCATGGATGCCTTAGTTAAGATTGCCAAATTGCAGGGGAGCGGGTTCGATGACCCTTGGGATCCCTTCCAACTCTACAGTTCTATGATTTTATGATTCTAATCCTACACATAGCTGGTCTGCAGGAAATATTGCTGAGTTCAATAGGACTCACTCCCTGGTAAGTGTACCTTATACTTGGTAAGTGTCCAGTATACCCGAAGGAGCGTCTCCACCCCCATCGTTCTGCCCGGACGCTGAGGTCCAGCGCTGAGGGCCTTCTGGCGGTTCCCTCGCTGCGAGAAGCCAAGTTACAGGGAACCAGGCAGAGGGCCTTCTCGGTAGTGGCACCCGCCCTGTGGAACACCCTCCCACCAGATGTCAAAGAGAAAAACAACTACCAGACTTTTAGAAGACATCTGAAGGCAGCCCTGTTTAGGGAAGCTTTTAATGTTTAATAATTATTGCATTTTAATATTCTGTTGGAAGCTGCCCAGAGTGGCTGGGGAAACCCAGCCAGATGGGCGGGGTATAAATAATTATTATTATTATTATTATTATTATTATTATTTATTATTATTTTATTTAATTAACACGACTGCAGCTTAAACCAGACCAATGATCTGATTCTTTACATTTTTCTTCTGTTAATGTTTGAAGTGATTGCAAAAAGGGTGGCCGAACCAGAAATATATTATGGAGGGTGGCACAGAAGGGGCAACGTGCATTGTTTTTGGAGGGGGGCTGAGCTTTGCCACACATGTTAGAAGTAATGGTATATTTCGTCTCAACGCTCTCCTAAGAATGATTTCTTTGCGGTTGTCCTACTGATTTTTAAAAGCAGCCGAGCTTTTGAGTAAGCCTGCTTAGTGCTGCAGCCATATTGTGACTTCCTGTTTATGATTCAGTTATAATTTCCAGGTGCTGGCAGGAACAAGCTCTTTTACTAAGTGAATAATAAGGAAAAATCTGTTTCATTTCTGCCCTGAGGAAGTGAGTAAGGCTGGCTGCAATTTTCTCCCCTTAGCTTTTAGCAGTTTTCACCACCGGCTATCAGTGGCTTGGAAACAGTGGCAATGATGTCATGACTCTGGAGCAGACACCCAGGGGCCCACTCAGCAAAATGGGCTGGAGGGCTCCCAAATGCAGCTGGGATTTGTGCTTCTCAATACACAAACCGAAACGGATAATGGAATGGACTCCCTTGGGAGGGGATGGACTCTCCTCCATCGGAGCTTTTAAAGCAAAGGTTGGATGGCCATCTGTCATAGATACTTCAGTTGGGCTTCCTGCATTAAAGGGACCCTCGGGGCTTCTTCCAACTCTATGAAACACAGCTGTCTGTCCATGGACTGTCTGGATGCAGAGGAGTGGTTCCCAGCTGGGGGACCCCCAAGGGAAGAACGCTCGGAGCCAGAGGATTGGTGGTAGGACAACGATGTGTGGTCAGAGGGAGAAGAGGGAACAGGCTGGAGGGAGTAGGTGTCAGAATCTGAAGAGGCAACAGGGTTTTGTGAGCAGGAAGAGGCTATGGCATAGAGCAGTCCAGATTCAGAAGCCGAATCAGAGGCTGGAGAGGAGGGGGGCCAAAAGACAGAGATAAGGAGGAGGAGAAGGAGGAGGAGTTTGGATTTGATATCCCGCTTTATCACTGCCTGAAGGAGTCTCAAAGCGGCTAACATTCCTGACAGTGAGAGCTGTTCGGCAGTGGAATTTGCTACCAAGGAGTGTGGTGGAGTCTCCTTCTTTGGAGGTCTTTAAGCAGAGGCTTGACAGCCATCTGTCAGGAATGCTTTGATGGTGTTTCCTGCTTGGCAGGGGGTTGGACTGGATGGCCCTTGTGGTCTCTTCCAACTCTATGATTCTATGATCCCCCACAACAAACACTCTGTGAGGTGAGTGGGGCTGAGAGACTTCAAAGAAGTGTGACTAGCCCAAGGTCACCCAGCAGCTGCATGTGGAGGAGCGGGACGCGAACCCGGTTCACCAGATTACGAGTCTACCGCTCTTAACCACTACACCACACTGGCTGACAGGCTGCTGAAGAAGCCAGGGGGTCTCCCCCTCCTGCTATGACCAGCTGCCCTCCTCTCTGGTCTCCCAGAACCAGAAGAGGTATGAAGAGGGAAGAGCAAAGACAGACATTGTGACGGAGTCTCAAATTGCTTGGGAAGGACCCAGGAGACTTAGGGAACTGTGGGAAGGCAGGGAACTTCAGTTCCCACAACTGTGTCATTGGGGCAAGGTCCACCAGGAAGAGTTGTTGTGCTCACTAGCCTTGGCCACCTGAGCTGGTTGTTTCTTTGAATAAAGAGTTAATTTTGTTGGCACCATGTGAGTTGTTGCTGACCTGCTCCCGGCACCTGCTCCTGACACCTGTCCTTCTCTATCTGTACTACTACGAATTTTGCGATGCAGTTCTCCAACCAACCAAAGTGCAGAGAAGTACACGTGTTAGAGGGAACTGTGCACAAAAAAGTTTATTCGAGAAAGATTAGTAAAGATGAGTTCAAAAATGCATTATGTTGGAGAAAGTCGCATGGAAGAAATTGTGTACAAAAAAAGGGTTGAATTGGGGAAATTTGCCCTAAAATGCTGGTGAATAGGCACAAGGACTTTAAAATAAAATTCAAATATGGATCAAACTTTGTTTTTCCATTAAAAGACTGAAAAACAACTTGTAATGTAGCAAATACTATGGAGATAATGGAGTTATATAAAATATGGATTATGAAAAAGATGCAGTAGAAAAGGTTTAATAATAGGACCCATGAAAGGGAGGGTGGAAAGTCCAGAGACTCAGAGAAATATTTAAATGTGGATGTGGTATGTGTATGGGTGTATTGTTATAATTTTATGTTTGTGAAATTATTATTATTAAAAATGAAAGCTGAACAACTTTGAGTTTCTTAAAAAAAAAAAACCTCAACCACTTTGAGTTTCATTTCCCAAAAAAGAGGTCAACAACTTTTGTGCCCTGAATTTTACTTCTAGAAATATGGCAACCACCTCTGTTCAAAAGCTTCCAGTGAAGGAGTCTGCCACCTTCTGAGGCAGCCCATTCCACTGTCAAACAACTCTAACCATCGAAAAATTATTCCTAAAGTTTAATTTTCTGATTATCAAAAACTCTGAAGAACACTGGGTTAAGGAAACGTTTCCCCCTCTTTGAGGCAACTGGTTTGATTGCCCTGCTGTTCTTGATGTTAACGCCGTTTTCTTAACACTTGAGCCCAAAGCGGTGGTTTTCGAGCATCTATCTGCAGCCATTTGTCCTTCACAACTGTCTTCTCTGCCGCAGCCTCAGCCAGTTCCTCTAAACTATCCTGACCCCGTTTAATCTTCTTTTCTCTCGGCCAAAACAACCCGTTCCTTTGTGTGCCTTGGATGCTAAGTCCTTTATTTAGGAACGCCTCAACATTTTTTGGGGTGTGTGTGTGTGTGGGGTGGCTGGTGAATTCTCCCACTTCCTTCTAGCCAAAGATTCGCGCACCTGTAGGGGTCGGATCCTTTCAAAGCAAAACTCGCAGGAAGCGGAGGGAGAGGTAGCCGTGCCAGCGCTTGTAGGGGAACACAGAACATAGCAGTTCAAAGGACGGCACGTCTACTTTCATTAGCTGGGCTATTTATAGCAGCTACATAACGGTGGACAAATTGCATTGATAGGCTCATGCCTCACTATTTGTGGCCTGGTGGAAATGCCCAGGATTATTGAAATGTTAATCTTTGTTCTGTATTATTTTTAACCACCTGCTTCAATCCTGTGCTTAACTTCCTGGCAGGGAAAAAAAAAACCCTCTTAGGAGGAGCCATCTTTGGGGCCCAGTTTTCCCACGGGTTAAGAGTTCAGCCGCTTCTAATCGCATCAGGCTGAAATACTAAACCTCCACTGAGCTGCCCAGATGTTTTATTTTTAATAAAACTCTTTGCATCTCTCGAGCTGCGCGGAGGATGAAAAACAACATAATTGCCTTCTCGGGGATGGCTGCCCTAGTATCTTTGGGAGAGAGAAATATGAGTATTTGCATCAAACAGGCTGCACAACGTTATGTAAAAAATTCTCTCTCTCTTTCTGTCTCTCTCTCTCTCTCTCCGTGTGTGTGTGTTTGTAAAATCTTTTACTCAGAATTGCATGTCTGCAGCCAAAGGATGAGGTGGAGCTGCACAGGTTGTTCACAAGCCATATTGTCACCCCACTCCAGAATTGGACCTCTGTTGAGAGATGATTGCTCGGTCCCTGCTCCTGCCCACCTAGCAGTTCGAAAGCATGTCAAAGTGCAAGTAGATAAATAGGTACCGCTCCGGCGGGAAGGTAAACGGCGTTTCCGTGTGCTGCTCTGGTTCGCCAGAAGCGGCTTAGTCATGCTGGCCACATGACCCGAAAAAACTGTCTGCAGACAAATGCCGGCTCCCTCAGCCAGTAAAGTGAGATGAGCGCCGCAACCCCCAGAGTCGTCCGCGACTGGACCTAACGGTCAGGGGTCCCTTTACCTTTAAGAGCAGCAAAGAAGGAATTTTACAAGAGCAGGCAGTTCTACAGCAGTTAGTTATGCAAAGGAATGCTTGAGAATTTTTAAATGCTTACCCAATGAAAATTTCTTTTCCTCTTTTTGTTGCAATTAGATTTAATGCATTTTAAGATTTGGGGAGGGGGAAAAGTTGGAAGTTGGCAGCTTGCAAACAATACATCTCCCCACTGAAGTGTTATCAATTTATATATTACGTGGTCTTGTTGAACATCACGTGGCTTGCTTTTCCCTGTATTGATTGATCTCTTCCATAACACATTTCTGGCTATGGAATAAACATTATTTCCAAGCCAACTGGGGTCCTTTTCCCTCGGGGGATCTGTGTGTCTAGTTTGTATGTCTACAGGTGGCTCAATGTGCTGCTGTTGGTTTGTCAGTGACATTTTTTTCCTAAATGTGGTAAATGGCAATAACTGCCTGGAAAACTTTTGAATGTGAATATGAGAACTTTTTTTTAAAAAAAATAATAATAATTAAAAATGTAAAAAAAGAGAGAAAAGGTTTGTCTAGTTATGTGAAATTCAGCCCTCACCTTCTCCCTCTCTCAACTCATTTTTTTTTTTGCTTTTCGTCTGCCCAAGCTCTTTCCAGCTCCTTTCTCCTTTACTTTCTAGTTCCTCGGTCTGTTGCCTGCTCTGCCCTCTTTCTTCCACCCTCCTCACTCTGGGCCCTTTAGCTTCTCTGCTAGCCAGGCTATCAACCTGCCTGGCAAAGCCAATCTTTCCCCTTGGACATTCCAACCCAGCACTTGGAACATACGCTGTCTATCTTCCGAGAGGGAAGGAAAACTGTCTGTTTGGCTGGGCTGAAATTTCTCAGACAACAATTTTTTCGATCGCATTTCTGAGAATTTTCCTTTTCAGGCTGTTCTGAGATACTTCCAGCCCCCCATCTGAGAGTATTTCCTGAAAAGTGTATGTGCTCTAATACATTCACAGTCTGAATTAGGGGCTTTACGGTTGTGTGACAAATGCATTCAGTGAGGCACTTCATGTTGTTGTTCAGTCGTTCAGTCATTTCCGACTCTTTGTGACCCCATGGACCAGAGCACGCCAGGCACGCCTATCCTTCACTGCCTCTCGCAGTTTGGTCAAACTCATGTTAGTAGCTTCGAGAACACTGTCCAACCATCTTGTCCTCTGTCATCCCCTTCTCCTTGTGCTCTCAATCATTCCCAACACCAGAGTCTTCTCTTCTCATGAGATGGCCAAAGTATTGCAGCCTCAGCTTCAGGACCTGTCCTTCCAGTGAACACTCAGGGCTGATTTCCTTCAGAATGGATAAGTTTGATCTTTTGCAGTCCATGGGACTCTCAAGAGTCTCCTCCAGCACCATAATTCAAAAGCATCAATTCTTCGGCGATCAGCCTTCTTTATGGTCCAGCTCTCACTTCCTTCATAGATCACTGCTTTGTCGTGGCGAAGGGGCTTGAATAACTCAGGGAAGCTATGAGCTTGAGCTATGCCATGCAGGGCCACCCAAGATGGACAGGTCGTAGTGGAGAGTTTTGACTAAACGTGATCCACCTGGAGCAGGAACCGGCAAGTCACTCCAAGAAAACTCCATGGACAAAGACAACAGGCATATAAAAGAGGCAATTCATACATAAGCCAAAGTGAGGTTGTGCCTAATGACAGGGCCACCAGTTTGCTGTATCTGAAGTGTTTAAAATGGATACAAATGAGATTTGAAGGAGTGCACTTCTGGGAACTCCAGTGTGGGATCATGGTGCTAGGAAAAGAAAAGCAGCAGCAGAGGAAGGATGATGCATTCATCACTAAGTTTTACTCAAAGTAGACCCACTCATTTCCATTATGTCCTATGGGTCTAATTTGAAATTTGAGTACAATTTTGTTGCCCCACCTACAATAAAACATGTCTCTCCTGTATCAGTCCCTACAGCCACAGCAGGTGCTGTAACTCTCCAACTGTTTGACTTTACCCCCAAAGGCACACTTTTCCACTGTTTCCCGAGGCAAACGGATGCCAGCAATAATTTCCTGACATCCGCTGCTTCTCCCAGAGAGCTACAATTCCCTGAGTAGTTTAACAGTCAATAATCCATCTTCCTAGGGAACTCTTGGACTTGTAGCTCTCTGAGGGTAACCAGGGTTTCCTAACACCTCTCAGCACCCTAACAAACTACAGTTCCCAGAGTTCTTTGGGGGAAGCCAACAGTGTTTACAGTCATATGATGCCAGTGTGGTGTAGTGGTTAAGAGTGGTAGACTTGTAATCTGGTGAACCGGTTCGCGTCTCCGCTCCTCCACATGCAGCTGCTGGGTGACCTTGGGCTAGTCACACTTCTTTGAAGTCTCTCAGCCCCACTCACCTCACAGAGTGTTTGTTGTGGGGGAGGAAGGGAAAGGAGAATGTTAGCCGCTTTGAGACTCCTTCGGGTAGTGATAAAGCGGGATATCAAATCCAAACTCTTCTTAAAATGTATTGCAGAGAGAGCAGCCTTGAGCCATCACGTTCCATGCTGTTTTGACACCAGTGGTCAAATAGGTCTGGCAGGTTTCTAAGAGAATACAGAGAGACCTTGAAAAGCCTGCTTAGCAGAAATGAAAATGGAAGAAGCGTGCAACAAACCACAGGCAGCAATCTCTTCTTCAGGCTCCCACCAATCTCCTGTAAAAACTATAATCTCTCTCCATGGAGGCACAAAGGTGTCTCCTGGCATACTCTCCCGAAGTACATTCGAGTGAATACATGCCTTGTCTTTGGAGGATCAAAGGGGATTTGACTTAAGGCAAATCGATGCCAGCGAGGAGCAAATACCGATATACGCAGTGCCACTTATTTGAATGAAATCAACTTTAAACAGCAGGCTTTTGTTTTCCAGGCAACGGCGTGTTGTGGCAACATTATCAAGCAGCCTCATGAAAGAAATGCCAAGTGTGTAGGCACAGAATAATTCAATCAGAGCTCAAACAATCATATTCCAATATAGTGGTGCTAATCTTTCCTTGGGAAAAATAAATAACAATGATCATCACCTTCCTGTAAATATTTCAAAAAAACCACAAAACAAAACAAAACAAACCAACCAAATCTCAGGCTTTAATTTCCTCCTCCAATCCATCTCCTCCTTTGTTTTGTCTTCAGAAAGCAAGACTCTTTTTTAATATTATTATTATTTTTACTGTCGTTATGCTTATTGATTCGGCAACCTCACACACGTATCGTATCTCCATGACAATTGGGAACGTGGAAAAAAATATATGCCAAAGATTAAGGTCCCTCCCGGAAAATGCTGTTGCTTTTCGCATGGGAACAATCAAGCCCACTCTTCATGCATCTCAATTCCTTAATCTTAGCTTTGCCTGTTCCACTGCGTTTTGATTTGTTTGTACATCGCCCCCCCCCAAAAAACAAGCAGCAGATCTGAAATGAAAATGAGGACATATGAAAACGTTAAGAGCAAGAGACAATTTCACAAGCCTGCTTTATTTTATATATGGTACTCTTGTCTCCCTTAGGCCACCCTATGAAGCACAGCTGTTGGTAAGAAAGTGCTCTTGAGTCCAATATTCCCCAGTCAATGTGCATAGGAGCAGAATAGCCACACAGTGGGTTTCACAAATCATGTTGTGGCTTATGGGCCCTGGCACAAACAACGCACCAGCGAGGCCTCTTCCTCCTGGAAGATGAAAGGAATTTGGAAAGCTGGCAGCAGTTAGGAGTTGCTGGTTTCTGCAGCCACAGCAGGCGCTGTGATTCTCCAGCAGTTTGACTTTTGGAACATGCTCCCATAGGAGCCAGCAGGACAGTTGGAAAAGAGGATCAGGCGAATTCATGGAAGTTAAGGCTATCAATGACTACTAGTAATGAGAGCTATACTACCAAACTTACTGTATGCTTGAGATTCCATCAATGGTGTCTCCGAAAAATTTTACACATCACTTGGGAAGAGAGGCAATCAAATGCCAGTGTACTGAAAGAAGCAAAGATCACCAGTGTCAAAGCAATCATTCTTCAACATCAACTTCATTGGCCTGGTCATGTTGTTTGGATGCCTGATTATCATCTTCCAAAGCAACTACTGTATTCTATTCCGAACTTAAAAATGGAAAGTGTAATGCTGGTGGTCAACAAAAGAGGTTTAAAGACTCTCTCAAGGCAAATCTAAAAAAATGTAGTATAAACACCAACAACTGGGAAACACTGGCCTGCGAGCACTCCATTGGAGAACAGCCTTTACCAAAGGTGTCATGGGCTTTGAAGACACTCGAACTCAGGACGCAAGGGAGAAACGTGCTAAGAGGAAGGCATGCTTGGCAAACCCTCACCGTGATCAGCTCCTGCCCGGAAACCTATGCACCCACTGTGGCAGGATGTGTGGATCCAGAACTGGCCTCCACACTCTCCACTGAGAGCCAGTGTGGTGTAGTGGTTAAGAGCAGTAGACTCGTAATCTGGGGAACCGGGTTCGCGTCTCCGCTCCTCCACATGCAGCTGCTGGGTGACCTTGGGCTAGTCACACTTCTCTGAAGTCTCTCAGCCCCACTCACCTCACAGAGTGTTTGTTGTGGGGGAGGAAGGGAAAGGAGAATGTTAGCCGCTTTGAGACTCCTTCGGGTAGTGATAAAGCGGGATATCAAATCCAAACTCTTCTTCTTCTTCTCTCCACGATCACTTATGGACTCACTGTTAAAACCGTGTTTATGGAGACAATCTTACTTGGCCATGAGTGATCGCCAAAGAAGAAGAAAGACTCTCTCTCTGTGGTTGGAGACAGTAATGCTTCTGAATGCCAGTTGCTAGAAACTGCAGGAGGGGAGAGAGCTTATATTCTTATTCAGGCATAGGCAAACTTGGCCCTCCAGATGTCTTGGGACTACAGTTCCCATCATCCCTGACCACTGGCCTTGTTAGCTAGGGATCATGGGAGTTGTAGTCCCAAAAACACCTGGAAGGCCGAGTTTGCTTATGCTTGTTCTTATTGCTCATCTGCTCCAGGGGCGGTGCTGCTTGAGGCGAAATGGAAAGTGCTCTCTTCCCTGCTACCTACCCCACTGCCTCTCCTGCTGGCATCACCACCATGTCACACACACCCCCTCGACTGGCAGCACTGCTGCTTCACCCATTGCTGCCACCGGAGAAGCAGCGCGGCATCGGTGCTGATTTACGGCGAGATCTTGTGAGAGCTCACCAAAAATCTCTCAAAATCTCTCGCACTTCATGGAATCTCACAAGATTTCAGTGCCAATGTTAGCGCTGCTTCTCTGCCAGTGATGCAGGCCAGGTGAGGTGCCCGTGAGCGTGCCACCCCGGGGGCTTCCAACGTCTGAGACGACTGCTTCATCCCACTTCGTTGCAGGGCCCAGGCCTGATCAGCTCTAGAAACATCACCTGACCTTCATTGCTCTTGATCAAACGCAATCACTTTCCTCTAACAATATCGCAGAAAAGATTATCTGCAGAGTACCACTTCAAGTCTGTGATGCAGATAAGACTTACGCACAAGCACGTTTGAAACACTTCTGCCTCGCAGAGGTTGCTAATTTTAGATTATATTGTTAATCCTGTCTTTCTGGCAAGTCACTAAGAGCCAAGGCATAACTCTCCCCCTTTGTATCCTTTTAATAACCTCATGCCGGGACGCGGGTGGCGCTGTGGTCTAAACCACAGAGCCTAGGGCTTGCTGATCAGAAGGTCAGTGGTTTGAATCCCCGCGACGGGGTGAGCTCCCGTTGTTTGGTCCCTGCTCCTGCCAACCTAGCAGTTCGAAAGCACATCAAAGTGCAAGTAGATAAATAGGTACCACTCCAGCGGGAAGGTAAACGGTGTTTCCGTGCGCTGCTCTGGTTTGCCAGAAGCGGCTTAGTCATGCTGGCCACATGACCCAGAAGCTGTCTATAGACAAACGCCAGCTCCCTCAGCCTATAGAGCGAGATGAGCGCTGCAACTCCAGAGTCGTCCGCAACTGGACCTAACGGTTAGGGGTACCTTTACCTTTTAATAACCTCATACCCTCCAAGGGTCCTGATTTTCCAGATACAGTCCCAGAATTACAGAAGCCATGCTGGTTTCTGCTTTGATCCCAGAATGTCCTGGTTTCCCTCTCCCCCCTCTCCCCCCTCTCCTCCACTTCTCGGAGGAGAATTAAAAGTAGTGTGTGTGGGTGCAAAAACAGAGCAATATTTTTTTACAGGTGTCCCCACTAGACTGTATATAATAAGCCCGTGAATTTGAAGAAACTAAAAAATATGGTGATTTTTAAATGGAAAGTGCAATTTCTGAATTTTAGGACTGTGTGCACATATGCACCAGTCCAGAGTTCTGACCCAAGCAGCATCAATTGGGGGCTAGGCCCTGCTGCAATATCCCAGTACTGTCAGGATACTTCTTTTCCAATTCTCTTTCGTTGAACCTCAATATATTGTGGCGAGCGCATCATTCCTTCTATTGGCTGCAGGCTTCTGACACCATAATGATCAACTGACTTTTAGTGTTTGTTTTGAGTACAGGATTACGAGTAAGATAGAAAACATGCTTTGTGTCAATTAATTTGCACAAGGGTGTACATCCATTTCCCCCACCTCAGGAAGCCTCATGCCGAGTTTGGTGATGATATCCTGAGAGGCAGCTGAACGTAAAGAGAACAGATAGACAGAGAGAGATGGATGGGCAGATAGACAGAACGCTTTCCCAAATACATTGTGGAGATCAGTCATAACGTTTTTGTCCAGATAGATCTATGGTCTCTTTCAACAACTATGGTCTCTTTCAACAACATTTACAGAAAGTGTAGCCACCTGTGTTAGAATCCATACTGCCTCTCTGTATAAAAAGGAACTTTGGCCATTGATTGGATTAACTGAATTTATTTTGTTCCGTGTTTCCGTCATACAAGAATGCAGTATGTAAACTTGTTTTTTTAAAAAATTTGTATGTTACGTTACTTAATTTGTATAAGGATTATGTTATATCATGTTTGTTTAATTTAGAGTATGCACGGCTGACAAAGCCCAGTTGGGCGAAACAAGGTATTATCCCGGAATCCTTGTCATGTCATACCTTCAAGTTTTCCATCTGATCCGATATCTACATATAAGGAACGTTAGAATCCCCAAAGCAGCGATACATGGACTGTCATAAGATTAGCATACCATATTGTGGTTATTGCCAATACGCCAATTTAGGAACTGAATGGACTTTATATCCTGACCATCCATTGGACTTTAATTTCCCTTGATATGTTCTGTTTGCATCATGTGTTGGTCTATGGAATTACACTTTGTGAGATATTATATCTTGAATTGTGCTTGAAATAGAAGTTACATAGTCAAAAAAACAACAACAACAGCCTGTTACATTGTGTGTGTTGTTACCAGGATTGTATTTACGTAACCTAAGGTTTAGTAGTGTCTTCCTATCACATGAGAAACATGAACAATTGAGGCAGCAAAAGGGTCTCATCAACAAACCCACCAGCTTTCATGGATTCAAGCCCACTTTGTCAGATCGAAAATTAAATCCCCGATGAATTCATTCTAAAATGGTTAGCTAAATAAACAAGCACACAGGAAGCTGTCCTACCTCCCTTTTGTGTGTGACAAAATGCCTTTCCCTGCTTTGATTTACAATTTTTGCCAAGCTTTTGTTGCTGATAGCATCATTTTGTCCACGGGATCTTTCGTTCGTTCGAGATAACCAGCCTTCTGATCTGAGCAGGCGTTCGCGACTCCTTAACAAGCATTAATCAAAGGCAGCGCGGTGCAGTTTTTGTACCCTAATTAAACATAGTATTATACTAATAGCAGTTTTATAGCTTCTATCGAGCTGACTCATCAGCTGATTCATCAGTTAACTTGCTCCTCGCTGCTGCTTCGCGACTGGTGGCCAGCTGAATTGGAAATGCAGAAAGTTTCTCCCTCCAGTGTTTTGAGGTGCGCTTCTTTCGCAGCAGATGGAGAGGGGTTACCAGAGATAGCTTGAAACCGAATAAACAAGATGCTGCCCACCCCCTATACCAAGAATAAAAGGTAAAGGTAAAGGTAAAGGGACCCCTGACCATTAGGTCCAGTCGTGTCTGACTCTGGGGTTGCGGCACTCATCTTGCGTTACTGGCCGAGGGAGCCGGCGTACAGCTTCCGGGTCATGTGGCCAGCATGACTAAGCCGCTTCTGGCAAACCAGAGCAGTGCACGGAAACGCCGTTTACCTTCCTGCCAGAGCGGTACCTATTTATCTACTTGCACTTTGACGTGATTTCAATCTGCTAGGTGGATGGGACCGAGCAATGGGAGCTCACCCCGTTGCGGGGATTCAAACCGCCGACCTTCTGATCAGCAAGCCCTAGGCTCAGTGATTTAACCCACAGCGCCACCCGCGTCCCTGTATACCAAGAATAATAACAGTAATAATTTTATTATTTATACCCTGCCAAGCCCATCTGGCTGGGTTTCCCCAGCCACTCTACCAACACCTTAGAACAGCCAAAGAGCTTTGCAGAGGTTCTTCCCAGTGCTGTTTTTCTAGAAGAAGAGGTGCCAAAACTCATCAAGAACACCTCCCTCGTTCTCTTAGAATGGCAATGGTGCCCACCTGAGAGGTGGTGGAACTGAGTTCCAGTGAGTTCCAGCTGGAAAAAACCCTGGTTCTTCCAAATGTGGTGTTTGCCTGCTCCTGACAATGGAAGTCCCAAATATGAAATAGAATTACAGTTCCCAGTATTCTTTGGGGCGGAAGCCAGGCAGGTACACCCATTTAGTTTCATAAGGTAGCCATGGTGATATCTCAAGGGCTGTCACACGGGAGATGGAGCAAGCTCGTTTGCCCCTGCTCCAAAAGGTAGGACCTGAACCAATGGCTTTAAATTACAAGAAAGGAGATTCCGACTAAACATCAGGGAGAACTTTCTGAGCTGTTCAACAGTGGAAAAGAGGTGGTAGACTCTCCTTCCTTGGAGGTCTTTAAGCAGAGGTTGGGTGGCCATCTGTTGTGGATGTTTTAGCTGAGCTACATGTGGAACTCGAAAAATTAGAACATCATGGAAAGGTTCATTTCTTTCAGTAATTCAACTTAAAAGGTGAAACTAATATATGAGATAGACTCATGACATGCAAAGCGAGATATGTCAAGCCTTTATTTGTTATAATTGTGATGATTATGGCGTACAGCTGATGAGAACCCCAAATTAACAATCTCAACTTTGGGGTTTTCATCAGCTGTACGCCATAATCATCACAATTATAACAAACAAAGGCTTGACATATCTCGCTTTGCATGTCATGAGTCTATCTCATATATTAAACTCCAGTAGCTAATGAAAACAATTGCTTACATAAATGGACTTTTCCACGATATTCTAATTTTTCGAGTTTCACCTGTATCTGGGACCTCCATTTGAAACTTCTACAATCAACTGATAGTTAGGACTTCATTGTAGTAAGGTTAAGGCTTACTGGGAAATGATATACAGTGAAATGAAAAGGATGTTTAAAATAATGTTCGTAAAAACCCCAGAAGCTTTTCTCTTGGGGATATAGGGAGAGAACTACCTAAACTGTATAGAAACTTATTTATGTATGCTACTAAAGTGGCAAGAATGTTACTTGCCCAGAAGTGGAAAGAAACAGAAGTCCCAGCAAAGGAAGGATGGATACAAAAACTTATGGAATATGCAGAAATGGTGAAACTTACCGGAAGAATAAGAAATCAAGATAACAAACTTTTTTAAAAGAATGGAAATGGTTTATTGAATATTTACAGATAAATTGTAAACAGATAAAAACATTGGCAGGATTATTGTAATAACCTGCAGTTTCATAAGAGTATATATTTAAAGAAGATGAATAAATGAGCAAATTAAGTTAATTAGGATATGCAGAAGATATTAAAAAATAAATTTAAGGAACCACAGAAAGAGAGGGAAAGAAGTCAAGTTTTGAAATGTCAAAATGATTGTAAAATCAGTGAAATGTTAGGACTTCAAAGCACTGCTGACCACTTCCTTCCCTAGGAGACAGTGATGGCCACCAAGTTGGGTGTATTTGAAAGAGGATTAGACAAAATCATGGAGGATAAAGCTGTCAGCAGCTCTAGCCAAAATGGCTATGTTCTATGCTCTGTCTGGGATGCTGCAGCAGCCTGCTTCATTGTGACTACTGTATTTAGAAGCAGGTTGGACTGAGTGATGTCTAGGTCCCTTCCAGCTATTTGATTCCAGAAACATATGGAAGGGAGGAAAGACTCAAAGGAACCTTCGGAGCAGAAAACCATAAGAAACAAGCAGAACCGTGCCCAGCACTTTGTAGACAATTCGGAATGAATACTGGAACAATGGAGAATGGCTCATTGCAGGAGCAGATCTATAATGCTGAACTCCAAAATCCAAGGAGAAGTTTAGATGAGGGAGAATGTCAGAAGCATCTCTGCTTGATCAGGTGTGAATTGGTACCCGGATCTCAGCTGCAAGGAAGATGTGAAGTCCAGCACCTGCTGCTTCTGTGACCCTGTGATATTTAGGTATGCAGAGCAAGTGACTCAGCTGGAACTGACTGTATCCGTTTGTTCCTTGTTCTCCCTGGCAAGCCAGGGAAGGTGACAAGAATGTAGCCTCTGGGACTGTGTCAAAACTCAGTGAAATTGAGATCGAGGACGGCTTCACCTTTGGGGCGCGTTTGACATGACATGATATATAAGTGTAGCTTTTGCCTCTTGCATGTGTTTGTGGGAGTCTTTTAAACAGGGAGCTGTTCGCTGCCTTTCTGTTTATTGCCGCTCAGGAGAACTTCTTGGCAGAAAGAAAACACATTTCTCAAGGTCGCCCAGGGCTTCTGCAGGAGTGAAAGGTGGGTTGCAAATTCCACAAATGAAATAAATAACGAATACACAAATTTGGATGGTGCTGATAGCCAGGGATCTGCAATTTTTGGCTCTCTCCATTTTTCTTGAATGTTAAATTATGTCTCCACATTTTCATAGCAACTTGCAGGTTTCCTTTAAAAAAACAACAACAACCATGAAAATTTGTCAGCATGTTAGTGAAATTTTCTATCAATACACACATTTTTGTATGCATTTTTTTTTGGGGGGGGGGGTAATTTATTACCTTAGATATTAGGGTTGTGTGCAGGCCCTTGGATTTGCTCCATGGCCCAGATCTGGTAGATTCGTAGATTTGTAGAATTGTAGGGTTGCAAGGGAAACTGATGATCATCTAATCCAACACCATGCAAAACAGGAATATGCAGCTGTCCCATATAGGGGTCGAACCTGCAACCTTGGTGTTATCAGCACCACACACTAACCAACTGAGCTATCCAGGAGGACCCCCAAACAGGCCAACCCACCCTGGGTCATCCTGGGGACCATCTGCCCTACCGAAGATCCATCCCTGAAAACCAGGGGGATTTGATCCTGCACAATGCTGGCACCACTAACCAGCTTGTACTGGAAAGCTGAACTTAAGAAGAAGAGTTTGGATTTGATATCCCGCTTTATCACTACCCGAAGGAGTCTCAAAGCGGCTAACATTCTCCTTTCCCTTCCTCCCCCACAACAAACACTCTGTGAGGTGAGTGGGGCTGAGAGACTTCAAAGAAGTGTGACTAGCCCAAGGTCACCCAGCAGCTGCATGTGGAGGAGCAGAGACGCGGAACCCGGTTCACCAGATTATGAGTCTACCACTCTTAACCACTACACCACACTGGCTCTCTTAAGATTGGGTGGTGGTGGAGAACATGAAAGGAACTGAAACTGACTAATTCACCCATTCCTGTTGTCTACACACCTCCATCGCCCGCAAGATCAGCATCATTTTCCTGGAAGCTAAGCTGCGAGGAGCATTTAAGAGGACCATAAAGCCTGATGCCTGCATTTGTTCAGGCCAAACGACAAATCCAACTTGAGCACGGAGCATCGTTTTCATGCCATAAATAAGCAAACAAACTATACGCGCACACACCATGCATCAGAGAAGCTCCCTCCCTCCCGCATTTTCAAGCTAGCTGTTTGTAATTACTGCGGCATGGTGCTGAATGCAAGTGGAGCACATTTATTTCCTCCCATATTTCTCGTGAATGTTGCCGATGAAAATGAATGGAGCAAATCATTCATATGAAAACAAATGGAATGGAAAATCCCGCAGTCGGAGAATTCGAGCAGTGACTGGGCTTCTATTGTGTGTGTTTTTTAAAACTTGCAAAGGACTCTCATTTGGCAACCTCTGGCTCATTTTGGGAAAGAAGTTCACAGCCCCATCAGATGCCGAGGCAAGTGAACCTGGAGTTGCCTGACACGTCATTTGACTGCTGTCCATCACATTGCATTTAATGCTTCATCTTCTCCTGCATACAGATGGATGGCAATCAATCATGTATTTTTTAGTCCTAGTTAAGATTCCTGCATTGCAGGGGGTTGGACTAGATGACCCTCGGGTCCCTTCCAGTTCTACAAGTCTATGATTCTATGAGTTCATCATCATCATCATCATCATCATCATTTTATTTGTATGCCGCCTTGCCATAGTTGACACTATGCTCAAGGCGGCTTATAACATGACAAGATATACATAATTACAAACATAACAGAAGTCATCTATATATATAAAGTCCAAGTGTCTCTGCGTCCAGTCCCTGTGTCCGTGGGATTTCGCTACTGCACATGTGCCCCACGGACACAGGGATTGGAGCACAGAGACATTGGGTCGGGAGCAGCGGCCGCAGTTGAAGTGGCGGTTTGCACGGCCAGGAGAGCACAAAGCCGTGGAGCTCCTGAAGGCGACCAGCACAAATGGAGCCCCCCGACTGGCTTCTGCACTGCCGCCAGAAATGTGCGACCGCCGATGGCTGCCAGGGGAAGCCACTGGAGCACCGGGCGGGTCAGCGAGACCGGGGATACCCGGCCGGATGAAGCCCGGCACCCCGGGGCCTAGCAGCCTGTGAGCGGCTCGGGACAACCTGCTCCGCGAAACATCGGTGCTCCAGAGGCCGAGGGGAGGCCAAGAAGGGACGCCACGCTACCGCTCTCGCCGCTGCAAACAGAGCCCCGAGGACTAGCTTCCCGCTTAGCCCGGCAGCCTGCAAGTTGAAGCGGGCGCGGGGAGGTGAAAAGGGGCAGAAAAATGGCGGGAGAAGGGCTGTGGGGCTCAGGGAGTCGGGGAGAGGTTCAAGGCTGGATCCTGCGTGAAACCAGGCAAGGTTAGGCAGGTGCCATTCCTACCAAGGGGCAAATGGGCTTAACCCACAGCAGCCACCCCATGAATGTGTGCCGTCGCCTCCTCCTCCCCAGCAACAGTGCCACATATGTTCTAGTGCCCGTTAAATTAACGGGCATAAAAACCACTAGTAAGCAATAAATAAATAAAACACATCAAAAAGTACACAACCTAATGGAAACAATTTCCACATAAATTATAAGATCTAAAACTAAAGGTCCTGTGTGAGTGCCTGGAGGCGGTTGGAGGATGGATGGCGGCTAACAGATTGAGGTTGAATCCTGACAAGACAGAAGTGTGCTCTATATGATTTTGGGCATACAGTGAACAATCATTTTCCTAGTCCCATAAGCTGAATGTCAGATGTGAGTGGTTCATGTGCCATTGATCCCCAGTTTTCCATATAATCTAAACCACCCCTTTATAATGCAGCCTATTATGATACACCCTGTACTATTTACCACAAATTTGTTTCTATTTTTATCTCCCCCACTTCTTCAAAAGAAGAACAAGCATGTATTGCAGGCAGATAATTACATAGACATGTTTTGCTTGTTATTATGCTATGTATCTTTGTGATTTTAAACTTTAAAATGCCCAGTGATACTCAGATGAAGGGTGGTATAGAAATAACAACAACAACAACAACAACAGGCATTGCAATCCTATACATGTCCATTTAGTAGTAAATTCCATGAAGTTCACTGATTCACAAGTAAATGGGTGCAGGATTCCAGCTTCAAAATATGAAGCCAAATGTTGGGGGGTCTTTTGTTTTGTTTTTAGGGTGGGATTTCAAAGAGATATCCTGGATATGCTAACAATGCTTATGTTCTGTCCAAGAAATTATCAGTGACTCTGTTTTTTATCTGTTCTTCCAATATAACTGCAATATTCAGAATCTCCAGAATCAATATTCAGAACTGCAATATTCAGAACTGCAATATTCCGAATCTTCCAGATCATTTTGAGTTTTGCAGGGGTCTCAGTTTTCCCATGGGTAGCAAATTGCCATTTCGACTATTGTTAAAATATTTATAGCTTCTTCACTACTGTAATCGTTTATGCCTGACCACATCACACAAGTACTGGCAACATAATGTGAGTGTTTTCAGAGATATCTGAGGTTGCTTCATAAACAGGTACGGATCTTGATCCTATTGACTTAAGAACAATGGTGTGTGCACGCTCAGACGCACACAAGCACATGGGGGAATCTTACAAAATTTTATTTGTACATTACCTTTCCACAGTTCAAACCATGCTCAAGGCAGCTTACAACATGAAAAAAAGCATAACTACATCATAAGTAGTCGTAAACGGTCAGTAAAACATTAAAAAGTGCACAATCAAACTGAACAATTTCCATATAAATCTCAGCAAGGTCTAAAATAATGATACAAAGCAACAACAACAACAACAACAACAACAACCCACCCTCAACACACAAACACCCCGCAAACATCCCAACCTAATAGTCTGTTCAGCATTCTCTGCATTTGTAGCTGGAGTCAGTCCAGGCCCTGCCGCCCCCCCCCCCAGGCCAGGTGGGATAAGGTTTTCAAGAGAGGGATCTGGTCTTCCAGGACTCACAGCCAAGATGGTTATATTCAGGTTATATTCTCTGGTCTAGTCTCCCCCAGGGTTTACTTCCTTACATAAAATAGATGCTTGAACCCCCTGGCCATTTTAATTATGCATCTGGATCTATTTTACAGCTCTAATGCAAGATTTCTTTGTGATGAGGGAACCATAGGTGTAGAGTGGTACCTCAGGTTACAAACGCTTCAGCTTACAAATGCTTCAGGTTACAGACTCCGCTAACCCAGAAATAGTACCTCGGGTTAAGAACTTTGCTTCAGGATGAGAACAGAAATTGCACGGCGGCAGCGGGAGGCCCCATTAGCTAAAGTGGTACCTCAGGTTAAGAACAGTTTCAGGTTAAGAACGGACCTCTGGAACGAATTAAGTTCTTAACCAGAGGTACCACTGTATATAGGTTTATTTCAGTGACCACAATAATGAATTACCATATAATTCCACCATGCTACTTGTTGGCTCAGTCCTGTCTCTAATCAATCCTAACATCACAGTTTACTACTGCTGCATACAAAACTGACATTCTCTCCCCCAATATATATATTGCTTTTATGATACAATTCCATATCAAAGAAATGAACGGAAATAACTGCAAGGCACATCATGAGAAGAGAAAACTCCCTAGAAAAGACCCTGATGTTGGGAAAGATGGAGGGCACAAGGAGAAGGGGACGACAGAGGATGAGATGGTTGGACAGTGTTCTCGAAGCTACTAACATGAGTTTGGCCAAACTGCGAGAGGCAGTGAAGGATAGGCGTGCCTGGCGTGCTCTGGTCCATGGGGTCACGAAGAGTCGGACACGACTGAATGACTGAACAACAACAACAACAACTGCAAAGGACACACACAAAAACTCAGAAATAGGATAGAAAAAACAATCTTAGGATATCAAGGTATATCTAGAAAGCTTTCCTCTAGTGACTTTTCAGCCTCTCTTTCCATGGTTCCTTTTGTCCCCTCATTTTCTTGTGTTTTCTTGGTTCATCCCATCTATCGCAACTACTTATACTGTATACACTTTAGTTTTTTCTTACACTGCTGAGCAAGGCTGACGTTCTCAATGAGCTTTCTGAAGCTTCATCAATGAATCGTTTGAGCAAAAGGTTGAGTGATGGGCAAGAAAGTAAGGTGAAACTGCAGTAAAAACTCGCTCAATCAAAACTCGAGCCCGGTTCACACATGCAGCAGAATAAAGGGTAGAATGGACTGCAGCACTTCAGACTGAAGATAGGGGGAGCAATTTCCTGCTCCACCTCACACATGTCCTCCGGACCACATGGTGAGAGGTCATCTTGGGTCCATCTCATACCCTCCAACACCTCTAAGGCAAAAACCAAGACGTCACTTTCTGGGATCCATCTCATTTTTTCTCGCAAGTGTACGGTGGCCATTTTGGGCTCCATGATCTCATGGGGTTTCATGTGGCAATATCCCCCTTGAAAAAGGTGCTTTTTTGAGCACAACTCCTCAAAATGCATATTTTGGGCTGCTGTGCAAAACCACAGCCCCCCGCCCCCAATCGCTTTTTTTCGGGTGGGGGAAATTGCAGCCTGAAATTGTGGAGTGAAATCTCATGAAATCACAGCGTCCAAAATTACCACCATTCTCGTGCAAGAAAAAACAGCAGGGCCCTGTTTTTCCAAGATAGAAGGGTATGCGATCTTCTGAGAATATAGAGGTAGCATGGTTTCTCCCCCAACCCCCCAACCCCAACTAGATAGGTAAGACTATACAACTCTTTCCTAGCAGGAATGTACTTCCTTTAGTGAACTTAAGCTTTCTTATTTTATATCAAGTCTTGGTCTGAATACTTTCAACTAAAGGTGTGCTCCAAGCAAGGACGTATTTAACTAAAGTTGACTTATGCTGCTGCATAAAAATTCCACGTGAATTTTTGCATGCATTAGTTGGCTTGCAAAATTCAGAGAAGTGCAAATTTCTAAGAATGCTTGTGTCTCAGTTTGTTCTGTTTTGGAAAGGGAATTAGGTAGCTTCACCTTTAAATGCAAAGCAAATTAGATTTCTTCCCCCTCCATATAGTAGAGCTGCCATCCCAGTCCCAAAGTTACAACAACAACAACTTGTCCCTGAATCTGGCAGCATTGGCCGTGGATCTTGTGTGGAAAACTGCTTTGAAAGCTGCATCGTTCCCGGATAGCTTCCCTAACTCTTTATTGCTAGGTTGGAAGTTATGAAAGAGAGAAGGCAGGGGAGAGCATGCAATCCTTGCTTTGAAACCACATGCAGGCTTTAAAACATTCAAGCCCATCCTCGTGACAGTAATCTGCAGTGACTCTCAATTTGTCGCGATTCTTGAAATAGTGCTATTTCCCTGGCCAGACATGTGGGATACCAGAATAAGTTAGTGGGAAAGGCCTTTTCTAGGCGTTGTGTGTCTGCTCCTTTTCACTATCCCTGGAGTCTCCCACGTCTGCTGAGATGAACCAGCAACTTCCACCCGACTCTATGATTCAGAATCTCTTCTCCCCATATGCTCTCCAGCTGTCCTGCAAATGCCCATTTCCACAGAGCTCCATCTTCCCCCCTCCCTTCTTATATGCTCGCTAATCTCTCGTGCCCGTCGTAATGAAAACAACTCATCTTTTTTCCAGCCAAACATATGAGTTAAGCAGTCTGCGGTTAGGAAAGAAATAAACTCACCTATTAATATCTTCTCCTGGGGAAGAAAATATAAAAATAAAATTGCAAGCCTCTTCGCCAGCCTGCCACAGGAGTCTGGGGGCAGCATTGACAATCTACTCTGAATAACCGAGGTAAGTAATTTGTCTATGTGCATTGGCAGGCTTCAAACCACCTTCTTGCTTATTGAACGCCAAAGTAAACAGAGGTGAAAAGGCAACGTTCTTTGCCAATGAGTGAGCAAAGTGTTTATTCTTTTCTGGTGTTTATTTTGTGTGCGCTGATCAATCTGGAAGCATTGGAGGTGGAATAAATTACGTTGGGAGCTGGAGCTGGAAGACAACATGTATCGAGGTCTACAGGAGGCAGCAATTATACTTCAGGTCACTGTTCTTCAGCCTTGGGTTCCCCAAGAGGTAGCTGTACTACAGCTCCCGTCAATTGCACCTAGAAAGGAACGCTGTGATCACTAAAAGTCAGCATGGGTTTCTGAAAAATAAGTCATGTCAGACCAATCTGATCTCATTTTTTGACAGAATTACAAGCCTGGTAGATGAAGGGAACGCTGTGGATGTAGCCTATCTTGATTTCAGCAAGGCCTTTGACAAGGTGCCCCATGATGTTCTTGTAAAGAAGCTGGTAAAATGTGGGCTGGACAAGGCTACCATTCAGTGGATTTGTAACTGGCTGACTGACCGAACACAAAGGGTACTCATTAACGGCTCCTCTTCATCCTGGAGAGAAGTGACTAGTGGGGTGCCACAGGGTTCTGTCTTGGGCCCAGTCTTATTCAACATCTTTATCAATGACTTGGATGATGGGCTTGAGAGCATCCTGATTAAGTTTGCAGATGACACCAAATTGGGAGGGGTGGCTAATACCCCTGAGGACAGGATCACAATTCAAAATGACCTTAACAGATTAGAGAACTGGGCCAAAGCAAACAAGATGAATTTTAACAGGGAGAAATGTAAAGTACTACACTTGGGCAAAAAAAATGAAAGGCACAAATACAGGATGGGTGACACCTGGCTTGAGAGCAGTACATGTGAAAAGGATCTAGGAGTCTTGGTAGACCATAAACTTGACATGAGTCAACAGTGTGATGCAGCAGCTAAAAAAGCCAATGCAATTCTGGGCTGCATCAATAGGAGTATAGCATCTAGATCAAGGGAAGTAATAGTACCACTGTATTCCGCTCTGGTCAGACCTCACCTGGAATACTGTGTCCAGTTCTGGGCACCACAGTTCAAGAAGGATACTGACAAGCTGGAACGTGTCCAGAGGAGGGCAACCAAAATGGTCAAAGGCCTGGAAACGATGCCTTATGAGGAACGGCTTAGGGAGCTGGGTATGTTTAGCCTGGAGAAGAGAAGGTTAAGGGGTGATATGATAGCCATGTTCAAATATATCAAAGGATGTCATATAGAGGAGGGAGAAAGGTTGTTTTCTGCTGCTCCAGAGAAGCGGACACGGGGCAATGGATTCAAACTACAAGAAAGAAGATTCCACCTAAACATTAGGAAGAACTTCCTGACAGTAAGAGCTGTTCGACAGTGGAATTTGCTGCCAAGGAGTGTGGTGGAGTCTCCTTCTTTGGAGGTCTTTAAGCGGAGGCTTGACAGCCATCTGTCAGGAATGCTTTGATGGTGTTTCCTGCTTGGCAGGGGGTTGGACTGGATGGCCCTTGTGGTCTCTTCCAACTCTATGATTCTATGATTCATCATTGGCCATTGAGTAAGCTGGTTGATGTAGTCCAAAAACATCTGGGGACTCATAGTTGAAGAACACTGTTTTAGGTTAGCACTTAGGTTGCTTCTCTGCAATCAGCTATATGACCTGGGCCAGACAGAATAAGTAGAGCAGGAGTGAGGAGACTGGTCCTCCAGATGTTATGGCACTCTAAGTGGCACCATCCATGGTGTCAATGGGTGTGGAGTCCAACAACATCTGGAAGGCTGCAGGTTCCCCACTCCTGCAGCAGAACTTGAGTATCGGACCTGACATGTGAATGTGCCCATTCACCTCAGTGATATCAGGCTGAGACTAGGGCTGCAACCAATCAAAGAAATTTAAATTGATTAATAGTTCAGATTTCTGTTAATTCATCTGTCAATTGCCTATGCGTAAAGCATAAATAACTCTGAAACCGGAATCATGCGTTCTTCATTTTTAGATGACACACAGGTATGGAATGGTATTTAACTAACTCTTATTCAGAATACACCCATTGAAATTAATGAATATGACTAAGTTAGGGCCATTCAATGGGTCTACTCTGGGTAAAATACCCAGAGTAGTTGAATACCACCCATAATGTAGCAAGCAGCATCTTAGGAGAGGCATTCATTTCTGTGCGAAAGAAAATGGGGGTACCACCTCTGTTGGCCACCCACAGGTTTTTGTTTTGTTTTTATAAATGTGCATATATAATTGTAGATACATGTTTTCTGTTGAAGATACATGTTTCCGTTCTGGAACAAGTTTTAGTAATATATCCATCTATCATCCAAAACCGGTTTGAAGTCCATATCATGATATTGGTTTCATAGTTTCTGACCTGGCAATATATTGTGAATCATGATGTTGTGTTAGGGCTGGGTGATATTTAATCCAAAACCAGTTTCAAGTCCATATCATGATACTGGTTTCATAACCTTTGACCTGGCAATATACAGTCATACCTCATGTTACGTTTGCTTCATGTTACGTTTTTTTCAGGTTGCATTCCCACGGTGACCCTGAAGTACCGGAAAGGGTTACTTCTGGGTTTAGCCGCTCATGCATGTGCAGTAGCGCTAAATCACGCTTTGCGCATGTGCACAAGCATCAAATCATGCAGCGCACCTGTTCAGATATGGCGCTTCAGGTTGCGGGCTTTTCACGTTGCGAACGGGCCTCCGGAATGGATCCCGTTCACAACCAGAGGTACCACTGCATTGTGAATTATGATGTGTGTGTTTGTGTGTGTTATGCAAAAATCACAATGTGGGAGAAACCATGAAGCCAGCCAATGCCTCTCCATAGCTCCATCCATATTTCAGACATTGTGATATATCAGTATATTGCCATGTTTAGCTGGTGATATATCACAAAGTAGAAAACCAGATATTGCCCAGCCCTATCCATCACACACACTGTATAGGCCTAAGGACTAAAGAGCCCTTATATTAACATTATATAGAACACAGGCAACCAATTTATACTGTGTCAGACTGGCAGTGGCTGTCCAAGGTTTTAGGCCAAAGTCTCTCCTAGCCCTGGCTGGAGATGATGAGAATTGAACCTGGAACCCCCTGCATGCAAAGCGGGGGCTCTACCAATCAGATTCTGTTGTTGTTGTTGTTCAGTCAATCAGTCATGTCTGACTCTTCATGACCCCATGGACCAGAGCATGCCAGGCACGCCTATCTTCCACTGCCTCCCGCAGTTTGGCCAAACTCATGCTAGTCGCTTCGAGAACACTGTCCAACCATCTCATCCTCTGTCGTCCCCTTCTCCTTGTGCCCTCCATCTTTCCCAACATCAGGGTCTTTTCTAGGGAGTCTTCTCTTCTCATGAGGTGGCCAAAGTACTGGAGCCTCAACTTCAGGATCTGTCCTTCCAGTGAGCACTCAGGGCTGATTTCTTTAAGGATGGATAAGTTTGATCTTTTTGCAGTCCATGGGACTCTCAAGAGTCTCCTCCAGCACCATAATTCAAAAGCATCAATTCTTCGGCGATCAGCCTTCTTTATGGTCCAGCTCTCACTTCCATACATTACTACTGGGAAAACCATAGCTTTAACTATACGGACCTTTGTCGGCAAGGTGATGTCTCTGCTTTTCAAGATCCTGTCTAGGTTTGTCATTGCTTTCCTCCCTAGAAGCAGGCGTCTTTTAATTTTGTGACTGCTGTCACCACCTGCAATTATCATGGAGCCCAAGAATCAGCTTCTACCCTTCCCCATATCCAGATATTTGAGAGAAGAAAGAAAAGAAGAAAGAATTCCACAGCTGTCACATGGAATAAATCCCTGTCTTGCTTCAGAATGATGTGAATAATGGGAATATTGCTTAATCAGAAGCCCAATTTGAAATTAGTTGCTCAAGCCGAGCTGTGTTGTGTGTCCAAATGCTGTGAGCTAAGAGTTCTTTCCACTCTACCGGGCAACAGTAATAAGATGTGAGGTGTGAAGGAGCCTTATCTTTCTGCCTGAGGTCTCCTTTTTGCTTCCCTTGTCCTTGCAGAGCACGTTTAAGGCGACCGAATGGATTGAGTGAAAATGCTTCATTTATTTGATCTGGGCCTGATTGTACCTCCAAGGCTAAAGAACCTAGCAAGGCAAAAGAATGGAGAAATCATCCACTCTCAGGCAGGAAAGGAGCAAGGCGCAAATCTAAGTCTTTTATGCAAAATTTTTCCCATACTTTGGCCAAATCCAGATAGGCATATGAATGTACAAGAACGCATGAGAAAGCACTGCATTTTAATCTTTATTTTAAAAGGAATTAACGATATAGGAATGCTTCAAAACCGAGGAACCAACATCACACGCGATAAAGGAGCTGTGTGTGATTTGGAAAAAAGAGCTGAACGCTCTCTTTCCTGAAAAAAACTATTCGCTGAATCTGGCCAAAGATTGTTGTTGGCTACAACGGAGTGAGCCTCTGATGGAGAATCAAACTGATGGAGAATCACAGCACCTGCTGTGGCTGCAGAGACCAGTAACTCATTGCCGCTGCCCCCCACATTGTGTTTTTTGCTGTGTTAGCAGCACCAAAGTGACCCCTTCAGGGTTCAAGCCTGGGTAGTGTGTCTGGAGGTCCTGGGTGGCCCAGGCAACAAGACCCCTCTCTCGGCTTCACTGATGTGATCCAAAGGAAAGCAGAGCAATACATTCGGCACCAGCTGGGCTGCAGGAGTTGCCGGAAGGAGGCCTACAAGGCACCAGCTGGGGGGGGGGAGTGAGAAATGCTCCTATTTTCATCTCAGGAATGTTGGAGGGTATGTATGTTCTGAGAGGCCAGGCAAAGATGGAGCATGGGCCAACCCACCTCCTTTCTTGTGTAGCGTCACCCAAAGGAGAGGCTTCCCTCTGGGAGATGGTGAAAAAGTCATATCACCCCTCAAACTGGGCCTAAACAAGAGTTACCACTCACTGTTGGAAAAAAGCCTTCCATGACATTTTATTTTCTACGCCCTACCGCCACAACACATCGGGCTCGAAATAATCCGTTAAAATGATGAACTGTGCATTAAAGGAACTAAGTACACCAATTCAAATTTGTAAAACAAGTAACCATACCAATTAAAACTGACTCGCATTGATTAATCAGCCAAACCCAATTAAAGCTTGCGGCCCTAATTTTCTCAGCTCGGCTCTGATGGTTAAAGTTGCCGCTTCTCCATCCCTGCGGCATTCCTGCTTCGGCAGACGATTCTCTGAGCTAAATGAAATAACTCGGTTTGCAGTTGCTGGGTTTTTTTTTGTTTTTTTTTAAGTCACTTGCCTGTTCACCTATGGTGAATAAGCTCCCGGACCCTCCAAGTGTCCCTATTTTCCAGGGACTGTCCCAGATTTAAAGAGACTGTCCCGGTTTCTGATTTGATTCTGGAAAGTCCCGCTTTTCCTAAGGACATGCCCTATTGGAGAAGAGGGCATGGAGTTATGTGACCCGTGAGCCAAGGAGATAAGTAAATCTACAAACTTTAGAAGACTTCTGAAGGAAGCCCTGTATAGGGGAGGTTTTTTTGTTTTTTAATGTTCAAGGTTTTATTAGGTTTTTATATGTTAGAAGCTGACCCGGGTGGCTCGGGCAACCAGGTCAGATGGATGGGATATAATAATAATAATAATAATAATAATAATAATAATAATAATAATGGAATAGCACATCCCTAATTTTATTGGGACGTGGGTGGCACTGTTGTTAAACCACAGAGCCTAGGGCTTGCCGATCAGAAGGTAAGCGGTTCGAATCCCCGCGACGGGGTGAGCTCCCGTTGCTCAGTCCCTGCTCCTGCCAACCTAGCAGTTCGAAAGCACAAAGTGCAAGTAGATAAATAGGTACCGCTCTGGCGGGAAGGTAAACGGCGTTTCCGTGCGCTGCTCTGGTTCACCAGAAGCGGCTTAGTCATGCTGGCCACATGACCCGGAAGCTGTACGCCGGCTCCCTCGGCCAATAAAGCGAGATGAGCGCCGCAACCCCAGAGTCATCCGCGACTGGACCTAATGGTCAGGGGTCCCTTTACCTTTACCTTTATTTTTATTGGAGAAATGTTGGAAGGAATGAGGTTTTCCCACAGAGACTAACCTGAAAAATGTCAGTCCCTTTTCCTTTCCTTCTCTTTTTCAGTTTATTGATGTGGTCCAACTGACTAACACAGCAATGGAACTGAATGAAGTATTGGTGTTAAGAAAAATTGTCAATCAGCGGACGAGGTTCATAAGAGAGGGAAATCTGTTTACCAGCTTTCTCCACAGCGTGCTTAATTTTATAAAACTCTGTCCATGTCTCCCCTTAGTTGCTTTTTTTTTACATCAGCCCCACCTGACATTTTGCTATCATGTGCAAATTCTCGTACTGAGCAGCCTCACACCAAAGACTAATATCCGAGACCATCGTTGACCATGACAATTGGGGAGAACTGCGTCATTCAATGAGGGCATAATCCAGTTTCTGAGTGGATAATGTTCCAAGCGAAAGAGATTATACCTCCAATAAGGAAATTGGATTATTGTTGGTGAGAAAAGAAATGGGGCACCCTCTAATTATACCTGATTAAACGGCGACTTGGATATGCATGCACGCACACAAATTCTTAGCTCATGGGACACAGAAGAGGTTTCCTGTTCAAAGAGACGGGGATCAGAGGTCAACGATTAGCTGCAATTATTATGGAGAGAAAAAGGGACGGATTAGGCATTTGGAAGACTGCAGACAAAGTGGAAAGGCAGATGGTACCAGTGGATTTCTGGTCTTGATTTGGCAACGTTCTTCCGTCATCAGGCTTTGCACTTCCCAGCCAAAACCTGAAATTTCGAGTGCCTGAAAATCCCCCTGGTTTGGATGTTACATACTTTCCAGACGTGCCTGTTTAATATTTATTTCCTAGTTCATTCCTAATTGATTGGGAGCAGTGGCTCCCAGCGGCCCCTTGGTTCCATAAACCAGTCCCCAGTGCCCCCCTACCCTATAAAAAAGCATTATTTAGAATAGCTGATTGCATGACTCACTCATGGTGCACTAAAATTCAAAACAGTAACAATTAATTGTACATTTATTCAAAACCCAATTAAAACAAATGCATTCAGCAGAACAGATGAACTTGGTCTAGCAATACCAGCTTCTCAAAGTCTGATAGTCCTTTATGACGAGAGTTCTGTGAGTTCTCACGAGATCTCTGCAGAAGTTACTGCCACTTTTCCCCACTTCTCTGGCAACAGGAGTAATTGGGAGGCCTGTGGAGGTGCAGGGTTCTACCATCTGAGGTGGTTGCCACAGTCCCCCTCACTGGTGGGACAACCCTGCTGAGCTATGTGACTCAGTACAACCTGTGGCATAGCGCGGTTTGCCAGTGCCCGGGGCGGGTGCAGAGTGCACTTGTCCAGCTTTTGCCTCCACTGCCGGATGAGTGCTCGTGCAACAGGTGGGGATGGGACACTTACGATGTTCTTCACCCTCTGCTGCTCAGCCCCTGCTGCCGGCTGGGTGCAGAGGGCACACAATGGGAATCTCTGCAGAGGGTGCCTGGTTCGTGACCCCAAGATAGTGTTCCTGGGACAACGACCCACCCTGACCCACCCTATGCCACTGGGTATAAGCCACCTTCCAATGTTCTGAGGAAAGTGCTTGTCAAGTTCCATTGGGTGTTACAAATGGGGGAACAAATGATTGTTCCAGATCGTTCCTTGTGTGGAGATGCTCTATGCATGTCTTTCAGTGCAGCCACAGGTCATCTCATGAGGTGCTGTTTGCCAGTCCTCCACATGCCAAATAAATTAGCGTTGGGGAGATACCGTGGTTCATGCCTAGGCTGCTTGGAAAGGCCAATAGAATCCAGCTGCCCATTGTCCGTCAGACAGGATGTTTATTTAGGCATTGCAAGGCTGATGTGACACAAGCTCAACCAGCAAGTAGCTGAGAGGTGCCACACCAAATTTGAAAACAGCACAAGCATCAGGCGCGATAACCCCTAGGGGCAGATGTGTCTTCGGTCCCCTCAAAATCTGAAGGAAGGGGACATAGCACCCTCAAGAGCCAGCATGGTGTAGTGGTTAAGAGCGGTAGACTCGTAATCTGGTGAACCGGGTTCGCGTCTCCACTCCTCCACATGCAGCTGCTGGGTGACCTTGGGCTAGTCACACTTCTCTGAAGTCTCTCAGCCCCACTCACCTCACAGAGTGTTTGTTGTGGGGGAGGAAGGGAAAGGAGAATGTTAGCCTGCTTTGAGACTCCTTCGGGTAGTGATAAAGTGGGATACCAAATCCAAATTCTTCTTCTTCAATATTGTGGAGGCCGAGGAGGCCGAGCGTGGAGCAGTTCAGTGGATGGCTCCCCCTGAGAATGAGAGAGGAAGCCATGTTTTGCTGGGCTCCACGCTGGGCCCCTTCCTAACAATGCAATGTTGTGCGTGCATCGCATGTCGCTGCGTGATGTCACCGGGCACATGACATCACACACACACAACAGATTCCCCCATCTTGGGTGCAAGACGGCAACTTCTGAGAAGCATTTATACACTTACAAGCAAAGGAAAACAAAGGGTTATATATGTCCATATATGATGGCACTCTCTTCTACCAACTCTTTAATCACGAGGTATAGCAACTTTATTCTCTTTCCCTCCCTCCTGCTTCAATAGTAATAGCAATAGCTCCTGCCTACGTGTTGTTCTGTCCGTCCCCCACGGCTCTCTTGCAAATGCAACCTTCACATTCCAACCTTTGCTCGCTCAGTCCTTTCTCAGCGAACCCCACTCCCACCACCAAATAAGCTATGCAGGGGAAGAGCTAGGTTACATTAGCATGCAGGGCTAATGCTTGAACTGCCGCTTCTAAAAACCCCAAAGTCTCTTTATTATGATCATCCGAAATGTCACAAAATAGTCAGCAAGCTTCTGAGTCAACCTAAACTCTCCATCAAGCTGCAAAGTGAGAGACAAGGAGTGAGAAAAGAAATGCTGGTTTAGTGTTGAAGCCACAATGTCTGCGCTGGTCAAATAGTCATGTTTTGTTGTATAATCTTAGAAGGGGCGTGGCCGGAGAGGAAATTAGGAATAGCTCTTGGACTTCAGAATTTACCGTATCAATCAAAATAGCTAAATTCTGCTCAAGGAGCCAAATGGGGATATTTGGGCTCAGCCTTAATTTTGATTGACTTGGTGCCATCTTCTGCACTATCCTAAATTTATTTATTTGATCTAGTTATATAAAGATTTATGCCCTGCCCTTCTAGTTCTTACTGCTCAGAGAGTGGCTTACAGCAAAACAACAACACCCATTTATAAAACACGATAGCATTGCACAACATGGACAATTTGATAAAACAGAGACATGCTCAACTGATAAAGCAGAGACATCGGGTAGAACATTAAAACAAAGATCTGATGCAATAAGTGTTCCTGTGGCGAGGGGGCAGGACAGGACGAGACCAACTGAGATTTATGGAGCTGGGGGGGGGGAGATTTCTTACTGCCTTCCCAAATCTTGCTTTATTTACTTAGGTTGCATATGCATTTGAAGCATCCCAAAAATAATCTTGGGGAATTTTGTTTTGCACACACCACCTGTGACTACTACTGATTGGATTTAGCCACCGAGCTACAGTTCCCAGCACCCTTAGCAAACAAGAGTTCCCAGCATTCTCGAGGGAGGGGTAATCATGTGATTTACATGTATGGCATATATGCAGCCTTAGTCTGGATCCAACTCACTGTTCCCAAGCTGTTTGGACTCTGTGTGCTTTGTTGTTGTTGTTGTTCAGTCGTTCAGTCGTGTCCGACTCTTCGTGACCCCATGGACCAGAGCACGCCAGGCACGCCTATCCTTCACTGCCTCTCGCAGTTTGGCCAAACTCATGTTAGTAGCTTCGAGAACACTGTCCAACCATCTCATCCTCTGTCGTCCCCTTCTCCTTGTGCCCTCCATCTTTCCCAACATCAGGGTCTTTTCCAGGGAGTCTTCTCTTCTCATGAGGTGGCCAAAGTACTGGAGCCTCAAGCTTCAGGATCTGTCCTTCCAGTGAGCACTCAGGGCTGATTTCCTTCAGAATGGATAGGTTTGATCTTCTTGCAGTCCATGGGACTCTCAAGAGTCTCCTCCAGCACCATAATTCAAAAGCATCAATTCTTTGGAGATCAGCCTTCTTTATGGTCTGTGTGCTTTAGATGTGTGCTTTAGGTGTGCTTTAAATATGCATGTGGTTTGTTTGCAACCTTAGACAATGGTTTAATGCTTTGCCACAAGCTATTATTATACAGTGGTATCTCGGGTTACAGACACTTCAGGTTACAGACGCTTCAGGTTACAGACTCGCTAACCCAGAAATAGTACCTCGGGTTAAGAACTTTGCTTCAGGATGAGAACAGAAATCGTGCTCTGGCGGCGCAGCAGCGGGAGGCCCCATTAGCTAAAGTGGTGCCTCAGGTTAAGAACAGTTTCAGGTTAAGAACGGACCTCCAGAACGAATTAAGTTCTTAACCCGAGGTACCACTGTAGTTCCTTTCCTCCTAGCGGGCACTGATGTATATGTTGCTTTTTGCTTCATGTTATGTAAACTGCAACACAATTTCATCTGAACGACAGACTTCTGCACTGCACTTTTCTAAATGGTTTTGTGGAAGAACTTAAGTATGAGGAAGTCCACTGTAATAAACTCCCAAAAGGGAGTGTAAGATTTACTTCTGATGCACAGGGATATTTCACACCATTGTCAAAGCAGGGAGACCTCGGTGACATTTGCAATTAATACGGGCATGGGAAATTTAACCAAACGAGAAGCCAAAACCCGATTCCATGTGCGGGAGTGGTGAAATGGCCTATTGGCTGGTGTCTTTTTCTGCATTTCCAACTTTGGCTTTCTTCACAGATGAAGCCGCTGTATTTTAGCTGAACAGCTGTAAACCAACAGGTGAAGCCATCGAAGGTGAAAAGCCATCCTCTCTGCCTTCTGCTTAACAGTCCCTTTGACAGAGACCGTTCAACTTTAAGCACCGTGGGAAAGTAGAAGCACCAAAATGGATCTCCAGGGGCCCTGCTCTGAAAAGCTTCTGGCGAGAAGTGAAGTTACAGGGAACCAGGCACAGGGCCTTCTCGATAGTGGCGCCCACCCCGTGGAACGCCCTCCCATCAGATGTCAAGGAGATAAACAACTACACAACTTTCTGAAGACATCTGTACCAGGAAGCTTTTAATGTTTGATGTCTCCCTTTGTTTTTATATTATCTTGGAAGCTGCCTAGAGTAGCTGCGGCAACCAAGTTGAATGTGTGGGGTATAATAATATAATAAATATATATATATATATATATATATATATATATATATATATATATATATATATATAAATGTTCCCATTGCGTGCGCGTCCGACAGCACCTTGCTCCGTAACCACTGGACCAAATCACATCAAATTTAGGACAAAGCGTAACATGACCATGGAGGAAGGATCTGGCATAATAAAAATTTAAAAAAACACACCTGTCATGCCTAAAATATAGAATAAAGGCCAAAAAATGGCGCGCCTATTATACCTCACCAGCAAAAGGAATGAAGACTCCAACAGCATCCAATAGAAAGGCGGATTGCCTGCTGACGTCATCAGACCTGGCCAGAGCAACAATGCCTTTGCCCTCACCTAAAATGGCCGCCGCAGCTTCGCATGTGCCGAGAAAAAAAAACACGGAGCAGGAGGCATGCCTGAGAGGTCGCACTGAGTAAGACCAGCTCTGAGGGGATTGTGTCGCTGGGGTGCGTGATTTTGGGACTGGGTAATTTTGGGACTGGGGTAGGGGAGAATGCTCTTTAAGGCTCCAGTGCCCTAACCTAAAATGGCCGCCGCAGCTTCGCATGTAAAATGCATCTCTGGGTTATTTGTGGGGCATAGGAATTAGTTCATTCCCCCCCCCCAAAAAAAAATATAGTCCGGCCTACCACATGGTCTGAGGGAAAGTGGACCGGCCCACGGCTGAAAAAGGTTGCTGACCTGCTGCTCTAAAGGGACAGGGAAGAATGAAAACAGGAGCTTCCAGAATACTCTTGGGGTCAGGAGAATTTTAAAAAGAAAAAGAAAAAAACCCACAGCAACGCGTGGCCGGGCCAGCTAGTAATAATAATAATAATAATAATAATAATAATAGTAATAATAAGAGTAATAATAATAGCCGCCTCACTCTGAGGAAGCACCCCATCCTTCGAGTGAGTTGCGGTGGTCCTAGAGAACCTTATGGGAGCATCACTGTGTAGAAGTGGCACTTCATGGCGGGTAGATGGCCTCACAACCCCAGCAGTAGATGCAGGGACAGTTAATCACAGCAGCCATAGTCAGGGTGAGCAGTGTGGCTGGCCATAGCAAGGCCAGGGCAAGAGGCAGGCCTGTGGGAAGGTCACCCACCGACAATTCTGATCCATCAACTCTTTCCAGCACACCCTCCAACATTTCTCTAATGAAAATAGGGATGTCTTATTTAATGGTATCTGAAGAAGTGTGCATGCACACGAAAGCTCATGCCAATAACAAACTTAGTTGGTCTCTAAGGTGCTACTGGAAGGATTTTTTTTTAATTTTTTTAATTTAATTTAATGATGATGATGATACTTTCAATATTTATATCCCACCCATGTGACTAGGTTGCCCCAGCCACTCTGGGCAGCTTCCAACATATAAAAAAACATATTAAAACATTGAGCATTAAAAAACACACACACCCAACTTCCCTATACAGTGGTACGTCTGGTTATGGACAGGATCCGTTCCAGAGTTCCGGTTGGATCCTGAGGTTTCCGCAACCAGAGGTGCCTGTTCTACACATGTGTGTGGCGTGATAGAGCTATTCTGCGCATGTGTGGGGTGCATAGAGTGCTTCTGCGCATGCGTGAGTGGCGAAACCTGGAAAAATACTTCCGGGTTTGCTGCTTTCACAACCCAAAGTTTACGTTACCCGAGAGTAACATAAGCGGAGGTTCTACTGCACAGTCGCACCTCAGAAGTTGGACGGAATCCGTTCCAGAAGTCCATTCGACTTCCAAAACGTTCGAGAAACAAGGCGCGGCTTTCGATTGGCTACAGGAAGCTCCTGCAGCCAATTGGAAGCCGCGGAAGCTGCGATGGATGTTGGGGTTCCAAAGAACGCTCACAAACCAGAACAATCACTTGTGGAGTTCGGGAGCCAAAATGTTCAACTTGCAAGGTGTTCGACTGCCAAGGTACAGCTCTAAAAGGCTGCCCTCAGATATCTTCTAGAAGTTGCATGGTTACCGTATTTTTCGCTCAATAGGACACACTTTTTTCCTCCTAAAAATTAAGGGGAAATATCTGTGCGTCTTATGGAGCGAATGGTGGTCCCTGGAGCCGAATTGCCCAGGGGCCAAAAGCAGATAGTGCTTTTTATTTTACAAAGAGAAAAGGGGGTGTTGAAAGGACCCCGCTCAGCAGCTGATCAGCAAGAGATCAGGAGGAGAGGGATAAGAGTCCCGGCTTCCTTTCAGCCCCACCCTCCTTGGTTGGAGGGTCACATAACTCCATACCCTCCAACATTTCTCCAATGAAAATAGGAATGTCCTATGGAAAAAGTTAGATATTCCGGGATCAGAAACTGGGTGGTCGGCTTCTGTGAATCCGTGACTGTCCTTGGAAAATAGGGACACTTGGAGGGTCTGCACCTGTGCTTCATTCTAGGGCTGGATAGAAGTTTGCTCTAAATTATATCTGCATAGATCCATGGGGAAGGAATGGCCCTTAGAATAAATGCTTATATCAGGGTTCATTTAAGGCCATGGGCACATTTTTGAGCAAATGCCATGAGCACCACCCCATTTAAACACTTCAACAGAGCGTTGCAAAATACACAGAGCTGAAAGAGGAAGTGGGGAAGATTGCCACCCTTGCAACATCCTCCTTCAGTTCGACGTCCTTTTCCAGGGAAGGGGAGGAAACCGCCTTTGGACTGAAAAGTGACATATAAATAAAACATAACAGGAACAGGATAGCTCAGTCAGTAGAGCACGAGACTCTTTATCTCGGGGTCGTGGGTTTGAGCACCACGTTAGACAAAAGATTCCTGCATTGCAGGGGATTGGACGAGACGATCATCATGGTCTTTTCTGACTCCACAGTTCTGTGATTCTATGTATAGGATTGCCCTGTAAAGCAGCAGGGAAATGAAATAAAAATATATAATGATCAACAATATTTTAAACAGAGATCTTAAAAAGTATAGGGCACAGCCTTCTTCTTCTTCTTCTTCTTCTTCTTCTTCTTCTTCTTCTTCTTCTTCTTCTTCTTCTTCTTCTTCTTCTCCTCAAAAGCCTAAACAAAGGAAGATTCCAACCATTGAATGGAGGTTGTTTAAGAAGGGTTGAGATGAGCCTCTCTTGGCAAAATATTTCTCGCTGTATTCAGTTTCAGCTGAAATCTCTTCTTCTTAATTATCTTTAAATTGAGAATCTCAAGCTCTTAAACTGCAAGCTGTTTGCATCACCTCTGAAGTTTCATCTTAATCAGAATGACTACTGGGGTGCTCCCAGACTGTGACTGCTTTGTGGCTCGCATACCAGGTTGTGCAATTGAAGTGAATTTGGCACTCTGGGGCACCAAACCAATTCCACTGCAAAATCTGGACTTTTTGTAGTCAGGAAAGTGATGGTAAACCACTGGGAAGTGTCAGCTAATGGTAGCTTGACATGACATTGCATAGCTTCCCTGAAAACAATTTCAGAATCAATGTGCCAAATGAACGATGGAATATATGTATAAGTAAAAAACTTGGAACCATTTCCACTTTTCATCTGGTCACACTCGTAGAGGTAGAAAGCTGACCCTCCAGATATTGAAGAATCCTGATGAAAACAGAAAATGCCGGTATTGGCTTATTTGTCCAAAGTGCGACATGCTTGCAACAAGGCTTATGGAAGTTTAGACTGCACTAATGGAACCATTAATGGAACCACTAATGGAAGGCAGTGAGAGATTTTACTTTTGTGGGCTCCATGATCACTGCAGATGGTGACAGCAGTCACGAAATTAAAAGACGCCTGCTTCTTGGGAGGAAAGCAATGACAAACCTAGACAGCATCTTAAAAAGCAGAGACATCACCTTGCCGACAAAGGTCCGTATAGTTAAAGCTATGGTTTTCCCAGTAGTGATGTATGGAAGTGAGAGCTGGACCATAAAGAAGGCTGATCGCCGAAGAATTGATGCTTTTGAATTATGGTGCTGGAGGAGACTCTTGAGAGTCCCATGGACTGCAAAAAGATCAAACTTATCCATCCTTAAAGAAATCAGCCCTGAGTGCTCACTGGAAGGACAGATCCTGAAGTTGAGGCTCCAGTACTTTGGCCACCTCATGAGAAGAGAAGACTCCCTGGAAAAGACCCTGATGTTGGGAAAGATGGAGGGCACAAGGAGAAGGGGACGACAGAGGATGAGATGGTTGGACAGTGTTCTCGAAGCGACTGGCATGAGTTTGGCTAAACTGCGGCAGGCAGTGGAGGATAGGGGTGCCCGGTGTGCTCTGGTCCATGGGGACATGACTGAACAACTACAATGGAACCAGAGTTTCCAGATCATGAGAAGTAATCATTTCACTTCGTTCTCCACTAGTCGGACCTCCTTCAAATGACTGTGTCCAGTTCTGAGTGCTATGTCAGACAAGTCCTACAAGGAAAGTTTGGGTGTGTTTTGTCTGGAGAAGATAAGATTGAAGTGGGGGATAGACATGTCAGCATTCTCCAAACCCCGAAGGGTTGCCACATAGAAGAAGGCAAAGCTTTGCTCTCTGGTTCTTTAGAGGGCAAGACAGGACCTTAGGGGCTGAAATTAGAGGAGAGCAGTTTCCAACACAACTCCAGAATAAACTTCTCAACAGCAAGAGCTGCTCAACAATGGAGGGCTGTGGGCTCTCCCTCACTGGAGGTCTTCATGCAAAAGCTGGATGGCCATATGTTGGGGATGCACTAAGCTCTGGGTTTCCTGCATAGAGCAGGAAGTTGGCCTAGATAGGCCTACAGAGTCCCCACCTATGGTTAGTCTCACCATTTTCCTTATGAAAATCACCCCTCCTTTGAGGTAGGGGAAATGCATGGACACATGCACATTTCTGTAACGGGGCAAATAGCAGCTTGGGGGGCGGCGGTCATCAGGGGAAATGGTGGTGAATATATCCCACCTATCCTCTAGTGCTGCAGTCACAATCCAAATCACTTATTTTAACTTAAAAAAGGAGAGAAATGGGTCGTCTTATCACAGTGGCAACCAGTGGTGTGCGCTAAATGGACTAGAGAGGCTAGTCTTCTTAGGTGTTCCTGGTAAAATTGAGTATTAAAATATTAAAGCCCCAGGAAGTTTCTGCCCAGCTAAGAGAGGGAGGTGCAAAGCTCTGACAGGGTCCAAGAGCCCCCCACCACCTTCCCCAAATGCCTACCAGGAGGGCTCCAGCTTCCTGTCAGAGCCCTGGCATCTCCTTCCCAAAGCCCAGGAAGCGCCCGCCCAGTTTAGGGAGGGAGGGTGTGATGGTCACACATGGTGCAATGTCAGAACATCGCAACATCAGCCTCCCCAATCGCTTTTGCAAGCTGGCGCCTCCAGCCCTAACTGTTCCCCTACGGAAAAAATTCACAGCACGCCACTGGTGGCAACCATTTCCTCAAAGCACACCAGGTAGAGGATATTTGCAATTTCAGTTTATGTTTGATTGTTCCTCCCAGAGAGCCGTGCCCCAACCAGAACTTGGCCACTGTCCCAAAAAGTAACACATCGCTGAGTGAAACACTGAGAGTTGAGCCTGTCTCCGTTTGCACTCAATCATCTGCAAAGCGTGTCTTATTGCCTTTTAATGGGAACACGGCACAGAGCGACATATCAAATGAAGCCGCCTTTGAAGGCAAATGGCTTACTCAGACGGCAAAGCATGCTGTGTTAACTCATAAGGGGATCTCCCTAAAGAATGGTGTTTAGCATGTTGTTATTCACGTCGGATAAAGGGCAAGCAACTGCCTAAGGACCAGTCTCCAGTTTCGGAACGCTTCCATGACCGCAAAGCTTGCATATGCTGCTGATCCAGGATCCCTACAGAGCAAAAACATTTTGTAGGGGAAAGAACAATAAACCTCTTTAGCGGCGAACGATTTCCACTGCTTATATAGCCATGATTGGGGTCTGCTCTGCAACTTGCCCTCAAATCCACGAAATGTGAAGCATGGAATCCTGTCCAAGTTTTTGGTTCATCTCAATTTAGAAAAGACCCTGATGTTGGGAAAGATGGAGGGCACAAGGAGAAGGGGACGACAGAGGATGAGATGGTTGGACAGTGTTCTCGAAGCTACTAACATGAGTTTGGCCAAACTGCGAGAGGCAGTGAAGGATAGGGGTGCCTGGCGTGCTCTGCGTGCCAAAGAGTGGCGTGCTGAACAACAACTGGTCCATGGGGTTACAAAATAAAATTTTACATCACGCCTCAAAGAGTCTAGTGGACACGACTGAACGACTGAACAACAACATAATTTGACAAAGGGAAAAGCTTTAACATACGGACCTTCGGCAAGACCTTTTTAAGATGCTGTCTAGGTTTGTCATTGCTTTTCTCCCAAGAAGCAGGCGTTATTGTATGTCACCACGTTACAAGAAAGTGAAATCTCTCACTGCCTATTTCTTCCCCTTCTATTTGCCAATTGGGACCAGTGGCCATACTTAGTTTTTTTGATGTTGATACATTTTGCGCTCTCCTCTTTCACCCTCATTAAAAGGTTATCTTGTCTGCATATCTATTTTGTCTTTTGTATCTTAATTAATCCCCTTTCAACAAAGGAAGGAAAAAAAAAAAGAAAAAGAAAAAGAAAAAAAAAAAAGAAAAATAAAACACCTCTATGTATATAAACTTGCATACCTTCATATTCACAAAAAATAGTTCCACGAGTCCGACTTCCTGTTAAATCCCTTTGCATCTACCTCGCTTAATACAGAATGTGATCCAAACAATAAACCTTCATATATAAATTTTCCAATACATTCTTGAACATTATACATCCGAAATTTCCAGCACATATCTTTCATTTAACACTCAAAAGCTGGCATGGAAGCAAAGCTGTTGTTATATTTTTGCACATATCTCATATATATATATATATATATATATATATATATATATATATATCCCATTTCCCCACAAATTTCTGCTTGGAATTTCCTCTAAGACTGTTGGTTAATAAGGCCATTTCAGCGTATTCTTGTAATTTACTCTGCCATTCTGAAATTTTTGGGAGTTCCTGGTCTTTCCAACCTTTTGCTACCAATATTCGAGCCGCTGCTATTGCATATTTTTCAATTTAGGTCACTAGGGCAGATGGTCGCTAAGGACTTGCGGAGACAGTCTGCTGTTTCCCCCCTCTCTTCATTGAACAAGCAAAGGGGCTTCCTGCTGCTGTGGATGCTTGGTTTTGAATTACAGCCACATTCCCATACAAATATGACCCGACCTGCACCTCTTGAACTCTAGTGTGGCACAGAACACAGCCACTGCCTGCCGGATTTCACACTTCTCTGACCATGACAGCAAAGTTCTCAAAAGCTTAAACATGATATATACTGTATTGACCATACCTACAAATAAACCACACCTTTAAAATTCAAGTGGGGGGGGGGGTTAAGGGAAAAAAATACCAATACCCGAATATAAGCCGCTCCCTTAAAATTCAGCAGGCACTCACACCCATTGCGTTTTACCGCATGTCTGTTTCAGCAGCGATATCGTAAAAGCCAATTTTTTTAAGGTCACGAATTTAAGCCGCACTTTAAATTTTCGAGGTCAGAATTTTTTTTGGGGGGGGGGAGTGTGGCTTATATTTGCTATATATGTAAATACGGTATATATGTAAAGACATTTTTTAAAAATAAAATAAAATAAAGGAATTGTGCATTTAAAGAGTTCTTTTTAAGTTGCAGAATAATGAGAAAATGGCACAAAGCAGAATTAGGAGGAGGGTAGAATCATGGAATCATAGAGTTGGAAGAGACCACAAGGGCCATCCAGTCCAACCCCCTGCCAAGCAGGAAACACCATCAAAGCATTCCTGACAGATGGCTGTCAAGCCTCCGCTTAAAGACCTCCAAAGAAGGAGACTCCACCACACTCCTTGGCAGCAAATTCCACTGTCGAACAGCTCTTACTGTCAGGAAGTTCTTCCTAATGTTTAGGTGGAATCTTCTTTCTTGTAGTTTGAATCCATTGCCCCGTGTCCGCTTCTCTGGAGCAGCAGAAAACAACCTTTCTCCCTCCTCTATATGACATCCTTTGATATATTTGAACATGGCTATCATATCACCCCTTAACCTTCTCTTCTCCAGGCTAAACATACCCAGCTCCCTAAGCCTTTGACCATTTTGGTTGCCCTCCTCTGGACACGTTCCAGCTTGTCAGTATCCTTCTTGAACTGTGGTGCCCAGAACTGGACACAGTATTCCAGGTGAGGTCTGACCAGAGCGGAATACAGTGGTACTATTACTTCCCTTGATCTAGATGCTATACTCCTATTGATGCAGCCCAGAATTGCATTGGCTTTTTTAGCTGCTGCATCACACTGTTGACTCATGTCAAGTTTATGGTTCTACCAAGACTCCTAGATCCTTTTCACATGTACTGCTCTCAAGCCAGGTGTCACCCTTTCCAATGTGAATGATTGAGGAAGGCATTGGATTCTGCAGAGATGGGGGGGAAAATGAGCAACTTTTGCATGGTCTGGTGCAATGGTTAGCGTGACTTCAGTCAAGGAGACCTAGATTCCAATTCCTGATTGGCCATGATGCTCACTGACAGGCCTGGGGCCAATCATTGCCTCAGCCTGACCTCCATCACTTGCTTGTGGAGGAAATATTCATGTTTCAGCCACAACTGCTGTTGCTGCCAGACAGAGGGTCACAGAGAGCAGAGAGCCCATTCTGATACACCTCTTTACATTCCCCCCCCCAACAATGTGAGAAGGAGTCAACTTATTTCGTGACTGGGAGCTAGGGCTGTCAGTCACAGAACTACCCAAATGCCCATGCTCCTCCTACTCCTCTCTGTCCAGTGTTTTTCATTTGTAGGTAGTTGGGGAGAGGTTTAAAAATATATCAAATTGGCCAGAAAAAAATAAAAGCACCCATTGAAACTTTGGGGCCACCATTATTTGTTGTGGACCTCTTTGGACCCAAATTTAGATAAATCCCAAAGCTGTCCAAATATAGGATCGCTATATAAACTGGAAAATACTGGTGGGGATTTTTTTTTTAGGATTGTCGATCACTGGTCCCAACTAGGATTGAGATTGGAGTCTGATTGTCCCACCCCCCCCCCCAATCCAGCCCAAACTCTGAGCAACTGTGTCCCGATTTTTACTTCTTGACATATGGCAACCTTATCCAAATATCTCCGTAGAAGGGCTCTTCAGTTCAGATTCGTGCTTCATCCAAAAGAAGTTCACTTACCTACCAAGTGCCTGTGACATAAATATAATAAATCTCAAGAAAAGGATAGGTTGATAGTGTCAGTGTTAATGATAAATAGCTTATATTTATTAGTGTTCCTTTTTTTAAAAAAATGTTACAGAGGCAATAGTTATCAATGATCTTCTTTTTAATACTGCCTGTTCATTCTCTAAGGTTACGTTGATAAAGTATCTGTGGTCTATTTTCTAAATCATGAGCATTTTGAGTCTGTGATTCTATCTTGTATAGAGTCAGACAATCGTTCCCTCTAGCCCAATACAGTCTCAGTGCCGTCTTTACTATATAAACACTGGGAGAAACATTCCCCACCCCTTATAGTTTCACCTGGGGGTGATGGGATGCCATAAAATCCTTTAGCTCTTGGGAATGTGGAGGGGAGGCTTGCTCTCGGGACTGTCTGAGCACTTTTACGCCAGCTCAGTCATTTGCAAGCATCTGCAAGTGTGTCTTTGGTTGCCTCTCAAGTTGGGTCATCTCATCAGTTGTCAACCTGAACATTGCTGACCCCTGAATTAAATAGTCACACTAGCGGGAGGAAATACCATGAATCTCATTAGCAGAACAGGACATTGTCCCCTCCAGGGGCGTAGCAAGGTAAATTGGTACCCGGGGGCAAATTTTTTTTTGTCACCCTCCCCCCCAGGCATGGGAAGGTCAAGTGGTACCCGGTGCGGAAAATTTCTTGTCAAGTTTCTTGTGTCCCCCCCCTGCAAAAATGGTTTTACGTTATTTCATATTTTCTTACAAAGGAATAATAACAAGTAATAATAAAAAAAACTTTTATTTATATCCCGCCCTCCCCAGCCAAAGTCGGGCTCAGGGTGGCTAACATCAGATACATAACATTGGTATAAAATCAAACAATAATTAAATTACCTCCTAAAAACATCTCAAAATCAAATTAAAGTCTAATTAGATGGCTTTCCACAGGGTTAGGGTTGGGAACAGTAAGTGCTCCACTGAACTGAAATTTCAGCCTTCATGACATAGGAAAACAGCCAAGTGAACAGCTATTTTGGTGGAGGAGGGTCAAGATATTAACCAATATGCATGAAATTTCATATATAGCTATATAATCCCTAGTATAGTAAGATAAGACCTTCGGAGCAGGCATTTTTTAAAAAAAAAAAAAAAAAATTTTAAATCCCCCCCCCAAATTGTCCCTTGATAATTTGTCACCCCCTCCATTATGGAGCCCGGGGCGGAACGCCCCTCCCCCCTTGCTACGCCCCTGGTCCCCTCTCCTTCCCCCATGCCCACAAATTGGCTTGCAGAGGTTGGATGAAACCCCTGAAAAAGTGCTAGTGCGGTGCTTTAAATGTTTGGTGCAAATGTGGCCGTGGAGTAGCGTACATTGGGAAATTGCAGGTGTCCTTCCTAAGGCTAGCTGGTCCAAGGCAAAGGCAATGGCCAGAGAACCAATCTTGGGATTGCAGTTTGGGTGGCCACCAACTCGTTGCTCACATTAACAACATGTTTGGTGACCTCTAGGGAATCTTGAGTGGTTGCTTCCTGTGGGGTGCTGAGACCACACTGTGCTTAGACTGCCTAGTTCCTGGGTTTATTTAGCAACTTTCCTGCTGAAGAGACTCCATGTACTTTTGAAGCTACATGCTGAATTCATGAGCTTTCCGCCCACTGTTGGACTTTTCCAGTCACCTCTGGGAGGGTGGAGGCAGCTGGTTAGTAGGAAGAGAGAGAAAGAAAGTGAGTGAAAAATTGGCAGCCCCCGAAAAAAATGTATCGAGAGTAATAGAGAAAGGGCTGCATTATTCATGAGGTGTCATTTTTGATTTGCGTCAGATGACATATTTTCCTTCATTCGTCCTAATTACCAATACTGCTTTGTGAAATAGAATTTTTTTTTGGGGGGGGGTAATATTTATGCCTGTCAAAAGGCATATTTATGTCATCCCGCATAATTATCAATTTGTGGAACTACATCATCGCTTCTTCTGGAGATGTCACTTTGAATTATTTGGAAGGTATAAATCTGCAAAATGCAAGGGATTTCAGTAGTAGTATTTCATTAAAAATGTACTGCATAGGTTCGCTGGGTAGCTCTATTTTTTTTTTTTAAGAAACCTACCAGACACTTTTCATAATTATTTTGTCCCCAAAGATGCCATATTGCATTATGAATTAGTTGCCTGCTTAAAGGAGCTGACTGTTTTCCTGGTTTTCCTGTTGTGCGTCAATGAATTTACTGACACTTTTTTTTTGCATGGGAGGACTAATTAAACTGGTGAGAGCCCCCGATGGGTGTAAACTGAAGCTGCAGCCCACATATGCAAATCCTATGCTCCTTGTCTTTAGTATCGATCTGAAGAACCCCCTCCTCTTGTATGAACCCCCCTCACTCCCCAATATCATCCAATGAGCCTCTGCTCCAGATCCTCTGGTGACAAGGAACAGGGCCTTTTCAGTGGTGGCCCCTATGCTATGAGAATATTTCCCCTATGAAATTATTTCTCCTTTATGTTACTTGGAAAGCTTATGGAGATCTTTATTTTTAGGAAGACTTTAAAGATTCCCCTTTATTTCTTTCATTAGGTCTTCCTAGCTGGCATGTTGCAGTGGTTAGCGTGTCAGACCAGGAGAGGGGAGAGCCGGTTTTAAATCCCCATTCAGACACGAAGCTAAACAAGTAGCTTTCAACCAGTTGCTCTCTTAGCCTAGCTTACTTAACCGTAAGGACAAAATTGGGACGGAGAAGCCACACATGCTAAAGCTTAACAACAATGGAGTCTACAGAGTCTCTGGAACGCCTATTGATTTCTTTATCTGAAAAAAGGCTACCAGGGGGGCTTACATTAATCAGTAGTATGACAGTCATGATGCACAAGGAAAAAAGAGATGTAAGGAAGAGGCAGGAGGAAAACACTCTTAAGATTACAGTTTGTATAACAACTCCACATCCGTTACACTGTGAACAAAATTGACACAGAAGACTTAAAAGAGTCCAGCAACCTTACGTGTCCAGATCTGGCCAATACTGATGCCAATAAATTTCCTGGTTATATTGGTTTCCCTCTGCTGGCCAGAGTTTGGTGGTAGAGCATCGAGGGACTCTGTTCCCAGGCATCCTGACACCTGGTTTTCTAAAGGCACAGGATTATAAGGAGCTGCTTTCTGCAGACAGACCATTGGTCCATACCTGTCAACTGCCCCTGGGAAAAAAGGGACATTCCGTTTTTTCTCACAAGAGGACAGCGGCCCAGATGGCCACCATGACCTCACGTGATTTTGGGCTGCACTTTCTCGAACATGGTCCCCCAAAATGCACATTTATGGGCGCCGTGCCTGGGGAAAAAAACTTTTTTGGGGGTGATGATCTTGCGTGGGTCACGTGACTCACACAGGAGTGAGGACCAGGAAGATGGAGGAGAAGGCTATTGATGTTGAGTAGTAGTCAAGATGCCTACAACTGGTTGGTTAGAGTCTGGTGCTGAGAATGCCAAGGTTGCAGGTTCGATCTCCGTATGGAATGGCTGCATATTCCTTCAGATGATCCTCAGGTTCCCTTCCAGCTCTACAATTCTATGGCACCCTGATTTGGGCTACATCGTGTTGGAAGGTGTGTTTTCCCATCTAGCTCAGCCTTGTCTATGTAAGGTCTGGGTTAACCTCTTTCAGCCCAAAGGCCACATTCCCTTCTGGACAAACTTGCAAGGGCCACATTGCATCGGTGAACGAGGCCGAGGGCAAAAGTGCACAGAGCAACCAAATTGAATTTTTACCTTTGCACAGTAGCCTAGTTTGTACACACACTCGGACAACCCTCTCTGTCCTCCACCCCCAGACAGGCAAGATGCATCAAGCGCACACTAGCAGGATGAGGAAGGGGTGTGGCTTGGTGAGAGTGGGCATGGCTGGGAAGCATGGTTTATCCACCAATAAGAACATAAGAAGAGCCCTGATGGATCAGGCCAATGGCCCATCTAGTCCAACACAATGGAAAAAAATAACTGGGTACTGAACTAAATGGTGCAAAAGAACTTAAACCCCAGTTAACAGTGGCCCATTAAAGTATGCTTCCCGCAGAGTTAAAGAATAAACGCAACAGAAAAATTAACTTGACTAAAGCAGGCACCAGAGGGGAAAAATCATAGAATCACAGAGTTGGAAGAGACCACAAGGGCCATCCAGTCCAACCCCCTGCCAAGCAGGAAACACCATCAAAGCATTCCTGACAGATGGCTGTCAAGCCTCCTGCTTAAAGACCTCCAAAGAAGGAGACTCCACCACACTCCTTGGTAGCAAATTCCACTGCCGAACAGCTCTCACTGTCAGGAAGTTCTTCCTAATGTTTAGGTGGAATCTTCTTTCTTGTAGTTTGAATCCATTGCCCGTGTCCGCTTCTCTGGAGCAGCAGAAAACAACCTTTCTCCCTCCTCTATATGACATCCTTTGATATATTTGAACATGGCTATCATATCACCCCTTAACCTTCTCTTCTCCAGGCTAAACATACCCAGCTCCCTAAGCCGTTCCTCATAAGGCATCGTTTCCAGGCCTTTGACCATTTTGGTTGCCCTCCTCTGGACACGTTCCAGCTTGTCAGGATCCCCTTGAAAGGAAGGCTTTCTCAAACTAGAGTTTAATTTACGTAAACAAAGTAAAAAAACTCTCCGTCAGTTTCTAGCCTTTTTCAGAGACGCTGTTACGCTAAATCAACTGTACTTTATCTAAGAACTTTCACTCCCAACCTTCCAACTCCCAAAGCTAGGAGCACTAAACGCTTTGCAACGGAGCCTTATATACTCAGAGTAACGCCCACGCTCCAGGCAATTAAGAACAAAACACCGGCACCTGTTTCTTCTATTTCTTAAACAAACAGTACTGACATCAGACCGGCTTAGTATAATTCCAAACCCAACACAACATCCTGTTCTCATAAATGCCAACCAGATGCCTGTGGGAAACCAGCAAGCAGGATCCAAGCACGGGAGCACTTTCCCCTCCTGGGGTTTCCAGCAGCTGCTATTCAGATGCAACTCTGCTTCCAGCTGTGGAGGCCAGATCATCACCATCACAGCTAGCAGCCCTCAATATTCTCTATGGATTTATTCAGTCCTCTTTTAAAGGCACCCACATTGGTAGCCATCACTACTGCCTCCTGTGGGGGTGAGTTCCCCCCCCCCAGGCATGGGAAGGTCAGGTGGTACCTGGTGCGGAAAATTTCTTGTCACCCCCCATTGATTCCCCCCCCGCAAAAATGGTTTTACGTTATTTCATATTTTCTTACAAAGGAATAATAACAAGTAATAATAATAATAAAAAACTTTTATTTATATCCCGCCCTCCCCGGCCGAAGTCGGGCTCAGGGTGGCTAACATCAGATACATAACATTGGTATAAAATCAAACAATAATTAAATTACCTCCTAAAAACATCTCAAAATCAAATTAAAGTCTAATTAGATGGCTTTCCACAGGGTTAGGGTTGGGAACAGTAAGTGCTCCACTGAACTGAAATTTCAGCCTTCACGACATAGGAAAACAGCCAAGTGAACAGCTATTTTGGTGGAGGAGGGTCAAGATATTAACCGATATGCATGAAATTTCATATATATATATAATCCCTAGTATAGTAAGATAAGACCTTCGGAGCAGGCATTAAAAAAAATATTCCTTCATAATTTGTCACCCCCTCCATTATGGAACCCAGGGCGGACCCCCCCCCTTTCCATGCCCCTGGGCAGCAGCAGCCCTCCAGGTTCTCAGAGGGGAATTTTCCGGACTTGCCAGGAATCAAATCTGGTGTCCTTTTGCATGCAAAGGGTGTGCTCCACCACTACTCTACAAACCTTGCCCGATGCACATTAATACTAATAAAACTCCTTCTCTCTGCTGAGTGGTAGCAAAATCCAGGTGATTTCAGGCACTCACCCAGGGTCTGGGTTCCTTTGGAGAATTGAGACAGAGTGGAGACTGTAATAACTTCGAGAAATATGGTTTATTCACCCATTTAAACCTTCAGTCTGCATGGGTGAAGTCCAGATCTTACAGCATGGTAATTTCAAAAGGGGTTTGTCCCACACAGCAGTACAGCCCTAGAGTCCAAGGCATCTTTCCCAGCCAGCCTGCAGCCAGCCTGCCCAAGATGGCTGTTCCCCCCTTCTTCCCAGCAACCCTTGCTCAGGATTCTTTTCATATCACCTCACACCCAGTTACTCTGGCAATCTTCCAACCCGCCCTGTCTCTGTTCACACTTCGGGGCAAGGGGGGGGGATGACAATTCTCTTGCATTGCCAATTGCCGCCAATGGCCATTTATTATTTCTTAATGGCCCTTGTTTGGCCAGGTCGTTTTGCATAGGCTAGCCCAGGAATTCGTCTGCAGCTTGCATTTCTCCCTTCATATCACAAATTATCGAATTTCTACCATTTAAAAATTTCTAGGGTTTAAGGGGGTTGTTGTAACATGGGGATCGTGATTCAGCAAGTGATTTCAGCTCTGACAGAGCAGGCAGGAGACAGCTTCTTCATGTAACACTCTTTATTCAGACAAACAAGACTGGGGAACTGAGGAGAGGGAGATACATTTATAGGGACAGAAAGACTGGCTAGAAAGGATACATTTTGGAGGGAACAATCTCAAGCAATCACAAAGCTGCCTTTTGGTGGGAACCAATAAGACTGAGGATCCAAATGCAGCAACTTAAATGAACCAATAGTAGCTGTTCCTTCTGGAACAGGAAGGCAGCTACTTTTCCCTAATGTGAATACAGACACTAATAATACAGATATGATAACCCTTGAATCAATACACAACAGGGGTGTACCCCCAATATATATATATATATCAGTATTTTAGGGGGAAAGGAACAGCTGTGCTTAAACTAGCCACTATGGGCCACTGGGCCTGAACATGCTCGCAATCTGGATTGGGGCCTCTTGCCAGTTTCCTGCTGATAATCCCCCTCTCCATGGCCTCTAGCATATATCACATCTGGGCTGCTGCCAAACTGAAGCACCATAGCAAGAGAGGCTATTGATGGGCCAGGCTGCATTGTGTATTTGAGTGGCATTCCAGGCTGAGAACTCCTAAACGGAGGGGAGCAGGGTGCCATTTAGGACAAGCAAGCGGACAAAGGAGCCTAGGCAGCAGCAGCGAAGCCCATCTAGAGCAAATCCCTGCAAACCATTTCTGCGTTATGATATTGTGTGCCAAAATAATGAGTCCCTTTCAAGAAATGCTCCCTATTGTACCGCAGCTCGCGGTTGCACAATGGCAGATAAAGAGCTGGTAATTTGTACGATATCAAAGTGCCGGCGATCTTTCCCCAGGTTTCCCTCCCTCCCTGGGTCTAAAAGAAGAAGGAGGAGGAGAAGAAAGGAGAGCATATTTCAAGAGCACCAGATTTTATGTCCATGCTCCCTTAACAGAAGCTAATAAAGTGGCTGGATCCTTGAAGCACGCGAGAGCAAAGGTTTGATCTTTCAGTATGCCAGCTTCCAATCCCAACTGATACTTTGCGGAGCACACCTAGCTCAATAATGTCCACACTGACTGGCAGCCTTTCTCTATGGTTTCTGGCAGCCTACCTGGATGGTAGATGCTGTGCTGCTGAGCTACAGCCCTTCCCCTCAGCCATGGCCCTCCCCTAGCAGGAAAATGAACAGGCATTGAAGTCCCAGGTCCAGTGTCTCTTTTAAAGCTCTCTGCAAGCTGGAACTAAGGCTGTTGTTTTTTTTTATCTTAACTCACAGAAAGTTCATACTTTTGGCCTTCGGCAGCTCCGGGACCTCCAACCACAACAAGAACTTAGATTGCTTAAATGCATTTGTTTACTTGATGGATTAATAACCTGTTTTTCTGGAAAAGAGCTTTTACACAAAGCAGACACGTAAGCAGTAAAATATTGTTTGAAACTGGGGATAGCTCCATTTGTCAATCCCACTTTCACTCATTTTTTTCCCAGTCTGCATTGTTTCCACATCACTTTCCAGGCTTGGGGTACCACTGCTACCCTGACAGCTGCGTCACCCCTGCTTACCAGGAAGGAGAGGGGGAGGTTTGCAGGGGCAGGGCTGTTGGTGTGGTGCAAACACACTGGCAGGAGTTCCAGCTTGGCTCCGCAGATGCTTTTGCACCACTCTGACCTCCCAGGTGCCTTGACCCTCCCCTCTCCTTCTCAGTAAGCAGCAGCAACTCAGCTGTCAGGAGCTCAGGTGTCCCACCAAGCAGTCTTCTGCCGGCACACACTTACACATGTATCTCCAACTACCATGAAAGGAAGCAAGAGACATTATCATGCTCCAAGGACATACTCTAGCCAGGCAAGAACATAGGAACACAAGGTGAGCCTACTGGATCAGGCCAAAGCCCCATCTAGTCCAGCATCCTGTTCTCACACTGGTCACCCAGATGCCTGTGGGAAGCCAACCTGCAGCATTTGAGCTCCTCCTGTGGTTTCCTGCAACTGGTATTCAGAAACATTACTGACTCCGGCTGTAGAGGCCCAGCCCAGCCCAGCCATTGTGGCTTGTAGCCAATGATAGCCCTCTCCTCTGTGACTTTGTCTTATCATATTCTAAATCCACTTTCAGGAGGATGCAGAGCAAGGGCAGAAGTGAGTTTGGCCTGGGGAAAAGGGTGATGGGGGCGACTTTGAATAATAATAATAATAATAATAATAATAATAATAATAATAATAATAATAATTTATTTGTACCCCGCCCATCTGGCTGGGTTTAGGATACATTAAAATGAAATGGAATGGAATACCACATTTATTCATTCCCTGGTTTTCCACCCCTGGTTTTTCATGATATACCTGGAAGTAGTTTTTCCTTTAGGAAAAGCATTTGTTGTTGTTCAGTCGTTCAGTCGTGTCTGACTCTTCGTGACCCCATGGACCAGAGCACGCCAGGCACCCCTATCCTTCACTGCCTCCCGCAGTTTGGCCAAACTCATGTTAGTAGCTTCGAGAACACTGTCCAACCATCTCATCCTCTGTCGTCCCCTTCTCCTTGTGCCCTCCATCTTTCCCAACATCAGGGTCTTTTCTAGGGAGTCTTCTCTTCTCATGAGGTGGCCAAAGTACTGGAGCCTCAACTTCAGGATCTGTCCTTCTAGTGAGCACTCAGGGCTGATTTCTTTAAGAATGGATAGGTTTGATCTTCTTGCAGTCCATGGGACTCTCAAGAGTCTCCTCCAGCACCATAATTCAAAAGCATCAATTCTTTGGCGATCAGCCTTCTTTATGGTCCAGCTCTCACTTCCATACATCACTACTGGGAAAACCATAGCTTTAACTATATGGACCTTTGTCGGCAAGGTGACGTCTTTGCTTTTTAAGCTGCTGTCTAGGTAAAACAGAATGGGAAAATAACAGAATGGGAAAAACCCTTCATGGATCACTGCCTTGTCGTGGCGAAGGGGCTTGAATTACTCAGGGAAGCTATGGACAGGTCAAGATGGACAGGTCATAGTGGAGAGTTTGGACCAAACGTGATCCACCTGGAGGAGGAACTGGCAAGCCACTCCAGTATCCCTGCCAAGAAAACTCCATGGACAAAGACAACAGGAAAAGCATAGTTCCTGTTTTATTATCCTCCTGCCTAAATACAAGGGGATGACAACTGCAAAATAATCTTTCCTGCCTGGTGTCTTTTCATCACCTGAAATGACAAATTCTCTCTGTTGATCTCTTAATTTAAACATGTCCGTATCTATTTCAACTGAGCAAACAGCCTCCTGTTGCTTTCAGCATGGAAGGAAGGGCAGTTGCCCAATAAAATCCTGCTTTGCCCTTTCCAAACGGAACCCACATCCTGTTGCCTGTCTGCTCTCCACAGTCTGACAAGTTAAATACAAAGGGTTTTGTCTTCAGGCGTGGGTGGGAGAATGCCCTCTCTGGGAGGAAAAAACCCGCTTTGGCCATAAATATTTTCCCCTCTCCCAAAAAGCAAACAAGTCCAAGCTATTTTGTTGTTTGCCACAGTTGGAAAGTCAATGTCATAGCAAGGATTGCTATTCTCGTAGTTCGACCTCCTAGCTGTATATAAAAGGAGGTTGTCTGTTTACAAAGGTGTCTGCAGTGTGGAAATGCTACTTCCTCCTGCAGCCCAAGACCTCTCAGGGAGAGCAAGTGAGGTGTAGTGGTTAGGGCAATGGATCTCAATGGGTGTGGCACACCACATTGGTGTGGCAGGAGACAATGGCACGTGTGGCGGGAAGAGGGATAGAGTTGCCTTGAGACCTGAGGTTCTCCACCATAAACAATAATGCAGGATCTCAGCATATACAAAAGAATGAAACAAGCAAAAGTCTTTAGCCACTAAGAGCCAGTGTGGTGTAGTGGTTAAGAGCGGTAGACTTGTAATCTGGGAAACCGGGTTCGCGTCTCCACTCCTCCACATGCAGCTGTTGGGTGACCTTGGGCTAGTCACACTTCTCTGAAGTCTCTCAGCCCCACTCACCTCACAGAGTGTTTGTTGTGGGGGAGGAAGGGAAAGGAGAATGTTAGCCGCTTTGAGACTCCTTCGGGTAGTGATAAAGCGGGATATCAAATCCAAACTCTCCTCTCTTCTTCTTCTTCTTCTTCTTCTTCTTCTTCTTCTTCTTCTTCTTCTTCTTCTTCTTTAGAGGGTGGGAAATGCTTAGGTGACACCCAGCTGCTGTAACAGCCTAATGAGCCTCTTAGGCTTTCCGATAGGAAAGTTGGCAGTTCGAATCCACAGGGTGAGCTCCCGTTGCTCTGTCCAAGCTCCTGCCAACCTAGCAGTTTGAAAGCACACCAGTGCAAGTAGATAAATAGGTACTGCTGTGGCGGGAAGGTAAATGGCGTTTCCATGCGCTCTGGCTTCCGTCACAGTGTCCCATTGCACCAGAAGCAGTTTAGTCATGCTGGCCACATGACCCGGAAAGCTGTCTGTGGACAAATGCGGCTCCCTCGGCCTGAAAGCAAGATGAGCACCGCAACCCCATAGTCGCCTTTGACTGGACTTAACCATCCAGGGGTCCTTTACCTTTACCTGTAAACATAAATAGCCCTATACTTGCTTACTCAAATGGATGTCCCAGGGCATTCAGCGGAGTTAACTCCCAAGAAAATATGCAGAAGATTACAGCCATCAAAACCAAACAAGACCAGAACCTATAGGAAGAACCTAAATTCACATAAAAAAATCCCCATATCAGTGTTTATCACACAGAGTTTTTAATAATCATGTGCTAATAATATTTATATCAATTTGTTTGTGAGTATATAATTATAACTGTTAATCATAATTATAGATAATTATTATAATCATATGCTGATTATATTGTAAATCAATGCTAATTTACCAATTAAATGTAATTATTGCAATAACTATTAAACAAATTTTATTTTATTTGAGGAAGATAATCTAATCACGCATCTGCTGGAATGGCGGGTGAGATCAATGCCGAAATGTTGGGTGCAACTCGGCACCTCTGCATCCCATGACGCTGAATGTTGGAAGATGCAGAACATGACAAAGCACATCGTTACGCATAAATAAGCCATACCCTGCCCATCTGGCCAGTCCTCCCCAGCCACTCTGGGCAGCTCCCAACAGGATATTAAAAACACAATAAAACATCAAACATTAAAAACTTCCCTAAACAGGGTTGCCTTCAGATGTCTTCTAAAAGTCAGATAGTTGTTTATTTCCTTGACATTTGGTGGGAGGGCGTTCTACAGGGTGGGTGCCACCGCTGAGAAGGCCCTCTGCCTGGTTCCCAGTAACATCACTTCTTGCAGGGAGGGAACCACCAGAAGGCCCTCAGAGCTGGACCTCAGTGTCCTGGCTGAACAATGTGGGTGGAGATGTTCCTCCAGGTATACTGGGCTGAAGTCATTTAGGGCATTAAAGGTCAACACCAACACTTTGGATTGTGCTCGGAAACGTGCTGGGAGCCAATGAAGGTATTTCAGGACCGGTGTCATATGGTCTCAGCGGCCGCTCCCAATCACCAGTCTAGCTGCCGCATTCTGGATTAGTTGTAGTTTCCGGGTCACCTTCAAAGGTAGCCCCATGAAGGAATGGGCTACCAATGCCTACTAATTGTGATGGCTCTGGGCTGATGCAGGTCAGATGCAGGTCAGAGTCAGAGTCAGTGAAGTTAACTTTTTATTCAAGGAAACAAACGTACAACTCAGCAACCCTTCCCACTAGGTCTTGCCCTTATAGAGCAGTTGCCAGGACTGAAGGTGCCTGCCTTCCACCCTTCTTAAGGCTCCTCCTCTCCCGGATGTTTCCCAGGCAGTCTCAGAATGTGTCTGCACACCTCTGGCCTCTGTTCTGCCCTCCTCATTATTCTGTGTGTTCTTGAAGACCAGAGAGCGGGAAGGTTGTCACAGCACGAGAGGAAGACTCCAGGGTTGCTGCAGCAGCCTCTTGACTCCACGCCTCTGCTTCAGCTTCAGCCTCAGAGTCTGAACTGCTCCCTGTCCCAGGTTCCTCCTGTTCACCAAACCCTGTTGCCCCTTCAGTATCCAGCACCTCCTCCCAATCTCTCCCCTCTGGCCTCTCCTCAGTGTCCCACCACCAATCTCCGGGCTCTGAGCCTTCCTCCTCTGGGGTCTCCCTTGTGGGTTCCCTGACTGGTGATTCTCACTACTCCTCATTGTCCAGCCAATCCCTGACGTGTACTCTGAATACCTGTAGTGGAGAATGAGGAATAGATGAAGGCTATTGCACTAATGCCCTGCTTGTGGGCTTCCCATAGGCATCTAGTTGGCTGGTCTACTAGGTGAGTCTTCAGCCTGATCCTGCAAAGCTCTTCTTATGTTCTTGAGGGGAACATCTCTGCTTACGCATTCTTTTTGCCTTCTAACTCTACAGTTTGGTGACACCTGCCCATCTCCTTCTGGGGCCGAGCTGCATTTAAACCCGGATATCTGTGTGACAAAGGGGAGGCTGTTCTTCAGTTGCCCATATCTCCCTTTCAAAAGACTCTTTGTCTTTGAGATAATGACTTCCCTGTCTGAGGAGAGGCAACCTGATATTGATTATCTACATTCCTCTTCCTTGTGCCCATAATTCCGCTGTGTTGTTTTGATAAGTTCAAAAAAGAAGGAAAGACACAGCTTTTCTGCTGGGAGGTTTAGAAACATTTTTAAAGAAATGAATCCGGTTTCATGAATTATGCTTTAATGCATCCTGAAATGGGGGGTTGGGGAATGGAAAGCTATCTCAAGGCCGCAATCCTACAAGCACTAAGCTTGGAGAAAACACCATTGGATACAATGCGTCTCGCTTCTGATTAAACATGCATAGGATCAGGCTGAGCATCCTGTAGGATTCTGTAAGAATATTTGAGTGAGGAGGGAATGGGATATACAACATTCATGAAGCTTTAACCCTTTCAGCAATAGAACTAGGAGCCAATCAGCTAGCTTGGGATTCTCCCTAGTCCAGGGGTAGCCAATGTGGAGCTGTTTTGGAACATAAGTTCCCATCAGCTCCAACTAGCATGTCCAGTCATCATGGATGCTGAGAGCTATAGTCCATAACATTCTTGGCAGCACCATATTGGCTTTCCCTGGCCCAGTCCATATCTTGGGAGGCATAAACACACCTTCACACCTGGAGAGAGCAGCTGATTGGGACACAGCTATGGGTAGCTTGACGAAGTCCCATCTACCTTGGACCTGCCCATAAAAAGCAAGTCTAGAGTGAGAGACTAGAGTCTCTAGGGCCTAGAGTGATATCTGCTATTTCCAGGAACTCTTCTCCTTGTGAGACTTTTTGGGTAAGGTGAGAGTTTGCTTGGACTGTGTATTTTTGTAATATTTTGTTTAAGTTGTCTGTTGTTGCTTCAGTTATTTGTACACCGCTTAGATATATATTTAATATATTAAGCGGTATAGAAATTAAATCATCATCATCATCATCATCATCGAATCATAGAATCATAGAGTTGGAAGAGACCACAAGGGCCATCCAGTCCAACCCCCTGCCAAGCAGGAAACACCATCAAAGCATTCCTGACAGATGGCTGTCAAGCCTCCGCTTAAAGACCTCCAAAGAAGGAGACTCCACCACACTCCTTGGCAGCAAATTCCACTGCCAACAGCTCTCACTGTCAGGAAGTTCTTCCTAATGTTTAGGTGGAATCTTCCTAATGTTTAGGTGGAATATTATTTAATAATAATAATAATAATAATAATAATAATAATAATAATAATAAAGAGTCTTGGACTCTGGCAACTGGTCCCATCTAAAATGTGACTTGGTGCAAGCAATAACACAGGTGAGACCTAGTTCTCAATGAGGTTGCAATCCTGCTCTGTGTTGTATCACTCTGAACTGCAGGTGAGGGCCTCATATGTTTGAATGTGCCTCTGGCTTTGTAGAGATCTCTTCCTGCCGAGTTTTATCCTGGCAAAGAGACCCCCCCCTGAGTTGAGTAAACTGGATGAGGATGAATGAACGATGTTTCAGCATTTCCCATGCTCCAGGAATTCCTGGTCCATTTGCTATGGAAGGTCTTTCCTCTCTCCAGAGGTTGGAAGATGATTAAAGCAATGCAAATTTCTAAGACATGCTCTGCAGTTGACAAATTATTTCACCACTCAGCTTTAGCATGTGCATCCAACAGCACTATTTCCCCCTGTTTCATAACACCACCAATGACCTTGACAAGGGCAGTTCCTGAAGACTAATGACCAGCTGGGATTAATGGTTTGATGCTGAATCTGAGGCCAACAGTGCTTCCCAGCCGGTCACTAATCCCATTATTGCTTAATGGATCAGTTGCATCAAGACTCTGAAGTTAGACTCTAGTGCATGAGAGGAGACATAGAGGTTATTACTATAATAAGACGGGCTCATTTAATTAACTGATAAACCCGCTTCTGGTACTTTTAGAAGGGGGGGGGGAATTTGGAAAGTGATACAGAAAGGAATGAATATTTGTAGGGCGGGTTGTTTTCTGTAATTCCTCTTTTCCCGTCCCCTGTCAAAAATCTATAGATATTCCTTTGCCATTAGCAGAAATGTGCTTCCTCTACGCAGTCTGTTATGATTGCAATAAAGTTGTTTTTTAAAAAAGAAAAGAGATTAAGAATACTTCAGCGAGGCAGAAGAAATAGAGAGAGAGAAGAAATAGAGAGGGGAAAGAGTGCAATGTTATTAAAAGACCAGAAAGGGCAGAAGACCAGAGGGAATAATGGTATGGTACCAGCACATAGGTAACTTGTGGCCTCCAAGATGGTTTTGGTCAACAGCTGCCATCATTCCAGACTATTGGCCATGTTGGCTATTGGTCCGATGGGATCTGTATACCAGCAACATCTGGTGGGAGGGGCACAAGATGTTAACCCCTAGTGTAGGACTTACCTTATCCCTTCTTGCTAGTATTTCTGCCCCTTGGTTTTCCAAAGCTTCAGCAGTTATTTTCTTCTCCACCAAAAGGGCTAGACACTTAATTGAGGGCAGATGATGCCAAGACACTGGCCTTTGCTATATTCTGTTCTCCGTTGTCAACTGGCAAAGGAACTTGTCTCTCGGATTTGGAATCTCAGGACTTTGTCAACAATGAAAGCAATGGCTTTTCTTATCTCAATAGACATAAAAACCACCCAGTGAAACATGAATTGCAGTTGGGCTGATACATACATTGGATGCAAGTGATCTATCTCAGAAATTGGCTTAGCCAAAGTGTTAGTAACACTTTCTTTATTTTCCTGCATGTTTCATGGGTGGTTTTTTTGGGGGGGGGGCACCCCGGCATTTCACGCTTTTTATTGTCCAATTTCATCCCTCCTGTGAGTATCCTATAAATAGCAGACGTAGCACATTCGGGACTTCAGATTGATTGCTTTTAATACATGGACTGGGATAGGGTGTTGCAGATGTAAAAAAGAAAGAAAAGTCTTCTTTTAAGAGCAATGCAATCACACAACTTGTCACCTTCACATTCTCCTTCTACTGATCATCTCAGAATGAAAGTCACCCCGTAGATTAACGTGGACAGGGAAATCTTTCCTATGGATTCTTTAACTGATTTAGATGTTCTGTCATCTGTCCGTTGGAATGTGCATATATAAGAAATGAAAACAAAACTTAAGTGAAGTTGAGGTTCAACATGTGAGTACAACTACAGCTACTTTATACCTATCACCATTTTTGGATGGAGATGACTTGACCACAGTACTCCATGGTCTGGTAACTTCCAGATGGGATTATTGCAATGCAATCTACATGGAGCTGCCTTTGAAGATGAGTCAGAAACTTCAAATGGTCCAAAATGTGGTGGCCAGATTACTGACTGGGGTTGTCTAAAGAACTATATAACCCCAGTTCTCAAAAAGCTATATTGGCTGCCAGTTCATTTCTGGGCCCAGATCAAGGTGCTCACACAAGTTTTTCAATCCCTCAACAATTTAGTCCCCAAATATCTCAAAGACCACCTCATTCCCTAGATCATTAAGATCAGAAGATTAAAGACCCTCTTGGAAGTTCCACCACCCTCAGGAGTTCAAGGGAAGTGGCCAGAAGAGGACATTGTCTGTGACAACCCCGGAACTGTGGAATTCCCTCCCCTCAGAGGTCTGGAACCTTCATTATGCAGGTTTCAACAAATGCTTAACACATGTCTCTTTGCCCTGGCCTTTTGACAACTGAGACTTGCGTTTTCAGGACCCACTCTATTCCCACGACTATGATTTGTTCCAATTGTTTTCATACTGAATTTCAAATTGTTGTAAACCACCCAGGAACCTGCTGGTGGAGGGTGGGTTCTAAATTAAATAATAAGAGTCCAATTAAAATATTAGATACGGTGAAGAAACACTAGGTTGGGAAGGTGGGGGATACTTCTGCTCCACAAGAATATTTTAAACTCAATGGGACTAATCATTAGGAGTAATATCTGCGGCTGGTTCTTTGGTTCAACCCTTTGAGTGACTCTTGTTGTAATCCAGGGGTGGGAAAACTGTGGCCCTCTAGATGATGTTGGACTCCAACTCCCATCAGACCCAGCCAGCTTGGCCATTAGACAAGGCTGATGGGACTTGGAGTCCAGCTGTATCTGGAGGGCATAATTTCCCCTTTACCTGTTGTTTAAAAAGGTAAAAAAAGGGTAAAGGACCCCTGACAGTTAAGTCCAGTCGCCGACGACTGGGGTTGTGGCGCTCATCTCGCTTTACAGCCGAGGGAGCCAGTGTTTGTCCACAGACAGTTTTTCCAGGTCATGTGGCCAGCATAACTAAGCCGCTTCTGGTGAACCAGAGCAGCGCACGGAAACGCTGTTTACCTTCCAGCCGGAGCGGTACCTATTTATCTACTCAAGCTACTAGGTTGGCAGGAGCTGGGACCAAGCAACGGGAGCTCACTCTGTCATGGGGATTCAAACCGCCGACCTTCTGATCGGCAAGCCCAAGAGGCTCAGTGGTTTAGACCACAGTGTCCCCCGCATCCCCTACCTGTCGTTTAGAAACAGGTAAATAGGTCTGCCTACTGTGCATGCATCCTGAAATCTTGAAACATTAAAAAAGTAGAGATGACCTTTCTGTAGTTATCACAAGATTTATAATTCTTTTCTTCTCACAGTAATCTTGAATATATTCAAAAGGCAGTCTTTGATACTTTGGTGTTTGTTACAGGGAATGAGGTAGGCACCATTTTGTCCTTTTGCCTCCGTTAGCAAAGATTCTTTTTGCCAGCCCTGCTGCTGTGACTGGCCATTGTGTTTATCTTGTAACTGACTGTACTTTTTCATATTCTGATCTTTTGATCTTGGCCTTCTGCACTCTGTGCGTGTTGATATATCTGCCGGTTGAGGATACCCTTCGGGCGGCTGATGAAGAATGATAGAGTCCATGAACAAACATCTGTTGGTTTTGCTTCCTATAGGGAATGGTGCCCATGTCAGATATTTTCTCTTGTGCAGTCTTATAAATCATAAGACGTGAAACTCATCATGCCATTCCTTTCTTGCTTCCTTGCTTTCATCCTTCCACTTTCTGGCAATCACATTTTCATGCCCATCTGTGCAACAACAAGAGCTGAATGCTTATATTTTAAAGGGAAACTGAAATTCCTAATATTCCCATTCTGTATCAAAAAAATTTTTTTTTAACAAAACCCATTGCAGGGCTATAATAATAGCAATAAATCACAAATATGCAATGCAATGCCACAATAGCTCTCTGTTCTTTCAGAGGATAAATATAATCCAAATTCTAGGCTTTTCTGTTTCATCAAAAAGACTGGCCCTGAACTCTGACATGACTTCTCATCTGAAACATAGATTAAACATGAATTAGGGGTGTACATGGCCTCCAAGATTTGCCTTTCATCTGCTTTTGAGTCGCTTTGTGCATCCTCTGCTTTGATCTGTAATTTGGCTGCTAGGCTACTGTGTATAAAGCAAAATTCAGTGTTTCTCCATTGACTGTAATGGGGAAATCTATAAAGTGCCAAAGTGGATGGAATTTATAGGCATAGGGGTCCTCTAGAGGGGATTGAGCCTGTCAAATTTCAGACAAATAGGTCCAGGGGCATTTAGTCGGTGTAAAGTAAAAGAGATTCAATTTCCTCCGTAATCTTTAGTTGTGGGGTGGTGGGGGCTTGTCTCTTTCTTATCTTAAAAGAATTAAGATATGACCTAGAGGTGTGCATTCTTGTGCCTACATTTTTGGAAACTTTGCAGCTTTTCACCAGCCATTCTTTCTGGTGGTTGTTTGTGTCCTGATAGGCTGTTGCAGGTAAACTGGCAGGCCTTTGAAGGTCTCAGAGAGGCCTTAGAGTCTGAGACTCTCTAGAACATTGCCTGCAGAGTTCTGGAAAACACTTGGGTGTGGTTGATTTGTTAAAACAAAGCAACACAGTCTGCTTCGTTTTTAAAACTTAAATGAAGGTTTTAATCCACTACTACCACCACCACACACAAAAAAAATCTTCTGCTGCTGTGCTTTAACAAACTTAAAAATAAAATAAAAATCCACAGATATTTAGGGTTCTGCTGAGAAAATATTTGACAGCCTCACTTCATGGAAAGCCCATGGCTCTAGAGAAACATGGAGATATTGTACAGGAAAACACAGAATTGTGCAAATCCCGGGAAAGCTCCGAAACAGAGTGAAAGAGAGACATAAGGCTTTGTGGGGGCTGTGGGGGGGTGTTATTGAAATCATACTTTGACTCTCTGGAGAGGAGACTCCTCCCTCCCCATCAGCCCAATTTGATTCACACTCCCCATATGAAATGTGTCTATACAGATCATTCTCTCTGCATCAGTAGGGGTGATTGAGAATTTCATTCTGTGAAAAGACTGAAATGATCTGATTTGATCTGTACCTCCCAGACTCATATGTGGGTTGGAATGCAGTTACCCTCCAGATTTTCCACTGTTACAGATTTATAATACATTTGGAATTTCAACCTTTGTGGGAAAGAAAGAAGTTTAATAATGTGCACTTTGGGGGGGGGGCAAAGAGAGCAAAATTCATATTTAAACAGTACCCTTTCGCCGATTCTTAAAAATGACAGATTAATGCAGAAACGGTATGGGAGAGTTTTTGCATGTTCATTCATAAATCTGACACAGAATGGATATAGATTGATGTGCCCATCCTTATTCATCACAAAAGAATCACCACCAGCCGCCACACACCTGGGAACAGGCTGCAGGACTTCCAGGTAAACCTCGCCACCCCCCTGCAACCACTTTGAGGCAGGTGTGAACCTTTATGCCATTTCATGTTTTAAATGAAGCTCTGGGTGGATCAGGCTACATACACGGAAGCATACCCTCCAAAAATTCTCCAATGACAATAGGGACATCCTAGTCAATTATTATTATTATTATTATTATTATTATTATTATTATTATTATTTTATTAGTTATATCCCTCCCATCTGACTGAGTTGCTACAGCCACTCTGGGTGGCTTCCAGCATATAAAAAAACATAATACAACATTAAACATAAAAAACTTCCCTATACAGTGGTAGCTTGGTTTAAGAACAGCCCTGTTTACGAATTATTCGGTTTACGAAATCCGCAGAACCGGAAGTAGTGTCCCAGTTTGCGAACTTTACCTCGGTCTAAGAACGGAAGCTGAACGGTGGAAGGGCACCAACAGCAGGAGGCCTCATTAGGGAAAGCGCGCCTCAGTTTAAGAACGGTTTCGGTTTAAGAATGGACTTCCGGAACGGATTAAGTTCGTAAACTGAGGTACCACTGTACAGGGATGCCTCCAGATGTCTTCTAAGGGTTGTATAGTTACTTATCTCCTTGGATCGAGGGGTCGCATAACTCCATAGCCTCCAACATTTCTCAGATGGAAATAGAGACATCCTACCATACCCTCCAACATTTATCTGACGAAAACAGGGATGTCCTAAGGAAAAGCAAGAAACCGGGACGGCTTCTGTAAATCTTGGAACTGTCCCTGGAAAATAGGGACACCTGGAGGGTCTGCGGAAGTGTGGCACTTTGCACCAAAGTGATTTCATCCTCTCCAGAATTCTTAATGCAAGAAGGACCAGCAGGAAAGCAGCCTGTTTATGACAAATTGCTCAGGCCGAAAGAGCAGAACTTTGCTGCTCCCGTTGTGATTAACCACTCGTTGCCTTGTAAAGCTCTTGGAAGATACAAAGTGCTAGATAAGCACCACTAAGCATTATTAGGAGCCGTAGCTCAGCCAAAAGAATTGGTCATCCGTCTCTGTCGGGGGACAAGGCCCCTGGAGCAGCAATTCTCACAGCCTCCGTGTGCCAAGGAAAAGTGCCTCCCTTGCAGAACATATGAGACCGAAGGGGATTGTGAGTGAAGCGGAGGGATATTCCTGGGCGGAAGAGAGAACGCCTTTCAGGATTACTCCACAAAATGGCTTTGGAGAGAGGATGAATGGTTTTGGGTGCAGACCGGAAGTGGTACAGTTCAGAAACAGCTCTAGAAACCCACCTGTGTGAACTAGGTCTGAGTCTCCACTGTAGCACAGAGCCAGCACAGCCATTAGGCAGGTGTGGTGGCGGCCTCAGGTGGCAGAAGCCCCCCCAGGCACCACTCCTATGGGCCACATCGCTCTCGCCCAAATATGGTGCCACCTGGTAAGGTGCACAGCAGTGGCAGAGAGGGTGGCAGCAGCTGCAGCAGCAGCAGCAGCAGGTGTGGTGGCGGCAGAAGTGTGGCATAACCCGTTTTGCCTCCAGCAATGAAAAAGGATGTGCCGCTCCTACTTTAGGAACACAAGGATGCTGAATTGGTCCATCTCACTCAGTCATGTTTACATTGACTCTTCCGGATTTCAGGCATGGCTCTTTCCCAGTCCTATGTGGTGATGTCAGAGAACAGATCTTGAACCTTTTGCATGCAAAGCAGATCTCTGCCCTTAAACTTGGACTTCTGTTTCTGCCAGTACCCTTGAGAGTAATTGACAGCGGCCAAATCAGTGGCAGTGAGAATAGGGAGGCAGTTCACCACTCGAAGCTGGAAGTTTCCAGGGGCTTTCCTGAGGTAGGGACTGCCAATTTCGGTCTCTCTCGGTTCCACGCTTGTCCATTCTGAAGCTCAGTTCTCCATGTTTCTACGTCAGTTCACCATTTTTTTTTTTTTTTAGAAAAACCCACACACATCTGCAAGAAAATTCACCAGCCCTTTAGTGCAAATTTGTCCTAACATACAAATGTTTGAATGCAACTTTTGCCAAATATACGCATTCTTGCAAAGCAGTTTCCCCATTAGTACTGCATTTTGGTATGCTGTTTTCACAAGTACATGTATTTCTATGGATACTTTACTGCAGTACAGGTGAAACTTGAAAAATTAGAATATCGTGGAAAAGTCCATTTATGTAAGCAATTGTTTTCATTAGCTACTGGAGTTTAATATATGAGATAGACTCATGACATGCAAAGTGAGATATGTCAAGCCTTTGCTTGTTATAATTGTGATGATTATGGCACACAGCTGATGAAAACCCCAAAGTTGAGATTGTTAATTTGGGGTTCTCATCAGCTGTACGCCATAATCATCACAATTATAACAAATAAAGGCTTGACATATCTCGCTTTGCATGTCATGAGTCTATCTCATATATTAGTTTCACCTTTTAAGTTGAATTACTGAAAGAAATGAACCTTTCCACGATATTCTAATTTTTCGAGTTTCACCTGTATACAGACTTTTGCGCCCATGAATTGGCTGGAGAACTGCATTGCAAAATTCAGAGAATTGCAAATTTCAAAGGATCCTCATGTTTCACTTCAGAAGGTGTAAATTAGGTAGGTTCACCTTTAAGCATCATTGCTACTCTTATTGTTACAATTTCTGGGTGTGTGTCCCCCCCAAATAATACATTCAAAAAAGAAAAAAAGAGAAGAGGGAGAAGAAATGTGTGACAGCAAGGGGGAAAATAATATGGCTCTGTATGCAGAGGATTTTAAAATATTTAGTAGTAGACACAGGAATAAAGTTAATTAATGTTTTTGCAAAAAATTGGGGGGCGTACAATTCAATGGTTAAAATCTGTACCAATGCCAGTGGGAAAGAGCTACGGAGCTCTGGAAGACCTTGCATGGCCAGCTTGTCTGCCCAGTTGCTTGTTCTGCCATGCATGGCTACTTGATCATCAGCGTGATGACAGACAAGTACAAATATAGTATAGGAAGATAAGGAATTTCTGTGCATGCATTTTACTGTACACCAGTGTTACTCAAAGCAGTGGTTCACAGGCTAGTGCCGGTCCATGAAGCATTGGCCGCTAGTCTGCAGCAAATACAGGACTGGACCCTAGCATATGGGTGGGGGAATTGCTGGTCCACCACATCAGATAGTTTGAAAAGGCCCCCCCCCCATAGAGAAGTCAGCCCTGGTGGATGATTGATATTGGAATTTATGGAGGTGTCTGGCTCTCCTGGAAAGGAGTGGATGGAATGCGCGCAGGGGAGAGTGGCTGTGTGAAGAAGTTCGGTTTGCAACAGAAGGAGAATATGGCGACGGCCGGAATGTGGCATTTGGAAGAAGAATGATTGTTATCCATACAGAGACATTATTCATTATAATCTCGTCTGCTTGCTGGCATATATCAGAGGTTGTGAAAGCATTAGGACTATGAATGTAAAGAGAGGTGAAGATCGCTCCGGAGTCCGAGACATGGGTAGTCCAAAAAAATTGTAAAAAATTGGCATAATTGGAATTGTTTTAATTGGTAATTATATAGAAAAGCACCCCCCTAAACTACTCAAGAGCCCCAGGGCTATGGTGGAGTAAATATACACTTAGAGTTGTACCGAATGTTAGTCCTATTCAGAGTAGACCCATTGGAATGAACGACACGCTGAACATAGGTCCATTCATTTCAGCGAGTCTGCCTAAGTCAACTTGGGTTGGATGCAACCCTTGATTATTAAATTCACCTGTGGAAAAATGATTTGACGCTACGATCTGCTCCGGGAGTCATCAGTAACAGTAATAATAAATGGACTCCACCTTGCCAGAAACCTCAAGCTCATTCTAGAATCCACCCTCCAGAACAAGGTTGTAGATTTATATATATATGTGTGTGTGTGTGTGTGTGTGTGTATGTATATATATATATATATAGCTCCAGAGGCTGGGAGTCACAGTGGGTCCCTGCTAAATACTGAGAAGGGCACAGAGGGCAGGGGGAGAGGAAGACGATACGATACAGCCTTCATAAAATCAATGCAACTCTCTTTTGAAACCAGCAACCTTTCTGCCTCCCAGTCCCACGACTGCATCAGGGAGATATGCAAAACCCGTTTGAGAAGGAGGAAAGGTGCACCGCCAGGTGAACCTTAATTGTAATTGCCTCTAATTAAGCTGCTAATCCCTTCTCTTGGAGCTCGAGTGCCACTCCAAAAGCTGCACAATCATTTTTCGAAAGCATTAAAAACAGTGGGGGGGGGGTCCAGATGGATTGTTCTGACCTGTTGCTCCGTAAACAAACTCCGGAGGGATCGTGTGAAGAAGTAAGGGAGAAATTTTAGGGGGAGAAGTATTGGCAGATAAGGGCAGAGGATGTGATTGGCAATATGGCTGGCATTCAGGGGGAGGGTCATAACTCTGTGGCAACGGCTGTTGCTTGGGATATAGAAGTGCCATGTTCAATCCCTAGCATCTCCAAGTATGGCTGGAAGAGAGCCCTTGCCTGAAGCCCCATATTAATAATATAATAATAAAATTATTTATTCTTTATATGCCACCCACCTGACCTCCCCCAACTTAACTTTATTTTTAATTTTTTTTAAAAAAATACATTTTTGCCTGCTATGAAGTAGAGATTTGCATTTTAAAGCCCTAAACAGCTCCAGCCCTGTATACAGTCAAACCTCGGTTCCCGAACGCCTCCGTTTCGGAACATTTCGGCTCCCGAACGGCAAAAACTCAAAAGTAACTCCTCCGGTTTTCGAACTCTTTTCGGAAGCTGAACGTGCTATGTGGCTTCCGTTTTGTGTTTCCCTATTGCATTGAGGCTTCTGCTTTCAGTTTTCGGTTGCTGTACGTTTCGGAAGTTGAACGGTCTTCCGGAATGGATTATGTTCGGCAACCGAGGTTTGACTGTAACTGAAGAAGCGTCTCCACTCCCGTCGTTCAGCCCAGACACTGAAGTCCAGCTCCGAGGGCCTTCTAGCGGTTCCCTCACTGCAAGAGGCCAAGTTACAGGTAACCAGGCAAAGGGCCTTCTTGGTAGTGGCGCCCTCCCTTCAGATGTAAAGGAAATAAACAACTATCTGATGTTTAGAAGACATCTGAAAGCAGCCCTGCTTAGGGAAGTTTTTAATGTTTGAAGTTTTATTATGTTTTTATATGTGTTGGGAGCTGCCCAGAGTGTGAATCATAGATCACCTGGTCATGTCCTTTCCCACTATAATATTTCCTCTCAAATTGCAGTAATTGTTTCTAAATTTGCATTAATACATATTCATTATTATAAGCCATTTTTATGCAGATCAGTGCCCGTGTTTTTTAAAGTGATGTATTTTGTCTTTTTGGGGGAGAGAGGCAATGCACAGGTGAGCACCTTACCTGCAAGGCATTTCCAGTGCACAATTGAATATACTACCAGTCTCGACTGCTCTCTTCCCCCCATCACCACTCCATGGAGTGCTGACACAGCATTGTATCCATTTGTGTGAAATATATAGCTCTGGCTTAAAACTCCACATTCCACTAGCAAAGAACAGTCTTTTGGGAGCCTGAAATTCATTTCCCCTAAATTCCTGATAGTGATGCTAAACTTAGAATCATAGAAGTGTAGAGTTGGAAGGGACCCTGAGGGTCATCTAGTCCAACCCCCTGCAATGCAGGAAACTCAACTAAAACATCCATGACAGATGGCCACCCAACTTCTGCTTGAAAACCTCCAAGGAAGGAGAGTCCACAACCTTAAGGAGAGTATCCACTCCCATTGTTCTGCCCAGACACTGAGGTCCTCCTCCAAGGGCCTTCTGGTTCCCTTACTGCGAGAAGCGAAGTTACAGAGGGAACGAGGCAAAGGGCCTTCTCGGTGGTGGTGCCCGCACTGTGGAACGCCCTACCCTTCAGATGTCAAGGAAATAAACAACTATCTGATGTTTAGAAGACTTCTGAAAGCAGCCCTGCTTAGGGAAGTTTTTAATGTTTGAGTATGTTTTTATACACTACTGCTACCACTATTACTACTAATGTCTTGAATGGGGGATTTATCTCAGTGGCAATGGAAGTCCTGATCCACACCTGAGGGGTCATTTATTTGTCAGAATGAGTTGCAGACCATTTTTGTGACGATGCTACCTGGTGATCTGTTGTCATCACGGAGCCAATAAGCGTGAGGGCAATTCTGTCAGCTCCCCTCACTCTAGAGCACACCATCCTCTGAATCTGCCTTATGGAAGCACATTGCATTTAGAGACATGACATATATTGGTCATTTTCTCACTTTATCTTTCCAGATCACAGTGGAGCAACAGTTTGACACACCTGGAGGGCAAAAACAAGTACAGCTGAGCATGCAGCCAGCTGGTGAATCATGTTGCGAGGTGAATAAAATCACTTGTTTTGTTGCAGTTTGTTAAACCAAGAAGACCAAGCCCAGAGAGAAAAGTCCCGATAGCGCTTTACTGAGCAAACTGAACACAAACAGCGTATCATTTAAAAAGAAAGGAACAGAGAGGTTTTGTCTTTCAATTCAGGCTTTGTACAGAGCAGGTAGACAATCAACAAAACATACAGAGGAAATACCCCCCAGAATAACATCTCCAATCAGAGCATGTGGTACCTCACTAAAGATCATGCCACTCAGCATGATTGCTAAGCAACAGCTCCTCCACCATCGCCACTCGTGGTTAGCTGACTTACTGATGACAGAATTGAACAAGTGGCAGACTGAATGATCCCTGCTGTTGTAATTCCGGCACAGTTTTGACGCTGATCTGCCCTCAAAATCTCAGGATGCTTCTCTTGAGTAGGAACATGCAAGTTTGCCTCAAAGGTTCACTTCAGACGAGATTGGTCAGCAACTCTGGTGCCAGGTCTTTTCAGCTCTGAAAGTTCACCTCCTCAGCAACTGATCATTCCATGTCTTTCAGGCGCTTTGTCTGCAATTCCTAATCTTTTCACTAAGGCACCTTGACAAGTTTCTCAACTACCCAAGAGTTCTGCGGTACCCTGTTTGGAAAACAATCAAGCTCTTTGCTTGCTCCTTAGATTTCAAGTAAGTTTATTTGATAGATAATGACTTCCATTGTAGATGTTTAATTCAACTCTAATTAACTGGAATACCAGCCCGGCTTATTATTCTGTCACTGGTAAGTCCAACACCTTTTTCATTGCTTGAACAGAGTCATATCCTCTAGGACAAATGATTGGTATCTATCTATCTTAGAGGTTAGATGGCATTCTGACAGGGATCCTTTAGCTGTGATTGTGGCATTGCAAGGGCTTGGATCAGATCAGTGTTTCCCAAACGTGGATCTCCAGCTGCTGTTGGACTACAACTCCCATGATCCCTCATTAGCAGGACCAGTGGTCAGGGATGATGGGAATTGTAGTCCAAAAGCAGCTGGAGGTCCACGTTTGGGAAACCCTTTGAGTTTCTTATTCAATCTCTGTGAGATGAGCTGTGGGAATAATTCATACTTCAGCTCTCAAATTCCCACCCAGTTTAATGGGAGCTCGACCACTTAGAAGGCCTTAGGCCTTAATCTACCAGTGACTGGACAATGGAAGTCAGATCTCCCACAATGGTCTCTTTATTATGATTTTTACTATGCATTAATTGACTGTCATGGCATCACACATTCCTCTTGATTTTGGCTTGTGGCCTGCCCCAATTATCCCCGAAGAGAGGCCTTAACAGTAACTACCATTGTTTTGTTATGCAATGTGAATATTTGTCTACAATGGGGAAAACTAAACCAGTCTGGTATTGCTTCAGGTCAAGCAGGAAAGCAGTCGCATTCTGGTAAGGCTTTGTCGATGCTGTCTGGGACCGCGATTTGGACCCGGCGGAAACCAGGAGGAACAATCAAGCTGAGCAATTGGCTGTGCGGGTTAATCAGTGACTTTGGCAAACTGGATGCTGATGACTCACAGATTAATAAGACATTGCGATTGCATCAATCAACGCTGCAGCTGGCTGAATATTGATCTGCAATTGGTCTTAAGACCGGCCCTTGCTTTGGCGCTCATGGACAGATATGCAACCTGATTCTGGGCTCAGGGCGGCTAACACAAATAAAATCACAATAAAAACATAAAACAATTCATTAAAATACAGATTAAAATACAATTTAAAATTTAATTTAGACTGCAGCCTCATTTTTAAGTAGCCCACCAATCACACCAAAAGAATGAAACATCAGGGTTAAACTGAAACCAACCCAAAGGCCAGGTGGAACAGCTCCGTCTTGCAGGCCCTGCGGAAAGATGCCAAATCCTCGCAGGGCCCTGGTCTCTTGTGATAGACCATTCCACCAAGTTGGGGTGAGTACTGAGAGGGCCCTGGCCCTAGCTGAAGCCAACCTAGCATCCTTGTGGCTCGGGACCACCCAAAAGTTATTATTTGAGGACCTTAAGGTCTTACCCGGGACATACCAGGAGAGGCGGTCCCTTAGGTATGAGGGTCCTAAGGATGTACTTGGGAATGGAATTGTAGTCTAAAACAGTGCTACTCAAAGTGCCCGTCCACTGAATGCTGCTAGAAAATCCACCACTGCCCAGGTTGGGTGGACCAAATATGGTAGCAGTCTGTGTCACACTGATGGGTGGGTTGGGGCGTTCAGCTACATCTGAAAGGTAGAGAAACACTGGTCAAGGAAATAAACAACTATCTGACTTTTAGAAGACATCTGAAGGCAGCCCTGTTTAGGGAAGTTTTTAATGTTCTGTTGTGAGCTGCCCAGAGTGGCTGGGGCAACCCAGTCAAAGGGGCGGCATACAAATCAGACTATTATTATTAGTCAAAAAACACCGAAAGGAAAACTGACTCATAAGGTAGGACTGTAGAACTCAAACCAATGGCTTCAAGTGATAAGAAAGGAGATTCTAACTAAACACCAGAAATAACTTTCTGACCGTGGAACAGTCTCCCTACGGCTTATTATTATTATTATTATTATTATTATTATTATTATTTACTGTATTCCCCAGCCACTCAGGGCAGCTTACAGCACATCTAAAAACAACATAGAAACATCAAGCGTTACAAAGCTCCCGATACAGGGCTGCCTTCAGATTTCTTCTAAAAGTTGTGTTACTCTTTATCTCCTTGACATCTGAAGGGAGGGCTTTCCACAGGGAGGGAGCCACTACCGAGAAAGCCCTATGCCTGGTTCCCTTTAACTTCACTTCTCGCAGTGAGGGAACCAGAAGGCCCTCGGAGGAGGACTTCAGTGTCCGGGCAGAACAATGGGGGTGGAGACTCTCCTTAAGGTTGTGGACTCTCCTTCCTTGGAGGTTTTCAAGCAGAAGTTGGGTGGCCATCTGTCATGGATGCTTTAGCTGAGTTTCCTGCATTGCAGGGGGTTGGAGTAGATGATCCTCAGGGTCCCTTCCAACTCTACACTTCTATGATTCTAAGTTTAGCATCACTATCAGGAATTTAGGGAAAAGGAATTTCAGGCTCCCAAAAGACTGTTCTTTGCTAGTGGAATGTGGAGTTTTAAGCCAGAGCTATATATTACACACAAATGGATACAATGCTGTGTCAGCACTCCATGGAGTGGTGATGGGGGGAAGAGAGCAGTCGAGACTGGTAGTATATTCAATTGTGCACTGGAAATGCCTTGCAGGTAAGGTGCTCACCTGTGCATTGCCTCTCTCCTCAAAAAAGACAAAATACACCACTTAAAAAAAACATGGGCACTGATCTGCATAAAAATGGCTTATATTAATGAATATGTATTAATGCAAATTTAGAAACAATTACTGCAATTTGAGAGGAAATATTATAGTGGAAAAGGACATGACCAGGTGATCTGTGTGGCTGCTTTGTCTGCTGTACTCTGTATAATGTCAAGACCTTTGCTCTCTCTTTCTTACGGTTCCTTATCTTTAAACTGGACTCGGATGGAGAGCTTTTCAAATAGAGAACTGTCTTCTCTAAAGCAGGACAAATGAGCATCCTAAGGATGGGGGCGGTGGTGGTGAGCCAATTGGGGCAATTTGGAGCAAAGAAAATAGCAATGGGATAAGCCTCCTTTTCCCCAAAATAATATATATATATATATATAATGCAGCTCTAGAGCAATGGTCACATGTGGATTTTGCTTCCCTTGTGAGCTCCATGAGATTGACTTGTTTGCACTCTGCTCTTCTTTTCCGCTCCTGTTCACCATAAACTTGTCATGCTCAAATGCTCTTATCAATCAACGGAAAGCTGTGGGATGTGATATATAAGTAGCAGTCAAGTACAACTTTCCTTCTTTTCCTAGAGTGGACATGTTTCCTCCTGGCTGGGGCATACTTCCTTTGGATGTGACTAGAGGTGGGAGTGACCTTACCTGTCCAGGTAACTAAAGGACAAGGCATGCTGCCACACACTGTCTCTCTTTGACTTCCTCTGTCATTGGAGCAGCTTTTTAGCAGATCCACATGCATATACTTTGTAACTAAATCTGCCTTCAGGGATCCAACTGTGAACTGATGGTGTGAGTAAACTTCTTTTATTGACTTTAAATAAAATTGGTGTGTTTTTTCTTTTAAGAGGGATATAAGGTAAATTACCAGAAACCTAATAGTGAGAGGCTTAAACAAGCCTGCAACCAGCTTCCTGCTGTGCGTTTAAAAGGGGAATGTAAAACTCTGCTAAGTAAAGGAACTTGCTAGCGCAAGTTAGGAAGGATATTAATAGACAATACATCTTCTGTCTCCCTGAACATTCCCCACAGAAGCATCGGACCTATATCAGTTATTTTTTTACTGATGTATAGCCAGCCTTTAGGAGAGCACTTTACTAAGTTCTGGGTATTGGAACTCAAGGTCCAATGGGAGAGGAAATGGACTGGGATCCCCTAACAGGAAATCCGACTCAAGTTTATGATTGCAGGGGTAGTTGCCCACCATATAACTATGGTTGTCCCAACCAGAAGATTAAAGTCATGCTGGAGAAGCTGTTGTGGATCTGTCAGTGCTTATTTGGTGGTGCGGATAACATGTGGCAATGAGTTCCAATGGCTGCAGTTCCTTTTTAAGGACCCCTGTTGTTTCTCCAGTTTGCAAATGTGTCTGCAGCCCCCGAAGGGTTGATGACTTATGCTCTAACTTGTCCAAGTTGAGGTAGATCTGCAGAGGGGGAGGAATGGGGCTCAGGCAGCCGCATAAAGAGCACACTCCTATCTGAGATAATATGATGGGATGCAAGTAGGGAATGGGATGAGACCCTTAATCTCAGGTTTGTGGGTCTGAGCCCCACGTTGGGCAAAAGATTCCTGCATTGCAGGCGGTTTCACTAGGTGACCCTCGTGGTCCTTTCCAACTCTACAAATCTATGATCATAAAAGGAGGCGATCCCTCAGGTATTCAGGGTCCAAATCTCTTCTTGTGTAACCTCATTTAGCAACCATTCTAACCCATAGACCTGCCGTCAGACACCAGACTCCCTCCCTCCCTCCTCGGCCATCTTTGCACGATCGCTTAATTATATGTGCAGCATATAGAGCAATAGGGCATTTCATAAGTGGCCCTGTTAGGAGAAATGATGGGTTCAAGGACCTTGCACCCAACTGCTTCTTGATTAACTTGGTATTAGCTGATTGCCTTGTTCTTCCGTGAATTTTGATGACTTCATTTTGTGGAGTGGTATTTTGCTTGCCCTTTAAATATCCCTGCCCTTTTGTGCTCTTCCCTAGCCGTGGTACCATTCAATCCCCTTTGCCGTTTCTTTTGTCCTGCATTAATTATATTAAACCCTTATCCAATTGCATATGGCTGCAGTATAAATGTTTATTCCCCCCCCCCCAATTACACAAAGGCCTGTTACTCTGGTCCTCCTTGCAGTCTTCTTATAGGCATCCTTTCCGGTGTTCTTCCCTGAGACCAATACCAGGAAGGGCTTTCTCTTATTAGGGCTGTCTGCGGCACAATATCGGATTTCAGTTGAGTGGGATGGGATGCAAGACTCTCAGCAAATGTAAAGGTCTACACTTCGAGTTGAGGCTCCAGTACTTTGGCCACCTCATGAGAAGAGAAGACTCCCTGGAAAAGACCCTGATGTTGGGAAAGATGGAGGGCACAAGGAGAAGGGGACGACAGAGGATGAGATGGTTGGACAGTGTTCTCAAAGCGACTGGTATGAGTTTGGCCAAACTGCGGGAGGCAGTGAAAGATAAGTGTGCCTGGCGTGCTGTGGTCCATGGGGTCATGAAGAATCGGACACGACTAAACGACTGAACAACAACAACACTTCGAGATATCGCTAGAGGCTGAATTTCAAAACATGGTGTATTTTGAATGGTTGTTGTTGTTGTTAATTATTATTAACTGGTTCTGTATAGTAGTCATAGCAAAGTTATATCAGCACAGTTTAAACAGCTTTTTTGGGGGGGGGGAACGTGAAAGGAAAAACTGTTTTAGAATTTTTTAAATGAAAATTGGTGTATGTCAAATTCTCTGGCCGCTCTCATGGAATCACAGAATTGCAGAGTTGAAAGGGACCCAAAGGACCATGTAGTCTAGTTCAACCGCCTGCAATGCAGGGCCCTCTCTCTTTTTTGGAGGAAGAGAAGACATCACTGGGAAAACCATCACCCTCACCCTCTAAGATCACCCACACTGATTCCCATTGCAGAACTTGACTAAGAGAGGCTGGAGCAACAAGCCAGCCAGCCCACCAGCCAACCAGCCAACCAACCAACCAACCAACCAACCAACCAACCAACCAACCAACATCTATTAGCCTAGGCTATTTTACAGGTATTTTAACTTGCTCATTCCTTAGGGAAAACTTTATTATGGTTTCTTAGGGGCAAAACTATTTGTCCAAACTAGTTTTGGATAAGTTGTTAGGGCAGTTACTATATGTTTGTAGAGGGTTGAGATATCAGCTTACAGAACAGAACATAGATTTTTTCCAGGGGAGAAATAGTGTTCTGTGATGGTGGTTGTTTTGTTTTTGTGTGTGTGTGTGCCAATTTACATCAGATAAATAGGGAGGTGCGGGGAATCCGAGGGAACCACAATCTGCAGCCTTTGAAATCTCTATAGGTATTGATTGTAAGTGCTCTGGCTTCTGTTAGCTGAAGTGATGAGCTCTCTCGGTTGCTGATGTAAAATGGAGCATTTGTAAGAGATGGGCTTCTTTGCCTCTTGCCGTGTTGAAGATGATGCTGCGGGGGAACTCTTCCACACATCCTCCAATGCTGCTTGTGATCCTCAAGAATCTTAAATATAGAGTTAAGGAGCTACCCCCACACATCCAAGAAGAGATCCTCAGGAACACACCAGCAGAACCTCGACCAGGAACTTTCTATCTTCTACCCAAAATACACAAACCAGGAAATCCAGGACGCCCCATCATCTCAGGTATTGGCACCATTACAGTGGGGGTTTCCGGTTATATGGACTCTGTTCTGAAACCATATGCCATCAGTGCTCCCAGCTACGTACGTGACACCACAGATTTTCTGAGAAAAATACAATCTTTGAATAACCTTCCTAACAATACTATTCTAGTCACTATGGATGTGGAATCTCTGTATACCAACATCCCACACAACGATGGTTTACAAGCTATAAGGAACACCATTTCAGATAAAACCACAGCGGACTTTGCTACCAAACTCTGTCATTTTGTCCTTACCCACAACAACTTCAAATTTGGTGAGGATCTGTTCCTTCAGATCAGCGGCACAGCAATGGGCACCCGCATGGCCCCACAGTATGCCAACATCTTCATGGCAGATTTAGAACAACGTTTCCTAAACTCCTACCCACTCAAACCTCTCTTGTACCTGCGTTACATTGACGATATTTTTATTATCTGGACACATGGCCAACAGACCCTGGACACCTTCCACCAGACATTCAATGACTTTCACCCCACCATCAACCTAACAATGAACCAATCTATGCAAGAAATACACTTTTTGGACACTACTATAAAAATACAGGATGGACACATAGACACCACCTTATACCGTAAACCAACTGACCGACAAACATATCTACATGCTTCTAGCTACCATCCCAAACACACCAAACAATCCATAGTATATAGCCAGGCCCTACGTTACAGCCGCATCTGTTCCAACTCTACAGACAGAGACTCTCACCTAAGAGATCTACAGCAAACCTTTTTAGAACTAAAATATCCACCTGATGAAGTTAAACAACAGATCAACAGAGCCAGACTGATACCCAGAGAGAACTTGCTGCAAGACAGACCCAAAAAAGAAAATAACAGAACACCACTAGTAATCACATACAACTCCCAAATTAAAACAGTACAACACATCATCAGAGATCTACAACCTCTCCTAGACAATGACAGTTCTCTTTCTCAAGCTCTGGGAGGAAGACCCTTACATCGCCTACAGACAGCCACCCAATCTCAAACAGCTCCTCACCCACAATAATACTACAACAGGACTCAACATGGACACTGGTACCAGAGCCTGCAATAAACCCAGATGCCAACTTTGCTGCCACATAAACCCGGACAACACCATTACTGGTCCCAACAACATCAAACATACCATCTCAGGACTATTTAATTGCTCATCTTCCAACATTGTGTATGCAATCAAATGCCAACAGTGCCCTTCAGCTCTCTATATTGGACAAACAGGCCAAACCCTACGCCAAAGGATAAATGGACATAAATCTGATATCAGGAATCACAAGACAGAGAAACCAGTAGGAGAACACTTCAATCTCCCAGGACATTCTATAAAAGATCTCAAAGTAGCTGTCTTAATACAAAGAAATTTCAGAAATAGACTGGAAAGAGAAGTGGCTGAATTGCAACTAATCACCAAACTTAAAACCACGGAGAAACCTGGTCTGAACAAAGACATTGGATTCTTATCTCATTATACATAACAAAGCTATCTTTAGCCATCTCACCCCTTGCCTTTCCCTGCAAGACTAATTACAGCCGTTAAGAGTCGTCAACAGGTTTTCCATACCTATCAGCTGATCACCCATTCCCACCACCCTTCTGAGCAATACCCCTCCCCACTCCCTCACTATATTTAAGGATCTGGTGACTTCTGTTTCAGTGTATCTGAAGAAGTGTGCATGCACACGAAAGCTCATACCAAGAACAAACTCAGTTGGTCTCTAAGGTGCTACTGGAAAGAATTTTTGATTTTGTTTTGACTATGGCAGACCAACACGGCTACCCACCTGTAACTTAAATATAGAGATGTTTGTAAATGGCTTCTCAAAATTCTCCACACACACACACACACACACACGGGGAGATCAACTGAATAGCTCCAGGGAGAAGAGAAATTCTCCAACCATTTCCCCCGGGATGGATCTCACCACTAGCAAAGGCAATAAGCCAGCTTTTTTCTTTCTTGCCAACTGTGTTGGCAACCTGGCCGCCATTTTGCATCTTCTCCCTGCTCCCAGTATTTTCCAAGAGCACTGTGGAGCAGGGAGGGGTGACCATCAAAAGAACAGTGGTGTAGAATATTCAGAGTTCATGCTGAAAGACCTCAGAAGCTTATGTAGGAGATGTCTTCTGAGAGATTTTGGCTCAGCTATATGCGGCCTTGGGGCAGAAAATATCCGGGCCGAGTCTTGACAATGGTTCTTGCCTTAAGGGAAGTGTCTGGGCACATGGCTAGAAGATATATTGCAATCCAATGGTGGGGAAACTGAGGCTCAGGGGCCAAATGTGGGGCTCCCAAGGGCTACCTGGCCCTCAGGACTCTCCTAATGCCACAACCCTTCTCCCAGGCCACATCCCTCACCTGTTCTGTTCTGAACCCTCCTCTGTTTATTTTGCCCAGCTAGAGCATTTTTGAACCATAATAATGCCTCTTGTTTCTGTTGCTCATAGTTCAAATCCTGATGGCAAGTTCATCATTTTATAGTATTTCTTTAAGTACCGTAATCTGAAAATGTCTTCCATTCTTCCACAAAACATTCATCATTAGGTTCTCTTATTTTGGCTGTTAACTTTGCCAGTTCTACCTAGTCCATCACCTTGCTTATCCATTCTTCTTTAGTGAGAACTTTTGCTTCCTTCACTATTTTTTTGTGCCTAGGGAATAGAGATAATAGTAGTTTTGCTATGATGGAAGATATCAAAGACAGGATACAGCAGAGGGCGAGAAATAAAAACACAACGGAGAATGGGGTGGGAAGTCGACAAAAAAAAAATTACTATGTATTGAAATGTATATGTTAAATTTTGGAAATTTTAATTTAAAAATATGATTTTTAAAATGCCTCTTGTTTTCCTGGATGGTGGGATGTATGGCTTGAGAGCAGTACATGTGAAAAGGATCTAGGAATCTTGGTAGACCATAAACTTGACATGAGTCAACAGTGTGATGCAGCAGCTAAAAAAGCCAATGCAATTCTGGGCTGCATCAATAGGAGTATAGCATCTAGATCAAGGGAAGTAATAGTACCACTGTATTCCGCTCTGGTCAGACCTCACCTGGAATACTGTGTCCAGTTCTGGGCACCACAGTTCAAGAAGGATACTGACAAGCTGGAACGTGTCCAGAAGAGGGCAACCAAAATGGTCAAAGGCCTGGAAACGATGCCTTATGAGGAACGGCTTAGGGAGCTGGGTATGTTTAGCCTGGAGAAGAGAAGGTTAAGGGGTGATATGATAGCCATGTTCAAATATATCAAAGGATGTCATATAGAGGAGGGAGAAAGGTTGTTTTCTGCTGCTCCAGAGAAGCGGACACGGGGCAATGGATTCAAACTACAAGAAAGAAGATTCCACCTAAACATTAGGAAGAACTTCCTGACAGTAAGAGCTGTTTGACAGTGGAATTTGCTGCCAAGGAGTGTGGTGGAGTCTCCTTCTTTGGAGGTCTTTAAGCGGAGGCTTGACAGCCATCTGTCAGGAATGCTTTGATGGTGTTTCCTGCTTGGCAGGGGGTTGGACTGGATGGCCCTTGTGGTCTCTTCCAACTCTGTGATTCTATGTATGTATGTATGTATGAACATTGTGTGACCGAACTGTAGCTCCTGTTCAAATGTAATGGTTTCACCTTTTTTGCCACCTTGGCCCCATTCCCCACTGACATGTGGCCCCCGGAAGGTCCCTCACAAGGGGATGTGGCCCTCAGCCTGAAATGCTCTCCGCCCTGCTACAAAGAAAGGAAAAGCTGCTCACTTCCATTGCTCGTCTGTCTGCCTCTGCTGGAGACATTCCTCTGTGCCTTCTTTCTCATTAAGTTTCTGGTAACTCAAAAAGTTTCCTTTTGAGCACGGTCTGCTAGTTCTCGGTAATAGGGCGCACAGACTGCTTCCTTTCTCCGAGAACAAATACCTGCTATTTTCTCACCTGTCAGCTTGTATCCCATCTAGGGGAAAGAGAAGCTGCTTGCAGCTTTGACTGTCATGTCAAGTTACATTGGTGGCGAAAGAGCTCCCCCCCGCTCCCCCCGCTATTTGCAACCTGCTCACTTCCCTGGTTCTTGGAATTGCAACACATTGCAATCTGCAAGTCATTTGCTGAGACATAACTGCATTAAAAGGGTCCCTCACCTTTGATTTCTTTTTTGCCCTGATGTTCAGAAGCTGTTGCTTGATTTTTTCCTGTTGGGGTTTTATCATCGAAACAAGGTTTACCAGTGTCGTATCGATTCCTGTTTCTGAAACGCTTGGCATAGCCAATTTTGAGTTTGACAGACGTTTATAGTTCTGGGCAAGGTTACAGGCAGGGGAGAAAAAATCAAATAAACAGGCAGGGGAGAAAAAATCAAATGGGATTTGAAGAGGCTTTATTATAAGTGATTTGGCCTATATGCTATACAGAGGGTCTGTTTGTGAAGAAGTAAAACTTTTACTAGGACCCAATTGCAGATCTGGAGTTGTCAGTCTAATGGGCACTGTGTCAACCTTGGAGACTGGTTGTCCCTTTCCACCTCTGCCATGGAAAATTTCTGCAGGCTTGGGTTGTGTACGCATTATAGGCTTACAAAGCACATTTCTTCTTTCGGATTGGAGCTGGTTTGTGTGTGGATGTATCTAAATGCAGTGTTTAATAAGATATGGCAAATTAGATACAGGATCTTATCTGCATGCACACGAAAGCTCATACCAATAACAAACTTAGTTGGTCTCTAAGGCATAGCTGTGAACTTTACCCCATTTATTTAAAGGAAATTCCCTTATACCAAATAGGATTCCTTGCAAGAAAAGGAGAAAGTTGACAGCTATGCTCTAAGGTGCTACTGGAAGGATTTTTTTAAAAAATATATATTTTGTTTCGACTACGGCAGACCGACACGGCTACCTACCTGTAACTAGATACAGGATAGTTATGGGTTGTGGCTAATGTCATTTGTCATGTCCAACACATCCAAGGCAAAAACCAGGATGCCATCTTCCCATTTTTTTCCCTTGTGGGGAAACGGCAGCCATTTTGGGTGCTTGCGCGATTCCGCACCGCGATTGCGTATCGAGGACCTCAAGACCTCCCCCAATGAACTGACACAGGAGATGTAATTTTTGTTTGGGTTTTTGGCAATAATTTAGGCCACAACTTTATTTAAATACAAATTCGGTGAGTGGTTGCGTAGGCATTGGTTCAGACTACTGTCCTACCGGGACAGAAGCTGGCCTAGAGAACCAGCGATTGGGAAATTGCAACTGAGGAGAGTTAAGGAGCGGGGGGATACAACGCAACCCTCTCCCCAGAGGTCCCAGGGACTCGGCTACGGCCCTAACCCCTACCGGGGGCTCGGACAAAGCATAAGAGTCGCCGGATTCCTTTAACGGAATTCCCAGTATCATCATGATTCTGGATGGGTACCGCCCAAACCAGCAATCCACACAGGAACCAATGCCTAACCGCCAACCTTACAAGTTGTGACAAGTTGCTACTGCAGTAGGCAAAACCAAATGGCAACAGCCAATCAGCCAGATGGACAAATTCCTACTGGGCCTCTGCCCCAAAAGCAGACGACCCCATGACAGGCAGTTGCAAGGTCAAGCGCAGAGGCCTAAGAAAAAGAGGGGGGGGCGGGATGGGTGATCAGAAGCCGAAGCCAAGAGAAGGATCACCCTGCGTGCAGAGGAATATATAGGACGCTAAGCTGTCCATCACAAATTGCAACATCTAATTTTGCCCAGTAACTCCTCTCTGCCCTATAGCTGCTAAGGCCGGCTACCGGCCCCACCCCCACAGGAAGGGATGAGTCTTGCCAGGTCCCGATCGCAACACGTGCTCTTACTCAGGGTAGAACCTGATTTTCCAGCTGAGAAAAACCAGGATTGAGGTTGAATCCTGACAAGACAGAAGTACTGTTCTTGGGGGACAGGGGGCTGGGCTGGTGTGGAGGACTCCCTGGTCCTGAATGGGGTAACTGTGCCCCTGAAGGACCAGGTGCCAGCCTGGGAGTCATTTTGGACTCACAGCTGTCCATGGAGGCGCAGGTCAAGTGTGTCCAGGGCAGCTGTCTACCAGCTCCATCTGGTATGCAGGCTGAGACCCTACCTGCCCACAGACTGTCTTGCCAGAGTGGTGCATGCTCTAGTGTCTCTCCCGGGAGCTACAGAGTGGCGCACCTGCTCTGGGGTTATCTCCCGCTTGGACTACTGCAACAACTACGTGAATGGGGCTACCTTTGAAGGTACAACTAATCCAGAATGCGGCAGCTAGACTGGTGACTGGGAGCGGCTGCCAAGACCATATAACTCCATTGGCTCCCAGTACATTTCCGAGCACAATACAAAGTGTTGGTGCTGACCTTTAACGGCCTCGGTCCAGTATACCTGAAGGAGCATCTCCACCCCCATCGTTCTGCCTGGACACTGAGGTCCAGCGCCGAGGGCCTTCTGGCGGTTCCCTCACTGCGAGAAGCAAAGCTACAGGGAACCAGGCAGAGGGCCTTCTGGTAGTGGCACCCGCCCTGTGGAACGCCCTCCCATCAGATGTCAAAGAGATAAACAACTACCTGACATTTAGAAAACATCTGAAGGCAGCCCTGTTTAGGGAAGTTTTTAATGTGTGACATTTTAATGTATTTTAATCTTTGTTGGAAGCTGCCCAGAGTGGCTGGGGAAACCCAGCCGGATGGGTAGGTTACAAATAAATTATTATTATTATTATTATTATTATTATTATTATTATTATTATGTTCACCTCAGATGAATAGGTTTTGAAGAGTTTTTTTGTATTTATTGCAGGAAACTGCTTGGCCAGAGGCAACCGTGTGACAAAAGAAATGTGTCTGGTCACCGTGGGAAGTGATATCTCTCTCAAACCTCACACACACACACACACACACACCTACTGTCTGTCTCCAAACAAGATGAATCAGCTGCCGCCAATTTCCTCAGCTCAGAATGCCCCACTAGTGCACATCATTAAACTGGACAGGAACCTGGAGCTGTCACAAATTGGGAAAGGTCCAATTCAGGAATCAATTGTCAACATTATCCACGTTAAATTGGAAAGAAGGAAGAGCAGGGGGTGAGGATCAGGAATGGCTGAATGCCACATTCCTTCACTCGCAAGTCCATCAGGATTTTGGAAAGTTAGGAAGATAGGTAGCAGCCTGACCTTGAGCCACACCATTGGTCTTGTTCTTGCTTCTGTTTTTATTATATATTTTGTGAACTGCCCTGAGACCGGCAGGTATAGGGCAGTATACAAATTTAATATGTAATGATAATACGGTAATATTATTACCCAGATATTTGGAAACCTGATGCGAGTTTTAATCTGTTTGTAGTCTCTTGTTCTTCTAACTTTTTAAGTTCTTATTCTTAAATTCTTATTCATTCTTGTGGTTGATAATTTTATTGTTTTATATTTTTGCAAACTGCCTTTTTTCTCTTTGGGTGTTTGTTTGTTTTTAAACAACCAAGCAGTGCATAAATTTTACGAAATAATTAAAAGCAAGAATTCCAACTAATAATAATCAAAACAGGGTATGATTTTATGGGCCAGGGAAACCTGGGCAGAAAAACATGCCTTTACAAGATGTCTGGGGTGCTGCATCCGATTCCTGCATGGCAAAGTTTGGGAGTGAGGGCCCCTGTTCCTGACCACGGAGTCTTTCCTCTAGTCACCAGGCCCTGACAGCTAAGATAGATTCACAGTCCCAAGGGATTACTCTGTGCAGAAGGAAACTGTGGGTCATAATCTCTGAACCTCATTGGACGAAGGGTTCGGGGATCTGGTTGTAAGTAAGAGCACCCATCTGTGTTTGGTTTGCTTCATCTCTTATCTGAAACTTTGAACGCAGCTCGAAATCATCTCTGCCTTCCTTCACTAAGAAGGGAAAAAACACATCTCTCCATCAGACCACACAAGTGATAGATTAACCGATACTGCTACAAGCCTCGAAGGCTGTCATTCTAGAGCGGAGGTGTCAAGTGACATATTGTACACAGAGGACAGATACTGAGCTGTTTCCGGGGGCTGGGGGTGGAATTACACCACATCAGTCACAACCACAAGGAAATAAAAAAGTTTTATTCGGTAGAAGGCTGTAAAATCTTAGCGAGCGTCTGTGTTGCGGCGAGCTAACAGCTGCGAGCTAACAGCCATTTTTGATTACCAGCCCCCGCAACATCTCAGATCTTTGATCCAGCTCTTACAAAGAACAAAAGTATTCAGGAGAAGCAGAGAGTTTCCTCACTGCTTGAGTTCAGCAGCACAAACTCTTATAACTCCAGGGAAGCCCCAAAAGAACACGAGGATGTTGCTTACTGTTAGCCAAGTCATTGCTTTTGAATAACTCAATGCTTTGGAAAATAGATCTTGTGCAGAGATTGGAGAGTTTGAGTTTGCTGTAGAAAAGACAGCTTCAAATCAACTTGTAGTTAGGAAGCCCACTGCGAGTCAATGGCTGTCTGCCAGTTCAGCCTTCCTAGCAGGGTTGTTGTTGTTATTTGTTTAACTGACATTGAAATGGAAAATGCCTGTATGTGTATTGCTAAGGGTTTAACATTGGAAAATTCCATTGGGGTGTACTAAAAAAAAAAGTAGGGATCTCTGAGCTTCTCGATGGGTTTAAAAAATAACTGTTGATGTTATCTGCTCTTTCATGTGAGTCTTTAACCTTAGATCATGTGAGTAAGGTAATTGGTTGCAAATTGTCATTTTGAAGGGAGTTGAAAGGAGTATTTAGAATAGTGGTTTCCAATTAGGGCTCTGGGGACCCCTGGGGGTCAGCAGAAAACATCCAGTGGGTCAGCAGCACCATTTCTGCCAGGGACTCACATATCTTGTTAATGGCACAGTGTAGGTTTGCTCAGGACCGGTGCTAGGGTTTCTTGTGCCCTAGGCGAGACCACCTTCTGGCGCCCCCCGCTCCCACCAAAGCCTGCTTTAGCAGGAGGTGGGGGGGTGGAGAGGCAAGCAGCAGTTTCTCCGCTGTAGCGGAGAAGCTGCTGCTCGCCCATCCCGCCCCCCGCCCCCCGCCAAAGCCTGCTTTAGCGGGAGGTGGGGGTGGTGGAGAGGCAAGCAGCACCTCTCCGCTACAGCGGAGAAGCTGCTGCTAGCCCGTCCCCCCCCCGCCCAAGCCTGGCCAGCGCCCCCTCCATTTTGGTGCCCTAGGCAATTGCCTAGTTCACCTTAATGGACGTGCAGGCCCTGGGGTTGCCATGCTGGCAGGGGAAAAACTTATGAAAGAGTCACTGGATGGCAAGTGAGCTGGGATTGGGCAAAAACCTCTGACACAGTTTCTTAGAGCTCTTGCGATTGGAGCGGAGTGGGTGGAGGGGGAAAGAGAGCAAACGGCTTGCTCCATGGGGTGGGTTCAGATGCTTATCATTAAGAAAAATTGCTCTGTACTTTTTAACTGAAAAGAACATCTAATTGCTTTCAGCAACCATCAAGTTTAGAGGACTCTCCCACTGCTTGTAGGTAGGGTTTTCCATGACTCTTGCCTGATGAGTTTGGGATTCATGTCTCATCTTGGAAATCCAACAGGGGAAATAGCTAAGCAAATCGCCACTATGGTTAAAACAGTTCACCCTCTGATAATTTAAATTAGTGCAAAAGGCAGCCTGGGCAGAGTTTGTTTTCTTGTTTTCCGTGGGAAGGTATGAGGCTACATTTGGGTGTGGGAGGAAACAGATGTCCAGCAGAATCCTAATAAAAAGTTGATTGTTCCTATTGGGATTGGGTAATCAGCAAGAAGAAAAACCTCACTCCAAATAAGTACTATATTTAACTAATTAATCTCTTTAAGCCAGGGAGGAAACTTGGGGACAGGAAGAAATAATAATAATAATAATAATAATAATAATAATAATAATACAGTAGTACCCCGTGTTATGCACGCGATCCATTCTGGATCATGCTACATAACTCAGACATTCGTAACATGAACGCCCCCCCCAAACCCCCCGGAAGTAGCACAATTTGAATGCTTCTGCACATGCGCAAAGTGCGCAGAAGCGTTCTGCGCAACCGGGGGTTGTGCGCGGGTTGTGCACGCTCCGGAAATGCTGCCAGGTTGCGGGCATTCTTAACTCAAACGTCTGCAACCCGGGGTGTGTGTAACCTGGGGTTCCACTGTAATAATAATAATAATAATAATAATACTATTACTACTACTATTAAAGGTAAAGGTACCCCTGACCATTAGGTCCAGTCGCAGACGACTCTGGGGTTGCTGCGCTCATCTCACTCTATAGGCCGAGGGAGCCAGCGTTTGTCCGCAGACAGCTTCTGGGTCATGTGGCCAGCATGACTAAGCCACTTCTGGTGAACCAGCGCACAGAAACGCCATTTACCTTCCCGCAGGAGCGGTACCTATTTATCTACCTGCACTTGATGTGCTTTCGAACTTCTAGGTTGGCAGCAGCAGGGACCGAGCAACGGGAGCTCACCCCATCACGGGGATTCGAACCGCTGACCTTCTGATTGGCAAGTCCTAGGCTCTGTGGTTTAGACCACAGCGCCACCCGTGTCCCACTACTACCACTACTATTACCAACATTATAAAATTCCAGCCGTTTTCTACTCAGTCTTCACCAATACTTTATCAAGCCCTAACGGCAGCACTGAGCTGAAATGACACCTACAATTTCACTGCTTCATTTTGAAGAACTGGGTTTTAGGGGACATTTTGGCATTTTAAAAAATTGATCAGGAATACACATCTATATCACCATGCAGTCAGAAAGATATAACAGCATTATCTCTCCATTACATTGTGAAAGTGCCCATCTAATCAAAAAGCTGAAAATAACTGGAGAGGGGTAGAATAAGGTATCATTAAGCAAACAGGGTGGTATAAACAGGTATCATTTATTTCTTGGAAAAATGAAGACCTATTAATAACTAAGAAAAGAAAAGTATCATTTATTTGGGAATTATTCCAGGGTTTCTTTTTTTTTCTTTTTTGGTTGGGGAGTTACTTTGAATAACACAAGTAGAAGTTTCAACAACATCAGCCATACCTCATTAATCTGCATCTCTTCTACATGGTGTAACTGATAATAAAAAGATAAACAGAGTAAAAGCATATTCTAGACTGTTCCCTTAACCAAGCTAATACTCGTGATCTTGCATCTCTGGGCTAAGTTTCTTTGTCCATTCATGGTTCCTTCCTGGTTCCTTCCTCCTGCTGCTCTCAAAATCCAGCTTGACTCTGACTTCTCCTGTTTTCTAGCTTGACATATTTATATTTCCACTTCTCTTTAGCCAGTCAGAAAGAGAGAAGATTTGTGGTTTTAAGTTTCGCCTCCATTGCCAGGTTCCTAGGGTGAAACTTTGACCCTCCTGTGCACAACATCAAAAGTTCAGAGGAAGGTTAAAAGTACAAAGCTTCCTGAGTGAAAGATCACCTTGTACGTTTAATCTTCCTCTGAACTTTTGACTCTCCTGTGCACGACAGCCAAAAGCAACCATTTCACAGCTAGAAACCAAACACAAATTGGCGGAAAGTCCTATTTTTCACAGGCCACTGTCTCCCATGTGAGTCTGCCCAGTCATTGAGTTCTGACTCGGTGGCCCTGCTCATTCGTAGGTCAATACCCCCTCAATACTTCTAAGCTTGAGCAGATGTTAAAACATCTCTCTGTGGGACTGCTTTTTATAATTAAAGGATTTGGCCCCATGGGCAGGGTTCTGATATTGCAGTCATGTATCATGTTTCATTTGTTTAAATTGTTTTATATTGTTAAACATTTTAATTGACTATTTTAATTGATACTTTTAGTCCTATGCTTGGTACAATATGGAATATTGTGAGCTGCCTTGTATGGGCTTTGCCAAGAAGGGTGGCATATAAATCTTTTTTAAAAAATTTATTATAAACTTTATTGAAAATTATAACATTCGTACAATAAAAGCAAAACACAACAAACAGACAGCGACACAGAAAAAAACCTAAACCTAATAATAAATATCAAACGTAACAAATACACCAAATAAATGTTAAATAAAATATAACAAAAAACAAATCATGCATATTCATTCATTCTATTAGTAACAAATCAATATTTGTTACTTCCATTAAATAAATCATAATTAATCATAAATCATAATACCTGTTGTAGACTTTCAATTTTGCCAACTTCTTAGGCTTCCGCTTGCCTTCCTCTCAGGTTATTTAACTAAGTTATTCGATACTGCTTTCCTTAACCACTTAACCAAGCTTCTTGTAGATTTATTAACCTCTTGTCTTTCATTCCCCATATTACTCTTAATACATAAAATGCATAATAGCCAGCTGCCCAGCCAATAGAATCTGAGGGACGAGATCCATCTCAACCAATTAGCTCTGATCATGTATGACAACCCTGATTGGTTGTCAGCTCCTATCACACCAACTACATCCCTCAGCTATTTCTGAAGGAATTGCTGAAATCCCTTTATCTTCTGCCATTATGGTGACAGATTTTTTTTCATGAGAGAAGTAATAGTTCAGATATATTTTTTCCTGCAGTCTTTTTTGGGATCTTTAAAATATGCACATCCACTCACACTTTTGAATTGCTTCTAGGACTTCTCTTGAGACCACCCCCCCTTAATATTTTAAAGTTCCTTTTAAAGATGAATATTATTTCATGTTCACGCTCTTTTGTTCTTTTGTTGGCCCTGGGATCAAGCAGCCATGTAGCTCATATTTCTTCAGAATATTTTCATTCCTTTGCGAGGTCTCAAGTGACATCCCCTCCCCCCACAAAAAAAGATTAGAAGGTTTATTTTCTCTAGCCTTTTACAGAGCATTATAGGCTCCTTTTCCTGCTGTTTGAAGTCCATGAAAAATTCAAAATGCATGGTTGGGATCTTTCTGCAAATACAGGTGAAAGATTAGACACCTTGTTTCAAATCTATTCTGTGCTTCCACTCCAGCTGTTCCTTTTTATGAGGGACAGTTTTTATTTGTTTAATTATCCAGTTGGGGAAAGTCACTTTCCCTACAATGTCCTCTTCCTTCTTACTTTTGTGGATGCCTTCTAAATTTTTTGTGTGACTGTGAGTTGCTAGAATTCAGAGAATCCTAGAGCTGCAGGGAGCCTTGAATGTCATCTACTGTATTTTTTGCTCCATAGGGCGCACCGGACCATAGGGCGCATCTCATTTTTAGAGGAGGAAACAAGGAAAAAATATTTTTCTGGTTTTCCTCCTCTAAAAGCCCTGTTTTTTTGAGGATCAGCTAAAAGTTTTGCAGCTTTTTTTGCAAAGGGAAAAGCCCTGTTTTTTTGAGGATCAGCTAAAAGTTTTGCAGCTTTTTTGCAAAGGGGGAAAAGCAAAGCTCCTTTTGCAAAGGGGGAAAAGCAAAGAGGAAAAGCCCTGTTTTTATGGGGTTCAACTCACATTTCTGCAGCTTCTAAAGGAAAGGGAGCCTTTTCTACAGTTTCCAGACAGATAATCTAATCAGCCAGGGAACTGGGTATGTTTAGCCTGGAGAAGAGAAGGTTAAGGGGTGATATGATAGCCATGTTCAAATATATAAAAGGATGTCATATAGAGGAGGGAGAAAGGTTGTTTTCTGCTGCTCCAGAGAAGCGGACACGGAGCAATGGATTCAAACTACAAGAAAGAAGATTCCACCTAAACATTAGGAAGAACTTCCTGACAGTAAGAGCTGTTCGACAGTGGAATTTGCTGCCAAGGAGTGTGGTGGAGTCTCCTTCTTTGGAGGTCTTTAAGCGGAGGCTTGACAGCCATCTGTCAGGAATGCTTTGATGGTGTTTCCTGCTTGGCAGGGGGTTGGACTGGATGGCCCTTGTGGTCTCTTCCAGCTCTATGAGTCTATGATTCTATGATTCCTACACAAATCTGGAGAGGAGTCCCTAAGATGGCACCTTGTATATGATCTTCTGACAACTCCAGCAGCCAAGATGTTGCCAGACATATTGCTCTGCATTCCTTTGGACCACAGTTAGGCTGAGAGGGGGGTCATGTCATTTGAGCTGCCCAGGACCGCTATACACACTGCCTAGGCATGCTTCCCAGGGAGGTCACTTTGGTGCTGCTAACACAGTGGTTTGGTTTCACTCCCGGAGATGCACTGCATTGTCTCTTGAGACAGATAGATGCCAACACCAAGGAAGCAGCCAAAATATGGAATTCTGAGGATGGACTCACAGTTCCCCAATGCAGATGCCGCATTTGAGGCCCCTAGGAACTATGAGCAAATAAAACACACTTACATGACTTAGCTTTGCTAAGGTGACCATATTTTGCATGGGTGATGATGATAAACTGGAGGCTTCACTCCCATCTGGCTCTTCACGCTGCGCAGCTGTTTCACGGGGAACGCCTGTCAACCTGGAAGTAGGAAAGAGCTTGATGCTCATCAGCACTCAGCTCAGTATGCAGAGAGGCTCTCCCAGTGCTTCATTGCTAATGATATTGATGATGGTAGAAAGAAGCGTGCAATTTTGCAGCGTGTTTGTGGCGCAAAGACATATGGCTTAATTAGAAGCTTGGTAGCACCTGAAAAATCCCGTGCCAATTCCTTTGAGGAACTAATTGGAGTTGTCTCAGATTATCACAGCTCCATGCCATGGGAGACTGTGCAACACTTTAAATCTGAGCAGCTTCTCGCACCCACCTGGAGTGGCTGTGGAAGTTTTTGCAGCAGGATTGAATGCCACAATAGAGGAAAAGGACTCTCCAGCTGAACAGCCACAGCCCCTTTTTGCTGCAGGTGGAAATAAGGAAGGTCACCTTTGATCAGTGGCATAGGAAGGTGGGGGCGATGGGGGCAGGGCGCCCCGGGTTCCAGGGGAGGGGGGTGACACTTGGCGGCCCCTCCCACCACTCCCCAAGCCGAGCCCCACAGCCCGGCACCCCGTCTGTGTGGTGGTGGCTCGTAAGGTTGCTGCGGGAGCAGCAGCGCAGGCCCGGACAGAGTGTGCATGTGCGGAATGTTGCACATGTGCACTTTGTCCGGGCCAGTGCTGCTGCTCCCGCAGCAACCTTGCAAGCTGTCGAGTGTGAAAAGCAGCACGGACAGGGCAGTCCAACAAGCCACTGATCGCTCGGCGGCAAACAAGGTCACCACAGGAGCAGCAGCGCCAGCACGGAGGACTGCACATGTGCAGTCCGTCCTGGCATGCGTCGTGACATCACGATGCAAGCATCAGGATGCCCCGCCCCTAGGAGGTGCCTCTGTTTGCCACCCCAGGCAGCCAAGCGGCTTCCCCCCACCACTGCCTTTGATGACCCCAGAGAAAATGCGAAAAGGGGAAGCAAAATCGTATTGCCATGCTATATCATAGGGAGCAGGAGAACATCATGTCCTTCCTCCCTTGGCCTGGTTTGGACTACCTACCATTATGCTTTTCCCTCTTAATGGATGAAGAAAGCACAAAGGTCCATGCTGCATGTGGTTTTTGTTTTGTAAGGTAAAAAAGGCACCCCTGGACAGTGAAGTCCAGTCAAAGGCGACTATGGGGTTGCAGCGCTCATCTCACTTTCAGGCCGAGGGAGCCAGTGTTTGTCCACAGACAGCTTTCCGGGTCATGTGGCCAGCATGACTAACCCGCTTCTGGAGCAACGGAACACCAGAGCGCACAGAAAAGCCATTTACCTCCCTGCCAGAGTGGTACCTATTTATATACTTGCACTGGCGTGCTTTCAAACTGCTAGGTTGGCAGGAGCTGGGACAGAGCAACGGGAGCTCACCCCGTTGCAGAGATTCGAACTGCCGACCTTCTGACCGGCAAGCCAAAGAGGCTCAGTGGTTTAGAACACAGCGCCGCCCATGTTTTGTAAGCTACCTTTCAAAGCTGCAAGATGCTGCAGGAATATACCGGGGAGTAAGTGCTGTCAGACCCAATGGCCCTTGCTTCTTTGAACTGACAGTCATAAGACAAAAGCGGACCCTCCATGGCTATCCAGCGTCCCGGGAGAGCATCCCATTCTCACAATGGCCAACCAGATTCCTCTGGGAAACCTGCAAGGAGTCTTTCAGAACAAGAACACTCTCCCTTCCTGAGATATCCGGGGAAGACCATAGCCATCAGGGTTAGCACCTACTGACAGCCTGACCTTCCATCAATTTGTCTAATCCTCTTTTTTATCAGGAAACAAGAAGAAAGGCTTTGGGGTCTCAAGGCAATATGTATTCTGTTAATCCTTTCCTTGTGTGATGCACAGAGATGCCAACGCTCAAGGTCTGTTTGTTTCAGGGTTGTTGTTTTGTTTTTTTACATGCTCAAAATAATATTTCAAATCTTACCCTTGGAGCCAAATGCCTTTTTCTGAGGTTGTGCCACACCCACCAATCCCAGGAAGGTTTGCCAGAAATGATGGGTGTACCTGAGCTTGTTACACCCTGGCGAAGCTCATGGCATCTAGAAGAAACAGGCAGCAGAGAAGTTCTGCTGTGACTTAAAAACAACATCAAGGATATTAGATATGGGCTAAGTTCAATTCTGGGCTGCATCAATAGGAGTATAGCGTCTAGATCAAGGGAAGTAATAGTACCACTATATTCTGCTCTGGTCAGACCTCACCTGGAATACTGTGTCCAGTTCTGGGCACCACAGTTCAAGAAGGATACTGACAAGCTGGAACGTGTCCAGAAGAGGGCAACCAAAATGGTCAAAGGCCTGGAAACAATGCCTTATGAGGAACGGCTTAGGGAGCTGGGTATGTTTAGCCTGGAGAAGAGAAGGTTAAGGGGTGATATGATAGCCATGTTCAAATATATCAAAGGATGTCATATAGAGGAGGGAGAAAGGTTGTTTTCTGCTGCTCCAGAGAAGCGGACACAGAGCAATGGATTCAAACTACAAGAAAGAAGATTCCACCTAAACATTAGGAAGAACTTCCTGACAGTGAGAGCTGTTCGGCAGTGGAATTTGCTACCAAGGAGTGTGGTGGAGTCTCCTTCTTTGGAGGTCTTTAAGCAGAGGCTTGACAGCCATCTGTCAGGAATGCTTTGATGGTGTTTCCTGCTTGGCAGGGGGTTGGACTGGATGGCCCTTGTGGTCTCTTCCAACTCTATGATTCTATGATTCTAAATTGGAGACACCCTCTGTTTTCACAGCATAGGAAGAACTACTTTCATGGGTCACCAGGTGGAAGTCATTTTTGATCTCAGTATCGCTAATGTCATTGTGCTATGAAGATCAATCTGTTCCTTTCCTGAGTCTGTGCAGTACTGAGGCCTGGTCTGGAGAGAGGTGATGTATGCAGGGTCAGTCTCTCTATCTCTCTGTGTATGAAATGGATTGGGCCAGTCACAACAAGTCAGGGCAGCACATACCCCAAGTCAACCTTCTCATTTCCTGGTTCTCAGCAACCACTGCTGTGCACATTGTAGGTATATTTGGTATCTCTGAGATTTTGGCAGATTCCTGCAGGAGGATACCTGCTTCACAGGTGGAGTAAATGTAGATGCCCAGAGGTCTCTGTCTGGTGCACAGGGATGGAAGAGTCTGTCCATGTTGGCTCTCTCCGTTTCTCATTTTTCCAGTCTCAACTTCAGTTCCCTGCATTTCTGCATTTTTTTTTTAATTGCTCAAGAAAATGGTTGAGCATTTTAGGGCAAATTTCTCCCAACAAACACACTTTTGTACGCAGTTTAGACTAACATACTCGTGTTTGCAAGCAGTTTCTCCTTCTACAATGCATTCTTTTGCATGTTATTTTTTTATGCTCACTTTTGCCTGATATATGACTTTTGGTAAACCTTGTTTAGTTAGAGAACGGCATTGTAGAGTTCAGATCAGTGCGAATTTTGAAGGGTGTCTGTGCTCCGCTCCCTCATATCATTTTGCAAACCCTCCAAGTATCCTTATTTTCCAAGGATGTCCCTGATTTAGAGAAGCTGTCCCGGTTTTTTTTAATTGATCCCAGAATGTCCCACTTTTCCTTAGGATTGTCCCTATTTTCATTGGAGAAATGTTGGAGGGTATGGAGTTTATCTGACCCCCTGAGCCGCCTGAAGGCAATTATGTATAGGGAAGGTTTTTATATATATATATAAAGTTTAATGTTTTCTTATGTTTTTATATATGTTGGAAGCTGCCCAGAGTGTGTGGGGTTATAAATAGTAAAATCATCATTATGGAATGGGACGTCCCTATTTTCATCGGAGAAATGTTGGAGAGTATGCAAGCTTCAAAACTCAGGCTTGCCATTGGAGGGATGGAACACAGACAGAGCAACAGAGAGGCTAGAAGACAATGTCTAATGGTTTTATTTTTCCTCATTTACGCTGGCAAACAATGTCATGGGTAGCCATTACACACCGCCATCATATCTCATGCCGGACAATTCCATTACCTTTTGTGATAAATAAAAGCCAATTGCATTTGTATTTGTCAATAAGTGTACAACACAAGACACATGCCAGGCCAGACATTTGTTAATTGAAGACAGTCCGTCGCCTTGCTGCTTTATCTTGACTTTCCAAATGGTCCAGAGGCAGCTTAACAGCCTCCCTGCATTTAAGGAACATTGTTAAGTGATGCATGAGTCATTTTTAAAAAACAGAATAACAATGGGCTGCTCTGTAACACTATGTTCATTCTGTTTCCCTAACCACAAAAATTACTGGATGTAATTTAGCGGGAGGCTGTAGAGATGGCCAGAAGATCTTGCAGGGCATATTCCCATGGATTTGGCTCTTATCCAGCTACATTTAGCTTTCGGTTGGTAACTCACAACATGGATGATGGAAACTGGGGCAGCAGACATGGCAAACAGCCAGACACTCTAGCATGTATTTAAAACTGGTGTAACATAGCACTTCTGCCCTTGATACAAACTTTGCCTTGGCTATGAACATGCAAATTGGTCTTAGCCCTTCTTCAACAGGTGGGTGATGGCGTTCAGTGTTACTGTTACTACGGTACATAGAAAACTGCCTTGCATTGAATCAGACCAACAGTCCATCTAGCACAGTCCATAGTGACCAGCAGTGGTTCTCCAGGATTTCAGATGGGTCAACCCAAGCCCTACCTGAAGATGCTGGGGGTTGAATTTGGGTCCTTCTGCATGAAAGGGTGGCTCTCTGTGTCAAAGGTGGCTCTCTCCCAGCTCCATTTGGCACACTGGCTGAGACCATATCTGGCCATCTCCCGCTTGGACTACTGCAATGTGGGACAACTTCTGAAGGTGACTCAGAAGCTACAACTAATCAAGAATGCAGAAGCTAGACTGGTGACTGGGAGTGGCTGCCGAGACCATATAACACCAGTCCTGAAAGACGTACATTGGCTCCCAGTATGTTTCTGAGCACAATTCAAAGTGTTAAAGCCCTAAATGGCCTCAGCCCAGAATACCTGAAGGAGCATCTCTATCCCCATTGTTCAGCCTGGACACTGAGGTCCTCTTCTGAGGGTCTTCTGGTGGTTCACTCGCTGCAAGAAGTGAAAACAAAATAATAATAAAAAATTCCTTCCAGTAGCACCTTAGAGACCAACTAAGTTTGTTCTTGGTATGAGCTTTCGTGTGCATGCACACTTCTTCAGATACCAAGAACAAACTTAGTTGGTCTCTAAGGTGCTACTGGAAGGAATTTTTAATTTTATTTTGTTTTGACTATGGCAGACCAACACGTCTACCTACCTGTAACTGCAAGAAGTGAAGTTACAGGGAACTAGGCAGAAGACCTTCTCGGTAGTGGTGCCCACCTGGTGGAATGCCCTCCGTTCAGATGTAAAACAGATAAACAAGTATTTGACATTTAGAAGACATCTGAATGCAGCCCAGTATAGGGAAGTTTTTAATGTTTGTTTTAATGTTTGTTTTATTATATTTTTATATTTGTTGGAAGCTGCCCAGAGTGGCTGGGGCAACTCTGTCAGATGGGGTACAAATAAAATAATAATAATAATAATAATAATAATAATAATAATAATAATAATAATAATGTCAGGGATTTACTCCTTCCCTTGGATGTTGCTCATGAGTAACGACAAGCCTTTAGGTAGGCTAAAACTATTTATTGTCCATAAATGAATTACAGAGTTTCTGCAGCCATGACTGCTCAGTCAGTTTCAGTTTCTCGGAGTGGCGGGCTTTCTTGCACCCGCCAACACAACCAATGGCTCGGCACCCTAAAATGACGTCTGCGTCTCCTCCTACCCCCCCTCGGCTCATCTTCCTGTCTGTGACTGATGGTGCTGGGTCTCTACTCTGCCATCCCCAAACCTGGCATCTCCCTCTCTGACGGGGGCTGGAGCAGGAAGATGAATCAGTGGAGATTATGGGTGGCTGTTCTCTATAGCCCAGTGACCCCCTTTCCCTGGAGGAATCACTATCTTCCCTCCCGGCTCTAGCTTGCTCCTCTCTCTCTCCCTGCTTCTCCCAAGTAGTCCCTCTTTCCCTGACAAATAATTGGCAGATGCTCTAGCACTGACCTATGGTCCTTCCCCATATTATCTTTTCAATTTATTGGCTGTTTTCTTCACAACAGCTAATAGAAACAGCTTTCCAAGCAGCTTACAAAATTTTCAAATCATTAGCACAAGTTGGGAAGTTGCTGTTGTGCTCAGGTCCTGCTTGCAGGTTTCCTGTTTGAGCCTTGAGATCTATGGATGAAGGGCGGTGTAGAAATGTAATAAAAATAATAAAAAGAACTGGATGGTGGACTGGATAGGGCTTTGGCCAGTATGACCATCTTATGTTCATTCGATGGTTGAAATCGAATGGCATCCCTGAAAGTATTACGGTAACTGTGAGGATGTGGGACTGTTTTAAAATGTTTGTAGTTATATGGCCCCCGGGCTGAAAATGCTTCCCTGCCTCAGCACCAAGGCTTCGTTTTTGGTTTTCTGTGTTTGGTTGAACAGTCAGGTCATGTATCTACAGCAGTGACCAGAGGAGAAATTACCGCTGGGATAAGTGCAGAGAACAAATGCCATGGTGCGTTTGCAGCAGCACAACTTGACTCCTTCATCTGCCCCACCTGCAACAAAACATGTCTCTCCTGTGTTGGCCTCTGCTCTCCAATAGTTTGCCGTCACCCCCAAGTGCTTCCACTGTCTCTCGAGACAGACGGACGCCAACAAAAATTCTGAAAACAAACTTGGCTGGTCTAGGTTGAGAACGTCCACTGTCTGTTAAGGATCTGCTTTCCAACTCAGCATTTAATGAAGAAGACGTTGACTAGATACCTGTGATTATGCTGTGTCGTTGCAACCAGCCCTTGAACATTCTGTTTTCTCTCTCTCTCCCCCCACTCCCCACACATAGATGCTGAGAAAGAACAGGCTGTCCACAATTTGGCAGGTTCAAAGGCGGCAACCCTCTTCCATTGCTTAATTACTTGGAACCTGCTTTTGGAAGCCTCTTGCCACTCATAATTCAAGACTTACCAGTTGAGCTGGAGCAGAAGCGTTGGAACGACCAGGGGTACAAAGAACATGGCCAGCTCTCTTCCTGAGCATGTACAGGCATTTTCCAAAGGCAATCCCTCTGGTTGCCCCAAAGGCAAAACAAAGGGCCCCTCCAGACATGCCATTTATATAGCTTGCACTTGGTTCTGAAGTATTTTGGAGCAAAAATGTAAGCAGCCTCTGTTTTTTGGAGTATCACTGTGTTCCTCCCACCCATCCGCACCAACCACAGGATGTGATCAGATGTGTTCTGCAGCCACATCTCTCCCATTCCCTTGCTCTTCCAAACTCAAAGGGAGCAATCCTATGCCAAGATCCGCTGGGATGAAGAGCTTAGGATGTAGCCCAGCAGCACTCTCCCTTCCTGTGGCTTCCAGCAACTGCTATTCAGAAGCAGTGTGGCCTCCAACCGTGGAAGCAGAGCATAGGCATGAATCTCCTTCTTCATAAGTCCCTGAGCTCCGTTAAGAGTCTGCAATAAGAAAATCAACACGGTCTCCCTTCTTCCTTCTGTAATAATCACATGTGATTCTTTGGGTGCTTCTAGAACAGCGTTTCCCAAACTTGGAACTTCGTCTGTTTTTGGACAACGACTCCCATTATCCCTAGCTAGCAGAACAAGTGGCCAGGGATGATGGGAACTGTAGTGCGAAGACAGCCAGCGACCCAAGTTTGGGAAACTGTCCTAGACAGAGGGCTCTTAGCACCCTCTGACTGTTGCTTTCCCATTTCCACAAGTGTACCCTGGCCCCCATGCACAGTCTGCTTCATTCTGGCAGGGTAACAGGCATGAGTAACACAAGGAAAGCCTGCTGGTTCAGACAAATGGCCCATCTAGTCCAGTACCCATTGTGGTGTAGTGGTTAAGAGCGGTAGACTCGTAATCTGGGGAACCGGGTTCACGTCCCCGCTCCTCCACATGCAGCTGCTGGGTGACCTTGGGCTAGTCACACTTCTTCTGAAGTCTCTCAGCCCCACTCACCTCACAGAGTGTTTGTTGTGGGGGAGGAAGGGAAAGGAGAATGTTAGCCACTTTGAGACTCCTTTGGGTAGCAATAAAGTGGGATATCAAATCCAAACTCTTCTTCTTCTCTTCTTCTCACAGTGACCCAACAGATGTCTGCGGGATATTTGCAAGCAGACCCAAGTTCAGGAGTTCTCTCCCCGCCTATGGGCCTGCTCTTGTTATGAGCATTTTCTCTTTCTTCATGTGTAACCATAATGAAGGTGCATCTCCACCCCCACCCTTCAGCCCAGACACTGAGGTCCAGCTCTGAGGGCCTTCTGGTGGTTCCCTCACTGCAAGAAGTGAGGTTACAGGGAACCAGGCAGAGGGCCTTCTTGGTAGTGGCACCCCCCTGTGGAATGCCCTCCCATCAGATGTCAAGGAAATAAACAACTATCTGACTTTTAGAAGACATCTGAAGGCAGCCCTGTTTAGGGAAGTTTTTAATGTTTGATGTTTTATTGTGTTTTTAATATTCCTGTTGGGAGCTGCCCAGAGTGGCTGGGGAAACCCAGCCGGATGGGCAGGGTATAAATAATAAGTTGTTGTTGCTGTTGTTGTTGTTGCTGCTGCTGCTGCAGCTGCTGCTGCTGTTGTTGTTGTTGAAGCATAGTGGAAGTGTGGAACTCACTTCCATGGGAGGGAATGATGACCCCCCAACTGGGATGGCTTTAAAAGAGCATTGGGACATATTCCTGGAGGAGACGGATATCAATGGCCACAAGATATGGTTAGAATCATAGAATCATAGAGTTGGAAGAGACCACAAGAGCCATCCAGTCCAACCCCCTGCCAAGCAGGAAACACCATCAAAGCATTCCTGACAGATGGCTGTCAAGCCTCTGCTTAAAGACCTCCAAAGAAGGAGACTCCACCACACTCCTTGGTAGCAAATTCCACTGCCGAACAGCTCTCACTGTCAGGAAGTTCTTCCTAATGTTTAGGTGGAATCTTCTTTCTTGTAGTTTGAATCCATTGCTCCGTGTCCGCTTCTCTGGAGCAGCAGAAAACAACCTTTCACCCTCCTCTATATGACATCCTTTTATATATTTGAACATGGCTATCATATCACCCCTTAACCTTCTCTTCTCCAGGCTAAACATACCCAGCTCCCTAAGCCGTTCCTCATAAGGCATTGTTTCCAGGCCTTTGACCATTTTGGTTGCCCTCTTCTGGACACGTTCCAGCTTGTCAGTATCCTTCTTGAACTGTGGTGCCCAGAACTGGACACAGTATTCCAGGTGAGGTCTGACCAGAGCAGAATATAGTGGTACTATTACTTCCCTTGATCTAGACGCTATACTCCTATTGATGCAGCCCACAATGGTTGCTTTGTTCTACCTCAATGGTCCAAGGCAACAATGCCTTGTATGCTAATTGCCAAAAACCAGAAGAGTGGAAAGTGCTCCTGTTTTCAAATCCTGCTTGCTGGTTTCCCACAGACATCTGGTTGGCCACTATGAGAACCAGATGTTTGAATGGATGGGCCATTGGCCTGATTCAGCAGGCGAATGGTTACTTTCCCCCTAAATGAAATGTTTTAGCCAAGAGGCAATTCTCTAGATGTTGTTGAACTCCAGCTCACATCACTATTGCAAATGATCAAGGATGCTTGGAGTTCTGGGGACTCAAGGTTGGGAAAGGCTGAAAGATGAACCTTGGCTTGATCCATCTTGGCTCTCTGCTTAGGTCCTTACTGAGTGTTTGCTAATGGTCAGTGTATAGTCATCACTCTCTTGGCTGCAAGATTTATTTCTTGGGAGAACACACAGAACTAATACTTTTTTTCCTTTCTAGTGAAATAATGTTTTTTTTCTCTCTCCGTGACATAAATCACTGGCGTTCATTATTAAAACACTTCTTGGGAAGAAGAAGAAGAAGAAAAAGACTTTTAAAATTTCTTCTGTGAAAACCAGCCAGCAGATGGTATTAATATACCCGGAGATCACAGGCCAAGAATAACAAATGAGGAAATGCAGAACATAAAAAGGGGACATTTAATATGTATAGACAAAAAGGGATGAAGCAAAAAACTGGAACCACTGATGAACATTGGCTGAAGCTTGGAGATGAGCACATGGTGAGGTTGGTCACATGATACCTCATTTCAGAAGGATCCCAGGCATATATATGTGCATGAGTTTTCCGAGTACATCATAATTAGGATTGCAAAGCTGTATTGCAACAGCTATTTTCAGGAAAGGGGAAAAACATTGTAGGGTTTTCTGGGAATTGATCTCACTTAGTGAGATCTCACTTAGTGTTTTAGCCGGTAGAGTGTGTATGCTATACATTTAAAGCACACATACCCCATGAATCCTAGGAAGTGTAGCTTACCCCTCACAGAGCGACAGTTCCCATTCAATGAACTACATTCAATGAACTACAGTTCCCAATATTTTTGCAGGGGCCAAGCTTTAAACGTTTGGTGGGTACATGGCCTCTGTGTCCTTTGACCAGTCAGTAGAGCTCTCTGGATAAAGAGCCTTTAAAAATGCTGGGGCAACCCATCTGTGCAACCCAACCTAATGCAGGATGAGGTCACGAAAACATATTAGGAGTTCTGGAAGACCATGTACTTGATGTTCGTCATTAGGATGGAGAAATATCCATGAGGGCATGGGTGGTGGCGGTGGTGGATACAAACTGGGAAAGGTCAGAAATCCATTCCCTCGATGGTAATACTGAGAAGAAGCCAAGTGACTTCCTTACATAATATGCTGGTTATACAAGTTCTGGCCTTTATATAACAGGAATTGGGAGGCGACTGGTTTCTCCTGCTTATTTGATTCTTAATGGCCTTCCTAACCCTAAACTGCTGCGTTGAGCTTGCTTCCAGAATCAGATAAGCAGGAGAAACCAGTTGACTCTCAATCCCTGTTATATAAAGGCCAGAACTTGTATAACTAGCATGAGGATTGTCTGCTTGTGCTAACACAGAGGTGGGCTTTTTCCCTGGTAGCACCTGCATTATGGAACACACACCCTGCTGAAATAAAATGCTTTCCCATTGCCTTCTTCCACAAACCAACCTGGGTGGGTTGGCTGGGAAAGGGGAGTGCGCTTCAGAGACAGCAGATTATTCTGCTGGCTTCCTGAAATAAATGCCAGCAGTCACACCACTGCCTTTTACTGTATATATGTTGAAAGCCGCCCAGAGTGGCCGGGGCAACCCAATCAGATGGGCGGGGTATAAATAATAAAATTATTATTATTATTATTATATTATTATTATTATGGAATAGAAAGTCCCTATTTTCATTGGAGAAATATTGGGGTGTATGCACCCACCGACACAGGCATTCCCTTGATCTCTCCACCAGAGTCTTCCATTTTAATTGCCATGTTGGGACTGTGTAATGGGATGGTTTAATTGTATATTCTAAGTATTGTTGTTGGTGTTCAGTTGTGTCCGACTCTTCGTGACCCCATGGACCAGAGCACGCCAGGCACGCCTATCTTTCACTGCCTCCCGCAGTTTGGCCAAACTCATGCTAGTCGCTTCGAGAACACTGTCCAACCATCTCATCCTCTGTCGTCCCCTTCTCCTTGTGCCCTCCATCTTTCCCAACATCAGGGTCTTTTCTAGGGAGTCTTCTCTTCTCATGAGGTGGCCAAAGTACTGGAGCCTCAACTTCAGGATCTGTCCTTCCAGTGAGCACTCAGGGCTGATTTCTTTAAGAATGGATAGGTTTGATCTTCTTGCAGTCCATGGGACTCTCAAGAGTCTCCTCCAGCACCATAATTCAAAAGTATAGATTTCCCTTTTGAAAAACATTTGTGTGACAGCTTTTTATATTTTGTAAACCACTTAGAAGCTTCCTTTGGTATATAAATGGAGGTGGCCACAATGAACAATGGCCTGCCACGTTCTTAACAGCCAGGTGAACCAAGCTAACAAACCACCCCCACCAGCAGATTGAATGAGGCTTGGGTGAACCAACCCACTCTGCTTGTGGTCTGCGATTCAGCTTTGTGGTCACAAGTTTCTTTGGGTCTGCTTTATAGCCTACTGAAAATTTGAAGGCAATTTCAAGGAAAAGCTTGTCGGCACCATTCGATAACACTAGTTAAAGGTTTCCCAAAGAACCTCAGAAATGCAGCTACATGGGAAAACGCCTTGGGGCAGAAGTTGTGGTGGAAACTGTACTTAACAGTGTGTTCCATGCAAAAAAGCTTCAGGTTCGTTATTCCTGGAAATCCACAAGAGATTTTCCCATTAGTTCAGAGCCACACAACTGGTGGCCGAGATGACTGAGCACAGCATCGTGTGAGCTTAATAAACCTCCTGTTTTCGATGCAGCGGCAAAAGTCCCTGCAAATAAATAAATAAATAAAGTAGCCAGCCAATTTGCTTTGTTTTTTGCTTTTGTAAAAATATATATATCTGACTGCTGATGTTGTCAGAGTGCCGTCTGTTTCCTAGTGCGATTGGGAAAGGAGAACCTGCAGGAGCTATTCTAAGATGTCTATTTGAGTTGTAGTAATAGGATCCCAATAGGCCTGTATGTTATAGCAAAATAAACACAATTCCTGTTCTTTCATAACTGGCTGAGGTTCCCCCTCCACTCCCAGGAATCTAGAAAACAACCCTAAAATCACATTGCGGAAAGGTAAAATAAATTCCCCAGTATATCTTTCTTGAGAACTGTTCGGGGTCTATCAGTACAATCCCTACAGTTATGTTAATGCATTGTCATTCTGAAGTTTTATGCTGTGTCTTTTGCGCCATGTTGTGTGATTTTAGAGAAGGGCCTTGCTATTGCCTTCAGTTGTTTAAGGTGAGGGCCTTTGGCTATACACAACAATGTGATTGACTTAATTGATCAGCACAATCCTAGCCATGTCTCCTCAGGAGTAAGTCTTATTGAATTCAATGGGACTTAACTTCCTACTAAATGAGGTTAGAGCTTCCACAACATCAAATTGCTTCAAAGTTCGAATAGGACTCGTATGTGGTGTACCTGTAATATAACTTTTAAAAAATTGGGAAACGATATATAATGAAATGAAAAAAATGTTCAAAATAACTTATGTTAAAAAACAGAAGCTTTTTTTTATTAGGAATTATAGGTACTGAGATTCCAAAGGATCAGAGGGAACTGTTCGTGTATGCTACAATGGCCTCCCGGATGTTACTAGCCCAGAGATGGAAGGAAGAGACAGCCCCGACCAGAGAAGAATGGCAAACCAAGTTGATGGACTATGCTGAAATGGCAAAACTAACTGGGAGGCTCAGAAACCAAGAAGACAAGAAATTTTTTTTAAAAAAAAACAATGGGAAGTGTTTATAATGTATATACAAAATCATTGTAAACAGGTTAAAACATTAGCAGGATTTTAAATGCACTTGTAATGTAACAGAATGTATAGATAACTTAGGAAGTTGGAAAATTGGAGAAGTACTGATATGCAGTTGAAATGGAATTAAAAGGACCCATGGAAGGGGTGGGGGGAATCCAGGAGATTCAGAGCAATCTTGATATTTGGATTTTGTTTTGTTTTATGTTGTATGTTTATATTTTCAAAAATCAATAATAAAAAAAGTTTGAATAGGGACATCCATTTGGCAACTCACCAATCCGAAAGAAAGATGTCTCATGTCCCCACAAAAAAGATGCCTACATTTCTTAACTTAGTCATCTCTCTCTCTCTCTTAATGCAAAATCACAGCAGTGCTTGATCACAAGTATTCTATAGACTGCTGAGGGGGGCAATGACTCAGAATTTGACAGAGGGGAAAATGGATTTTAAATTATTTTTTCTCTATTGGAGGCTGGAAATCAAGCCACAGCCGCCAGATAAATTCCAAGAGAGGTTCTCGGAATCTGTCGACGTGCAGCGTGTGTTTGGAAACAGAAGGTCTTGTTGACGGAAACTGTCTCTCTGTCCATTAATCACATGGTTTTGTTCCAGGGCTTAATCCGATACTAAAGGTCCTTAAGTCCTATGGATAATGCACTAGAACTGGATTTCTATCAATGAATTGAACTGCAACATTCTCTCCATCGCCATCTTTCTACAGTTTGAAGCAAGGGTGAGGAATCTTTAATGCTTGGGCCAATCTTCGTGGCCTGCCAGGGGTCTAATTTGGACCACAATAAGATTTTCCCCAAACCATGCCCCCTGTTAGTCAGCTGATGTCACTGGTTAACATTTGCTGGTGGGAATGGGGGCACAACACTCCCTGTCTGACCTTGGGCATAGTCACTCTAAGCCAAGGGTGGAGAAGCTGTGTCAAGATTTTGCCATCTTATATTATTTTGCTAGCCGATTGATTTATGGGCATTTCATTGTATTCTAATGTCAATTTTAATTGAACATGTCATCCACTTTGGGAGCTTTTGAGAAGAAAAGCAATATATGTTAAAGTGCAATCAAAAGGGATATCTTTTTTTATTGGCCAAATATCAATCATACTTGGAATTTTGCTTCGACTCCATTGCAATGTAAAGGACACGTACCTCATACAAACAGTATTCCCCTCACGATACAACAGCACAACAAAGGAACCCCATACCACCAACTGACCTCCCTTCCGCACACAACTACAAATTCAACAGTTTGATGGCACGAGGAAAAAAACTATTCCTGTGCCTAGACGTTTTTGTGTATAGAGTGTCGTCCGGATGGAAGTAAATCATTTTTTTTAATATAAAAGTTTTTATTTGGTTTTTAAACAAAACAAACACCAACCTACAAGCACTACAAAAAATAACAAAAAAAATAAAAATACAAAAACACAATACAAAGAAACAGAAAAAAATACAAAGATAATATTAAACATCAAGAGCCAGTGTGGTGTAGTGGTTAAGAGCGGTAGACTCGTAATCTGGTGAACCGGGTTCGCGTCTCCGCTCCTCCACATGCAGCTGCTGGGTGACCTTGGGCTAGTCACACTTCTCTGAAGTCTCTCAGCCCCACTCACCTCACAGAGTGTTTGTTGTGGGGGAGGAAGGGAAAGGAGAATGTTAGCCGCTTTGAGACTCCTTTGGGTAGTGAAAAGCGGGATATCAAATCCAAACTCTTCTTCTTCTTCAAATTTCTATAACATCAATTTTTGACTTCCTCACATCCTCACCTTCTGCGTTCACTGAGTATCATCCTTAGTAAGTTCTTAACATTTTAAACTCATCTTCACTAACTAATCTTTATCTAACTCTATTTTCCTTATCACAACTTCTATCTGCTTCTATACCTTATATTAATTTCAAATCTGTAGCCTATCTGGTCTGCCTGCTCTCTTCTTAAATGCTGATCTTAACATGAATTTTAAAATATTCTTTAAATTTCTTCCAATCTTTCTCCACCGCGTCGTCCCTCTGGTCTCGGAGCTTCCTGGTCAGTTCTGCGAGCTCCATATAGTCCATCATTTTCATCTGCCATTCTTCTACTGTCGGTATCACTTCAGTTTTCCAGTTCTTTGCTAGTAAAATCCTTGCAGCTGTTGTGGCATACATAAATATTGTCCTGTCCTTTAAAGGGATTTCATGATTTACAATGCCCAGTAAGAAGGCCTCTGGTTTCTTAGTAAATGTGTTTTTCAACGACTTTTTTAGTTCATTATATATTTTCTCCCAATGGATGGAAGTAAATCAAACAGGTAATGAATGACCAGGATGCAAATGATCAATATGGATAGAGGGTTAGAAAGATTCATGGAAAGTAAGGCTTTCTGTCCATTAGTCATAGAATCCTAGACTCTTAGAATGGTAGAATTGGAAGGGACCCCGAGAACATCAGTTCTTCCTGATCTTTAGTCAGAATATCCTTTCTTGTAACATGAAGCCATTGGTTTGTGTCCTACCTTCCAGAGCAAGAGAAAACTAGCTTGTTCCCATCTGACAGAACCATGTGATACTTGAAGATGCCTAACATATCTTCTCTCAGTCTCCTCTTCTCTAGGCTAAACATAACCAGCTCCTTCCAACTGTTCCTCATAAGGCTTGGTTTCCAGACCCTTGACCATCTTGGTTTCCCTCCTCTGTACACACTCATGTCACCACAGTCATGGTGACTGTATGCTACATCCTGGAAGAGAGTCAGTCAGCAGGTCTCTGAGCACCAGTTGCTGGGAAACAAAAAGCAGGCGACTGAAAATGCTTATGGGCTTTCCAGAGGCATCTAATGGGTCGGGCGGGGGGGAGGGTAGGATGCGGGACTAGATAGGCCTCTGAGCTGACCCACCAGGACTCTTCATCTTTGTTCCCCCAAAAGGTAGTGATGGCCATCAAACTGGATGGCTTTAAAAGCAGCAGCTAAAAAGGCCAATGCAATTCTGGGCTGCATCAATAGGAGTATAGCATCTAGATCAAGGGAAGTAATAGTACCACTGTATTCCGCTCTGGTCAGACCTCACCTGGAATACTGTGTCCAGTTCTGGGCACCACAGTTCAAGAAGGATACTGACAAGCTGGAACGTGTCCAGAGGAGGGCAACCAAAATGGTCCAAGGCCTGGAAACGATGCCTTATGAGGAACGGCTTAGGGAGCTGGGTATGTTTAGCCTGGAGAAGAGAAGGTTAAGGGGTGATATGATAGCCATGTTCAAATATATAAAAGGATGTCATATAGAGGAGGGAGAAAGGTTGTTTTCTGCTGCTCCAGAGAAGCGGACACGGGAGCAATGGATTCAAACTACAAGAAAGAAGATTCCACCTAAACATTAGGAAGAACTTCCTGACAGTAAGAGCTGTTGGACAGTGGAATTTGCTGCCAAGGAGTGTGGTGGAGTCTCCTTCTTTGGAGGTCTTTAAGCGGAGGCTTGACAGCCATCTGTCAGGAATGCTTTGATGGTGTTTCCTGCTTGGCAGGGGGTTGGACTGGATGGCCCTTGTGGCCTCTTCCAACTCTATGTTTCTAAGATTAGACAAATTGATGGAGGAGATGATTAAATGTGATGGACCTGTCCTAACTCCACTGTTGAAGACAATGTGCTTCTGAATACCATTTTCTGGAAACTGTAGGAAGGGATAATGCTGTTGCACTCTGGTTCTGCTTGCTGGTTTTCCACAGACGTCTGGTTGGCCAATGTGAGAAGACAATGCTGGAAGATGCACTTTTTGCCTGAGCCAGCAGGGATCTTCTTCTATGTTCTTTATGGGAAGGAGAACATCTAGGTCAAAGAGTTCCTGTCGCTTGTGAATTATTTCCACTTTGGCAAGAATGAACAAGTTTCACGTTGTGGCTTTAAAGAGGAGCGAATGGTGAATTTTTGCCTTTTTGCATTGACGAGTGGGACACTGTACCCATTAGTGGCCCAAAGACTTCAAACAATCCAATATTTCAATGGCAGGGACATTCAGATTGCACATCAAAATGCCGGGTTGCAGTCCCTTGGGGGCAGACAGAGAGATCTGCCAAAAACAGTGTGCTCAAGTAATTTCACTGAAATAAGGTCAGGTCACCTCACTGAAGGGGATTGAAGCAGGTTCCCTGCGGATCAGGGCTGGATGCTTTCGCAGGGAGAGAAGCATAAACTTTAATCCTCCCCCACCAAATGACCTTCTTTGGCTTCGCATAAACCAGCAGCAATGCCTTTAGCACTGAAGCATATGGGGATGTTATAGCTGGGGCCAGTTTACATGGCAGAGAAAAGAAGTTTTGGGTGCAACATGGCCGCCTGATACAATCTGCCTCGGAGCAAAGGCTCAGCTCATTCCTAGCTCCATGATAAACTGCTTCCCGTTGCCTTCTTCCACAAACCAACCTGGGTGGGTTGGCTGGGTGGGTGAGTGAGTGAGGGGAGTGCGCTTCAGAGACTGCAGATTATTCTGCTTTCCTGAAATAAACGCCAGCAATTGCATCACTGCCTTTATTTAAGAAGGATGCTGACAAGCTGGGATATGTGCAGAGGAGGGCAACCAAGATAATCAAGGGGACAGGCTTGTTTTCTCTTGCTCTGGAAGGTGGGACTCAAACCAATGGCTTCAAATTACAAGAAAGGAGATACCGACGGAACATCTGGAACATCTGACAGTAAGAGATGTTCGACAGTGGAATGGTCTCCCTTGGGAGGTGGAGGACTCTCCTTTCTTGGAGGTCTTTAAGCAGAGGTTTTGTGTCATGGATGCTTTAGTTGAGATTCCAGCATTGCAGGGGGTTGGACTAGATGGCCCTTGAGGTCCCTTCCAATTCTATGATTTACTGTATTTCAGAAGCATGACTCAGCCATGGAGGCACAGCATAGCCACTTGGATTAGCAGCCACTGAAAGCCTTATCCTCCGTGAATTGGTCTAGCTCTCTTTTAAATCCATCCAGCCTCCTGCCATCACTGCCTCCTGTGGGAACAAGCTCCATAGTTTGAGCATGTGTTACACGAAGAAGCACTTTCTTTTATATGTACCGAATCTGCCCACATTCAGTGTCAGGATGCTGTCGGCGGCTCCCGACTGGTTGCCCAGGAAAGTATAAAGACAAGGAAAAGTTTCTTACTGTCCTTTTTATTTCAATATTTACAGAGAGAGGCTATGGAACCCAGTCTATTGGATAATGGTGTTGTCCCGAGTGAATCTCCACCCCCTCGTCTCTCCCACTTCCTCATTCGTCATTCTCATCGTCTCCTCTATGGGTGCTGCTACGTGCCCTCTGTCTTTGAGCTCTTTGCTCTCCTACTTTTAAGGCTCACCAGGTTCTGGGAGATGGAGGGTCTGGAATGCTTTCGAATGACAACGTGTCTGCTGGTTGTTGTTCCGGCCCTCCCATGATTTCACAGTTTCCCCCCTCATTTGCCTCTGAGATGCTACCTCCCTCAAACCCCTGTTGTAAATCTATATTGTCTTCCTCTTCCTCTTCCCTGGAAGGGTCAGGATGGGGAGGCGGTCTCCACCATTCCTCTTCTGACCAGTCTCTGACATTCAGTTTCATTCGATGTCCATGAGTGTTATTATGAGAGAGAGAAAAGCTTTTCTCTGTCTGTTTTCTCCATACCATATATCATTGTACAAGCCCGTATCATTTCACCTCTTATTTGCCCTTTCTCCAAACTACAAAGCCCCAAACGCTGCCACCTTTCCTCACAGGGGAGTCCCTCCACCCCCTTGATCCTTTCGGTGGCCCTTTTCTGAACCTCTCCCCACTCTGCAGTCTCCTTTTTGATGTGAGGTGACCAGTCATGCTCACACATGAGGGTTACATTGCTTTGCATCGCTTTGAACTGAGAATACAAAAGCTACCTTGGCCAGAAGACTCATTTACATTACAAATGGCTCTGCTCTGCTTTGATTTCTGTGTACAGCATAAACGTTTTAACATAAATGATGCAAGAGCAAGGCTCAAAGCTTAACATGTGAAAGCACCGCAGACGTTCACAGCTGCGCTGACTGATCTTCGGAGCTGGTGGACTTCTATTTTCTAGCTCTGAACAGGCCCACTGGCTTGCCCCCATGATTGAGGGGAACGGCACTGCACGATGTGCTCTTCTTCTTCTTCTTCTTCTTCTTCTTCTTCTTCTTCTTCTTCTTCTTCTTCTTCTTCTTCTGATCACACATAGCTGAGTAAGATTGTCTTCCATAAACACAGTTTTAACAGTGAGTCCGTAAGTGACTGTGGAGGCCAATTCTGGATCCACACGTCCTTCCACAGTGGGGACATAGGTTTCCGGGCAGGAGTTGATCACGGTGAGGGTTTGCCAAGTGTGCCTTCCTCTTAGCATATTTCTCCCTTTCATCCTGAGTTCAAGCGTCTTCAAAGCCCATGACACCTATGGTAAAGGCTGTTCTCCAAGTGGAAGAAGAAGAGTTTGGATTTGATATCCCGCTTTTCACTACCCGAAGGAGTCTCAAAGCGGCTAACATTCTCCTTTCCCTTCCTCCCCCACAACAAACACTCTGTGAGGTGAGTGGGGCTGAGAGACTTCAGAGAAGTGTGACTAGCCCAAGGTCACCCAGCAGCTGCATGTGGAGGAGTGGAGACACGAACCCGGTTCCCCAGATTACGAGTCTACCGCTCTTAACCAGGCCAGTGTTTCCCAGTTGTTGGTGTTTATACTACATTTTTTTTAAGATTTGCCTTGAGACAGTCTTTAAAACTCTTTTGTTGACCACCAGCATTAGGCTTTACATTTTAAATTTTGGAATAGAATCCAGTACAGTGGTCCCTCGACTTACGAATTTAATCCGTTCCGAAAGCACATTCGTAGGTCGAAAAGTTCGTAAGTCGAAAAAGCGATTTCCCCATAGGAATGCATTGAAGCAGTTTTAAAAAGAAAAATTCGTAAGTCGAGGAAACCGCATCTAAAATTCGTAAGTCGAATAAACCGCATCTAAAATGCCAACGGATTTCCATTCGGATGTCGAAAAATTCGTTGGCGTGCGGCCACTTTTTTCGTTCGTAAGTCGAAAAATTCGGATGTCGAGTATTTCGTAAGTCGAGGGACCACTGTAGTTGCTTTGGAAGATGATAATCAGGCATCCAAACAACATGACCAGTCCAACGAAGTTGATGTTGAAGAATCATTGCTTCGACAGTGGTGATTTTTGCTTCTTTCAGTACACTGCGTATGCTGTGTGGCTTGCACACATAGCGCGAAAACATTGCACAGTGTGTGTGCATGCTGTGTGTGTGTCACCCTGGGATATTGAGTGGGCCCATCCCCCTCCTTGAAAATTTCAGGGGGCCAGGGCCCCTCGGCCCCCCCTCCAGATGGGACCTCTGTCTCTGCACACCATGATGCATTTTTCACTAAGGCTAGCGTTGAGTTCCCAGTCCCGCTAGCCCATAGCTGTCAACTTTTTCCTTTTCTTGCGTGGAATCCTATTCGGAATAAGGGAATTTCCCTTTAGAAAAGGGGGAAATTGACAGCTGTGTGCTAGCCCAGAGATGGAGAACCTGTGGCCATCCAGATTTTGCAGGACTACAACTCCTGTCTGTGTTGTTCCAACACGAGCCTGAGGGCACAACTGTTATGGAGCAATAAGAATGCATCTCTCTGCAAAAAGTGACTATGCTTTGAACAAAAGTGACCATTGCAGCCAGGGGTTCCACTTGCTAAGGACTCATTATGGATTATTAACCAAATCATAAATCCCCATTATAAAGACGGCTTTAATAAGACAGCATTATGGACCCATTATGGCTTAATGTGTACCTGCTTCGTGCTGCTCTATGTGATGGAGGATTTTATTTCCTTTCCCCCGTGGCTTTGGTTTCAAAATACCAGAAAATTTAATGCTGATGAAGCCTGCCCAAGTGGAAACCAAGGAGATTGCTTGGCTATACTGTTCCCAAAGCAGACATTTAGCATGGGGAGTTTTTCCAGCCTTTGGAGCCTCAATGACTGGAAAGGAAGCTCCCCAGAATGCCCAGGGCTTCCCAGAAGTCAAATGCAGGGACTTGCTATAGGTGTCACCCTGACAGAAAGGTTGGTAGTTCTTAGCCAAATACCTTGGATGCTGTAAGCAGTAGCTTGGTAAATACAATCAGTGGGAACAGTTAGGGCCAGGGGCACCAGCTTGCAAGGGCAGTGGGGCAGTGGGTGATGTCACACATGTGACCTCTGGACGTCACATGGACCGCATACATCTGAATGCAATCATGGTGCTCTGAGGCTGTTGGATTCTGGGTCTATGCGAGTCTTCTTTCTTGAGACCCAAGGCACTTCCAGGTGATCTGTTTCTTGCGCATTCATCCTGATTTGTTTGCCGCGAGGTTAGAATGACACTGCATCAAGCATTATCTCACACTTTCCCGTGCCCTTCTCTGTCACTTTCCTTACTGCAGAAAGCCTGGCCTTTGGGGGAGGTGGATCTGCTGTGCAAGACCTACAAATCAAATTTCCGAGCACAATTCAAAGTGTTGGTGCTGACTTTTAAAGCCCTAAACGGCCTCGGTCCTGTATACTGAAGGAGCGTCTCCACCCCCATCGTTCAGCCTGGACACTGAGATCCAGCGCCGAGGGCCTTCTGGCGGTTCCCTCACTGCAAGAAGCAAAGCTACAGGGAACCAGGCAGAGGGCCTTCTCGGTAGTGGCGCCCGCCCTGTGGAACACCCTCCCATCAGAGGTCAAGGAGATAAACAACTACCTGACATTCAGAAAATACCTGAAGGCAGCCCTGTTTAGGGAAGTTTTTAATCTGTGATATTTTAATGTATTTTAATATTTGTTGGAAGCCGCCCAGAGTGGCTGGGGAGACCCAGCCAGATGGGCGGGGTACAAATAAATTATATTATTATTATTATTATTATTATTATTATTATTATTATTATTAAAAAACTATAAATCTTAAAAAAACAGCACCATCTCTAGTGACCAGGCACTGGTATGTACTAGCACACTTGGAGACTGGGATGCATGTATTTTTTTTTTTATTCCTTCATTAATTATAATGCTAGAGATTTGTGGGAGGGACCCCTTAAACCTTAGAAATTAATAAATGATAGGTTTTTGATTATTTGGAGTATTGGAGGGAAGATTTCAGGCCAGTGGAAAAATACAGGCTAAATTTTCTTTCCAAGCCAGGGCCTCACCTGGGTAAAAGATAAAAAGGTAAATGACCCCTGTCCAGTCAAAGGCGACTATGGGGTTGTGGTGCTCATCTCACTTTCAGGCCGAGGGAGCCGGCGTTTGTCCACAGATAGCTCTACAGGTCATGTGTCCAGCATGAATAAACCGCTTCTGGTGCAATGGCACACTGTTACGGAAACCAGAGCGTACAGAAACATTGTTTACTTTCCTGCCACAACGTTACCTATTTATCTACTTGCACCGGCGTGCTTTCGAACTGCTAGGTTGGCAGGAGCTGGGACAGAGCAACGGGAGCTCACCACTGTCACAGGGATTCAAAATGCCAGCCGTCTGTGTTGTGTATTAAATAAGATATTCTGGCAGCAGGGTAAAGTATTGCTATTGGTCAATTTGAAGTGTTCAATCACAATCCACAGCCTGATTGGGTCCCGCCGGAAAGTTTGAATATTATTGGTTCCCGCTAAAATGTATCTTTTCCCTCAGTCCCAATGTGTCTATAAATAGAGCTTTCCCTACCCCCTATCCCCAGTCTTGTCTTATCCCTTACAATAAAGAGCTGTTTTCACTAAGAAGTGTTGCTGGACTTCTTGCTATCAGAACCCACGACACAACATACTGGCGACGAAGGTGGGATTGAATTAGGCCGGCTGAGGGCTGCTGACCCTAGCGACCTGATTCTGGCGACAAGACTCCCTGTGACTGACAGGACAGATCAGTCCACTAAGATGGCTGCGTCACGGTTCATGGAACCATTTCATCCCGGAGCAACTGAGGCCTGGGATGCTTACCTCGAGCGCTTTGAATTCAGCGTGGCAGCAAAAGGGGTCACTGACGAGGAAAGGAAAAAGGCGTTGTTCCTGAGTTGCTGCGGGGCAGAGACCTTTGAGTTGGCTCGGGCAATTCTGGCCCCCACGACACTGCGGGAGGCGTCGTTCGCGAGCATTACGGAACACCTCTCCAATCACCTTAATCCGACAGCGTCGAAGATGACATGGCGCATCGAATTCCACAAGAGGCAACAACGACCTGGAGAGACGGTAGCAGTTTTCCTCACCGAACTGAGGAAGCTGGCGAGACACTGCAAATTCGCCAACTTGGAGGAGGCCCTGCTGGATCGGTTTGTGTGCGGCCTTCGCAGCAGCAAGGGCCGCAGGCGGATTGCGGCAAAACAAGATATGGATCTGTCGACAGCGCTCCGTGAGGCCATTGCGACAGAAAGCGCTGAGAGAGAGGAGCAAGACCCGGACCAGCGAGCCGAAAAGAGAGCTGGAGCGTCAACCCACACCGTGGACGACCAGGATGTCAGCCCCAACCAAAGCCCTGTGCGGGGAATAGAGATGGTGCGACAGGAGAGCACAGCAAATAAAGGTCGGCAGGGGGTCTGCCCTGGCTGCGGCGGATCACATGAGAGAAGGAAGTGCCGGTTCCGAGAAGCTACGTGTCATGCTTGTGGGAAAACGGGGCACATAGCCAGGGTCTGCAAGTCGAGTGGCACGTCGGGGTCCGCGAAATCAAGAGGTCAGAGGACATCCACAGCGACGCACCAACTCGACGATTGCAACTACCTCACGCAAATCGAGGGCAGAACTGTGCCATTTCCAGCCCAAGGGAAACCAGCTGTGCGGGTCCTAATCGAAGGGAAGCCGTGTAACATGGAGGTGGACTCCGGATCCGGATTCTCCATCGTATCGGAGGACACGGCCAGATCGTTATTTCCTAGAGGTAAGCTTCCGAGATTGGAGCCCTTCCCGGCTACTCTGCAATCCTATTCCGCTGGCCGCATAGACATTTTGGGAATGTGCGCAGTGAACGTACAGTTCCGCGAGAGGGAGGCCGTATTAAAGCTTGTGATCGCAAAAGGGAAGCGCACTAGCCTGCTGGGCACGGACTGGTTCCCGGCCTTAGGGTTGGGAATCTCAGGGCTCAACACGGTCCAGATAGCTTCGGAGACATTTAACACCCTGTACACGGAATTTGGGGAGCTATTTAATGGAGAGTTAGGATGTTATAAGGGGCCTCCAATTGACTTAGAACTGGACCCGGGGGTTGCGCCAATGCGCCTCAAACCCAGGCGGGTTCCATTTGCGCTACAGCCTAAAATAGAGGCTGAATTGGAGAAGCTAATACAGCAAGGGGTGCTTTCACCAGTGGACTCTGCTAAATGGGAAACACCCATTGTCACACCCCTGAAGGCTAATGGGGAAATACGAATTTGTGCGGATTACAAATGTACGATTAATAAGGCCATCAGGGGCAACTCGTATCCAATTCCAGTAGTGTCCCAACTATTAGCGAAGCTGGCTGGGGGCAAGGTGTTTGCAAAGATTGACTTGGCACAGGCATACCAGCAGCTCCCAGTGACTCCAGCGTCCGCTGAAATCCAGACAATTGTGACGCACAAGGGCGCCTTTAAGGTGAATAGGCTGCAGTTTGGAGTCTGCGTGGCACCTGGCATATTTCAAAGTCTTATGGAGCGCCTGTTACGGGGCCTGCCAGGTGTCCTGCCGTATTTTGATGATGTGTTAATTGCGGGCAAGGATGCTCAAGAACTACTGGGACGCATCCAGACAGTCCTATGCAAATTCCGGGATGCGGGGTTGAAACTAAAGAAAGAGAAATGTAGTTTTGGGGTAGCAGCTGTGAACTTCTTAGGGTACAGAATTGATGCTGCTGGCATCCACCCCATGGAAGACAAGGTTAAGGCTATCGCCGCAGCACCGACACCTAGTAACAAGGCTGAGCTGCAGTCCTTCTTGGGCCTCGTCAATTTCTATCACGCCTTTGTGCCACACAAGGCATCGATAGCCGAACCACTGCATCGGCTACTCCAAAAGAAGTGTGCATGGCGTTGGGGGCAACCGCAACAGAGAGCTTTTGAAACGCTGCGGGGCGTGCTGTCAAAGGAAAGTACACTTGCCCACTATGATGCTGCTAAACCACTGGTGCTGGCGTGTGATGCCTCACAATATGGCGTGGGGGCTGTCTTGAGTCACCGGGAGGCGGATGGGTC